>OX387218.1:2500-1202500 GCA_947561695.1 Tyria jacobaeae | reverse complement strand
ATCGAAACTAAAAAGAATTATAAAAACTAAATTATTAAACTTTGTTATTATAAATTAAACTAAATTATTAACCAATTTATTATTTTATTTAACTATCAAAATTATCAAAAAGAATATGAGTCAAACTAGTAGGTACTTCCAACCAATAGCTCTGTTAAATCAACGAACACGCAAAACGCCTCAGCTTTATTATTTGAGTGTAGAAGCACATTTATAAGGTTTAGTACAGTACTAACCTTTGTTAACCGTATCTTGTCGTATCGTGTCTTATTTAAGTCCACTGTAAAACGAAAGTTGTGCTTTAAAGGTAACTCAGTGGTGGATTACATGGAGATAGAAGCGCTTGGGATTGAACTGTTAGAAAATCACAGGCTCCTTCAAATAATCAGTACAATGTAATATGAGCTAAAATATTTCTCATTTTCTGTCTTCTTTTAGTGTATTTCTTTATTGTTATTTTTTAAATTCTTTTTCCCTGCCTACCTACATTACTTTAGTGGCCGAATTTTCGTTCATTTACTTTTAGTAACATATATATGCACACGATAAAAATATTTTTTTATTGAATTGTATTGGCGTACACGAAATATAGTAATAATATCTATCTGGTAATTTTAAAGAATGGCCATGAGTGGTTGCCCGATTTTTTCTCATAAGGCTCAACCATTTAAAAACGGGTGGTTATAGATCAACATAGGCAGGTATTTATTATTTTATCTTTTTGAAATTAATTAATTTTACGTGGTAGAGCCATGCTTAGGCACGAATGGGCCGGCTCGACCGGTGCGATACCACGGCCTCACAGAAAACCGGTTATGAAGTAACGCTTGCGTTGCATTTCCCCGAAATGAGTGAGGTTTCCGGAGGCCAAATCCCCCTCTCCTCTGTCCTCTACCCTCATCCCCCCTCTAATCTTTCCCATCTCCTCATCCCAACCCTTTTCTTTCTCCACCCCGCATCCCCCTATCCCTCATTACCCTGAAGGCGGGCAGCGCACTTACGATTCTTGAGTTGCAGGTGTCCATGGACGGCGGTTGTCACTTACCATCAGGTGACCCGTCTGTTCGTCTGTCCCCCTATTGTAAAAAAAATAAAAAAATACACATTTGACAAAGCAACCTGTAGTTGCGTTGACGATGTTTGCACGATTTCAAATAATTGTTGACCAATCCATCCATCCATTCCCAAAGATATTACATTTGAATTTGGATTTATGTATGTATACATAGTAATAAAGTTTGATAAAGTAGTCAAATTTAAAAGTTCATATTTTTCTACCTCTTTTTTTATAAACGACTGTTTTTTTTACTGTGAATGTGTATTAAGTGGGACTAAACTTGTTTCACAGCCTCTGCTTACTCTTTTGTAGGTACAGTAGTTAGTATATGTACGTCTCACGTTTAAAAAACGTAGAGATAAAAAGATTAATAAGACTTTCCATTAGATTAATTTGTGGGTCCGAGGTATGCACAAAGACTGATTGGAAAAACATTTCAAAACGCTTTTCCTAAATATTAGATTGTTCAGATAATAATAAAAAATGCAATCATTCGTTTGTATTTGCGAGATAGGTATGTTGAAATTTGAAGCTTCAACAAATTTGGGTAAACGATATAGTTTTTTCCAACTAAAATCGACTAACGGTTATTGTATGTTAACTATGTATTTTCCATTTTAACCATTACTGATTTAGGTAAATAAATAAATTTCGAAGCTTTGTATTCGGCTTATATTGAGCTCACTATCCTTAACATCTCAAGTTAATCGAGACTCTGGAAATGATAAAATACCCTAATACGATTTTCTTATTTTATGGTATAGGGGGACAAACGAGCAGACGGGTCACCTGATGGTAAGTAACTTCCACCGCGCATGAACTCTTGCAACTCAAGAGTCACAAGAGTGCGGTCCATCTTTTAGGGAAAGCATGAGGGGAAAGAGGGGAAGGGAAAGGAACGATTGAAGAGAGGGAAAGGGAAACTCACTCACTCGGTAACACAATGCAAGGAATGTTTAACAGCCGATTTTCTGTGAGTCCGTGTTAATACACCGGTCGGGCCGGCCCAAACGTGCTCTCAGACGTTAAATTGCAGGTTTATGTAAACTAGTGTATTATGTAGTATAACCACTAAGATAGAATTATTAAGTTACAAGTAATATCTCGCTACTAAACTAAAAACTAGTACCATGGTTCTATTGTTATCACTCTTTCCAAATTAATGTAGCTCTGTTTCGTACAAAAATATGTAGTGTGGTACCAATGGCACTTAAGATCACATCTTACATACGGCCCTCTAATCCCAAATTAAGCAGAGCTTGTACTGTGGTAACAATACTACGAGACGGCTATATACGGGGGTTATCGGGTCATTAGCCCTATACGGTTCACTGCTGTGGGTGTAGGCTGTGACCGCCTAGAATAGGGCACGCGAGTGGCGTGAGGCCATTCGCCAAGCCACAATGGATGGTTGGTCATTCCGACTGGCTTAGACAGCGTGGAGGCGATTCAGCCAGTCATCGTTAAATGGGCAGGGCGTCAGCGTGGGACCCTTTCTTTCAGGCTGACACCTAAAGTGGTGCCCGCATAGAGCGGGCAGGTGCTATGAGAGCTCCTGATGTCTTAATAAAAATGTTCCCGGATTCCTCCTATATCAAGCGCAGCATGGCACACCGTGTGATTTTAGTCGGTTCCATTCCGACACACCATTCCAATGAAAATCCCGCATGAATGACGGCCTGAGAGAGTTTCCACAGCTTTTTTTTATATTTCTATGATTATGACTAGTCTTGTTACCATTTATATAGAAATTACATCCAAATACAAAACAAATGATCATTCTCAAACACACAATCACGCACGATCTCTGACTTGGCGGTCACAATCACAAACTACTAGACCAACATGTCACTCTCATTCAAGCAAATCTTAAGGTATTTGAATAACTTATTAGGTAGAATATGTCGTTCTAATATATTGTGACGCCATGCCTACGTCACCGCACAGACAAACAATGCATAGAAGTTTGTCGAAAGAAAATTGACAAGTCACGGTAGCTGAGCGGTAGTGGCTACGGCTGCAAGCCAAATATCGTGAGGTCAATCCCCGGCGGACTCTGTGGGATTTTGTTTGTGATTTCGGTGTTTTATAGAAAATTCTATTAAGTGGAGATGTTTCTTTACAAAATTCGAATATAATGGAAAATACTAGATCAAGCAAAATGTAGTTGTAAATAAAGTTGTAGAAGACAATCGAAAAGAATAACGAAATGACAGTCGAAATTCAATAAATTACGATCGAAACTAGGGGTATATAAAGAGCTCCAGACGCGCCTACAGGGCAGTTCAGTGGAAAGTACTCGCAAGTGAAGAATAAGAAGAAGAAGTGAAGAGTAGTAAAGTGAAGTGAAGTGAGCAGTGAAAGTGAATAGTGGTGCAATCCAACGGAAGCGATTGAGCTAAGTGTAGTCCGCGGGTCGTGCAGTACAACTCGTTCTGTGCAGTGAGTGTGCGTTCGGAATATTGTGAAACGCAAATAAATTGTTACTCTCGGCAGTCACATTAGTTTCCTTCCAATCCCTGTACCCACTTCCGTAACAATATTAAATTATCTATTTTACATTTTTATTTATATAGGGCTTAAAGTTTTTGTTAAGTCTTTTAAAGGTTACAATCTTTAAAAGACTTAACAATCCTTAAATACAATCCTTGGTCTGTTCGCAATTAACCTAAAACTTCCCTCAACCAAAGTTCAAAGAAAACTTACATAACATGCTGTAATATAAAAACATAATTTAAATGCCGAAGCTTTCATTATGGTATGCACATTCAGATGTGGCCAAGCGACCATTAGCGTAATGACGACAGAAAATAGCACAGCTTTAGGGATCTTTATAATTTTAAATTCATTAAGATTTTTTAATTGCAGACTAAGAATACAACTGCCTTCTTAGTCCGTAAGTAAAGAAATCTTAAAATTAATATTTTTATTTAGTAAATGACACCATGATTTGAGATTCTATTTTAATTGAAAAGCAATTGGGAATGTTTTTAAATTTTGCAAAAAATATTTTTATTTGTTATTTCATCTTTTGTATTTTGATTACGAAAAAGAAAAATATTTAAACAGAATGTAAGTTTGATTCCCGCTCAAAGATACCCTTAAACATAGCAACAGAACTTTATTTCTGTAGTAAGTGTTTTGCTTCTGGTTTTGTATTTTTCTTCTTTACTTTTTTATATGAGACCACTCCCGCACTAGAATTAATTCCTGTATTGCGGGAGACTTCACTAACATTCCAATAACGGACACGGTTCGTCCCGTGTGGTGATCGAAACCACAAAACTCGGCGCACCAGCTTAGTGGTGAGTTGAACGTGCCATTTAAGCCATTTGTGAAATTTAATTCCACAGGAGCATAAATTGAACTTAACATAATAAAACTTTGGAAATAGCGCATAGATACTTTTATTTTGTAAGCCATGAACTATTTAATAATGGAGAGGTATACTCGAAGGTGGAACAATGATAAGATTTTATAGAAACGACTAAATTAGGAGGATTTGTTCCAGAAAGGCAAAAGGTTAGGCATGAATTGGCCGGCTCGACCGGTAGTGAATTTACGTTACTTACGTTGCATTTCCTGGAATTAGTGAGGTTAATGGAGGCCCAACTCCCCCACTCCTCTTTCCCCTCCCACTCCTCATCACTCTCAAAGGGGGAGCGCACTTACCACTCATGAGTTGCAGGTGTCCATGTACAGTAGTTGTCACTTACCATCAGGTGACCGGTCTGTGCGTCTGTCCCGTATATCATAACAAAAAAAACACGGCAACACTGCATTGGGAGTACATTAAAAGGGCAAGGTAAAAACAAGGGAAAGTGATTGAAATTAAGGGATATTGTTTATACGTAAGGATTGGGATGTATAAGAAACGGCTTGAGGACTTCGAGGTCGTATACCTGTATTTCGAAATGGACGTAGCCGGGAGTCAGGTCCGAGCCCTCTACCCGATTCACTTAACTACGATATTATAATGTTGTAACCGAATTATAATTTACATAGACTATATCTAAAACTACTTAATGTTTATCCAACACCTTTTACAAAACAGATAACGCAACAACGCGCTTCCAAAGTTTTTAATGTTAAACTTGCCAGTATAGAACTGGCAAGTTTAACATTAAAAAGTTTTGAACTTTGTACGGTTAAAGTTTAATAACCCAACCATTTAAACGGGACATTGGCTGGGGCTGCCAAAATATAATATCATATTTATTTAAATATATGGTCTTACTCACGTTTGTATTTCGGGGATGCCCGACTAGTTTCGGTCTCGACAGGAGGCCTTTTTCATGGAGTAAGTCGTCCAGCCGCGACGGTACCGGACGATGCACTGATTAATCAGCGCCGGCATCTGTTTTTATGTCTTTCGGACGTAGCGGACGAAGACGGTTGCGTTGCTTCTGCGCTATGTGTTGCGGTACTGTTGTAACCAGGCGCTGTAGTGCATAAACTACTGACCATGTCGGTTTTTGTTGAATCGGAGTTGTTTCTGTTTGAGCAAGTTTCAGTGCCGGTCACCAGGCGGGAGGCAGTGACCACCCACTGTCTCTGTTTAAGTTCGGGCGACAGCTTATTTCGATTGCTTCACGTCCTTTTCGCGGGATGAAATACTTTTCTTTTGAAACTACGGAAGTCTTTCGAAACGTATGTAGTAAGCAGTGTCCGTCTTGCATACGTGTTCAGCGACGGCCAACCTGTCATTGTTCATGTTTTTCACACTATGTATGTACTCCTGAAGCCTGGTTGCGATGCTACGTCAGGTCTCTCCCACATAGCACAAACCACAGTCACACGGGAGCGTCCTTCGGTGAGCGTAGTAGTCCTCTTAGCTGTCCAGGGGGGAGGAAGATTGTTCTGATATTGAACTTTGTTCTGAATGTCCGCCCGATCTTATCGGTCACTCCGCGAATGTATGGGAGACACAGGGTTCCGCTACACCTGAGTAAAACCGTATATTTAAATAATTACATCCATTCATATATTTATATACATCCGGTTTAACATTCAGTTTAAGAGTTAAAACGGCTCAGTTCGGATTAATTCGTAATAGCCATATGAATATTGTACGACGCCGAAACAAGGTTAGATCGGATCACATGATAACATACAGAAAAGTGTCTGTTTTATTTTTTATAATACTCTGTGTAGGTACTTAGAGTTTATTAAAAAGTAGGTAAAATTGAAACATATAGTATGATTTTTTCCAGGTATCGGGAGTAGGGTCGGTGCTTGTTATGTTATTTAAGAGTATAAAGTTTACTTAAGTTATGTAAGAAAAGGGTTGTATAAAAATTAAAATGTTCCGTAGTACTTGTATTATGTTGTACTAGCTTGTACTTTACAAGCGATTCATTTGAATTTATCAAATTCTTTTTAAAATTAACACTAACTGATAACTTTTTAAGTATAAAAATAATATCTTAGTAAACTTTTACCAATAAATGGAGCGAATGTCGTTTAACATGAACTACCTCAATGTTTTCTAAATCTTACTAAACTTTGAGTATTGAAAACTGTTTATAATTGAAACGCTGGCGGTCATTAAAAACTTTAAATGGAAACCTCAAACCATATAAAATATTGTACCTCATTTTAGTAAAATAAATTATTTGATTAAATAATTTCGAATATTTTAAATACCTGATAAAAGAAATATTAGGTTGGCAACTAATAAACCCACCATCTTTGTACACTAATATATTTATTTTTTTAAGTATACAAAATCAATTTATACAACTAATAAACCCGACACTTTTCTCTATCAGTTTCTAAAACGCTATAGAACTATCTCGAACTTCTTGGAGTAGTATACAGTTGACCACTGGATCTCGAACAGTAAAACTACAGTAAATTATGAATATTTCTCGTAAAGAACTTCGGCTGCTTTTACTTCACGAATTTCGCTTAGGTGGAAAAGCGACTAAAGCAGTGCGCAATATATATGCAACGATGGGCGAAGGCGTGCTCCCTCACGATACGACCAAACATTGGTTCAGAAGATATGAAGATGGAAATTATGACCTATCTGATGAACCTCATCCAGGATGGCCTCCTACAATAGATGTAGATGAATTAAAAAGACTCATAGAAATGAATCCCAGGTTCACTTCACGTTGTCTGGCAAAGCAGCTTCAGTGTTCTCATACTGCAGTCGAAAAACAACTCCATGCTTTAGAAAAGACCTGCAAATATTCAGTTTGGTTGCCACATGAGTTGACGCCGTTTCAACTTCAGTAGAGAGCTAACGTGTGCACGGAACTACTTAGTTATCATCGTACCAATGAGTGGCTGAGCGATGTAATTACGGGGGATGAAAAGTGGGTTATGTACATAAAGTAATGGCGTAAGAGCCAGTGGCTTGGACCTGGGGAAGCAGGAGTACCGACGCCAAAATGTGACAAAGTGAATCTGAAGTAAGTAAATCTGATGTAAAAAAGTTAGTTTAAGTGTGTGGTGGAGAATAAACGGAATTATATACTGGGAGCTGTTGCCATCTAACACTACAATCACAGCCAATTTTTATTGTGACCAACTAGATAAAGTAGCAGCGAGATTACCGAAAAATCAAAACCTTTTGCACGATAATGCTCGACCACATGTAGCAAAAGCGACTCGTGAAAAATTACTTTCGCTTGGATGGGCTGTCCTTCCCCACCCACCGTACTCTTAAGGCATTATGCCCTCAGATTATCATCTATTTCGTTCTCTAGCCTACTTCTTAGCAGATAAAAAATTTAAAAATGAAGACCAGCTTAAAAGTGACCTTACCACCTTTTTTGATCAAAAGCCTAAAAACTTCTACGAGGAAGGCATTATCTCTCTGCCAGCGCGATGGCGACAGATGATAGAAAACGACGGTGTGTATATGTACTTAAAAAAATTAATTAATTTGTGTACAAAGATGGCGGGTTTATTAGTTGCCAACCTAATATTATCAAAATGATAAACCTTCTACTCATATCTGTCAATAAAATATTTATAACTAATAACACCATTTTTTAATATTGCGTGGAAACCTCACGGGTCATCACCTCACTGGAGCTGACAGTGAAGTGGTATGTCTGACTCGAACCAACTAAAACCACAAGGTGTTCCGTCACAAGTGGGTCTATTGCAAGAGACCTGGATATACCCTAGGTTTGATGCTTCCAGGAACCCTGCACAGCTTTGCCGCCACTTTTGCAAGAGGCACTACCACAATTAAAAACGGGGCCTAGCCCCCTCCAGTTTGAGAGGCGGCGAACACGTCGCACCACCGTCTCAGGCCTGCTTCTGCTAGGGTGAGAACAGCCCAACCCGTTACCCCCAGGCCAGCACTCATGAAGGCAGGAGATCGTTTTGTGTTCTCCGTCGCCTGCTGCATGTTCTGAGGGACGGGAGGGTACTTGCCCTCTCCCGTACCCTCTCCGCCGCCTCTTTAGCCAGCATGACCTCTTCGCATAATAGCCATCACGAGGTCATGCCGCTTTTGCGTCCATGCTGAGCACTCTACTAGAGTATGGAGTGCAGTGTCAGCCTCCGCAGACATTGGCTCAGGGCCTATGCGACATGAGAACTTACCAGAGCAGCCGTTGTTCGGCACCTGCGTCAGCCGGTAGGAGAGGCTGCCATGTCGCCTCTCCAGCCAATCCTCCATGATCTGTCTTACCGCCGAAATTGTGGCGTGCTCTGAACTATTAACACCATGCACTCCACGCTTTTTAGATTTTTTTTTTCTTATTTACACTATTATTAATTCAAATTTATTAAAATTTATATTCTATTTTTAGTTAGATTTTCTATGAATGCGTGTTTTTTAGTTTATTTTAACTATTATTTATTTTTCATTTTTAGTTTTAAGCAAAAAGGTTTAAAGAAATAAAAAAATCGCTAATCCTGATTATCCTAGTAAGGATAACGGGTCTAATTGAATTGTCATCGGTCCTTGATAAGTATGCCAATTTTCGAGTTAATCCGAAGTTTTGAAGGGGGGTCAAAGTGTTAAAAGTTTCTGCTACATACTAACATACATACATGATCAACAACATGATGATATGTTCAGACACGCTTTGCACAAACAAGCTTTGATCTTTGACATAAATATAAACGTTTAAGTCAAGAGCAGATACTAAGTTGTTCACTTACACGCTCACTCTCTCTGAACATGCTCTCGACAGATTCATTGCAGTTAATTTGAGCATTCCTCTTTACTTCTCCTGATATAAATTTTGAAAACTTATAGTTTTTTCTCCAGTCACTATAAATAAAGAATTGGTGGGGGTGAGCCATGCTTAGGCACGTATGAGGTTATCGAAGACCCAAGAGCTGTCGAGTTATAGATTTAAAAGAAAGTAAGTTTGTTTTTTGTTGGATAAGTATTCACGGTAGCTTTGATCTTGAAAAAGTACAACGAAGCTACAAATAAAGCTGATATTAGTAATCGTTAAATGTCGTAATGATATTGTACTTTAATATTACAAACATTATTATTTAGAAATGTTTTTACTTAATACATACATGATTCTGACGTAGCTATCAAACATCAGCTATGCGATGTAGCTGATCATCGCTGAAACTTATTCATGTAACATCCGACGTGGCACGTCGGCGAAATATCAGTTGGCATTTTATCTGTATCGGGCTACCATGTGTAGGGACAGTCGGATACACGTACCGAATGATTAAATAAATTAGAAAGATTAAATAAATTTTCAGACCCCTCTGTTTTGTGAATCGTAATGTCGGTCTGAGGAATCTTTAATGGATTTTACGTCGTTTCATTTTTTAACATGTTTTTTTTTTATACTATAGGGGGACAGACGAACAGACGGGTCACCTGATGGTAAGTGACACCGACGTCCATGGACACTTGCAACTCAAGAGTCGCAAGTTCGCTGCCGGCCTTTGAGGGTGATGAGGGATGGGGGATGCAGGGAGTGGAAAGAAGAGAGGAGGGATGAGGAGATGGAAAAAAGGGAGAAAGGAGGTGAGGTGAGAGAAAAGGGGGGAGGGGCAATTGGGCCTCCGGAAACCTCACTCAATTCGGGGAAATGCAACGCAAGCGTTACTTCACAACCGGTTTTCTGTGAGGCCGTGGTATCGCACCGGTCGAGCCGGCCCATGTGTGCCTAAGCATGGCTCTACCACTGAAAAATGTAGCTCCTACGTTACCTTGTCCTCCGAACTCAGCGGTTTCCAGAGTGATTAGTTCCTTTATCTCAGTAGGTATACTCACTATATATTTCTTGTTGCGTATAAAAATGTTAAAAGTTATTTATTTGACAGAGAAGTCCCGTTCTAGTAATTATCCCTGTATCTCGGAGGGCTTTACATACACACAAACGTCGGACAAATATAACACCTGGAGCAATTAGAAGCTACGACCTCCAGCTCAACAGTAAGGCAGGCGTCACCAGCTCGTCAAAACAATAATTTTTGTTCAATTATGTTCTAGATACGTATCTAAAACCTCATAGGATAATCAAGTGTTGTGGATTTAAAACTTATGTTTCAAGAGTAATATTTTTCTCCTATCAATTTATTGTGTATTAATCTCAACATATATACATTTATAGAATAACTTTGGACTTGGGCCATTAACTACAAAGTACCAAGTCATTATAAAGCTATAAAAATATGATATTGCTAAAGTTCTTTATGCCCCTTGGGGGAGGTGACTGCAACAGATGATTGGCAGCAAGTCGTAAATTTTAGTGCAGTTAAGAGAACTTCTTGCAGACGAAGTTATCAAATTAAAATAAGTCTACCCTTCGGAGACCGCTGGGAATTCTGGCCCTGACTAAGTTTGGAGACAACTTACTAGACGTCTGTGTGTAGTGAATGGGATCATAACACATACGATAGTTTCCTTCAATTAATAACTAACATACCTTTTTATCTGACTACACAAATAGGAGGCTAATTTTTTTGACACGCCTTAGAACCCAAACGGTTAGATGAATTTCGTCATGTGAGGTGTTATTTGAATTATGTTAATTTAAATGGGAGTGACATAGAGTTTAATGTGAGTGACAGCGTCACAAAACAAAGTAGAGGGGATGTTAATAGTGCAGTACTTGTTACAAGTGCGAATGCCTTAAATCTAATGTAATAGATATATAGATATGTATATAGATAGAATACTCTTTATTTGTACACCATTCTTACAGTTAAATACAATTGATACAGTACAAGTGTGAACTATATAATGTACAAATGGCGGCCTTATTGCTATATGCAATCTCTTCCAGGCAACCTTAGAATGGATTATAATCATTCGGAGAGACAGAGGTAGTTGCAGGATCACTTCAATATTTTAATGAAAACTATACTAACTTAGACTATAGAGTCTATTCATCACTAGATTTACTTGTACTTCGGGCCGTAGGCGTTGATATCAAGCGCTAAATTGGGCAGAAGCTGTGTTCATTCATTTTTGTTTAAAGCGTTGGTAAAATAGAGTGTTCTATTGAAGCATATCCGAAATACACTAATCAGTAATAACGTATTATTTCCTGGAATCTACGTGGGTCACTCTGAAAGTTTTTAGAAAATAAAAAACGTACTGATATAGAAGCTTGTTATTTTATATATTGTTATTATTTAAATAGCCTCCGTTCCTTTTCAAGCACCGTTGCAAGTGAAGCGGTGAGCCCACACTATTTTAGGCATCTCTTTCACGCCTTTTTAAAACGCTCCTATAGCTACGCCTGTAAGAACACCTTGTAGTAATCGTAGCAAGACCTACGCCGTAGCAAGTACACTTTCATGAGACTACTACTACACAACACACTTTCATGAAACACTCACAATAAACTGAAGCACTTTAATATTTCAAGAGTTTTCAGAATAAATGAATGTTTAGACGTCGCTTAATATCCAGCCTGCTGAGAGATACAATTTGCATATCGCTGGTACACTTTCATATGTAGTACATGTTTATGTCAAAAGGAATATTAATTTATACCGGTATGTAAATATGTAAAAGTGAATATGTGATGCTATGTACATTTGTTATTTGATGTTATGGAGTACTATTTTTTTTATGCGATATGGTGTAAACGAGCAGACGGGTCACCTGATGGTAAGTGACTACCGCCGCCCATGGACACCCGCAACTCAAGAGTCACAAGTGCGTTGCCGGCATTTTCGGTAGGAGTACGCTCTTTTCTTGAAGGTTTGAAGGTCGTATCGGTCCGGAAATAAGGCAGACGACAAAGCCGGTGTAAGTCCGAACAACAAGTTTTTTCAACAATGGTAGAGCCATGCTTAGGCACGAATGGGCCGGCTCGACCGGTGCGATACCACGGCCTCACAGAAAACCGGTTGTGAAGTAATGCTTGCGTTGCATTTCCCCGAAATGAGTGAGGTTTCCGGAAGCCCAACTACCCCTCTCCCCTTTCCTTTACCTTCATCTCCTTTCTCCTCATCCCCCCTCTCTTCTTTCCGCTCCCTGCATCCCCCATCCCTCATCACCCACAAAGGCGGGCAGCGCACTTGCGACTCTTGAGATGCGGGTGCCCATGGACGGCGGTTGTCACTTACCATCAGGTGACCCGTCTGTTCGTCTGACCCCCTATAGTATAAAACAAAAAAAAAAAAAAAAAAACAATTCCTCTAAAATGTTGTATTGAATGATACAAGCGATAGAGGATGCAGGCTGAAGCTACATCTCTCGCAACGCCAAAGTGTCAAGCCGACTATTTACACGTAACGTCTATCTTCAAATAAATTTATGAATCAAATCAATAAAAAAAATTCAAATCAAAAGAACAGAACGTAGATATCACACACTCACGTCTCTTATATTTTATAGCAGTTTTACGACGAGCGGGAACTATCCGGTATTATAGTACTGCTTTCCTGCAATTTACGAAATGTGCAATTTATTTCGCCGAAAAATACTTTATGATAGTATCAAGATAATTGCAGTTAAGAATTTATTGACTTCTGAGGTAATCTCTCCGTTTGCATAACTTCATTTACTATTTTATACGTGTATTGTATGTATATGGTCACGTTTGTATATGTATGTGTGTGTATTGCAAACCACTTTAAATCCTTAAGATAGATTATTCAACTCTAGGAAACATTCCCTTATTTTTGATAAAACAAAAAACTGCATTCATAGGTTTCTCGGAGAGTACCTGAATCGGGAATCGAACTAGCTAAAAATTTTTATATAATTTTTTCCAGCCTATTTTATGTTTATTCAGGTTTCTATCTTGCCTTCATAAAAGCAATAACTGTTAAGAATTCGTGTTCGCAAAAAATCATTTCGAATATCATTTTGTATCTTAACATGTATTTTTTTTATATAAACGGTATTCTGATTGCTTTAAATAAAATGTACACTGTTAAAATATTTGAATTTTAGTAATTTTATCCCAAATTAAATTAACATTTCAAAAGGTCCAATTACGATTTTGCTGTTTATTAAACATTTCTATAATTTAATTTGAAATAAACATTTATACAAACAAAGTCACCAAACTAAACGGTAGCGGGGCGTGTAAAAGCATCTCACCACCCCGCCATAGTGGGAGTCACCATGCTGCATTGACTAGACATGCAATGAGGATAGTGACCACCACTCTTGGAGTCCACTTATTGCTTTCCATCAGGCAAAGTGGAGTCACTATGGTAGGCTAATATAAAAAAAAAGTCATGTCATATAACGTTCCTTAATTATTTAGCTAATTACTTTTTATTAAATATTTTATGACAAGCAAATTTTAAGACAAAAAGGAAAATGGAACTGACCGATGTCCTAAAGATTAAATTTCTATGAACGCTATTTTTATTAGGCTTAATAAATAGTTGGTCCCTGCGAGCTCGTCTTCTATAGCAAAAGTAATGTTGAGATTGACTTTTATATAAAGCGTTTATTTGCATTAGTGCGTTTTTATTTTAATGTTTATTTTATCACGTAAGTCTTTATATTGTGATAGGCGACAAATTGATGTGACTGGTATTTATTAGACAATACAAATACAGTGGCCGGTTGACGGCACTAGGCTCGACCCTTTTACATTAGTGGGACTAAATGGTGATAAGTAAAATGTAGTGTTTAAAATTTGTGCATTAAAAGTATTATACTATTTTTAATGTATTAAAAAGATACTTATATTTATTGTTTGGTTTTGACACTATAATGTTCCATTAGGTGATCCGCTAATTGAAGTTAACAAGTTAAATTAATAAATAATATAAAACCCTACTGCAATATTATCTTTATCTCTAAATTTATTTGCTGACGTTATATAAATCTTAGACCCTATGTCACTCCTACACCCACTATTAATTACAATTAAACGTCACATGTAAGATTTGAAGGGGTTGTTGGTGTGGTGGTTAGCGACCCTGACTGCTGAACCGAGGTAGTCTGATCCACATATAGTTGTCCCAAGGTTTGGGTGTTCTTTGTCTCCGTCGAAGGAATGTTTGTCTAGCCCCGAATTGTTGAGGAGAAGCCGTTCCGGCCTCGAATCCGTGCAACCGTTTAAGAGCTACGGTCAAACTCCTTTCAAAATAAAGAAATCAGACACGCAATTTAAGCAGGGTCGCTATGTAACGTTTGAAGTAGAGCAAAATTAAACTTTGGATAGTGATATACTGCATTTCTTTACGATGTATTTTCATTTTATAAAATATAGGATAATGCAAAAATTAAACACAAAATGCTTAGAGGGGACACTCATCAGAATGGAGGTGATGATGTTGAATGAACAGATTTTCTCGAATTCTTGGCAAAACACCATTATATATATTAGTTCGAAACTTACTCGTAATAAGAGCAGTATACTCTGTCTATGTTCAATTATATCTCCAGAGTATTAAATATATACAAATCATTATTGTTATTCAAACTACTGAGTTACCGTCTAATGATCATCTTTAGCTCTAAATCGTCTAATAGGTATTAGCATATAAGAACAGTTGCTTACTAAGGCGGGATTAGGTTTTCCAGTGTATGTATGATGTGTCTTTGACACGCCCTACAGCTTAACGGCTTGACAGATTTCGATATGCGGTGTGTCGTTTCTGAATTCAACTAAACTTCTCTTGAAAACGTTTGAATTCATTAATTCCACTTGGCTAACTATAGATGGCCGAAGTTAGCACTCGAGATTGGTCTCTCAGGCCATCGGAATTTCAATATACCTCGAAACTTTGCGCGACTGTGACGCGACCCAAAGTGCTTCACTTCTGTCGCTTCTTGTATGGGAATCTTCATTTATGTTCAATATAATTATAAACTAAATTTGAAAGTAGTACCTAATGGGACATTCAGGCCTTTTGAATTTATGTTAACAGTGACATGAAATCAAACACTACAGAAATAACATGACTCATCCAAACCAAACCATTTTATTTGTATTTGTGGACACCCAATGAATGCAAATACAATATCATGTCCAAAAGCAACAGTCAGTTTTAGTTCGAGTTCACTCACTCAGGTAATGGTTGAGCGGATTCTAAATAAACTGTAATAAAAGAGGCAATGGGACTGTCTGTGTTGTCGATAGAGCGACACAAATATTTACTGCGAATATAATTTCAGTGCTGATTCTATTCAGTACATCAACATTTTTCTACTTTGTGAAGTATTGCGTGTTGTGATAAACTTATAATTCTATCTTTTTATGCCAAGACAGTAAAGATTTTAGCTTTTGGAAGGGTAAGCATTAGTTATGTTTGTTTTGTTTATTAGTATGTGACACAGTAACTCTGTATCTATTGACCTGAATTCGATAAATAAGATTAACCTGAACTGAGATGAGATCTCATTTACCAACTGTTTTCTGAAGCATATGACTGGCCTGGAGGTCTTGTGGTTAATGATCCGGACTGCTAAGATAGAGGTCGTGGGTTCAATTCCTACCCAGCAGAACTAACTGTGAGTTGATCATAATAATTTGTTCTGTAACTGAATGTAACTTAATATAAAAGAAATATAAGTATTTTTATCAGCAGTATAATTACCAACGCACAAGTTTTGCTTAGTTTTGGATAAACGACGACCTTTAAACCTTCAAGAAAAGAGCGCAACACCTCAAAGGCCGCAACGCACTTGCGACTTCTGAGTTGCGGGTGTCCATGGGCGGCGGTAGTCTCTTACCATCAGGTGACCCGTCTGCTCGTTTGCCTCCTATAACACAAAACAATAAATCTCCAAAAAAAAATAACACCTATTTTGTATCTAATAAAGTTGTTACTCTGTATTTCCCTCTTTTTAATTTTGTTCATTACTTTTTATATCTAATGTCTGTGAGAATCTCGCAATAAATGTGTTTCAAACATAGCTATAGTATGAAAAAATTAAAACATTTTGTGTAAAGTAAGTAAACACAATTTATTAGGAATTAGGCTAAATTGTGTTACCACATTGTGTTTTTAATTTAGCAACAGAGCGCGGTAGCGGGCGAATTTATTAAAATAATTCCCGCCCTCTAGAGACGTTACTCATAACCGGAACAGGTACAAATAACACAGTATAGGAGTTAAATGTACAGATACATATATTATGTATCTGTTCCACCAGTAGTGTAATAGAAGGCACTATATATAATATTGACAATCTGATAAAACAGTCCAATCCCTTTTTATCTTTACCTATGGGAAGATCTACCTACCCTGTGTAGTAGTGTAGTCCACCGAAAACCACACGATTTATAGTTATGTTAATTATAATTATGTGGTAAATATTTAAATACTTAAAGACATGTTTCATAGTACTATTAAAACTTAATTATGGTGAGTATTTTGTCGTGTTAGTCTTTAAAATCAGTGGCCGTTTCAAGTCTTAAACCATATAAACTATATTAAGATATTAGTAGCCATCGTAATAATAGTTTATTAACAGTATTGTAATAATTTGTTAACACCATTGTATACGAGTATATGTAGGTATTTCCTAAACATATGTTAAGAATATATGTGCATAGCTAAGAAAATCCTTATGAAATATATAGCGAACATGCATTTAACTATTCCGATTATATAGTCGTATAATAATACTGAATACTAAGTATAAATGATATACCTAATAATAGGATTCTGAAGAAAAATATCACTGACTTAACATCTCTACCTCGTTCTGTCCTACAGTCTGTATCAAATTTTCGAGTTTTATGACCCGTAACGAATACTCTTATATTAGTACAGCGATAAATAATAGGCGCAGAGTTTTCATAATTGGGTATTAAATTATAATTACACAAAGGATTTTAATGTTAATAGAGCCATTTGCAGATAAATTTATAGAATACAAACACTTACGGCTGTTTACCGATTTTTTTTATATTAGATGGTAAGTGAGAACCGGGTTCCATGGACACCTGCAACTAGAGAGTCGTAAGTGCGCTGCCTACCTTGGAGCATGAAGGTATGCGGGCAGGGGAAAGAGAGGGGGATGACGAGCTGGGAAAAGGGGCACGGGGTCAGGGGAGAGGAAAAAGAAGAGGGGGAGTTAGGCCTCCGGAAAAATCACTAATTTCGGGGAAATGTAACGCAAGTGTTGCGTCACAACCGGTTTTCTATGAGGCCGTATTATTGCACCGGTCGTACTACGTACGTACGTTATGTACTTTCTGACCTGATTGTACTTAAAACAAGTATGTTTCGCAAAGGGTTTACAAAATTATAACTCCTGTATACTACACCTAAAAATATTTGTTTTTTTGAGTCTGTTTGTGCCTTATAAATATCAAAGCTCCAATCAAATGTCACCAATCCAATATGCGTAACTCGGTCGATAAAATAAACAACCCATATTTACAAACATACATACGCTCACGTGGTAAGGGGTATGCAAATCTTTCCACACGGTACATTCTACATATTATGTAATAAATGTTTGGAGCGTGGATGTACATAAGTCGGCTATCAAAATATATTCCCATCATATAGCCAGCTTTAGTCTCCCGCAGAGAAAAAAATTGCGCTTCATGGTTGTGACGGCTCCTCAGAGCAATGTTTTGAGTTTTGAACAAATTGATTTCTTTCATTATGAAGTTTTTTTAGGCCACAATCTCTACAGTTAGCTTATTATACGACAATTTGATCTTAAATTTACGGATTTTGCTGTTCATTTTACAATCTTGTGTGCTTTAGGTAAACGCACGATGGTGAACAATATTTTCTTTCTGCTCTTTACATTCATTCAACCTGAACTTGTTATAATTCATGTTAATTTGAAATCTTTAATAGATCTTCGCAGTTGTTTGGAGCCCTCTATTCACTTTTACATGATACCAAAGCTCGCAGTAGAGATAACGGTACTATAACTTAAAACCTTAGTTATACAAACATACACATTGTTTCTGTAGAAAAAGAAAAGATAAATTTCAATATATGTATATAAGAAAACACAAATAACCCAATAAATCAATAACTATACTGCACACATTATTTGTCCTTACAGTGAAGAAGCGATGCTTTACGAGAATATTAAAGTAAAAAATAGAGAGTTTATAGGAATAAAAGTGATCACCGGTCGCACGAGGCATAGACACCGATAACGACGACGGGATTGATTCCATTAGCGGAGCTAATATCGAAAGCAGTGCCGTCGCCGCCGCCACGCAGTGTAGAAAACCTCTATACTTGATTATATCTATGCCTGTAGGCAAAAAAAAAGAAAAACGTGCTAAATTTATTCCCGAAATTCAAAATATTGATAATTTGGTCACGTGTATGTAGTATATAGTGACGTATTTCTTACAATGTCACATTAAACTTTTGAGAAATTATGTAGAACAAAGAATTCTCAAATTACAAACTCAGTGTGTCATATTATATTCTCATAGAATCTGTTCAGTTATTACACAACTTCAAATTGACTACTACTTTAAACAGATTCTGGAATACTTTGTAATCGGTACTGGCCATTAAAAATTGTTGGTTGTTATCGAATTTCGTAAAGATAAAAACTCCTCTAATATATTTCCTTGACAAACAAAATAAAAAAAAAAACTAGTCATAAAAAAATATTTTCAATTAGAGACACAAGAAAAACTGTAAACAACTATCAAAACCAGTTACATAAAACACAATACAAAAGACTATTCAATATAAATTAACAGACACTTATTTTGTAATTGAAAGATTAGAGTGTAATATTTTTTTTTTCGCAAAGTAGTCAACTCAATTCTGTTTGTATTGTATGAACCTTTGGCCCAGCTGAGCCAAAGGTTCATACAATAATTATATCTATTCCTATTTCACTGTGTAAGTCGAATCTGCCACTTCAAATAAAGATTTCGAATGTAACTTTAGGTTTGATTGCTCGAAGTCTATAACAATATTAAGAATGGTTTTAATAACGAAGAACAACAATAACATTTTTTTTTTATTTTCTCTCGACAATAGTTACAATTTGATCTGTACAGTTACTCCAAAATGACAGATGTGAACGTAACAATTGTGGGAGACTGGCCTGGGGTAGGTTTCGTAAAACCTGTATTACAGGTCACCAGGCCTCCACCCGTTGCTAGCATTCAGATATAGGTATATTTCTTTGTAATTGTGCTGCAAGCATACAGCACTATTATATTTAATCATTATGAACTAAACTGAAGACAAAGAATTGATAAGAGTGGCATATAGCTAGGAGTTTAGTGTAAATGAAAGCGGTGTGTTTGGAAATGGAGTGAGTGTATATGTCAGCCAGTAAGTGAACGTGAGAATGAGTTAAGGTGTATGTATATGAGTTTATAAGTTGATATAGGTGCATAGGGTTTATCAATATAGAGTTGCTAAGCAGTAGAGCAAACATAGGGATAGTTATAAATTACGTTAAGAGTTAAACTAGATAAACAACAGTAATTTGCTATTTAGGAACAGTTAAGAGATCTTCGGTATCCTGATAATTCAACGTTTTAAGATAAGTAGTAACTGATATTTTACAAGGAGATTGAGTTAAAGGGTTCAGAGCTAACTTTAGTTTATTGAAAAGGTGAGAGGCAAAGAAACAAAAGAATTTCTGCGCATGTGAGGAGCAGAATCTTTCTGGTAGGCAGACCTTATCTTTACGTGTCGCTTGTCTGTAATTATATTTGGGTCATAATATAATAGGAGTATTTCATTAAGACTATTTGTAATACAAACGCCTGCCTAACTGTGAGAATATCCCACTCCTTGTATAAGTCATTAGATGGAAAGTGGAACGGAAGACCAGCACCAATAAGGAAGAACATTCATTATATACTTATAAACATACATATATATGTATGTATGTATTATAGTCTTAACTGCAAAAGTGGCAAAGTATCTTTACAAGTGCCATAGCGTCCATTGTATATTACTATGTACAATTTTACAATTGGATTTAGCAGACGGATGGTCTTTCTTTAAATTCAAAGAGAAATATGCCTGCTCTTACAATAACACACATAAAACAAATATAATATAATAATTATAATCTTGACAGACACACGGCTGTCTGATCCCAAACTAAGCAGAGCTTGTACTGTGGTAACCAGACAACTGATAAACGTACTTATATACTTCTAAATGCCTACATATTATAGATAAATTACACCCAGACAGAACAAATGATCATGCTCATCACACAAATATTTGTCCTGGGTAGGAATCGAACCCAAGACCTCTGGCTCAGCAGTCGGCGTCACTAACCACTAGACCAACAGGCCTGTCACATATGCACACTTAATAACTGTAATGTAACCATCCTTGCTAACAGTCCCAGAGCTGACCTCATTTACAAGTGGTTTCATAATTAAAAAGGCCGGGATGATTAATGACAATAGTGAATGAACAGCTCCCATAAGCAACGTGTTTTGTCTCTTATTAACACAACTGATACATGACTGATAAATAAATCAACCATGTATTGACTACTTGGTTCGTTTATTTCAGGACAATGAGGCACTTCAGATCTGTAAACCATAGAGGATCATGAAACCTGTTTGAAAAAAGTATTGTTCTAGTTCGAAACTGTTTACTATTGGTTGTTTTAAGTTACGACCTTAGCCTTATCGTCTTTGGTTTTAATGACTTCTTGTAATGATGCTGGTCAAACAAATAAACTAACAAAAGAAACCTTAACCTTTTTTCGCTCTTTATTTTAAGAGATAAATAGTATGGTTGGAATTAGGGCTATCTATCGACTGCAGTTTTCAAAACCGATGATTTCCACTTACATATCTTAGCGCATAGAAAAACTTGACCACGTATGGGTATGCGCTATGCAAACGAATTACGATCAAATTATGGTACACAACCATTTGATTTCAGATCATTTTTCAGCGAAAGAACAAAAGGGAGCCAGTCTTTTAAATGCAGTGAAGCAAACTGCAGCTATGTACTTAAATTAATGCAGTATTATAACAGAGGAACAACACTCAGCTTCCTCGTACATCAATTTTTTGAAGTAAGAGAAATCTGTGAGACTCACTGTTTTGTCTCCAGACTTTTCATGATGCTTAGCTGTTTCATATTTTTATTTAAAAACACCTCTAGACCCTTCATAATCGGCGGTGTTCACTGAGTATTTATTTAAATATAAATGAACATACTTTCAGAAGCTAAACTTTGTATATACATATGTAGTTGGAAAATAAATTAGTACATCCCTAAATAAAACAGTCTAAATTAGCTGTTAAAATAAGTTATTACGTCGTCTGCGGTATATCAGAGTAGTTAATGGTATACTCGTAGCGCTCCGTAAGGTATGTGATTACAAAAATGATTTACGACGCCCACTTGCGTTTGATTAGGTCTTATTTAATATATAGGACTTACATCTGCGATCATTACTTGGAATTTGGACAGAAATATGATCTTATTTTTCTGCCAACATATAGGTAAAACTAAAAAAAAAATATAAAAATTTAAGAATGATTTTTGTTATGTATTCACGCCTTGTAACCACTCAAATTTTATTTTTTTATACATGTCCATCATACAGTTAAATGAGTGCCGTGGGAGAGCCCTGCTTAGGTACGAATGGGTCGGCTGGGTAGACAAAGAATGTTCTCCTCTCTTGAGTGCATGTGTCCATGAGCACAACATAACAACAAAAATAATATAAAAAGCTTTCTATCTATCTTTATTATTAATATAATATTGTTACTAGAAAATACGTTTTGAAATTGTTATTATATATATTAAACAAAATATTAACTAAGTGGGTACTTGTTACGTATGACGTCTTATACAGGTATTAGACTGACCTGTTGATTAAAGGTTGTTTTTTAGTTAGAGGAACCAGACTTTTCGGCACCAGCCAGTTTTTTTTCTCTAAGTATGGGACCCTTACTCGCTTGAGCTATTGATACTCCTCTAAGCCATCTCTATAAGCAATATTCTTTTCCTTGACTTGCTATCCTCCCTTTCACGTCAATATTCTCCAAACTGCCAGGCGTAAAGGGGACTAATTTAAAACCGACAAAATGTGGCCGTTAATGACGCCTCTACCTACCCTTAAGGGATACAGTCGTGTATGTTTGTTGATCTATTGGTTAGTAATTCTGAATGCTAAGCGTGAGGGCGATACCTATTCGTTCCATGCCTCACCCAGGACAAATAACTATATCATGATCATTTGTTCTGTGTTCAATAATTATACGTTTTTCTCGTAGTAGTTCGAGATGAATAAATAATTTTCTATTTAATAGTAAAACTATTTAATAATTATTATGAAATGGAGATTCCGATATTTCACAACTTTACAAATCTTAGTTTTAACTTATTAATTATATATTTTGCCACACACAGTGATAACAAAACACTTAGTGTGGTTTCTAGTTATGCATGGGGTCATCAAACTTCAATAAGAGAGCATTTTTATGATTATGTGCTGTCTTTTCCACTTTGATTTAACTTTGTTTATAAGAGAATATACGTACATAAGTATATACGTTATTACAATTTATTCTTTAAATTACTCCTTAAGAGATCACGACCTATTTCAACAGCATACTGCGCAGTGCCAGGTGCATTCATAACGCCGTAACCACCATGCCCGTAGCAATGGACGACTTTCACTCCATTTATAATCTCCGGCTCGACACGAACTGGCGTTCTATGAGGACGCAAACCCACTTTGTGACTCAGGACTTCAGCGTTCTTCAAACTAGGCATCAGGTCGTAACAACGGTCCATAATTGCTGCCGAGTCGAATCGACAGTAGTCTAAATTGTAACTGTCGTACTGCCTAACTCCACCTAAAGTAACAGTGCCGTCAAATCCTGGGATGATATAAGTGTCATAATCACCGTAAAACGCTGTTTTAACCCACGGCGCTTTAACCTTTATTACTTGTCCTCTAATTGGTACCAAATCATGATCATTACACAAATATTTCGCGCCCAAACCAGTGCAATTGAAAACTAAATCAAAGTTACCATAATTGGTTAGTGATGCGAAACTTTCGATTTTACTATTTACAAGCTTGGTACCACTTTTAAGAATCAAGTTACCCACATAAGGTAAATATCGGTCGCATTCGATTAACAACGTCGAAAAATACGATCCAAATTTTGTGCCCTGGGGACCGAGTTTGTATTCAGATTCCTTTATGGATCTGTAAATTGGCACCAAATCTTCTATAAGATGATTTCTAGTAACATGTTCATTTTGCTTGGAAAATATGTAAGCGGACAAACTCTTAACTCCAATTTTAGTTGCTTCTGGAGTCTTCAATATGTCATTCCAATATTTCCACGAATCGTTAATCCACTTCCTTGTAATTTTATCCGTCGGACCTTTAAAAGATGTGCCCGGGCGAAATATTCCTGCGGCTACGTAGCTCGTGGTTTCCTCATAGTATTTATCAGCGATTACAGTGACATTGCATTCCTTGAACTGTTCATGCACCATTCTGGCTACAGTCAAGCCCACTACTCCTGCTCCTATGACAGCTATATTCGGTTGATTGCTCATTTTGATCTAATGAGATATTCTGTAAAAATAAAATTCTCAATTAACATAACTACTCGGATCCTGTCCTATATTTGACCTGTACAAAGCATATCTATGTAATTAGGAATACATTGCTTCGAACAACAATAAGTGTTATCTCACTCTTGACTAAATAATACAGATAGCCTTATAATGCAAGATAAGAACCATAAAATAAAAGATCATTGTGTTTAACATAGGCACAAAGGACAAAGGAGATACTTTAAAGAACGTAACTTTTGAAACACTAATAGTAAACAAAAATATTACGTTGCTACAAAAATATTACGGTCTGTTAGCCATATTAAAGTAATTTTGCCAAACAGACCTCAATTCACAAAATTGATTGGTTTATATCTCCGCAAACAATGATATTGAATTATCAAAACGTACATACTTGTTTTGGTATCCGAAGCAAACAAACTATGATATTAAAATAGTACCTATACTATAAATATCTCGGTACCATCGACCAATGTAAACTGTCTAATAAAAAACCGCGTGTTTTAAATAGGAACTTAAAACTTCGTTTGACACAAATATCTTACATTATTATTAAATTTCTTTTTTAAATTGTTCACAGAACCAAGACCTCCCCGGAAAAATTACAATCAGTTATCGTCAAATGAAAAACTTGATAATAGACAAACAGATGATATTCATATCGAGGAAGCAGAGGTAGAATCGGACGCGAGCAGTACTGACTTAGATGAGCGCGATACTCGGGGCGTCTGCCCGCCTTGTGCGCATGACCGGTACAACAACAACGTACGACACACACATGATGAGTTCAGTGATGACACAGATTATGGTAAGTAATATTATATTTTATTATAATTATTAAAATGTTTTTCTATATGTATATATATATATATATATATTGAGATGTTTTAATCTTAATTGAAAATATGATAATTTAAATTTAAACAATTACAGTGCAACCTCGATATAACAAATCGGAAGGGAACAAGTAAATATGTATTCGTTATATCAATTCTTTCGTTAAACTGAGGGTTGTTATATTGAAGTTAGGTTGGTCTAAAATTTTTTATAAAGAGGTAAAAAAATAGTTTTATTCACCTCAACATTACTTACTCATCTTGTTATAGCGAACAACTTCTACTAATAAATGAATCACATACTATGGGAGTAAGGGTCATATTGGTGGGAACGTGATATAAAGGTTTTGGGTTGACAAAATTTGGTAATTAGAGGTATTTAAACTCTCTTTTGATAGTTGAAAGTTCGTTATAAAGAAGTTGTTCGCAAATAAATTTCGCAATGTAAAGGTATATTTTACATTGACTCTTATGGACAATTCAAGGGGATTACGAAGAATTTGTTAAATCGAGAAAGTCGTTATATTGAGGTACGTTTTATTAAGGTTGCACTGTATATCGATTACGGTGATCGAGTAGAGCATGGAGTCTCTAATTTAACAACATTCACTAAACTTAAAACAGTATTCTTTGTCTATGGTTGCACATTCAATTTGTCAAACTTCATTCACAGAAACTTGACGTTTGTTGTCCAACATTAAAAGTGGGCCGTGTACCTAAAATTATTCGTTTCGGCACGATATTTAGTAAAATTGTGATATCCTTTTTGCAATACAACCGTGTTAAACGTAAAGAAAAAGGTTTGATCAACAATGGCGAATTTAAAGACGGACCTGGATCAATATTTGCTCAAGAATGATACGCGACGAAGTTACAATTTTAGTTTACCATCGTTTTCGACTCCTAGCTTCCTCAGCAGGAGTGCTGACGAAAGTCCAACTAGTAGCACTACTCCTTCGTGGTTTGAAAATGTACAGAAGGAGTACTTTACACTGGTAAGTAAAAAACATGTATACTAAGTAAAGTATGAATAATTGTAGATCATGGAACCAGTCTCTCAATTTATAATTTACATCATTGTGTAATCCACCAAAATGTTATTCACTTCTACTCAATTATTTTTCCCTGTGCAGTTCAAACACTCAGATAATGTTATGCAAAACTAAAAGTATTTAACTATTGTTTAAAACATAAACAACAAAGGATATGAGAATAAATATCAATTTCCTAAGTACGTCCCGATACACTGACAGCAAGTTTTTAGTAAGAATTATTGTAGTCTCTCTGTTATGCTGTTAGTATTTAGGCAAGCTTGAGACATACTCTAAACACCTATTATCTATGCTCTACTAACTTTATTCTGTTTTTCCACATACAATAGTTAATAATAATGAAAATTGTTGATAAAGTGTAGTGCTACAGGTTTTACAGCTCTTGTTATAGTACAATATTTATTGTTAAGCTTCTAGTAATACATTAATAGACAGAATACACTGTTACATTAGCCACTTTTCTTCATAATTAGAAATAAATTTGAGGGAATTATGTTTCTTTTATCTATTTGTTTGTATTTCAGAGCCGGACACAACGGTTTATGGGATTCGGAATCTGTCTTTTCCTCGGAGTCCTTTGTTTCATATTATCATTCTTATACTTACCTGTTATAGTTTTAAAATCAATGAAGTTTTCATTGCTATTTACACTAGGAAGCATTTTCTTCATTTTAAGGTAAGTTGACATCTACAAAAATAAAAGTATTAATCTTCTCAATTCTCCTACAATTTCTTCAAGTGTGTTTAATATGATAATATAATGGTACATTGCATGTTGCATAGCTTGTACAGGGGGGGGCTATAGAACACATCTAAACATGTTTTATTACATGACTTATAATACATAAAATAATGTTGTAGCTGACATGAAAACCATATATCAATGACTGGTCTTATGTCAGTACAAACTATAATACTCTTAATTTTTTAAAATTAAACAATTTATCAGTGACTCTAGTTAAGTTATATTTGAGAATGATTTGGATCACTTATTTAGTAGTTTTTTTTTAAGTTATAGAAATATGTTATTAATTTTAAATCTTTAGCAAGAAATTGTCCACATCTAATTTTTCAATTCAAATTTATTAGCAGTATTTAAATATAATCATCAAATAATTTGATTTCTTATATACAATATAATATACTAATCATAGTACAACAGTTTCAGCTTCTTGTATGGACCATGGAATCATCTCAAATCATTGTTTAGCAAGGAGCGTGCTCTCACTACCACCCTCTACATGTTGACACTCGTAGCCACACTATATAGTGCATTATACTTGGAAAGCACACCATGGACTGTTGTGTGTGCAATACTACAAGTAATAACACTATTCTGGATGTTAATGGGTTCAATTCCTGGAGGATCAACTGGTGCAAGATATTTCGGCAGCATGTTCAAGTCATCAGTGTCTAATACTTTGCCAATTTAACATTTTGTGTTTCAATGGACTGCAGCTTAGTTTTTGTATTAATAAATTATAA
Organism: Tyria jacobaeae; assembly: GCA_947561695.1. Taxonomy (NCBI): domain Eukaryota; kingdom Metazoa; phylum Arthropoda; class Insecta; order Lepidoptera; family Erebidae; genus Tyria; species Tyria jacobaeae. The sequence goes on along the minus strand of OX387218.1, from coordinate 1,175,156 downwards.
TATTAAGGTTTTTTAATGTGATTGTTATTTTTATACCAATAGGTTAAACGTGGGTTTTGAGGTTTTAATGGTAAATATAATAGTAGGTTCTTATCTTACAGCTTGCCTAGTTTAATAGTTAAAGTTATGTGGCCTTGTGAACTAGGGTTGTCAAGTTTATCAATTACCACTATATAACACAAGGATAGACAAACCAGGCCTATATGGAAACCCATAAACCCTGTATGTTGGTGATGGTTACGGAGTATTCTCTAGGCTAGGGACCAAACAAGGCTACCTTGTGTCTCATCAGATTTAGGAAACACTTGATTATCATAGGTCCACATACTGCAGATGTCAGCAATTTTTAATCCTGGCTTTCAAATCCAAGTTATATTTCTCAATAGTTCTTGAAAGATAATTTGTTTTGTTGTGTGTATAAGATCTGAACGCAGTGGTCTATTGTGCATTTTTAAATAAAATACAGTTGGCAACCCTATTGGTAGTTTCTAATAAATTAGTAGCAATTATCATATTTAGTTAGTGTAACCAATTTCACACCCCAATAATCATGTGTTGCCCCATTCCTCATCATTGTATAACTGTTTATCCAGTTTTTCCAGTAATAGACTTAATTATGTGGGCATACAACATGTTTGCAATATGAAAACTTAAGCTTCAATATCTCACTTATAAACTGTCTTTTTAACATTGTTAATGTATAATAATGTGAGTTGTAAGATTATTTATTATTACTTATCTTAAAAATCCTGTGCCTTTACTTTAGCATTTATGTATGTTTAAAATATATTTATACATACATATCTTTTGTATGCTTAAATTAATATAAATAATGTGAACCCCAAAGTACGAGTAAAATTTGCCTAACAAACAATTAAGTACTACATGATTACTTAGTGTTACTGTCTCAAAATTTTTTTTGTAAAGGAATTTATTTAAATAAAATGACAATTTCTGACAGTTGTTTCAATACAATGACGATGATGTAAGATAATGAGTGGTTCGGGAGGTAGCGTTGCATTTTGGGCAGTCATTTTAGCCGATTGCTTGCCATCTTTTTCGATAGATCTCGAATGACTTACAACTGAACCAAGAGTCAGCTGGCGCACCAGCGGTGGGTGTGGAATTGGGAGGTTGCAGAAGTGGTAAAAAAAACAAAGTGATAGTACGCCGGCTGAAACTTTTTCCATAAATAGTTGTTATCATACTGAGCTGAAAAAGAAATCGTTAGCTGCATCGTGGAGAGGGAATATGCGTCAGCTGCTCATATGAACTTATAAAAAAAAAAACGTAAAATAAAGTTATATTACGCCGAATAAAATTTGACTACGTGATTCTTCAAATAATTAATAGTACGAAAACAACAATCAGCTGTTTGTATAGGGGTGGAAAGACCGTCAGCTGACCCAGTGAAGATTTAAAATATTGGAGCATTGCTATTATTATTATGCTGCTTCCTTTTAAACACATGAGCAGCTGATGGTCGGTTACTTATTAGTCATATTAAATCAAATATCGCTGTTAATATCAGCCAGCATACTATGACTTTTGTATTTGCTCCCGGACTATTACTATAAAACCTAAATATTGTTATACCTCAAAACAAAAAGTATTTTTTATTGGTTTTACTTGACATATGTACTATACGCAACAATATTGAAACCTGGAGCAAGGCTGAAGAGCATAACAATCTGCCAACTAAATTGACTAATAGTGAGTAGGTACTTACCTTTTTTTATAACATGTGGAAACCTCGTCAACGATGACGAAAACTACACGGCTTTCGTCATATAGCCTAGTCTGGTGTGAAGGTATGCCCTAGGAGGATTACCACTTAACTCCCGACAGACTGCCTCCCTGGCAGGACGTCAAGTGGCTTCGCTTCAGGCCAGCCCATGCTGCACGACACCACCACATGGTCTCTAGCGAGAGGCTACCGGCACCGATAGCCGCCACGAGGTCATGGCGTTAATTAGCCAACTGGGCACTCCACCAAGGTATGGAGTGCAGTGTTCCCGCGGCAGCCTCCGCAATGGTGGCATGCATGCGTTCGCTCTCGGCCTATGCGACGCAGGTACTTGCCGACACATCCATGTGACGAAAGCACCTAAGTCAGCCAAAAAGGGAGTAAGCCGTGCGGCCCTGTTCCACCAGTCTTCCATGACGGGTCTTATCGCCACAATGGCGTCGTGCCCTGCGCTCGGTGGCCCTATTCGTTCCTTCCATTCAGCCACGGCTACCTGGTGCAGCTGGGAGCGCTGTGCCTCAGTTTCCCGAGACATGAGCGTATCACCCCCCTCAGTATCCCCTTACGCCATTGATATAGGGAGGTAAGGGTTAGCGCCTCCATGTCCCATGGCAGAGTTCCAGCGAGGAAACCGTGCGATATCCTCGTACAAGTGAACGATGAACAGACGTTTCACCTAACTGTAAATGACAGCCGCCGCCCATGTACACTTGCAACTCGAGAGTCGTAAGTGCGCTCTCCGCCTTTGAGGGCGGGGGGGAGATGAGGGATTGAAAAGAGGATAGGACTTGGGCCTACAATACCCTCACTAACTCGGCAATACAATGTAAGAATTGCTTGTTTACCGGTTTTCTGTGAGGTAAATTATTGTAAAAAATTTGAAAAAGGGTGTTCTTGGAATTTCTTGCCTTGACCTGAGTATAGGAACAGGAACAGCTAGCATCACGACTAGACAATTCAAAAATACCTATGATTTTGTGTCAACTTTAAGGCCATCAGGCAAAGTAGTTTTATCCGAACCATTAATAGTGCTGGCCAATGGTGCAGATGAAACAATGTTACTTCACGTCACGTCGTCACCAAAGGAGACGAACCGCAAAAACCTTCAGACTTACACAGTAAAAATATTTTATTTTGTAAAGGACCTTATTGAGTAGGATTTATTTAAACATTAATTACCTATTTCTGGTAATTAATGTTGAAATAAATTATTACTGTGATAATATTGATAGTGCCGTTAGTCTTGCTTTTACATAGTTTGTCATTGTGTTACAGATGAGGCGTTAACATGCAACGTGTGCGACAGATCGTTCCCAACGCGTCGCTTACTCGGAGATCATCAACAGAAAAAACGACATTTCGGGTAAGTTTTTCGTTCAGTCAATTAGGTGCATACTTATACTACTTATTTTACTTATGATCAATATACTGTTTTTTTTTACATTTATATTAATTAGACTTTGTGGTCAAAATACGGAGATATATGTACCTAGTTAAATTACAAATGTTCATTATTTGATGTTGCTATTATGATGCATTTATATTATTAAAAAAAGTAGATACAAGTAGACATAATAAGGAAAATATCTACCTACTCACTGATTTTATAAAAAGTAAAACAATATCACCATAGCCCACAGAAAGTTCATTTCTCGTTCACTGGCCTCAGAGTTGACGGTGATGCGATCATGCGACACTTCAATATGATAAAATTGCTGAAGCTTCAAAAAGAATGCTCGATCTATGCCCTTTTTCTCCGCCTTTGTTTTGACAAAGGTAACACGACATCAAGAAAACCAATGTAATAATAAGCGATTTAATAGCACTTGTCTTTTTTGCCATTAAATTATACCTAATTTAGATTATTGGCAAAATTTTTGAGATAGAATTTAAATCAGAATTAGAAACAAGGTTCCTATTGCAGATACTTACTTTCTATATGCAGTGTTCGTTCATATTCCAAAATGATCAAGTAATACCCTATTAATACATTTTAATGAGCATACTTTCATTGATTAAAGTACAGAATAAAATATTCTTTATTAAAGGTACCTTACCTATCTACTGTAGAAGACTTGACGGAAAATGTACTTATTAATTTACAGGTGCAGCGCTTGCGACAGCCTCTTCCCTTCACTGATGGCACTAGAGCACCACAAGGAAGAGTTCCAGCATTGGAGCGACTCTTCGTATTGCTCACATTCGGAATCCGACGACAGTGACCTCGAGACCTGCCACGAGGACAAGCACCGACTACTCTAATGCCACCACCTCATTATTGCCGGGGAAAAGCCTACTAAATTAGGCACTTTTGTGTGAAAAATCCTCTTTTCTACATTTCTGGACTGTTTAAAGTTTAAACAAAGTGGAATTCATACATGTTTGCTAGAGATATGATGAACGATGAGTGTATCATTACAACAACACACATCGCCCTTGTCAATATTGTAACAGGTTTTCTCTGGATTCTACATTCGACTGTGAACTATACTCTAATAGATGTCTGAAAAAAAAAAAAAAGGTTTATGGGCAGCCCTGAAGCAAAATAAACGCTCATCCAAGCCTTCCGACCTTCAGAACTTATCAAAGTTCCCAATAAAAATTGATTACTAATAAGAGATCAGTTCTGATTAAAGAGTAATAACTGGCACATGTCTGGTTGAACAAAAATTTTGGTATGGCACTGGATTTTAACTAAAACTTATTATACAACTATTGTCAGAATTGTTCCTATAAAAGCGTAATAAAACTTAACCGTTGCGACACCTGTGCAATATTAGCTATTGTAATAACTCAGGCCAACTGTTCTCGATAAATGATGGCTCTAACCGACCGTCAAAGGTTGACAGCGTATATATAAGAGGTCCATAATTAAATGTAAACTTAAGATTTAGTAAAGGAAAATATCACCAGGTAATAAAATATGAAAAAAAAACACTCAGAAATCAGTCAAATTTGTTTGTCAGCTACAGATCAAGCGTTATAAAGGAACGAAATATAATGTATATGTCACAACTGGATTGTCAAATAGCCAAACCGCTAGTTGTTTTACGAAACACATGCGTCATGTATAACAACAATAACTCAACATAAGACGTAGGGTTAGACTAGTATTAAACTATAAATATTTGTAGATGCACACTATGATAAAATTACAATTAAAATAAATGAGTTATTAGTACTTAGTAACAAAATCCTAGATTACTACACACATAGCCACAATCAACACAATTGAGAAGTAAAACCTTATCTCTAATATTCTTGACCCACTGCATTAAATAAATTCAAAATGATTATAGAATTCTCTGAGATAGTTCATTAAAATTCATGTAAAACTTTTAGACGTTCGTTCAGCTGTTTCACACATAACGGATTGTTTTGTAAAACAGCGGATTTGACAATCCATCAGCGACATACAAAGATACAAAGGCAATCACACTCTCTGGAGCACTAAGTGTACCCTGATGTTACTCGTGAATTAATAAAAATTAAGTATAAGCAAATATATATTCGAAAATAATCAAATCAATACCACAAGTGACACAATCATCGCAATACATTCAGTGTATGAAGTTTAACATACATATTGACAAGTCATTGTGTGACTACTTGAAAAAACAAAAAGTACTGTATGTCTAAGTATATACTAAGAGTGATCCTAATGATACAGTTTAAGAGACATATCATTTTTTTATACAAGCCTAATACAATTAAGAAATCAACAGCGTGTAATGAATGAAATAATAGAAAAGCTATTTAAATGCATTCACAGTACAATTCTATTTCTCTCATTTATGTATGTTGATACAAACATTTTATTGGTACAATTGTTTAACATCTCGGCAACTAAAACAATGTTATGAACTTTACAATAAAACAAATTAACTTAAATCAGGGTTTGCAAGATGATAAAAAGCTATATTGTTTGAAATAATTTATTTATAATAATTTATAACTATGAATTTGGTAATATCAATATCCATAGGTGGAGTCAACATTTGAGTTCCCAAATTCATATTTAGTCATATTGAATAGCTAGGTGTTGTATCAGTTAATACACAATAAGTCCGCAACCATTAATTAGCCAATTCTAAATTGGCCGTTTCTAGTTCACAATTGTATTACAAATCCTAAATACGTTAAGGTTTCCATATTGTTCGTAGCTAATTTTAAGCACGTTTTATATACGATAAATCTTCGTATCAGCATTTATTTTCGCTTGTAAGTCAGTGTATCGTCGTCCTGTTTTTGTCGTATCCATTTGTAAATACTACTTCTAGTGATATCCCGGCAATAATGCATATCACGGTACTGTTTAATGACTGATATTCTAGTCTAGATTTGTAAATAATTATTAAATATAGGCATGTGTCAGCAAAATTTAGTGAACTACTTTCTGGTGATAACTAGACTGAAAATTTAAATCGTTAGAAAGAATAGTGAAAGAAAATGAAACTGAGCAATAACAGAGACGAGAGTCGAAAGCGTCATCGCCAGAAAGTAGTATCAGTTTACATAGAATTTTAAATCGTTAGTGTCACATTATTTGTATATCCCGGTCCCCTTCCTACAGGTTCTCTCCGAGTCTAGGTATAACCGTAACATTCCAACTAGTCATATTAATTTTATAAAGTATTAAGAGTAATCGTATTTTAACATCGTAAAGTGTAAAACGGTCAAATCTGTGAGCGCCGGGGCGCGAGCGAGCCACTCGTACAAATAAAAATACGATTGAAAATATGTACAGAAATGTTTATTTTATAGGAAATCACATAACCACAGAGTACAGGCTACGAACACGTATGTACTGCGCTATGTCCGATCTCCCATAAAGGTACCGAAAGGCCGCGATCGGCGCGTATCGTCCGGGGAGCGACGTACACATCTTTAATTTTCATATATCGAGTAATCAGGAATACAAATCACGAATCTCTTACAAAAGCATAATACGAGTAAGTCTAGCGGCGGCCTCGCGCCGGCGGAACGAGCGGGGGACGAGCGCGACGCGCGCTCAGGCTGTGCCGTTCACCAGCGCCGGCTTGCGCGCCGGCGAGCGTCGCTTGCCGCCGCGCGCACCCGCGCTCGCTCCCGCGCCCGCGCCCGCGACCGCTCCCTCGCCTGCGCCCGCCGACACCGCGACCGCGCCTGCAGCCGCGCCCTCCGCTGTCGTCGCTCCGCTCTTCCACCCGCCTCCTGCAACACACACAGCGTCAGCACCCGACCCATCACACCCACGACCCATCTGAAAATCTTACGTCGTGTGAGCTACCGACACCTATCTACTGAGCGTGCATTACCAACAGAATACCATATATATATATATATATATCTATATTTTACTACTATAAATAATAAAATTACTAAAAATATACACTTCGCTAAGTATTTCATTTTGCAAGCTTAATCATATCTATTAACACAATTATTAAAAAAAAAAGCAAACACTAATATCGATTAGTGATAAGTTACTTCATTACTCGGTAATGAAGTCGCAGGGAGAGAGCGGCCCAATATAACAGTGTTCTTTTGATGAGTGTGAGAACTGCACTATTGGCCAGACAACATAAGGCGAGCGTTCTTTTCACATCTGAGTGACTTAAAATGTTAAATTAAATGCCATTCCGATCATTTTAATCAGTAATCGAATCAAAACATGCATTCATTTCCAAATACTACTCTAGTACACAAATGATTGCTTGAATAATAGTTAGCTTATAATAAAATGATGATACACTAAATGAAATGTGTAAACATAAATAATAATACATGTAAATGCACATTAAGAATATTTACGTTTTAAACAACATAATTTATTTTTCAACAAGAAATCAATACATATCATGTACAAATGCACATGTAAATAGATGTAATATTTTAAAGACAGCTGGAGCGACAGATCTCTTAGATGAAAGGGGCTAACAAACCACAAAAACCCACATTGTTTTTTTTTTATAACTACCGAATAAAACTTGCTGGGTTGTCACCTTCTACAACAAATTTTAACCATAGCAAGAGCAGTGTAAAACAACCGCGTTGGACAATTAGTAAAATTATTAACTCGCTGCAAGCTCTGTCGTAAATCATAAGAGTTGCAGTGTTGTGGTGTCAGTAACAGTGATGATGTATGATCGAAACAAAATGCAATATAATTTAGTGTTGTAATGTTAGAATGAGTAAATAAGGATGAGTGATAGGAGTGCGCGGTACCTCGCGTCCTCCTGCGGCGGCGGCGGCGCAGCTCAGGCGCGTGGCGCGCGTCGTCGGACGTGGCGGACTCTGAACAACACATGCCAACGGCCTACATTGCCCACCGCCCAACGTGGCGATAACGTAGCGCTCTCTAGGGGGGACTAGTCGTTTGCTATTGCGCCGACCTCTTTGGAAAGTAAACGTTTGCGAAATGTAGCTTTCGTTCGCCTGTGGCTACTTCCAAAACTAACGTATGGGAGAGATGTCATTTCTACGTATGATTATTGATTAGGAGGACGAATAGGACAGTAGATCGCGCCTTTTAGACCCTCGGTTGGATGCACAGTGGGGCGCCTTCGCATTCCTACTTTACCGTTTAGCGCCGAACTCTTTGCTTAGTACAGATGGGAAATGTTTCTATATGAACTAATTGAAATTTCCTCTTAAAGAGAAGGACGAACAAGATTCATTAGACGACTTGCAAATAAATAAAAATATATTTAATGATTGTAAAAATTGTTAGAGACCCACACACTTGAGGAAGATGTCAAGAAATAGTAAACTGAAAACACATCCTTTTAGTAAGAGCCACTACAAATATTTTATAAAATGGGTGTAATTGTGATTTGTGTCAGAAGTCAGGATATTTAAAGAATTGAATACATGAATAAAAACCAAGAAGTAGGCAACTAAACTACTAGACCAAAGTGTAACCACGGCTTGTACTCTACCATCAAATGGGCTACAATGAGACGAAAGGGCGAAAAGGTATATATGCATACATAAACCATTTACATTTCATTTACAAATTATACAGAGAACACAGAGAATAGTCCGCTTTATGAAGAAATATTACAATAATTCTAAAGGACACCGTTTCATCTCATTCACCACTTAGCCCATTCTCTTTACAGAAGCGTCGGTTAGCCGTCACCAAGGTTTTAGTAACCAACCGACTAGAAAGCGAGAAAGGACCCGGAAATAGCAAACAACTATTCACCCCACGCATCTAACTTTTAAAGAAAATAATACTTCCCATTCATCCTTCTACAGTTTATGTACTAATTAAAATGTAAAACGGGATGCACAAAAATAAACATATAAACATTATAATGCATAAATAAACTTATCAAATATAAAAAACACTACAAACTACATTTTAACTAGCACATTCGGTAATATTTTCAGATTTTTGTCGTGATTGAGCTGTATTGATTTACAACGGTAATAATTAGCCAGATTGACAGTCGACAAACTTTACTAAGATGCACGATATAAATATTTGTGAGCCTAAAAAGCGATGCAGTTCAAGGATCAGCAGATAAGGTGAAAGGGTCATGTCGTAATGTGCAAACAATTAAATATATGTATGAAATCAACACAGGTAGAAAGTTAACATTCGGTAAATAAATGTGGCATGCGAGAGTATTGTAATGGTTTTATATATTTAACAAAAATTGAAATTAAACATGGCAAATTATGATATATCAATGCTATTACTTATTAGTTTACTGATATAACACAAAAAGATTGGTACAAACAAACAAAAAAAAACTACTAATTATTTTAGTATAGATAGATCGTTAGGCGAGAGATTGGATGTCGTCGAGAGGTCGTTTCTTGTCGACACACAAGCTGCTGTTGTGGTGCTAACAAGTCGACATTCATTAAAGTTTTTCAGAATAGTACTAGAGATTTTCAGATTTAATGTTTAATTTTTTACTATTATTCTGCACCTATTGAGCGTTCTAAGGACAAATATTGAATGCACGATTTTTTTCACATATGGGATATAAATATGTATTTTGGGATTTATTTAAGTTAGTTTTATGATTGAACGAAAAAATAAGTTGTGTATTATATTCATAGGGTAAGCATGGGTTATAAATAATATACATGCAAGCTGATATTGTGTACAGTGACTTAATTAAATTAAAATAGCTCTGAATTTATTATTTGTCGACTGTCTATCGCCTGAGATTTACAAAATTACGGAAAGAAATGAGTGTTCAAATAAAATCGTTTGCCGTTCATCTGGTCTTAAATAATAAGAGAAAATTTTGTGATAACAGTTAATGATTTGGAAATCACCACAATGGTCCAGAAGATTTTAAATAAAATAATATATGAATAAGTGTAGGTATCAAACCTACACTTAGTCACAGACAAGAGAGACAGCAGTATGGTGCTTTCTTCAAACTTCTGCGATACTCATACGGTCAAGAAAATGTCACAAAAGAGTTTTGTGCACACAAAGCATTTATTCAAATAAATAATGCTTCTGGATACACAAGACAATAAGAAGCAAAAAATCTATATTACAGATTTAAAAATAGAGTAATAAAAATTACCTTAAGACCAGATTCTTACTGATTAATATTTTTCAAAACTTTTTACTTAATAATAATTAAAACATAGAGCGGGAAAAAGTGCGTATCGTAATAGAACAGGACAATTAACGACAAACGATTTATTCATCTACTATTGTGTTGTCATGTCATTGATGTTTATAAGTATCATTTCTCAACACTTGCGACATCTATGAACCGTGCAAGTAGACTATTGTTACAGTTAAATTATGTTATGTACCTATGACCTTACTGTATATCTACTAACTAAAAACACATTGAAAGTTTTTAATAAAAAAAAATAGTAGTTGCTTTTTTATTATCAGTTCTAAAAAAAACTGGCAAGACAATATTAGCACTGTATAAATATGTATATAGCACTAAACTTTACCAGCTACTACTGCTTTATATGATTTAATTTGTATTTTAGTATTTTGTCCAACTTCTAAAATAAATTTGGCTATATTTTTAAAAACTACAAACACATTTAAAATACATTTTTTAGATGACATGAGCTTTAGGGCTGGCTTTTTTTTTCAAATTGCATTGTTTAAAGCTAAATCAAATATTTGATGGTTGAACATAACACTCAAAATCATTTACAGTAGTCTGAACTTTGATATTTAGAAGATTTCAACACATTAAAGTTAGATATAAATGTTGACCTGCCAATTTAAAATAAAATTTATTGCACAACTACACCAATTTCGATTTCCAATGCAAAGTAAATTAGACTAGATGAACGAGAGCAAGGTTCACAGATGTCAGTGGAGTGCGGGAGTATGGAGGGTGTGTGGAGTACCTCTATCTGCGCTGGACACATCCTGGCTGTCAAGCACCGAGCTCTCGTCGTCCGTCTGCCTTCGTCGGTCCTCGCGCCGTCTGCCACTCTGCAAATATAAATGTCACCATTTAACGTGTTCATACAATAAAGCGACAGTTTTACTTTAATTTATTGAAGGCATCATTAAGAATTTAGAGGTTGTATAAACATCGGCAAACTATTTCGTTAGAATTTAAGATATATTTTAAGAAATATTTTTGCATCTCCAGGAGATAAATTGATATAAGTAAAGTAATGAAACAACACATATGTCATTGACATCTACTCTCTTCAATGGCAGTGCGTCACGACACCAAATAACTAAACCATAAATACCCGAAAACACAACTGGCTAATTTGAAAAAGAGAATACACCTCATTTTCAAGACGCCATGAAGACCGGAATAAAGACCGGAGTTCACGACCTTGTCTAATAATGTTAATAGACGGTGAGCTTTTTATTTAGGTCTGCCCCCCATTTTTTTCTATGGTCAACAGTTCGGCTCGCAATGAGTATGGGATCTACGTACATTGGCGCGCGCGTCATTGTTGTTAGTCCTGAGAGTCCGCTGTGGTTGTGGATGCGCGCGTCCGTTCTCTAGCGGTACACGTCGCTCACCACGCTCATCACCACCGCGTCGTTCACCGCGATCACCACGTTCACTTGATCTGGAACCAATAATCACCCTTAGCAATATATGTATATAAAAATCGAAATAAATACTACATATTACAACTATTATTATGACAATAAGAATTATGTAGTCAATGCTTATTAAAAATATGATAAACTATTCATCATGATTTTAAACAAACAGAAGTAGTACCTGTTAGTCCTTGGCGGCCTGCCGCCACGTCCACGATAACCTGTACTGTCACTTCGCTCTTCACCTAATTCTGGAGTCATTCTTCGTCCGCCTGCTGCAATCAAAATATATTTGTGTAAGTTGTAAATAGCACTTAGAAATATTAAAACTTCTGTGACTTTATTACACAAAGGTCAGAAAGAAAACAAAATGGAAAAGTCAAACCGTGTTTTAATGTTTATCCTGAAACTAAAATACAAAATGAGAAACGTAACGGTGGTAGGGCGGGCTTGTCCAACGTATAGACAGTATAAGTATAGTGTACGTACCGGTGGGGTACCGGTGGTGGGGCGGGCGCGTCCGACGCGGGCGCGACGGCGGCTGGCCGCGTGGGGGGGGATACGACGACGTGCCGCCCATCACCACGCGCAGCTGCTGGTCGATCTCCTGCTTCTCTTGCCGGAGCTGTTCCACTTCCTTAACATATACATACACTAATATTACTGCCCGTATCTATAGTTTACTATTTCTATATAAAAAGGCAAAAAAAAAAAAACAGTTATTAACTATTCTTTTGTCAGTGAGTCAACTATATTGCAGCTATAGTTCATTAAATTGGATTTTCTTGACAAGGTTTTCATTATTTGAACTTTTGTGAGTTTAAGACGGTAAAGTGGAAAGTTTATGTAGCAAAGTAAGCAAGCAATGGGGCATAGAAAGTGAGCGTGTGCGTACCTTGAGGTGCGCCACGTGGTACTCGACGAGTACTTTCGCGTTGGCGATGTTCTCCTTAGTGCCCACGAACACAAAGGGCATGACGCCCTCCTCGCGCGGCGCGGACGGCTGCGGCTCGTTGTCTCCCTCCACCTTCACCTGCAACGTCAACAATCGATATTATCTAACTTAATTATCTTTTAGAAAATGTTTATTAAGTACAACCAGCCTAAAATATCGTCTACTCTAGGTTGAAGATGACTTGACATCAAAAAACAAGAATGTTGATTACTAATGCTGTCTTTATTGTGTATTTAAGAGGCTTGCCACTATCTATCAGACAGTATGTATACAGTCATACAGTGCCTGGTTGACGGCAATGGGCTGGCCTAATTGTGTACAAAATGGGTGTAAATGTGAACTTTTGTCAAAACTGGTAGACCATTTCCTTTGTCGACCGTAGACACAAAAAGTACAGTGTCGGAGCAATGAAAGCATAACTTAATTAAGGATCATATATTTCGGTCATATCAAAAGGATGAATGAAAGATTGACAAAAGGTTGTCGGAAGAGGAAGACCTAGGCGAATGTTCTTGGACCAAGTTCAAGACAATCTAAGCAAAGGCCAGGTCAAAAGTATCTTTAACCAACGAGCCTGTATGTGGAATGGAATGAATGGAAGGAAGTGCCTACCCCTATTGGAAAGAGGCGTGAATTTATGTATTTATGTATGTATGTACATGTGTACATGCGAATATGCGCTTGTAATGAATTCTCATCTTCACTGCTAAACAGTAACCATGAAATTTTACATATATATCTTCTCTTTTTTAATAGTATGTTGGGGCAGCAGACAAGAGAGTGATGACGGGGATTTAGAAAGATAAAGTTTAAACCTCCGGCACCCAAATTTGATCCGTAAATATACAACGCAATTATTGTTTAATAAAAGGTTGTGTATGAGGCTGTGGTATCTCGCTCCATTGGTGCCTGAGCATAGTTTTAACATGGTTGATTGTCTGTACAGAGTACATATGCACATGTAATTTAGTTACTAGATCAAAGAATATATAATAAAAAATGCTAGGTATGTGGTGTGTACTCACGCGCACGACCCCGCTCTTGTCGACGATCTCCTGTATGACTTTGCCGTTCTTGCCGATGACCTTGCCCACGAGCGCGCGCGGCACCTTCACGGACTCCTCCGCGTACTCCAGCAGCGAGCGCGCCGCGCGCACCGCGTCCGCCGACTGCACACAGACACGATGACTTACTACATACACTATACACAGTGGTAGGGGGACAGGTTACTAGACAGCACTTATATAATACATCACTTTACCAAAAAAAAAGCGAAGCCAACTAAAATAGCTGACGCTAGGGTCAAAGGACTCAGGAAGCGTTTCCCTAACACCTTGTATACAGCAACTGCCAAACCTCCATATTACTTTGCTATTGATGTGCAACAAAAACATGTGGTCTGAGAGTACATTATTTTATACTGATACATATGGTTAAAAAATAATGATTAATAAGCTACAATTTATTACATTATTAATATTAAATAAACACTTTTCTAAAATATATGATTGTTTGATTATACAGTTTTGTAATTAGCACTTCATTGAGAAATCTAAAATGAAATTGTGACTAGGCCAACACAACAGGCAATTAATACACCTATTTTAAAAACTTGTCAGATCCCTTATTAAATTGTTTTGGAATGATTGATTGATTGATACTGTGAAATATATGAATTGAATTATTCCTTTTCTGTAGTGACGCAAACTGACCTCTCCACAAATCTTGAAGGTGCAGGACACTTCCTCCAGCTCAATGTTAGTGACCCCAGAGACCTTGCGCGCCTGCTGTATGTTGGCGCCGTGTGTGCCGATCGCCAGCCCCATCAGGTCTTCGCGTACTGAGAACTCGTCCGTGTAACTGCAATACAACCCCATATCAATTCGATAGAAAGGGGCCTATAAGTACTTCTTAAAGGTTTCATCGTTTGATAAATGGTTAGAAAAATAAAACGTCTTCACAATGACATTAGAAACTCGCCCTGCAGATAATCATCCAATAACGTTTTGAAAATGATAAATACTAGTATTTATCATTTTCAAAACGTTATTGTAAATATAATAATAATAGTACTAAATGTATAACTTTTATATGCACTAAGACTTTTTGTTGTAAACACCTGTGCCATCCATGGTAATTCTTTCAGCTGTTGCTCTCCATTTTACATATACTTTTACTTGATAGTGTTCATATAAATACACCAGTAAAAAATATGATTTGTATGTCTCACCACATTTAGCAAACTTTTAAGATTATAAATTGCGATTGGTCAGAGCTATAAAATGTCCTGGCTTAAGGATTGCGCAAAATGTTAAGATAACGATTTTACTAAAAACTTGATATTTCGACAAAACCGGTTAAGTACTAAAAGTTTTAAGTAAAAAAAAAGAAATATATGAGACCCTAAACGTGACTAAAATGTAAATTTATTATAATATTGTACACAATGGTGGCATCTGAATATTTTTGTAAATAAAATGATGTGAATGTATCATAATGTGAAATTGCAATATGGAAACAATATGGATGTGTGAAGATTCTAGAAAAGAATATTTGGAAGATAGAGCCAACACATAAAATTTATGTTAGGACTCTTATTGAGTGATTGCAAATACTGTAATGGTGTCAACGATTGCCGTATTCGCAATCACTCTTATTAGCCATAGTTACTAGTACTATAGGGTAATTACCTAAAGGCACATTTACTTAAAAACTAGTTATTGTTGTGGAATGTTTATGAATATGTATGTAATATGCACTTGGAACAATAAGGTGATTTTTAGTCAAATTCCCTTCTACACAGAAATTAAACTGAGAAATGTTTTTTTCACTTACCCGCCTTGATTGTGTATTTTTGTGGATTCTAACTGTCTAGCTGCCTCCTCAGTCCTTTTCAACAATAACAGTTTCTGTGTTAGATTTCTGGAAAGATTACAGATTATGAGATTGAGGGAAAAATACCAAAGTTTGAGGTAATAAAATATTTAATTCGAAAAATTGGTAAAAAAGTACTGCAAACATTTTTTTTTATTAGTTAGTAAACAAATAAAATTATGGAATAAGAACCAAAAATTTATCAAAATATTTATTTATTTAAAATCTTTATGCACATTTCGTACACAGGCAGACTTAATGCCTAAGGCATCCTTGGGGTGTTGCAGAGATAAAAGTGGTAGGTGCAAAAACGCATAACTAATTGAGGGAAATGGAGATATATGTATAAACATAAATATACATATTCTAAAGGTAATATTATAAATAAGTGTGCATGTGATTGGATTAGATTACACAAATATAATATACCAGTAAAATCACACACAGATATACAAATACATATAAATAAACACACACACACACACACACACACACATACAGATACAAATACAATAAAAGTTTTAACATTCATTCATCGAATCATATTGATGCGACAATTCTGCCAATTCATTTTGAAGGAGATCGCGTACCCTTCTTTTAAATATAAAGCGATTAGTGGACATCCTGATTTCGAGCGGGAGAGCATTCCAAAGAAGAACTGACTGCACGTAGAACGAGGAGTTCACGAAGTCTGAGCGATGAGGGGGACACAAGAGAAGTTTATTGTTTATGAAACGAAGGTTTCTATTATGATTAGAGCACAAGAAACGAAGGTAGGGAGTTAAATAGGAAGGGGGAGATGGGGAGTTAAGAAACGAGAAAAGATAAGTTAGTGCTCGCAGATTACGACGCTGGCGAATAGGAAGCCATTTTATTTCGGAACGTAAAGCAGACACGTGGTCATACTTGCCAAGATTGAAAATAAATCGAATGCAGTTATTGAGAAGCCGGTCTAGTTTGTTTAGAAGGTGTGCATTTAGGTCAAAATATAATTATATATTATATAATAACATATTATCGACACTAAACATAGATAAGAATCCCCTAGCTATTTATTTCTATTTAACAAGAACCAGAGTCCTCCCTATATAAAAACTTAAATTTTGAATACAAATTACAGTAAGTTGGTAATGTATAATGTTAATATTATTTAAGTATAAACAGTTAAAACTTCCATTTACATTAGTTGGAAATAAAGAGAATCATAAATTGGGCCTCAGTTTTTGTAAAGTAGCTGTTAAGGACCTATTTAGATATGTATATGAGTCACACATATGAAACTGTACTAAGCTTTATACTACCATATGACAGACAGCTTACTGCCATCGGCCCTGTAGCTTATGAATAATAATGTAAGCACTAGCTTGTTTGGCACAGTGAGTCTGCTGTCCCAAACAAAATGGACCTCAAGTAACACTCTGTGCAGGAGGTACATGTTATGTGCTGATTTTTATTGTTTATTGAAATAAATAATGTTAAGATTACTTCTTAAAAATAATTTATTTTATTATAGTCCCCTAAGTTTAAACTCATTGACAGACACAATAATAGATATTGTGTTCTAAGAAGATTCTTTTTTTATTTCTTTAAAGGAGACAACTCCTTTATCGGCATTAGGATTAATTCCTGTGTCGCGGGATGCTAGGTAGCCTTGCAGCCAAGCAGTCTCTAAGTGAATGTGAATTATAGTCTTCTAATTTTAAATCAATTTCAAAAAGGAGGTGGTACTCAAATCAGATTTTTCGTGTAATGTTAAGCCATCATAGCCAGTTGTGAACCTATTTTTTATTATTGTAAGGGTAGTTACTCAAATTTCAATTAAACTAGTTAAAATATAATATAGCCTAGTCAATGAGCTACTGCTATGCGCGTGGCTGACCTGAAGTGCATCTCCTGCAGCATCTGCGCGCGCTTGTGCGAGGCCTCGGAGCGCGACACGACGGCGAGCACGGCGCGCTCGGGCACGTACCACACCAGCGCCGCGCCGATCGCCTTCTGGAACTCCTTGTGCGCGTTCTCCACCTTCGCGCTGTGGATGTCGTGAACGCTGCAATCACTCTCACCTTTACTCTTCTCTTACTATCTCAACATCGGGTATAGCTATCTACTATTAATTTATATACAATATATTTTACTGTAATGATATAGAGTAGTCATGTTAATAACATTTTTGAACATTTAAGAATATATAAAAATACACACCTAAATTAACTGTGTTAATAATATTAAGAGATGGTAAAGATTACAGGAAATTACTTAATGAAAACCTAAATTAAGAACTTTTAATTGAAATTCTTGAGTCTAAACTAGACTAGTAGAAATGTAAGTCTTTTTAGTCCTTTAAATAACAGAAAGATCATCAAGAGGCATTAGATCTGGATCCTGCGTTGTGAGGGACTTTATAAACACAGAAATAACATACACAAAGAACACCCACAAACCAGAAAACTAATTGTGGATCACACAAATGTTTCTAAAATTTGCCAGAGTACCTTAAAATAGTCCATTTAGTCCGTTAAGAGTCGGTAGACAATGGATAACACTCACTATTTCCATAATTTATTTGTTATATTTTTTTTGGAATAAAGTTAAAAATAAAAACACAAACAAGTTAAAAAGAAACCATTATTATGCTATTATAGCTGTATAAGCATTATTAATAATGCTTAATGTTCTAAATGTTTTATTTTATATAGCCAGTTCAACATTAACTGTCATAATAGACTTTCTGTACCAAAACAGGTTCACATAATACTGAATGATGCATAACAGTAATTTCTTATTGAGTTTAAAATTTACCTTACAATACATGCATAGTTATGAAGAAATTTGATACTTACTAATCCTTTAGATGATCAGGTATAGGTATTTCAAACTTATGGAAGGTGCTCTTGTCAATGGGTGTTTTCGGGGTCTTCACTCTTAGACGGTCCTTTGGCACAATTTCTGTGTAGCAATTGTCCCACTCCAGGTATTCTATCACCAGGAAATCACCCCTCATCATCTGAAAAAATGCAAGTTATCTGATAATTTATGTCATCTTCAACAAAACATATTTCTTTATTCTGAACACTTTAAATACTAGAAAAACTCACAAGATCACCATTTGGTCATAAAGACGTATTGGCGTCAAAGGTACTGACTGTAGTAGTGAGAAAAGGTCGTTGACCTCACCTGCAGTGTCAATGATCGTAATTTTGGTTTTTAATATAGGTAATAATTATAGAATAATAATTAACAGTTGCAAAGCAAAAATGAGAACTTTCACTTGCTGAAATAATGGTAGCTGGTGGTTCAATGAAATAATAGGTATTGAATACAGAAACACAAAAACTCCCTTCCGAAATCACAAAACAAAAATAAGCTACCTAAAAATAGAAATACATTCAGCCATGTCTTTAGCCCAACAACTTACAGAAATTAATGACAGATGATTTTTTTTACTTATTTAGTTTCCCATCCACATGAAATATGTTATGCATTATTGATTCTATTTTCTTAACAAAATATGCAATGAGATCTTTTGCATTGTTACAAAGAATTTGTAAAAATAAGTATAAATTCAGGCCTATTACAATATTGTAAAAATAAGTATTGTTATAAGTACATTAACCAACAAATTAATTCTGATGTGAACCAACGAAGATGTTATTATAAGGAATTTTTTTTTTGTATATTTTATTTGGTACAAATCAATTATAAGCATCTTATTTGGAATCAAGAAATATTATATATATTTAACTAATATACAGAATTTGAGCAATATTTCTTATTTTGTACTTCTATAACATGGACTTGTACATATGTACTCTCATTCATATCATCCATAACATGTGCAAGTAAAAGAGACATTAGATATGAAAGAGCACAAATTTATAATACATTACTAAAGAAAATTAAGGATATCTTTAAATTTCTTAAATACAAATTAAAGATATCTCATCTTAAAAGAATACAGAAAGTCAAAATATTTAATAAAATGTTAAGAGTGTAAATAGTCCATAATTGACTAATACTCTTTTGCTCAACCTTGCCAACAACTAACAATGTTTTTTGTTATTATAAATAAGCTCTAAACTAATGTTTCAAATGTACCTAAAATTTGAGAAATAATTTATTCTAACCTTATATTAAAATTTTTAATCTTACAATTGAGTGCTATCAGCAACATAATTTATATCACAATGATACCAATACAAAATAGAAGCTTAAATTGCCACCTAACCACATTATGAAAAAAGAAAAGTATTGAATATTGCATTCCATTGCTCAGTTCATGTAAGGTGTATACTTATTACCAGTTAGTTCTGCATGAATGAAAATGTAATAAATTGATGCATGCCATCAGACTCAAATGGTGATAAAAACTTGCTAATTGTTACTACTGTAATATTCTATGTATTATGAGAAATATATACATATAAGAAAGGAAAACTATTTTCCCCTTGCCCTATAACAATAATTTGATACAATCTTAAGAAACATTACATTTAAAACAAAGCAATATAAAATCTCAAATGGACAATCTTGAAAAATCTTAAGTATAATATTATATAGTAAAAAGTATATTGTATTATACAAAATTTAAAATAATTAATCAAACAATGAAGTTAGATATTAAATGTGAATGAATAACCTCAGCTGTTGATCAATCTACCTTTATGCTAAAGAGTAACTGACACAAGAATAAGAAGGGTCCCAATCAGGTCTAGACACAAAAGAATTTTGACTCAATGTCAACCAAACCCCATTATGCACTATTTGAGGGGCACACATGAGTAAGAAAGACCAAGGCTTCATTTGTTATTTGTTCTTAGACATATAAAATCACAGTAAGAATTCACTATTATATATTACAATTAAATTTCACTATTATTATTATATAATACACTATCAATCATGTTTACTAAAATTAATTTAAGTATTTCAGTTTAAAAAAAAAATTGAGAGGGTAGTGAAAAAAAAACTTATTCTAGAATATAACACTGGACATGGATTATATTAATATATGTAATTCAATACCTTAATATTAGCTGTCCACCACCCACATGCTTCCTTTTCATTAGACCTTGCATATACCTCCACCTCCTGGTTTTCCACGAACTCTGTGTGTTTGCCGGTATCTTTAGGTGGTAAGAACACTTGGGAGAACGGGAATTTTGACTCCGGCTGCCAGCTACAACACAATAAGAATAATGTAAATAAAAATACCTGCACTATACGCCATTCCGCTATATATATATATATTAAAATCCAGAATCTATGCGTTATCATACTTACTCATTTTCAAAGGCTACGAGAACCTCGTTGTCGAGCACGTCGGTGACAATGGCCTAAAAATAAAGAGAATTTTAGAACATTCCAACGATACCGAAACTTGGTGATGCGCTAGCTATTAGATATTTAGGTCATTTGTGTGTATATGAGCAAATTTAAAAAGGCATCAGGTGCCGTTCCAATTTCATAACACTGGCACTGCGGTTAAAAATATTTTATGCAGCTTAATTATTACAACACATGGAAAAATCACGCCCTGACAGGCGGACATGGCGTCCATTCCAGCCGTGATGATCTTCCCGGAAAAATATTTTTGCAAGTATATGTATTACAGAGGTACTGATCGCTGGAAATAATTATCTAAATATAACACTAATCAAAATAGTTGTTGCTGTACGTAATTTTATCGTACTTCACAATTTACAAACCTTATAATAAGCACCATTATCACCGTACACCTCGACCGACAAATCCTCCATTTTGGTTTGAAAGCGTATTTGGCGTTTTCGGAGCGAGAACGAATGTTCAGAGAGAACTGGCTAGCCAATCGTTGTCAAGTATTCTCACATAGACAATAATATTTAGCTTTTTTAAAAAGTACCACTGTGCTATGGTTAACCAAGTGAGTCATCGACATTTTTGAATTTGGAATTCCCTAACAAAAAAATCAGTAGAGTCATGAGGAGATACATTCTCGATCTCGAGAGAGCTGTTCAACAACAGTATAATTTAATTTGTAAAAGTTGTACAATTGAACAGCATTATTTTAGTCCTAGGTGTATCTGTCACAAAAAGCCGTCAATATTATGAATACTACCAATATGTAGTCATAGTCACAACGTCTCAAGAATGGTCAAATAAGTAAATATATTGACATTCAAAAAATAATACTCTGTGTTTAGTTTATTTAAATCTAGTACGTTTTTATCACAATACTACAACAACACCATATCACAGTTATGCTCAAGTACCTTTTTCTTTAACGGGTAACATTATAGCGATACACACAGAATCTCTTCACAATTTGAATCCTGACTAAGTAATTATATTAAATACATGTTGCAACAGACTTCAACGTATTTAGTAGAGTATAGTATAGTAGTATAGTAGTACATAACTGCATTGTGTTGAAATCTTTTACTTTTATATTTTAAAATGAAAAATCTCAAATCATATAGCTTTTTATTTCAAACTAAATGTATCATGTAAAATGCTCTGACCAATTAACAGAGATTAATACTCCGCTCTCTTGGGTAATAGCATGATGATTTATCAATGAAGGAACTGTCTAATGCAAAATATTTTTTACCTCACCGATATGTTTAGATTAGCGCATTCAAACAAAGTCTGCCTCTTTATAATATTTAAAATATAATTCAAATAAAAAACAGAACATAGGTAAATAGTGGTAGAACCATGCTTAGGCACGAATGGGCCGGCTCGACCGGTGCGATACCAAAAAAATTGCTTTTATTTTTTTTATATGATATATAAAAATACATCTCTAATATTACCTGAAATTAATCACATAAAATATTTTGTAATGAATTTCTGTTTGTTTTCTGACTACAACAACAACGACATTTGCCGCAATTGACCGATGTTCAATCATCGTTATTTTATTTTTAACTACGACAGTATGCATGGGCACCTGTGAACATACCTAAAGCTATGCTAAAACATTTAATTAAAATAAAAACAGAAAAATTCTTCACTTCCATATAAAAAATACTATTACACATCTTAACAAACAATATAATTTCGGGAATTTCCCGTTCAGAGAGTCAGGAGAACCTGTTGCATTATAAATTTACACTTTTTTATGTCGACATAATCTCGATATATTTTTTACCTTTGCCACTCTCTCTATTAAGGTAATAATTGGGTAATAATGTTGTTATATCAGGAAATAAATATGAATATATAATAAAAATACATGTTAGTATTTTATATTGCTATAATATGTAGCTA
The DNA here is from genome assembly GCA_947561695.1 of Tyria jacobaeae. Classification (NCBI taxonomy): domain Eukaryota; kingdom Metazoa; phylum Arthropoda; class Insecta; order Lepidoptera; family Erebidae; genus Tyria; species Tyria jacobaeae. The sequence goes on along the minus strand of OX387218.1, from coordinate 1,152,326 downwards.
AATATAATTTAAAAAATAGCAGTTGCTGATTACAGTGTGCAGATAAATATGTAAGTAAATATTTCGCGTAGTAAATCTTACGCTTGAACAGGTTAAAAGGGTCTTAAATCTTCTTCCAGATAATATTGATAAGCAAACAGGGTGTCTTAATGTAGCATAACAGCTTATTATGGGATAGGGAGCAAACGCACAGTTTGAGCAATAAAAACGAATGACAGTTATCCTGGGTATGAACTGGAATACTCTTCTGCTACCAAGGCTAGTGTGTGCATGTACGTTAGACATGATATCACTTCTCGCCGCCTCTACAGACGGCTCGGCTTCTTAAATGAAGGGACCTTTCCATATTGTAGCTGCTTGTAAACTCCGACGACCATCCTCGCGTCTATACATGTCTCTAGAGGTACTATAGTGGCGATGCCAAAACGCCTACAGCCTCTATGCTTGGTTCACGTGAAACCGATGATGAGAAGATTCTTTTTACGGTTTCACCCAAGCATATAGCTCGACTCAACTGGTATCAACGCTTAACTCAAACTTGTGTCCGAAATCGAAACTTCTTTGGGGTCAACTTAACTTAGACCAATTTAACCCCAGGAACGTTTGCCGTTCACCTCTAAAAAGAGTCCATTACTTAGAGGGCCCACTTAGGCCAAAATAGTCTTGTATAAGCTTGGTGTGCTGAACAAATTGAGACAGTATTTCACTCCAGCCCACCACCTACAACTCTATAAGGCGCGGGTTCAGCCGTATATGGCTGTAATATTGTTCTCACCTCCCTAGTAACAGCTTCTCCCTCTAGACTGCACTCAACAGAGATTGAATCCAATCATCCACTGCGCGGATATTTCTCATCGGATGAACTCCTTGCCGTTGCGTAGAGGTGTAATTTCACTCTAAATTCCAAATCGCTTGTATCATGACGAGTGCTCAGATGAATTGTTTGGACTTATACCAGCAGCAGGTTTCCGCCATCGTCCAACGCTGCTACATTCATCACTTAGATAATTGGCACTCCACCACTATGCGCTTCTCCAGAAGTTTTTTGACTTCCACAACCAGCCTGTGGAACAAATTGTGCCCAGTCGTATTTCATGACAAATGCGACCTTCAAATCTTCAAGAATGTAGCGTGTTCCCAGCCAAAGGGCCGGCAATGCACTTACGAAAATAGTCTCTTACTATCGGACGATCCGTCTGTTCGTTATCCCATAAAAAAAGTTACCTCGCTTGCATAATAATTATAATTATATGTACCGTAAGTGTTTTTTTATTGTTAATTTATTATGCCTAGATTATTAAATAGCTACTTCGTTAGGTCTATGTTTTGTTGTTGTCAGTTAACAAGAAGCGTCTTTTAAGGCCGGATGGTTAATTTCGAGGACGTTATATTTCATATTAAAAAAAGACTAGAAACGTCATTTCGAGAGAAAAATTGTTATCAGCACAACGTATTCAAATATCGCACAGCGGATATTATTTCGTGATTACTTATTGTTTACAATAAGTAATTAGAATTGAGTTTTAGAAGTAAAGAAATAGTTTTAGCTGTATTTTTATTTAAATTACTATTCAAATATTGAGAGTTTATTTACAACAATTTACAGATGACTGAAGATAGAAGAGTTATATTAGTAACTGGAGGGTCCGGTCTTGTTGGCCAAGCGATTAAAACTGTAATAGATGAAGAAATACAACAGGGAGCTGTTCATTCTCAGAATGAAACGTGGATATTTTCTGGTTCTAAAGATGGAGACCTCAGGTAATGTTTTTGTTTATATTAAATTATAATACAAGAGACAGCATGAGTTAATGTATACGTAGATTATTTAGATAAAGACCGTAACTGCCTTTACAGTTACTAACAAATGTAATACCCATGTATTTGTACACATATGACGCACACGAAACTCATGATTTGGTTGGTGAAAAGTGGTAATATTATTTTTCATAATCATAATCATAACTTATTGATATGAATTGTATGTATAATTGCATTTTCTTTACTGCCATGGGTGTAGTTGTTGAATTATTGAATTATTTACTTTGCCTTTCAGGGACAAAACCCAAACAGAGGGATTGTTTGAAAAACATAAGCCCACACATGTTATACACTTAGCTGCCATGGTGGGTGGTCTGTTCCACAATATGGCTCACAATTTAGATTTTTTTGTAAGTTCTATTTAACTTTACTACTACTACTACTTTATTTTTAATATTCAATGTTAATTAATTAATGTTAACACTGTCCTTACACTTATAGCAGCAAATGTAAACAGTCAACACCAACTTCATACATTTTTAACAGAACATATTACTAAAAGATGACACATTCTAGGAGATTAAAATAACATCGCAATTGAAGGAATACTAGCAATATTTGGGAGTTTCACTTGTTATGTTAAAATTAATGAAGCTACTGCTTGACAAAGTAAAAGAAATTTCACAAATGGGCCCAAGGGATCCTGGTTAATAAGAATACGTAATTGTAGATTTGCAAATAAATCTGTATTTTTACCTGAAACTTATGCCTTTTCCAAAAAAAGGGTTAGCAGAGATGTATTCAACTTAAACATTAATACAAATTAAGTCCTATCTACATTATAGAGGGCTGGCCTATTGCCGTTACCCGGGCACTAGAAGGATAGAACGGAAGAAATAAGGATATTGCTCATACAAATGGATTGGGGAGTATAGGCAGTAGCTCAAACAAGTCAGGGTCCATACTTATAACTCAAACTGGCTGCTGTCGGGTAGTCTGAACCCTCTAACATTATTTTCAATTTAATTCAATATTCAAAATATGTTTATGTATGATGTTTCTGTGTCCCACCCTAGGGCCTAAATTATGTTTTTTTTTTTTTTTTTTTATATTAGCCTACCATAGTGACTCCACTTTGCCTGATGGAAAGCAATAGGTGGAGTCAAAGAGTGGTGGTCACCATCCTCATTGCATGTCTAGTCAATGCAGCATGGTGACCCACACTATGGCGGCCTGGTCAGATGCTTTTTCACGCCCCGCTTAAAAGACCCGGGATCAAAGTGGGAAGGAAACACGTGCGCTGGTAGAGAATTCCAGGCTTTTACCGATCGGCACAAGAAAGAAGAGCCAAACCGTTTAGTTCGGGTACGTATATTTTCGACGCACAAACGGTGACTCCTCAGGCCAGCACGTGTAGTCCTGTAGAGGAAGGGAGAAGGTGGGACCAATTGGAAGAGCTCATCAGAACACTCCCCGTGATGTAGGCGATAGAGAGTGAGACAGTGAGACAGTCGATAATGCAGACTGCGCGCCGCTGCAACCTATCGAGAGCGTCAAGCAAATACTGCGCATAGCCGTCCCAGAGATGAGAGCAGTACTCCACGCAGGAGCGAACCTGGGTCTTGTACAAAAGACACAGTTGCTCGGGCGAGAAGAACCGTCTCACCTTGTTCAAAACGCCGAGCTTTCGCGAGGCCGCCTTAGTGACACTCGATGTAATCGCGCGGATTGAGATCCCGGCAAATATCCATACCCAGAATACTAAGCCTATCCTGCAGAGGCAGTTGAGTGCTCTGAAGAGTAGGAAGGGGAAGGAATGGAGACTTTTTGGTAGAGAACACACACGCTTGTGTTTTCTTGGCGCTGAACTCGACCAGATTGTCACAGCCCCATTGGGAAATGCGGCTCAAGACCCGGTCGAGCTCAGCGACAAGCTCCTGTCGTTTTTCCTCAACGTCTGCCAGCTTGGCAGTAGGATGTCCGAAATATCGCCCGTGCACTGTGCTGTCTGCATAACAATGTATATTGCCAAGGGCCAACATGTCATTGATATGCAGAAGAAACAGTGTAGGCGATAGGACGGAGCCCTGAGGTACACCAGCGCTTACCTCGTGGAAATCTGAGGCCGCGCCGTCGCAGGGAACCCTAATGCGGCGCTTATGGAGGAAGGCAGCAACCCAGTTGCAGAGTTTAGGTGGCAGACCAAATGCAGGAAGTTTGGAGAGAAGCGAGCGGTGCCAGACCCTATCGAAGGCTTTGGCAATGTTGAGGCTGATGGCCAAGGACTCCCCATGCCTATCCATAGCCTCACCCCAAAGGTGTGTGACGTACGCCTGAAGATCACCCGTGGATCGGTTCGGCCTAAAACCATATTGCCGATCATTTAACAAGGAGTGATCCTCTAGGTGGCGGTTTAGTTGAGTGTTGATGATCCGCTCGAACACCTTACAGAGTATGGAAGTGACGGCTATAGGTCGGTAATTGGCTGGATCGGAGCGGTCGCCTTTTTTGGGAATGGGTTGAACATTCGCTTCTCTCCAGGCCTCCGGAACAATTCCTGAGGAATAGGACAGGCGATACAAGCGCGTTAGTACGGGAGACAACTCAGGTGCACAGTTCTTAAGAACCACCGCCGGAATACCATCGGGTCCACTGGCTTTCCGGACATCGAGTGACCGAAGCTCCGCACGGACATCCCTCTGCCGGATGCGAATATCCCGCATTGCGGAGTCGCAGGACGCAATGGTGGGCGTGTGCGCGCAACGGTCATCGATTCGGGAGTTAGCCGCGAAGAGGTCAGCTATTAGATTTGCTTTCTCTTGCGGCTCGTGGGCCAGTGATCCGTCAGGGTAGTTCAACGGCGGCAGCGATGGTTGGCAATAGTTGGACTGCACGGCTTTGGCCAATCGCCAAAACTTACGGCTACCCGTAGGGTACGCGACGAGTTCTTAACCAAACCGTGCAATGCGCTGGGCATCTGCTCTGATGTAAGCCCTCTTGCATTCCCTAGTGGCTCTGTTTAGTGCTGCTTTTAGGCGATCAATGTCTGGGTCACAATGTGCGCGGGCCCTGATCCAGGAGATTTCGATTGTAAGGTATCTTTTAAATCATTCCAATAGTGATAGTGACATGGTGTATAACATTGCCAGCTAAAGTCAACAAAATAAAACGAAACCGTGGTTATGCAGTTGGACTTACATTTTTTTTTAATTTTGTTTTTCAGAGAGATAATATGGCAATAAACGACAATGTCTTGAATGCTAGCTACAAAAATAATGTTAAGAAAGTTGTATCTTGCCTGTCCACATGTATATTTCCTGATAAAACTTCTTATCCTATTGATGAAACAATGGTAAGTGTTTAACGTAACCAAATGTATCAAACTATTACACAAACTGCTACAAAACTGTTTTTAACGTTCCCATGACCGGGAGGGTTATGTTTTCAAGTGTATGTGCCTACACCCGAGCATATAAGTATCCTCGAAGGGCTACCCCTTTGAGTATATATGCTCGGGCACAGGCGTCTCAACCCTTCTTTTTGCCAACCATAATTTACTACCACTTATTTAATACTGCTGAGCCTATTGGCGTCATCCTGGCACTGTATAACTGTATATATACTGTCCAACAGATAACAGTCCCATGGGCGTTCAGGACACTCATTGGAAGAGATGGTTTAAATTTAAAACTCTTTATACTGGTTGACTAGCTGTGAAAGTGCTCCTGTTCAACCTAATACCTAAGTAAATAAATATTGGCGATCCCACTCTAGAAAGGTTTATATGTCATTGCTACACTGCTAATTTACATATTTAAGTGTCAACCGACTTCAAAAAAGAGGAGGTTCTCAATTCGACTACATATTTTTTATGTTTGGTACCTCAGAACTTGACTGGGTGAACTGTTTTTGATGATTTTTGTTTGAAATTTTTTTATTATATTATGAGAAAACCTTTATGATAGACGCGTTGAAGTAGGTTGTCTACTTTTTAAAGTGAATTATATACCTTTATCCACGGCATACAACATTTTGTTTTAGTTTGGTGTGCAATGATAATTTAGTTATAAGATTAAATGATTTCAGGTACATAACGGTCCACCACATACATCCAATTATGGATACAGTTATGCCAAGAGAATGATAGATGTGTTAAATAGGTAGTTTATTTTTTCTTTAGTTATTTGTTTTGTTTAAAGTGTCAAAATTGCTTGTCTGCCTTAAAATCAGCTTGGGTACCTAAGATGGGAGCAATCAAATAGATCAGGGGTGCTCGAACGGTCGATCGCGAGTGCTTTTTGAGTAGATCTTGAGAAGAAAAATTTTTTTAATAAGTAGGTAACTAAACTACAAAAATTTATTACGTAATAACACTGCTTGAGGCAAAAGGAGGCTTTATCAAAGGAACGCGCGGTACTTGTCAAAGAACAGCCGCGTTGTTTCTAGACTAGACTGTACTAGACCATTTCGGGCGGCGCGTTTGACGGGAACATTCGAGACTTTCGTTCACGCCGATATAAATGTTGCGCCTGCAGGAATTGGAGTCATTCTGAATTGTAACTTGAGGGCGATACTACGTCGATACAAAGTTTATTATTAAATAGTGCGAAATGAGTGCAGTGAAGAAATCTAAAACGTATTATTTTAATAACGATTGGGAGGAAGAATTTTTCTTTTGTATGGTGAAGGATAAGTGCATTTGTGTTATTTGTCGTGCGTCAGTTGCAATACCTAAGCGTGGTAACTTAGAGAGGCATCATAAAACGGTTCATAAAAACTATGAAAAGGATTTTCCGCCACAGAGTGAATTAAGAAAACGAAAAGTAAGTAATTTGATATCTTGTTTGAAAAAAGAACAAACCATGTTCACAAGACCAGCCAAACAATCAAAAGCTGCTACGATCGCGTCATTTTAAATATCTCATATATTGGCGAAACACAAGAAACCATTCGAAGATGGATCGGTTGTGAAGGAAGCATTTATTGAAGCGGGTGAGACTTTATTTGGAGATTTTAAAAATAAAACAGAAATCATGTCTGCTATTAGAGAACTTCAGTTATCTCGTCCGACTGTCACAAGGCGTATTGAAGTCATGAGTCAGGACATCGCAGATAAACTAAAACATGATATCATGGAATGTACATACTTTTCTTTACAGTTCGACGAATCCACCGATATGACAGACACTGCCCAGCTGTGTATTTTTATTCGGATGGTATTCAATGACATGTTGGCTAAGGAAGAATTTTTGACAATCATTCCTCTGAAGGGGAAGACCCGTGGCGAAGATATATATGACTATTGAGCTACCAATATATAAATTAGTGTGCATTACAACCGATGGAGCACTAGCAATGACTGGAAACAAGAACGGTTTTGTGGCATTGTGTCGAGCTAATGAAGAATTCCCTTCATTTTTTTCATTCCATTGCATTATACATCAACAAGTTTTGTGTTCAAAAGTTTTAAACACGGAGGAAATTATGGGCATTGTAACAAAAATTGTGAATTCCATCCGTGCACGTAGCTTGCAACGGCGGCTCTTTAAGTTGCAGTTGGAAGATAGGGAGTCAGCTGAACACACTGATTTAGTTCTTCACACGGACGTCAGGTGGTTGAGTCGCGGAAAATTCCTAGAAAGGTTTCAAGAATTATTGCCCGAAATAACAGCTTTTCTAGACGAAAGAGGTGATGACACTGAGATGTTGAAAAACGAAAAATGGCATTTTTGACTGACATCACAATGCACTTAAACACCATTAACTTGGAGCTTCAAGGTAAAGGAAAAACTATTATTGAGACGATTAGCGCAGTAAACGCATTCAAAAGTAAATTGCAACTTATGATAGATCAACTGAAAAGAAAGGATCTGAAACATTTTCCGTCTTTGAAAGCAAGGATTCCTCAGTTGAATTATGATACGTATGAGGCTGAATTATCAAATATTTTGCGACAATTCGAAATGCGTTTTTATGATTGCAGTAAATTGGCAAATATAGCATCATTTATGAGTTATCCTTTTTCATGTAAAAACATTGAGGAATTAACCACTGAAGTAGCAAGTCAGTTTAATATGAACTCATGTTCTGTTGAAAATGAGTTGGTGCAGATTATATCAGATATACATCTCAAAGCTCAGCTCACAGAATCTGATACAAATTTCTGGTGTTTTATATCTGAAGATAAATATCCGAATCTAAGGCAAATCGCCCTTCAACTGACGGCAATGTTTGGGTCAACTTACTTGTGCGAGTCTGCATTTTCTGAAATGAAGATAATTAAGTCAAAATATTGCAATCGACTAACTGACGATCATATGTCATCATGCTTGCGATTGGCACTCAGTGGTTACGCACCATCTTATGAAAAGTGTGCTGAGGACATGAGGCATTGCCACGCTTCAAGATCCAAAGTCACTCCTTAGTTGAGTTTAACACCATATGTAACTCTTTTGTTTTGTAACAACGAATAAACTCGCAATTTTGAATAACTAGGAGTTTTTCATTGATATTGTAGAGAAGAACTTAAGTAAACCTAACCCAAACCTTGACTAAGATAATGTAAATTGTGTAATATCTATATGTCTATCTAATATAATAATGTAAATTGTCTAATATCTAAATCTATATCTAATATCTATATATGCTACGGTACACCCTACCTAGGTAGGTAGGGTGTATCGTGTATGTACGACAACCCTGCATCACACATACTTGCAGCCTCTCAAGTCGATCGTAAGTAGTCTAAAAATATTGAGGTAGATCGCCAGCAGTTCAAGTTTGAGCACCCCTAAAATAGATCATCTGACCGCCGCCGATGACCCGCATTTTAGGCCCCACCCGAGAAGCAGGAGACTACGGTTGGGCCTCCGCTAATCTCATTCACTTAATAAAACAAGCATTCACAACCAGTTTTCTGGGATGCAGTGGTATTACTCTAGTCGACCCCCCATATGTGCCTAAGCATAGCTCTCACATTCCTCTTATTTTAACAAGTATCCATTGTTTAGATTTTTTAAGATTAAGTTTAAAACTTATAATAATAAATCGTTATCGAATATAATAATCATGTTTCAGGGGTTACCATGAGCTCCATGGGTGTATGTTCACTTCAGTTATCCCATGCAATGTGTTTGGTCCTCACGACAACTTCAATTTGGACTCCAGTCATGTCATACCGGCACTTATTAGAAGAATGGATGATGCTATGCAAAAAGGTAACAGTAACAATTAAATTAAGATTTTATGATGGGCTTATGACCAACATCAATGCTTATCATGATAAATTGTAGAAACCTGTACTTCTTTCTTTAATTTTCCACCTTAGGTGGGGTGGGTAGGGTCATAAATATAACTGAATTAAGAACCTCCTTCTTTTTTGAAGTCAGTTAAAATCTTATCGAGTTTAAATTGGAAAAATTAGAGGAATGTCCCAAAGTGTTATTTCTACTAGATTTCATTGACACCTCAAATTCAGTTATTATAACCTATCTAATAATAAAAAAATGTTCGTCACCTCCATACTCTGTAAGGTGCTCGAGCGGATAATCAACACCCAATTAATCCGCCACCTAGAGGATCACTCCTTGTTAAATGATCGGCAATATGGTTTTGGGCCGAAATGATCCACAGGTGATCTTCTAGTGTACGTCACACACCTTTGGGGTAAGGCTATGGATAGGCATGGGGAGTCCTTAGCCATCAGCCTCGACATTGCAAGGGCCTTTGATAGGGTCTGGCATCGCTCGCTTCTCTCCAAACTTCCTGCATTTGGTCTGCCATCCAAGCTATGCAACTGGGTTGCTGCCTTCCTCCACAAGCGCCGCATTAGGGCCGCGGCCTCTGACGACGACTCCAGGAGGTTAGCGCGGGTGTACCTCAGGGCTCCGTGCTATCGCCCACGCTGTTCCTTCTGCATATCAATGACATGTTGGCTCTTGGCAATATACATTGTTATGCAGACGACAGCACAGTACACGGGCGATAATTTGGACATCCTGCTGCCAAGCTAGCAGATGTTGAGGGAAACGACAGGAGCTTGTTGCTGAGCTCGACCGGGTATTGAGCCGCATCTCTCAATGGGGTTGTGAGAAAACACAGGCGTGCGCGTTTTCAAACATAGTCTCCATTCCTTCCCCTTCCTACTCTTCAGAACACTCAACTGCCACTACAGGATAGGCTTAGTATACTTGTTATGTACATCTGTCGGGATCTCAATCCGCGTGATTACATCGAGAGCGTCACTAAGGCGGCCTCGCGGAAGCTCGGTGTATTGAACAAGGTGAGACGGTTCTTCTCGCCCGAGCATCTGCGTCTTTTATACAAGACGCAGGTTCGCTCCTGCGTGGAGTACTGCTCTCATCTTTGGGATGGCTATGCGCAGTATCTGCTTGACGCTCTCGATCGGTTGCAGCGGCGCTCAGTCCGCATTATCGACTGTCCTGAGTTTACCCAGTCTCTTGAGCCTCTGCAGTTGCGAAGAGACATCGCCTTTATGGCAGTCCTCTATCGCCTACATCACAGAGAGTGTTCTGACGAGCTCTTCCAATTGGTCCTACCTTCTCCTTTCCCCTACAGGACTACACGTGATGGCCTGAGGAGTCACCGTTTGCGAGTCGAAGGTATGGATCCCGAACGAAACAGTGTGGCTCGTCTTTCCTGTGCCGATCGGTGAAAGATTGGAATTCACTACCAGCGCACGTTTTTCCTTCCCACTTTGATCCTGGGTCTTTTAAGCGGGGCGTGAAAAAGCATCTCACCACGCCGCCATAGTGTGGGTCAGGCAAAGTGGAGTCATTATGGTAGGCTTACAGATAAAAAAAAATGTATTCTGTCTTACAGTGAGTCAAGTAGACTCTTACCATTGCTTATAGCTGCCCGAATCTGTTGATATGTTAGTCTTCTATCAGCTTCTATCATTAGCTGCACAGCACTCGCGAAAGACGTCCTTCTCAAGAATCATCAGTGAGTTTGCTTCGAGTTCAAATTCATTAAAGCAGTTGTAAACAGTGGCATGAGATGGGGCTTCGTAATGAAATGTTCAATCGAAGTCTATCGTAACATTGTTGTTGAGTAAGACCGCGACGATAGTCGTAATAAAACATTCGAAGATTTTTTTTCTAGTTAAATATTGCGACGCACGACATACTAAAAACTGGCCTATTCTAAAAACTTTCAGTGTGACGTACGTAAATAAACTTGCTGTGCAAATCTATAGAAATAAATAAAATTGGAGTGTCTGTTTGTAATATTAAAATAACCGCTTTTTACTAAGTGCATATGGACGTATACACGGTACATATAAAAAGACGATTTCTTTTTTAATTTTTGTCTGTCTAATCTCTGAAATGGCTGGACCGATTTTGACAGGACTTTCATTGGCAGATAGCTGATTTAATAAGGAGTAACTTAGGCTACATTTATTTAAGAAGGAAAATAGGACCTCACAAAAAAAAAACAATTAAAACCAAATTGAAAACTGTGAACTGAACAATAACTTTTTTGTTAAGTATCATGCGGACGAAATTTGAGTGCAACAAAATATATTTTCAATATTTAGCAGCTTAGCACTTTTTTTTTTATATTTTTTTTTAAAGAATACTAGCAACGTGCATCACACATTACGAGTATTCTTGTTAACCCCCCCAGCTAAGCTAAATGCTTGTGTTAGGGGTGGGTTTACAACGGTAGTGTACTGGGTGGGGGTTGAACCCGCAACCACTTGATCGCAAGTCCGACGCCTCGACGAAATTATAGGCGATGACTTAGAGATATTAAATTTTGCGATCTGAAAATCAAAATGAATAGTGCTTATATATATATATATATATATATATATATATATATATGTAATGTGTAATGTATAAATTGCAGGTGAAACAACATTCACAGTGATGGGTAGCGGCAAACCGTTGCGGCAGTTCATCTACTCGCTCGACTTAGCTAAATTATTCATTTGGGTCCTCAGAAACTATGAGAGCATCGAGCCCATTATATTATCAGGTGGGCGCTTAACTTATTATTAGTAATAGTAGCACTATTAATATCACACCGTCATTTACGTTCAAAATTTTACCCTTAAATAAAAACTTGTAAAATATCTATAAACATGAAACTTAGCACCTCACTTTTAGATTACAAAATGACTATATTTTTGCAATTAATTATGTTTTGGTATATAATGGGAATTGTTATTTTGTTCCTGTAAACAAAGGACACAAAGAACACCCAGACTTGGAACAAAAATTCGTGGGTCACTCATATTTTTGTGCCGTGTAGGAATCGAACCCACGGCCTCTGGCTCAGCAGTCAGGGTCAGTAACATCTACATAAACAAACCAGTCGATATAAACGATGTTGGAAAAGTGTAAGATTAGGTTTTAGTTGATTTGAGTCCCACAAAACTCATAGTGGTCTTGGTATTGAGGTAAGATATTTCCTTTTTTTTTAATATTATGAAGCACAGAAAGCAATTGCAATGTTACACTTTATGTTGATAACTACCAAAGACAGACCAAATAACATAAATAATAAATAAATGAACGTCAAATAGCAATTTGAAATATAGAATACTGGAAACTTTTGATCGCTTCACGTAAGTGCCGCATATGTTTATATCAACTTTTGGATCTAAAATTAAATTCTTAGTTTTGTTTTTTCAATTACGTGAGCGTGAGAGACACTCCTGCCTAACCCTTCGGGGGGATATAAGCGTTAATGTATGTTTAAAAAATCTGTTTCAGTGGATGAAGAAGATGAAGTAACAATAAGCACAGTGGCAGAAATGATCAAGAAAGCTCACAATTTCACCGGCGACATCTTGTACGACACGACCAAAGCGGACGGACAGTATAAGAAAACAGCTTCTAATAACAAACTTCGGAATCTATACAAAGACTTCAAGTTCACACCTTTTGAACTAGCAATACACGATACTGTTGCGTGGTTTAAGAAAAATAGGGAACATGCTAGGACATAGATTTATATACGAATAATGTATGAGAAATAACCACTCGCTTACTGACTACAGTAGAAAGAATACTATAAGAAATAATAATATAAGAAAAAGATACTCTTTGACCGATTTTAAGGAGTTTCTCAGTTCGACTGAATTATAATTATAAACAGATGAAAAGTGGTATTCACGGTCGCTCCAGTTTAGAATTAAAAAAGAAATTAATGGATGTAAAATGGATTTTAATTTTTCTTTTATTTGAAGGATGAAACTGCATGCATGACAGGCATGATCCACAAATCACTTTACTTGTTTACTATCATCATCAGCCTATCGCAGTCCACTGCTGGACATGGCCTCTCCCATTGCATGCCACTTCGATCTATTTTTGGCTTCCCGCATCCAGCTCCTGCCAGCCATCTTGCGCAAATCGTCACTCCACCTGGCCTGTGGGCGTCTTACGCTACGTTTGCCGAGACGCGGTCTCCACTCAAGAACTCGTTTTCCACAACGCTCGTCGGTTCTGCGGCTAATATGGCCAGCCCATTGCCACTTCAGCCTGCTGATCCGGTGGGCTATGTCGATTACTCTGGTTTTCTCTCTCGGTTCCGGTAGTACATGCTTATTGAACATGATCTTGGTTTTATCCAAGTTCATCCGTAGGCCGATGCGTACAGAAGAGTCAGCCAGGTCATTCAGCATCTGCTGTAGGTCCTGCAGCGTCTCTGCCATGATGACGATATCGTCTGCAAATCGCAAATGAGAAATGTATTCGCCGTTGATGTTGATGCCACGCCCTTTCCAGTGCAGCGTCTTGAACATGTCTTCCATTGCATTTGTGAACAATTTCGGGGAGATAACATCCCCTTGTCTCACTCCTCGATGCAATGGTATTGGCCTAGTTTGCTGGCTCTGTACTTGGACGGACATGGTGGCGGCTTCGTAGAGACATCTCATCACTTGGATATATCGCCTATCTACTTAGCAACGCTGCAGGGACTCCATAACAGCCCAGATCTCGATCGATAGTCCACGAATGCTAGACACAGGGGCTGATTATATTCTTCGGTCTTCTGTATAATCTGCCGCACTGTGTGGATGTGGTCTATGGTGCCATATCCTCTCCGAAACCCAGCCTGCTCCGGTGGTTGGAATTCGTCGAGTGTTCGCGCAAGACGGTTCGTGATCATTCTTGAAAACAGCTTGTAGACGTGGCTTAGCAGGGAAATTGGTCGATAGTTTTTCAACATTGTCTTGTCACCCTTTTTGAAGAACAAGACGACCACACTTCTACTCCACGCCTCCGGAGTTCTCCCTTCAAACAGGACAGCGTTGAAGAGCTTTTGGAGCTCCCTTAATACAGGTTTACCTCCAGCCTTTAGCAGCTCTGTTGTAACGCCATCCTCTCTAGGGGCCTTTCTATTTTTCAGCTGTCTAAGAGCCATCTCAATTTCGTCGGTATTGACTTCTGGCAGGTCTTCAGTGTAGTGGCGTGTAAATGCGGCTCTGGGGTCCTCATTTACGGGATCCGGTCGAGATGCATGCGAAGCGTATAACCGGCCATAGAAGCTTTCTACTTCCGAAAGGACGAAAGTCGTTGCTTCGAAGCCGACACTTCGAAGCAACGACTTCTCCGGTTGCTGTGGTCAACTTCGTCAGGTGGGTTCTTCCAAAAGATTGTACAAACACTTTTGACCCCCGATTCTGCTCGTTCGCCCTTTCAATCGAGAGAGCGTTGAAGCACCGGATGTCGTGTCGTACGAGCTTACTAATCTCTCGGTTTGGAGTCCGCTTTGCCAACGAAGTGACTGGTGGGTTTAAACGTCGTTCCTTCATTAACCCTAGGGTCCCTTCCGAAAGCTTCGACTTCCTGCCCTTACGCTGCAATTCACAAAATCTCGTACCTTCTTCCCTGAGAACCCGAACCACGTTTTCAAGGTTCTGGTTTACGTCTTTTATGGTTTCCACGGCAGCGAATCGGTTTTCCTGGAACTTTTCAGATCCTATCATGGTTTACTAGTTTAAACATAATTATTTTTTTGTTTTACTCATTTCCTCTCTAATAGAGAGTGAGTGCATATGCTTTAAGATTTAAACTTAGAGACGTAAAAAAATAAAGGTATATTTTAGAAATATATAAAGCAAAATTAAACTACAATATGGCCAAAAAGTATAATCAATTGTGATCTGACAAATAAGGATTCCAATTTTGTTGTTTTAATATAAAATATGTAGAAAAACAAATGTGTCTAAAGATTAGGGTTTTCAAATATCATTAAAATAATATTAGTCGTCAAACGGAATAAGGATATATAAAATAGGCTATGTATAATAAAATAGTAAACGTAAAACGCAGTGTGAAAAGCATAGACAGTGACAGGTCGGCCGGCGCTGAACACGTACGTCCGTCTTACACGGCTCACTACATACAGTTCGACAACAGAGACAGTGGGTGGTCACTGCCTCCCGCCTGGCGACCGGCCCTGAAACTTGTTCCTTAAGAAACAGCTCCAATTCAAAACCGACACGATCAGTTGTTTATGTACAGCGCCTGGTTACAGCAGTACCGCAACTTAAGTCTTCGATTACTCAGTGTGTCGTCCGGTACCGTCGCGGCTGGACGACTAGTCGAAACTAGTCGAGCATTCCCGAAATACACACGTGGCAACCGTATATTCAATAAATATGTATAATTAAATAGGTTGAAAAATAATATTAAAAAAAGAGGATTCAAAGTTCGCAGTTGCTCGAGTGCTCACAAGCTTATTAATTTCTTGCACTCATTTCATCCTTTACACATTTTGCAAAGGAATTTTAAATAGTCTAGTTTTTGTTTACAATATTTAAGTAATACTGTACTCTTCGTGTATACATTTTTTCCTCTTGTTTAATAAATAATGTTATACAAACATTAAAATTAATTTTATTTATCATTTAACTAGACCGCTTGGTAGTACTACGGGAAGAAAATAATAGAATAAACGGCAGAGATATCTACCGTTTTTAGGTTTCGTGACACGGAGGAATTGGGACCAAACTGAACTTTGCATAGAAATATCACCAAGTTCCTACTGTAAAATTGAATATTATTTGACTAAAAAAAATAGGTACAGCCACAGTTTAAAAAGTAAGCCATGAAATACCATTTTTTTTTATTATTTGCGAAAATATGATTTCCCTATTCAGACTGAATACGGGGTCAAATGGGACGGATATGGGGTTACTAGAGAAAAGTCGTCAGGGCTGTCAAAAACAGAAACAAGAAGTGTCTGTATGATATACGAAAGTACCTGTATAAGTAAACGTAAGCATCACGCCCATATCACCTAAGGAGTAGTCAGAGCTGTACCAGGCATAGTCCAAACTCCGTGCTGTTACTGAGAATTTCTTAATATAAATGACTAATAGCAATGCTTGAACCGGGAATCGAGACTAGCCCTTATGCAGCACTTGGATTCACTACCGCTACACCACTGAGGCAGTATAGGTTTAAGTAATGCAGGTCTTATGAAGATATGTTAAATAATAAAAAAACCATATGGTGTCGTGGCAAGCAAAAATCCCTAAACTTCTTTGCAGTTCATAATAGAAACTAGATATCAATAAATAAAAAAATCTTACGCTTTTTTTGTTAGTTACGTACAACAATAATTGAGAGACCACGTACATACATACATAGGTAGGTAGGCAGAGTAGTATTAAACAACGATAGTTTGCTTATTAGAATTTGGTCCCACTAAAGTTATAGGGAGTGAGCCTGATCTTGTTTATACGAACTTTTTTACATTTAGCTGGTGGAATGCATTTTTACTATAAAGGAATAATTTCTAAGATGTGATTGGTGTTAAGAAAACATACGAATAATCCATAACTTTATTTAAATATAATTGTCTTCATAAACAATAACAAGACATGCCTTCCAAAATACTTAACAAACATGCTAGGACACAACTTAAACGAATAATTGTTAGAACACTGCCTTAGCAAACATTAATATTAATAAGTTACAAAATTAAATAATTGCCGATGCAGCTAAAGAGTTTACATAACACTAAATAAGTTTACAAAGTGGCTTTCGTATATCCACTAACTTGTAACTGAGGACACAGTCAGTATAAAAAGCGCAACGCTTCTCGGTTTGAGAAATCCTTGTGAGGCTAAGAGCATATGCTTATTGGCATATACAATTATGTGTATCTTGAAAGCATATAGCCAAATGCTAAATAACTTATACATCATGCTCGAGATTTGCTTGACAGTTAGTGCGTACATGTTAGAAAATAGGAGTTAGTAAAAAAACTTCAGCGTATATCAGATTAAATGCAACTAGTGGTACTGACTGCGCTTGTACTTGTACTGGCGCACTTAGTTCGTCATTACTTAAATAAATTGTAAGAATAAATAGTTTCTCCTTCAGACATCTAAGTTATATAGCTAAACCGTGTTCGTCGTACGTAACGAATATCTTCTCAATAGCGGTTATGTACGCAGACGTCCTCAGATCCAGACCGAGCTTATGCTTCTTATTCGCTGCGTCAATGTTCTGAAATTATGTTATAAATTACTAACCAGGGATGTCACGGAAAAGGAGTTACGGTTACGGATATACGAGTATTATACTAGAATCGGTTACGATATAAAATTTCAAATTAAAATTCGGATAATTCGAGTTTCAGTTACGGATATTAGAAATTGCAAAAGAATATGCAAAAAGTAATAAACTTTTCATGTAGTTATTATTGTTCACAGAAAAAAAAACAACGCGTTTTTTTTAGTTCCGTTGTTTCATCCGCATCATCTGCAAGACCATTAATGGTGCAAGCAGTACACAGCCTCTTAAAAAACGTTCTTACCATTAAAACCCGACAGAAAATAAATGTTTATTTTCCGTATATAAGTTATATAGGTACATATATATTAGGTTAGGTTAGAAATGCGACCACAACACACGAGCCGAGTAAGCGAAGCGAGCCTGCCGTGGCTGGCGATTGCCAGAAGCGAATGTAGCGTTCGTTAACACTGAACGAACGTAAAAAAATATTTTATTTTGTTTAATAAGAAGAATATACACTTGTATATACAATACACAACCTGTATGTTGTTGAGTAGTGCAAACGGTACATAATAGTTTCATTTGCACCATTAATGGTGCAAATGAAACAGAATTTGAAAACTCCTTGCAGTCCAGTAGGCAGTTTGCTAAACCGCAAGTTAAAATTCGTCTCATCAATTCTCTGCTTCACTTTATTTTAGTATGATGATAATTTATTCGTAAATTTCGAAATAAAGATTTTATTTTAAAGACCCATAAATGCGTAGTGTTGTGTAAATGATTTTTAAAGTTTAACAGCGTACAGGTGTATTTTTCTTGCTATCTATCGTGTAATTGGCATCTTGATCAAGGTTAAATTGCAACGTTTAACCAGACCGAAGAAAAAAACAATCTATTATTTTTTTGTTCGGTCGATCGATAAACATAACGCGTCTTATTGTAGAATCCGCCACATCCGAGACATAATCTAAAACTTGTATTCGCGAAGGTTATGGTTATGGTACTTTTTTATTTTGGATATCCGATAGTTTACGGGTATCCATAATATCACTGCTGTAAACATTTGAACATAATGTTTTATAGTTTTCTTTCTTCAATTCTTAAAAATGTGTGTACATATCGAGAAAGACTATATGGCTTTTGTAGTTAATCTTTTTTTTGATGTAGATAAGACGTACGTAGATAAGACGCCTAAAACGTATGTGGTGATCAATAATCCATTTTTGGGGACTGCCTTGTCCCCAAAAATGGCTTATTTGGGGACTGGCTTGTCGTGGTTATTGCCTGAGTTGAGGTTATTGGCTCGATACTCAACTCTGTAAATTATCGGATCAACGAATCCAATGTAAGCAATAATAACTTTCGTTACGAGATTATGAATTCTCAGGGCCACAGTCAAGAATTAATATAGAAACGGTTTGTTTTTCTTAAGTATTATACAAAGTGTTGTCTGCCTCACCTGACAAGCATTGTTCATGGAGTACTCAAGACCAGAGTTGACGATGAGCTTTTCATTGGCACCGCACATCATGGTCTGGAACACCGGGGACGCCTCGATCTTTGCGTTCACCTTTGCCTTCTTTAGCGATTGTTCCACGGAGTCTAAAACATTAATTAATATGAAAAAAAAAAATATATTAAGCAACCGAATTCTTTCCTATAATTTCCAGTGTTTCCCGTTGGTCAGACTGTTGGCTAGGCTAGTCTGGCCAATGGTATTTTCAGATCAGTTTGGGTAACAACCCTGTTGATATGAAGATGAATTTAGATTTTATCTTATTTTGGCTCGATTTGTTAAACAAATTGGTTTGTTTTTTTGGAAGAATATTTAAAACAAGTCAATAATTATTTTTATGACGGAACGTTTAACAGTATAGACTTATACATAATTATTGCAGCTTTATACCATCCACGATGATATCGGTAGCAGCATTAACTCCACTAACATTATTGCATTTATTTTAATGTATGTATAGATGTCGGATAAATCGGACCGAAGCTACGTTGTACTCGTACGTACATTATTTGTAGAATGCTACGACCAAAACGATGTTGTCATTTGAAAAAAAAATAAGTTGTTGCTGTAATAAAGTATTGCTTCTATCATGTCTCTCATAGATTACATAACATACAGCAAAAAAATAAATATTTTTGTCAAATCAAAAACATCAAAATGCATAATGGCACTTTGGGGAGATCTTGCGTTACTCACCATGACCCTCAGCCACGAGGACGAGGAGCACGATTAGATTAGTGATAAGCAAGAGGGGAGAGAGTAAATTAATTATTTTGTGATTATTATTAAGAGATAAGACATATAAAATTGGTATAATTAACTATTATGCAAAAAGGGGCGTTGGAATTATTTTTCTTTTGTAAAGAGGCGGTAGGCCTTTGAAAACCTATGGATAAGCCGAAGCTTATCCATAGGTTTCCCACCGACTACGGTGTTGTTTGATACGGCTTTTCTTAATTGAGTTTTAGCTATTGGTTCGTGTATTTTAATTAGAATAAATAAATATACAAAATGTAATTAATATCTACTTACCTAGAAGTGCAGTATTGGAATCCCTCCAAAACTTGATGCTCAGTTTACCAAAGCTAACGTGGTTTAAGTTCTTCAGGAACTCGAAGTAAGATACAGTGACCCCACCAGAGTTCACAAGCAAGTCAGGAATGACTAAAATTTTCTTATCCTGCAGTGTTTTGTCAGCAGAGGGTACTGTTGGTCCATTTGCTCCTTCTGCAATTACCTGTTATAGCACCAGAATAATTCGATTTAATACAACTAAAGAAAATATAATTCATTTTAATTCAATGAATATGCAAGCATATGAGTTGTAAGGAAACTAAATTTGAAATCAAAACTGAAAACTTAAGAAATAAAAATGGGATCGTACAGTTGAATATCATTAAAAACGAGCAGATTATCAAGTTAGTTTCAATATGTGCGTTAGGAAATTTATATCTTAAAATTATTACCTTACAGTTCAGTTTCGGCGCGACTTCATTGGTAATAGTTTTCTCTGCTGCAGCGACTATGAGTATGTCGCACTTTTCAAACAGTATCTCAGGACCACATTCTTGGGCACCAGGAAATCCTTTAGCACTGCCTTTATTTTTTCTCATGTAATTTAGCAGCTCCTGAAGAATCGTTTTTAGTATCATACAGACTCCATTTCAATTGACAGAGTGATGTGTTAAAAGTAATTGCTATGATCTACTTACTTGCGATTGAATACCTTCAGGATTCTTAAGATTAACTCCGTATTCTAACACACCAATGATCTTTACTCCCTTCCTCTGCAGGTATACAGCAGCATAGGAACCCACGTTACCATAGCCTTGTATGATTGCAGTTTTACCCTAAAAATCAACATTCAATTTGTAGCTTTCTTTTAAGAATTTCATCAAATGTGAGTTCGTTTATTTGCTACATCATTGCTGCCAATCATCGGTATCATTATATATAATGGGAGAATTCGTGGCTATAGGTTTTAAAACACGAGAAGTACTTAAGTAGTCAGTGTTTCTAGTATCTAAAAGTTGTTAGAAATGCTGAACATATTTTCTCATAAACTCTTATACTTGGCATGTCTGACACTATATACATATATATATATATATAAGCGGTTACATTTAGTCCTGGCTCTATGCCGATGGCTTCCATGTAATCCTTCCTGGTCATGAAGTTTTCAACGGCTATGAAGGTGCCGCGACCAGTCGCCTCAACACGACCGTGAATGCCTCCTCCGTTTATGGGTTTCCCCGTCACGCATGCGGCAGCATTTAGGTCCTTGTAGCCTTCGGTCAAATAAGAACCATTAGGAAAGATATCGGGGGAAGAAGGCTACCAAACCTTAATGTCCTATTTTGGGTGGATTTAGTTAAAAATAAAATGGTATTCTTCTGCTAGTTCTAGTGCTAGTCTTCTTCTAGTTGTTTGAGCTTTAAGACGAGAGCAAAAATGTTAAATTCAAATTTGTGAATCACAATACTGTATCGATCTCGTCTCGTCGTTAAAACTACTTGACGGACTTACTGAATTGTTTTAAACTAATTCTAATTAATAACATATTAAGTAATTATGTATGAACCAGAAAATGTAATCGAATCTTACCAAGGGTTTTGATGTAAGTGTCGACTATCCAAGACATCTCCCTGCCTGATGTCGCCATGTCTGGAGCGGGAACATCAATCCCGGCACCTTTAAATGGCAATCATTAATATGACAACTTTCTTCTATTCTTATGTTTTTTACCTAACTTGTGTAAGACCCGTGAATCCCACGATCACGGAAGAAGAGAAAATATAATATGTCGAATCTCTTGTTAACTATGTTCTATAATGGATTTCACCCCCGTGAAACGTAGATTCTACTTAAATCACTTACATTTAAGTAATATAAGTAACATTTAACTAGCCTAGTACTAGCCGTTTAGCATTTCTAATTCACGATTTTGGAGAGATCCTGTAGTTAGAAGCGGCCTTACAATATTTAGAAATACACACAAAACCTTGAAGCCGTTAGTCCCCATCACGTCCCGTGTATGTTGTGAAAGGTGACTAAGGGATTGGACCTATCAGACGGTATATATACACAGTCGGCTGACCGGTAAGCGGTTACAAGCTTGCTCCCTATTACGACGGTGGGACAAAATTATCGGTGACAAAATGTGGGCGTTTCATATGCCTCTGCCTACCGCACTGGGGATATATCAAAAATATACCAATATAGTTTTTCTTGGCCAGTTCCAGAGTGTATCGCCTGGTGATCCGCTGGAGTTCCGCCACAGTGTACTTCTTTGGATCTATGGCTATGCCTGAAAATTAATGTTTGAAAAGAGGTTTATGTTACACTAGCTTTTGTATGTAGTATTGTAACCTTTGAGAACTGTATTTTTCGGATGAAAGGTACCCTGTGCCCTGATCTCTATGGGTACCCTGCAGGTAGATATTTAAAAATGTCATGATCGGTTCAGTAGTTCAGGAGTGAAAACGAGAAACAAGCTCACGTCCACACCTATAACATGATTCAGATTCGGGTAGAAGTGATATGGTTTCATTATGCAACAGCAACCTACCTCCTTTGGCGCCGCCATATGGAATGTTGGAACAGGCGCATTTGTAAGTCATCAAGGATGCCAGAGCCTTCACCTCCTGGAGCTCAACAGCAGTCGAGAATCTTATACCTGAACATTTAAAAAAAGGGTTTTCTGGAGGATACAGGAACATGTAAAAACTTTTTGAGTAAATTAGTTTCGAATTGAATTTAAGTATCAGTTGGTAGTTTCTGCGTCCAACTTTATTGCTGTTTCTTTTTTGTGTTTCTCGTACCTCTAGATTATAAATTAATTTCGTTGTAAATATGATCATGAGTTTGTATTTATTAAACGTATTAGGTACCTCCTTTACAAGGCAATCGATGAACACTATGTTGCGATCGGTAGGCGTGAATTATTTCATAGTCTCCGCTCTTTCTCTGCAACGGGAACTCAAATTGGAGGGAACTATTACAGGAACCCATGACCTGCAAACAAATCATGTCTCTTAAGTGGTATTCGTAATTCTATTCAGGACTGACAGGGCTATATGTAGATGTAAAACGACAATAACCAGAACACTACCTGCCAATTCTGCTCAATTTATAAATATTATTTAACTAACCAGACCACTGATAGCTATAGTTCTGAAGGACATTACAACGCTTAAAACATAAATTCTTGTCTTCCTCTGGAACTCTCTACCGCAGGGAATCAGGATGACATCTAAACGCCTATCGTACAAGACTAAGGTTCGAGCTCTCCTCTTCCACAAACGAAGATCTCAACGGTAAACTATACACATATATATACAGTCGTGGTCAACTAATTAGGGACACTCTAGTTAATCCAAATTGTGAATTTATTTTTTATTTTCCAACGAGTCTAAACAATATTCCACATCTTTTACATGTAAGTATAATTAGTCATTTATGTGCCTAATTATACAAACAATAACAACTTCTTAAACATTAAACCTCTTTACAGTATAGCTGATAGATGATCACAGTGCTATTTGTTCAAAGAATGCTGGCTGGCCATTTAATTAGGGACACTGAGATATTGCGTTCTAGTTTCAAAATCTGAATCTCAATTATTATTTTCTTTCTTCTCCTATTCTTTGTGGTAGTTTTGGCGGCAATCTAGATTTGTAATTTCAAGTTTTGAGAGTTATTTTGAAGAACAATGGGCAAAAATAAAAGTTGCGATGCAACACTACGAAAAATTATCATGAAGTTTGTCGAGCGTGGTTGGTCATACCGAAGGATAGCAGGATATTTAAATTGTTCAAAACTATGGTATGCAATGCAGTGCAACATTTCAGGCGCAATAACACAACTTTAAATGTGCCCAGAAAAAAAAGATCGAGAAAAACAACTCCGCAAGAAGATAGAATGATAACCAGGTTAGCTAAGAAAGATCCGTTTCTAGGCTCTATTTTAATTAAACATGAAGTGTTTGGGGCAGACGAAAGAGTCAGTGTATCAGCGAGGACAGTTCGACGACGTCTGGTAGAAGCAGGGTTGTTCGGAAGAGTGGCTCGCAAAGTACCGTTGTTAAAGAAAGAGCATAGAAATGCACGTTTGGCGTTTGCACGTAAATATGGACATTGGACCTACGACCAATGGCAACATGTATTATTCTCTGACGAGACCAAGGTTAATTTGATTTCTTCAGATGGAAGGCAATACGTACGGCGTCCTGTAAAAATGGAAAATGAATCCAAGATTCACAAAAAAGCAGGTGAAACATGGCGGAGGAAACATTAAAATGTGGGGATCATTTTCTGGACGTGGAGTGGGACCTGTGAGGAAAGTTCAGGGTAACTTAGACCAACATCAATACAAGGCAATATTAGAAGAAACTATGCTTCCCTATGCTGAGGAACATCTTCCTATTATATGGACTTTTCAGCATGATAACGACCCAAAACATACAGCAGGTTCAGTCAAGTCGTTTCTTAACAGACAGTCGGTATCAGTGCTAGATTGGCCAGCAAATAGCCCCGACCTCAACCCAATCGAGCACCTTTGGCACGAAATTAAGAAAAAAGTTGCCATTTATCGTACCACAACTTTAGATGAACTTAATGAAGCTTTTTGTTAGGCATGGGCAAACATTCCTGTTGAAATATGTCAGAAATTGATAATGTCTATGCCACATCGGTGTCAAGCGGTAATTACTAACAAAGGTTTTGCTACTGGGTACTGATTTTACCCGTAATAAAATGAAGTTGTTAAAGAAATTAAAATACTGCAGATTATTAGTTCTGTTTAACTCTATTTTTCATTTTACTTTACTGTTCTTAATTAAATGTCCAGCTACAGAATTGTACCTTAAATTGAATACATGGTTAACCTTTGATATTAAACACTTTTTTATATTTATTTAATCTTTTATTTACAGCCATTTATAGTATAATAATCGGATCAAATTATGCAAATAATAGTTACTGAGAAATCAACAGGGTTTTATATTTATATGTACATAGCCGGTTATTGCTGTCCACTATCGTGAATGTCCTTAATTAGTTGACCACGACTGTATATATGTACGTAAAGAATACGTTATAAGATCATAAATGTATATTTATGTAGGTATAGTATACTCGTATTTAACATACATTTGTGGGTATTTATTGGTATAATAATTATATCGCATCCAATTTCTATAATTTCTTTTCTAATACTTTTTAATACACCTACTGAAGTCATCCCTACATTACCCTAATTTAGACTGACAGATAATGCCTTTAGCATTAAGTCCGCCTCTGTGCATATTTTTCATTAAGTGTCAAATTAAAAGATAAATAAATTGTCGCGAACATCCTGAAAGCTCAAATCATATCCAAGAGGACAAAACGACATTTTTGTGCGTATTTGCACTGAAACACAAAAATCCTTTGAGCATTAGAAAAAAGGAAACATCAAAAAGGGGAACACAAATACATCATATGGGCATATTTTCCACATTCACATGACAATTTGGACTTATTACATATTGACTTTTCTGATGATAGACATACTCCAAATTTAAACGACTATAAATTTTGACTTAGCTACATATTACGACTTCCATATGTCAGAAATTTTACAATTATGTGGCAGGTAAACTTTTAACTACATTTGATTTAGGTTTACCTACCTTACAGTTTCCTGTCTGTACAGCCAACCCTGAGTGCAGATTCAGGTTGGAATAAGACGTTCAAAGACATTGCCAAACTCTAGCCATGTACTAAGTTCCAATTTTCTGTTATAAGTACTTTGATTATCTGTCAGGTTCATTTTTCAAAAACTTAAAGTTTATAAATTTGGGATATGGGTGTTGTGAAAAAGGCCCTTACTGGAAAGGTTTACAAAATATTTCTCAGGGAGGGTCTGAATATGGTTAGTGTTATTAGAGCTACTAAAACAATCTTAACTAAAACATCTTAAGGAGTACGTATTCTTATATGCATAACCTACCTTTAAGATTCCGTCCAACCTTTGCTTCCTCTTCTTCTCCGACATGTGCGTATGTTTGCTCAGATGATCCATCAGCGACGACTCACAAACGCTCACGGCATTATGGTAAAAGTATTGGACCATCTTGTAGAACATTGGGTTTGGATCACAAATCACGTTCTTAAATTCCTCCGGAATTTCATAATGCCTGACTATAATCTTCCAAGGACTTAGAATTTTAGTTTTACACTTTAATACGTTTATAGTTGTCGAAAACATGATTGTATTTTTTATAATAAAAAAATATTATGATACATACAAGAGCTTTCGTATAATGTTACTGTATTCAGCAAATTGACACACGCTTTTTTGTTTTTAATCTTTTGAATTATGATTTTGTTCCTTTTGTAAAAAGTTTGTATAGCATTATCGATGGCCACGTATATTTTGTATTTTTTATGACTTTTTAACTAGGGAATATGAACTTTTATTTTACAGTGCCCGGTTGACGGCAATAAGTCTGTCTTCTAATTCTTTTTCTTTAAGGAAGTGTAAGTCGTTCTACAATTCTTTATTCGAGCAGTTTTGTATGCTCATTTTAAAGCGGTAGGCAGCGGCTTCTCCAACACCTACTGCCGTCATCCGGGCAGTGTATGTATACTTGTATGCTGTATGATAGACAACAGTTTGATCCTTTGACGGGTAGTTTTTTTTATGCGATAGGGGGCAAACGAGCAGACGGGTCACCTGATGGTAAGTGACTACCGCCGCCCATGGACACTCGCAACTCAAGAGTCACAAGTGCGTTGCCGGCCTTTTAGGTAGGAGTACGCTCTTTTCTTGAAGGTTTGAGGGTCGTATCGGTTCGGAAATACGGCAGGCGACAATTTGTTCCATAAGCTGGTTGTGCGAGGCAAAAAGCTTCTGGAGAAGCGCACAGTAGTGGAGTGCCAATCGTCCAGGTGATGGGGATGGATATTTTGTCGCAAAGGACGATGGCGGAAACCTGCAGCCGGTATAAGTCCGAACAATTCCTCTGAACAAGATACAAGCGATAGAGGATGCATAGTGAAGCTACATCTCTACGCAACGCCAAGGTGTCAAGCCGATCAGAAATATCTTGGCAGTCGATGATGCGAGTCACTCTCCGTTTAATGAGGTCAAGAGGGAAAAGCTGGTGCTGGGGTGCACCTACATAGAGATGAGAACAGTATTTCATGTGCGGCCGAACCTGCGCCTTATAAAGTTGCAGGCGGTGGGCCGGATTAAAATACTGTCTCGAACTGTTTAGCACACTAAGCTTCTTCGAGGCTAATACGGCCTTACTCTCTAAGTGACCGCGAAACTAGACTTCGCGTGATATATCGACGCCAAGGATTCCGATACTGGCTGATACATTTAGGGTAGTGCTCTCAAATTGAGGCTATACTACCAATGGCATCTTTTTAGCGGTGAACGCGCAAACCTGTGCCTTCGTGGGGTTAAACTGCACAAGGTTAAGTCGACCCCGATCTGAAACTTTTGATAAAGAAGTTTTGATTTCAGACACAAGTTTGGATCGGCTTTTGATGACGTTTACCCGAGAAATGTTAGCGCGGCCGGTGTAAAGGGCATCAATCGTGCTATCGTCCGCATAGCAATGGATGCTGCTAATCTGCAGCATGTCATTGATATGCAGAAGAAACAGCGTGGGTGATAGCACACAGCCTTGTGGGAAACCAGAATTAACAGACTTGAAGTCGGAGCATGCACCGTCAACAACGATCCTGTAAGAAAACTGGTGAGCCAATTGCACAGTTTCTCGGGAAGCCTACATAGGAAGGAAGCTTCGCAAGGAGCGCTTTGTGCCAAACCCGATCGAAGGCCTTCGCCACGTCCAAACTAACGGCCAACGCTTCACCCTTGGTCTCGATCGCCTGTGCCCACCGGTGAGTCAAGTAAACGAGAAGATCACCTCTTCTTCTTCTTCTGTGTATTTTACTCCATCGAATATATTACATAAATTGAAAATATATTATTGCTGTCATAAGCAGATGTAAAATATGAAGCAGTGACGTCACTTCAAGCCAGTGAGGAATATATAGGTTTCTATTATCTTTACGAAAAAAATTGCAATTAAATCTTTAAGATAGAGTAACGACATGAAATTCTGCAATTTCCTCATAAACATACTGCTTTATTATACTAAAGGTCCAGCACAAAATAAAACAAAGACATCTTATTTCTTTCAATATATTAACCAATATAAATAATTGTTCACTTATCGAGCCTACATATAGGGTTATTTTGTACCATTTGAAGATCGACTTTAGGGCCGACAAGGTCTCTTATATTGTTTAGGCCGTATTTGATCATAGTGGGCCGCTCAAGGGAAAGTCCCCAAGCGATTACATTCACATCTTCTGGTAGTCCCATAGGAAGCAACATCTCTGGTCTGAATACACCTGAGTTTCCTATTTCTATCCACTTGCCAAGACCTGCACAAACGATATTTTTTTCACATTTACAATGTTAGTCAGTCCTAAAATAAGCCTGTCTCAATTCGAAGTGAAATTTATAAAAATCTTACCAGTGTGATAGGCAAAGATTTCCATGCTGGGTTCAGTATAGGGGTTATAGGCAGGTTTGAATTGGAGTTTGTCGAAGCCAAGCCGTTTGAAGAAGGCGTCCAGCACACTGATCAAATCCGCCAGACCCAGGCCCCGATCCGCAACCACGCCTTCCACTTGATGGAATTCAGCCAAATGGGTAGCGTCTAGAGTTTCGTTGCGGAATACCTGATAAACAAATCAGTGCTTGTATTTGAATTGTAATTGAATGTGGTTTGGAAGACCAATCTCATTTTACACTTTAGGTAATTACAAATTTTAATATTCGCACGGAAGAAAACTATGGTTTCAGTGAATGCACTTCGGATGGACGACGTTAGAAGCCACATGACGTGAATAGAATAAAAAGTACGGT
Organism: Tyria jacobaeae; assembly: GCA_947561695.1. Classification (NCBI taxonomy): domain Eukaryota; kingdom Metazoa; phylum Arthropoda; class Insecta; order Lepidoptera; family Erebidae; genus Tyria; species Tyria jacobaeae. The sequence goes on along the minus strand of OX387218.1, from coordinate 1,123,610 downwards.
AATCTCAATAGTAGTAATTTCTTAGAGTTGAAACAGTTTAAATATAGGTGTGTTTTTTATAAAACGACGTTTGTATCACCAAAGTGAATGCTCGCTGTTAAGTTGCGTTGCGTTTATGTACGTTTTAATTGCTCATTCTTGGTACAGTATTTGATAACTTCCTTCAATATAAATTAAGTCATATTAAAGATATGAATGTTTTGGGATGGTTTTTACTCAATCACAAGTTATGCTCAAAGGTAGATAACTTTCAGTATAGGGAGTCTGTAGTTACCTTATCAATGCTGAAATACTTTTGAGGCGTGAACTCTTTTTGCTTTGCCAGTTTGTACAGCATCCGGGCGCTGACTGCCGTCGTGTGAGTGCGCAACAAATTCTTCTGGGCTTCTTCGATCTTCCACTCGTATCTATAGCCCTGGTGTACAAATAATAAACATGTTTCTTTCAGCTTGTGCATAAAGTGTTGTATATTTTGGCAGCATAAGATTCTCTGTTATCTTAGGAAGACATCGTTGTCTTCTCGTTCTGTTGTTTTAGATTTTATATATTACTCAATATATAAAATCTACTTTTTTAGTAGTTGGCAGTTATTTGCTGTTTAATGTTTTGCTTGATAGATCTATTCATGTATTATGTATGTAATCTTTAGTAAGCGAAGCCGACAGATATATTCCTTTGCTCCATTAAATCTAAAATTATCTGGCCATTAAATTGTAGATACCTATATACAGTGCAATAAGAAATAAGCAAGGGCCAAGCACAATATGTGACCAAATGAGGTCTGCTTTAAAGGTCATCGAACAGTGGTGCGTAAAACACAATCTAACAGTGAACCCAACAAAACGGAGATGATTATATTCACAAACAAACGTAGTTTAGGTCATATAAGGTTGATTAAACTATTCGGCACACGTCTAGTTCTAACCACAGAGGTCAAGTGTTTATGAGTCATACTTGACAGCAAACTCCTACGGAATAGATACCTAGATGCAAAATTTCATAAATTCTGCATTATCTTCTGCCAATGCAAGCGACTTCTCGTCAAAAGCTGGGTCCTTTTACTGAAAATCACTCTGTGGCTTTATATAGCGGTTTTAGTACAGCCAATAAACAAGTATGATTCTATTGCTTGGTAGCAGAGAACTGAGCTTATCATGGCTAGAAACAAGTTGCAGCAATTCCAGAGACTCACCTGTAGGGATGCATGGGAACCCCTACTGCTACCCTTATAGTGGCTCTTGACCTAGCACCACTAGACACAGCTATGGCAATTATCTGACTAATACATCTGAGTCTGTGGAATTACCAAGATGCTCTAAATTCCAATATTTGGAATCAACTAGTCGATCACCAACCTCTGATAGCTGCCTCATGCGATAGGATTCATAAGCAACATATATACACCTACATGAGAATGATAGTGACCATTCCGGCATAAATAAAGTCAGGATATACACGGACGGTTCCAAGATGGGGTTAGGGACTGGAGCCGGAATGTTCTCACTACACCTAATAGTATACCTGATAGTATGGCGGTACTAATCAGGGGACACAGCAACTCACTCGGCAACAATGCCGTAGACGAGCTAGCAAAGAAGGGATCTATAACATCAGTGGCAGGTCCCACCACACTGCTGCACCTATATCGCTCCTGGGTAAGGCGAAGGACTCGAGAAGCACACAATAGCCGATGAATCAACACACCTGCAGATAATCCAAACCGGTACTGACAAAAGTATCACCACGCTTATCGTGTAGATTGCTCAGTCTTCACAAAACGGACATCCGAATAATGGTCGGAAGTATTACAGGCCATCTCGGTCTGAACCGACACCTATTCGTCACAAACGCGACCGACAGCCCTCTGTGCAGTGGATGTCTGAGCGCGTAGGAAACGGCCGCCCACGTTATCCTAGAATGCGATGGCGTGGCTGCACAACTTGCAGAAATCCTCGCAGGCGCAATGAAGTTCCTAGGAACCTGCGAACGCCCCAGGATGCTTGCGTGCTTCTGAAAGGAGGTAGGCTGGCTCAACTAGTCACCTTCCTGAACGCATAATGGACCGAAGTCTAAATTCAGAAACAGAACCCATTACCATGCATGGAATAAGGAACATTTTAACAATGGGAGAGCCCTGCTAAGGCACAAATGGGCCTGCTTGCCCAGAGTTATACCACAGCTTCACAGAAAACCGGTAGACAAGCAATGCTGCATAGATACTAATCTTTCTTACAATAAATATTATTTTGAAATACAAAAACTGACCTGGGATCCATATCCACCTTGACTATGAACCTTTTTAACTCTTTCCAAGTACTCCATAGGAAAGTCTGTGGTAATAGCTGGAGATGACATGAAGAATGTGTCATGCGCATCTCGAGCGGGATGCTGTTGTGGCTGGAAGAGAGCATCAAAGTTCCAGAAAGAGCTTTCAATATATTGGTTGGTTGGCATTTCTGTGAAACCCATTTCTAAGAATATTTCACGGAACTCTGAACGGACTTTGAGTAAAGGATGAAGGTGACCACATTCTGGAGGTTGGCCTGTAAATTAAATCATTAATTTGAAACTATACACTATTTCTTTTAAGCAAGTGAACTACTAATACTTTGAAAACCTACTGTACTGATGAAAACACATGTAATTTAAGTAGTAAACTTAGTTGTAGTAATTTCTTTTCTTTAATGAATATATATGTATGTAAAAAAAATACAACTTAGATCAATTGTTTACAAGGAGGTTAGTTACGAAAAATTCTTACCCAAAGCATCAAAATTATATGGCTTAAACTGCAAGTTTTTCCATGAACCAGTCAACAACATCTCGCTTGTTAAATCAGTTTCAAGTTTCTTTATGGTTGTTGCAAACTGAGGTCCTTTCGACACCATGAAGCTTGTTATGGTAACTGCTTGAAGAAGTTTCCTCTTCTTATAGTCATTTCTGACATTATCCTGTAAGTTGTCTATTCCTTTTTTGATTTCATTCAAGTGTTCTTGTACTGTGTCCGTGATGCTGTTTACTTTGCGTTTTACAATAGGTGCTCCACCAGATTTGTCAATAGATATCCAACCGGCTGACATAGCTTTGCTAAATCCTACTTTAGCATTTGGAACAGTCTGTAATATGGTTTTTGTTGATATTATAGAATGTTTATTGTTTGATAAAATAGTATTGTAATATATACTATTAGTCAATTCATGTAGAATTCAAGAATTCATATCTTCAAATCAAAAATACTTGTTTATTCACAGAATTTTTATATCAGTATAACACTTCCTTATTTTCTCCACCTAGGAGGGATTATCACAAATGCTTGTTATAGTTCTTTAAATAAATTGGCTATTGTTTACCCTAAGGGCAGATTTTATAAAAATGATAATATTCATCTTTAGGATATAAACAACTTATTTAAAATAAAAATTTAGTTGACATATTTTTTTTTATGATATACAGGGACAGAATCACAGATGGGTCACCTGATGGTAAGTGATAACCGCCGCCCATCAACACTTGCAACTGAGTAAGTGCACTAACCACCTTTGAGAGGAATGAGGGGACGGAAAAAAGGAGAGGAAGTTGGGCCTCTGGTACCTTAACTAATATATTTCATACTATTTAACTTTTCTAGCATATTATTAATGTGCAAACACACATCAAATAACACTGTATTTTAACATAGTGTTTATGTAACAATTGTGTACTAGTATATATTCTAACACTTTGTTGCCGAAATTTACATGACATTGTTCACTTATAGCTGAAATGCAAAATGGACCACAGATGATTCCATACCAGGAAACTGAGCCTTTACGAGCCGAACCCTTTACAACTATAATTATTTCCTAAAGCTACAGAAACGTACATTGGTACATGTAATTTATAATATTTCATGATATAGCCTTTACTACTTCATAATGTACCTTCATTACTTCAGCCTGAGATAAGCCATTTTCAGGAATACTGTTATACAAGACAGCTTCGTGGCTGCCTTTGTCAGCGACCTGTTCTCCTTCTCCTGTTAATTCCCACCTCGTACTCTTTACAACTTCAGAAACTATCATTTCAAGTGCCTCTAAACTTTTAACCGCTCCTACCACTTTCTGATGATCTTCATGAAATTCGCTAGATAAATTTAGAGTATCTACTTGATCACATTTCTCTAGATAACGTAAAATTCTTTCGTTTAATTCCATTTTGTTTTATACTTATACGATTTTTAAATTATTCTGAGGTTATATTTTAAGCCACGGAAGTAATATAACGTCAGCTCCAGCTGAAAAGTAATGACACTTTTTAACCAGTATTGCCGTAACGTAAAACAACTAACTTTATTATTCCGAATATATTTTTATAAACTATTGTTAAGTTTGGGATTTGTTTGATCACTATTTACCATTAAAAGACGTCAAATATATTTACTTTGTATCAATACTAATTTATCTTTTGCCTTAATCAGTCAGTCACTTAATAGTCTTAATAGTTAATTGCATATGAAGTGACTATCAATAAACGAGTTCTTAAACAAAAAATCACCATAGAAAATAATTCACCATAGTCCTAAAAAATAAAAATATATTATAAAATCAACTTTTTTAAAGGCAATGCGATTAGGTCATTGGTAACATCTCTATATCTATCCGTCATCCGGTTTGTCACTTGTCAGTCAGTCAGACAACTGACTGACAGAGGAACATAAGTCGTTGTATTGTTGTCTTGTCTGTTTCGTGCATGTTTCGGGATTGTGCCGGCATTGTGGAAAAATATATATTTTGAATTTTTTTCTATAATTAAATCTCTTTGTGTTTAAAATCTGACGTTGGCAATCGAGTACAAGGTAAAATATTATAATTTTCTTATTTGAAAAGGTTTCATATTCGGTCATAGGATCTTCAAATAACGGTTTTTGTTTTGATAAGAACATTATTGATTGGAAGTAATTGTTTAATGTTCTGTACGATAATACAGGCGGATTCCTACAGACTACAGACAGACACTGAACGTATTGGATTCCAATTCCTTCATTTGGCCATGAGATATGCTCCATAAAAATATAAAATTAGGAGGTTCTAGATCTACCCACGTAATTTTAAATTTTAATGTATTTTTGACGGTAGTTAATATTTTATGAAATTTTCTTTAATTGCACATGGCATATATCCGATAATTATATGCATGCATGTGTTTATTAAATGTTATATGAATTCCACGATTTAAAAATATTTTCATGTCTGTCATGATCATACAAAATTTTTGATAAATTAATGTGCTTAGGTATTAATAGCTACTATTAATAGCTAAATGTGATTTTAGTACTTAGGTTTTAAATCAATTTTATATTATGTTAATTTAACTCTGAATAACTAAGTAACAGATATAATTTTAATATAGGTTAAATTTACAGAAGAGTACATTTAAATATATAAAATAACACTGCTTGCATTGCTTATACTGCAAAAGCCAAAACTCTGGAGGTGTCTATGGGGGCCATTTGTCACTTAGCATGAGGTGAAGTGTCAGCTCTCTTACCTTCTATTCTAAAAAAAAAAAAAGTTTGGTTACAGTATTTGTAATGCAATGTGACACTTGCAACAAAACTAGCATGTCTGCAGATCATGTATATATACAAAACCTTAGGTATTTCTGACTAGTTCCAGGCCTGATAGGTGCCCTTCATCAGGATTTGGAAGTGACATACTGCATTTGTGTGATGTAATTCTAAGTGTAAAGCACTAAGTACTATCTAAAATAGCTAGAGAACCAAGTACACATATTTATAACTGTTTGAATGAGGTTCTAAATTTGACTGTATTCTTTTCCTGTGGCTAGGTACATAATATATATATTTTTTTATATACTAAAGAGACAGACAGGCGGGTCGCAAGTGCGCTGCCCGCCTTTGAAGGTGATGAGGGATGGAAGTTACGGGGAGGGGAAAAAAGAGAAGAGGGATGAGGATGTGAAGCATTTCGGGAAAATGCTGCGCAAGCCTGGCTTCACTGGTCAAGCTGGCCTATTTTCTTTCATGCCTAAGCATGGCTCTGCCACTGTTTCAATATATGTTACTTGATATCTTCGCTGTTTGTGAATTGATTTCAATTAGTATTTTTTTTATTGAATACTCAAGGTTGTTCCAGTTTAAATTTAAGGAAAATATTCCATCGCTAATGGGGTAAATTAAACAATAAAAAAATAAAATAGCTCATTACAATTTATAGGTGATACAAGATTGATGACATTGGCAGTCGGTTATATACTTCTTTTAAGTTTTCTCTAATTAAAAATAAAATTGGTTTGAGAAGTTTTAACTATATAAAACTAATTAGTGCAAAATGAATACGACTTTAAGAGCTCTTCAAATAAATTGACAAGTTCATGTATAGATATCTTGGTACTAGGTAAATGAGTAGTGTCTCCTAGAGATATACACCCTATTTCTATAAATCAAGGAAATGAAATGTATATTTATTCATCAAGTTCATACACTAATGTACATCCCAACAGTGTGTTACAGCAAGCTATAGGCTTGTATCGTTTTCGTCTGCTAATCAAGTAGGTAAATATATACAATGCATTAAAAAAAAGACAGGTTGTCTATGTTACAATAATCTTGATTTAATAACTTGCATGATGAAATAATACCATAATGACGTAAGTTATCGATGACTTGATTCTATTGAAGGTAGATATTAGCGTAGGATGATGATTATTGTGTAGTATAAATTTAAAAACCAATATTATGTCTGCGTACCTGAAGTTAATGTTTAACAAAATATGTTTTTAAGGTTCGGTTCTCCATTCAACTCAAAAGGAGAAAAGAAACCTCCAGAATTACTTTTATGTCCATCTCTCTGTATATCAATAATTACATCAGGAACACGTGGTGGTACGTCTGTGGTCCGTAGTTTTTTTTTTTACCTGACATTTTGATTTACCTAAGAAAAAGTCCAATAAAAAAAAAGTAAAATATTTTGCCTTATATATTATTTTTCTCTTGCTTTATATATTACTAGGTGATGCCGATGGTATACATCGAATCCGGACTTGTGGTATTCTTTTTAGCTTTGTAGTCATGATTCATACGATTGATGCGTTTCATCAAACCTTGAAAGTGGTGATCAAAACTCGTTGTTTTGATCACCACTTTCAAGGTTTATTTTTCTAAGACAAGGTCGCATATGTCCGTTCCAACTGCGAGACTACTTCGGGAATCCTTACTTCCTAGAAAATATGAAAGTGTTAAGAGTTGTCTATTCTCTACCTTTCTATCTCTACCTCTCTGCCCTCTCTCTCCCATTCTGCCCCCCTCCCCCTCCCCTTTCTCCCCTCTCCCCCTTCCCCATTTTTAACCCTCTCTCCCTCTCCCCTTTATCCCTCTCAGGGGAGAGGGGTGTACCCTCTATAAGGGTAGAGGGGGACGGCTCCCTCTACTCTCTCCCCCTCTCCCTTCCCCCTCTAAGCCCTCCCACTGTTTTTCCTATTAAGACTCTTCAAATGATACACATAGGTTAGGCGAGGTTCTACGGCAGGCGTGACAAAGAAACGTCGAAAACAACATACTCGAAAAACATAGTCCCCCTTATTGCGCAATCGGGTAAAAATAAATTCAAAATCAGAACAATTATCTGTCAGACACATAAAATTGTTTCACGTGAAAAGGGAACTAACTACTAACAGTATAAATAGCCATGCTTAGGCACGAATGGGCCGGCTCAACCATTGCGACACCACGGCCTCACATAAAACCGGTTGTAAAGCAACGCTTTCGTTGCATTTCCCCGAAATGAGTGAGGTTTCCGGAACCTAACTCCCCCTCTCCTCTTCCTCTTCTTTTCCCTCCCCGCATCCTCTCATCCCTCACTCTTGAGATGCCGGTGTCCATGGGCGGCGGTTGTCACTTACCATCAGGTGACCAGTCTGTTTGTCTGTCCCCCATTTTATAAAAAAAAAGTTTCGTATCACGTCCTTATATGTAAATGTCCTTCACCTTCAGGTGTATTCATTTCTATTAATAGTAATCTATCTTCTGTCTATTTATACATATTAATAAAGCTGATAACGCGTTCTAGAACGTTCTATCGGAGTTGATTTGTGATTCGGAATATTCGAAATATTCTTTTAATAATAATAGTGATATCGAATTAGTGTCTGGAAAGTTATATTGATGACTCAGGTACTAATGTCGTTAATCTATTTTTATCGCTTATTCTCGTTAGGAGTGACCTTTTATCGGGTTTATATTGTACATTAATTATGCATTGGTCGAAACTGATATACTAAACTCACATATAAATATACCTATTATACAACAGACTTTCTCTTTAAATATGCCTATGTTTAAGTTATGGTTAACGAAGTTCAAAACTACTGTTGATTGTACACCCTTGGTCACCACTCACTCCTACACATTAAGTCTATATAAGGCTTGACGGGCAGAGATCGCATTTAGCGATAAGGACGCCTATTGTACAATGCGGTAATGTTAAATTTAAGATTTATTTGTAATATTCTATTCTGTATGTATAAATACTTGTGATCCGTGAAGGCCACGCTGTTGATGTTTTATTCTATCTTCAACATTACTGGTCTCGAAATATGAAAATGATGTTCAGTTTAATAGAACACAAAAAAATTATACTTTTGCGAATGTCTACAGCTTAGTTGTTGCTTTATCCTTTGATAAGACTTGTGTTATGGAGTGAACCGCCGCAGTTAGCTGAGAAGGATAATTGTGTCGATATTTTAATTATGTGCGTTGATAATAGTAGTGTATTGACGTTGTAATTCATTAGAGTGACTTTAATGTGTAAAAACTGTTAGTGCATAGTACTGTATTGTGAGTAGAGTAGCTCCACCCCTGTCCTGTCGTAAAAGGTGACTAAGGGAACGGATTGTTATCTACCAGACAGTACGTATACAGTCATACAGTGCCCGGTGGATGGCATTGCTTGCCCTCTTCAATACACATTTGCCCCACCCCTAAGGGGATACAGACGTGAGCGTATTTAAATAACTACATATGTATGAACTTGTGTTATTGTAAACATCAACCGTGACCTATACAGGTCAACACAACTGCAGTAGCTACGAGTATGAGCAACGATACAATTGAAATGTATAATTTCACATCAACATTGATAGCTGTCATTTATTTTTTCAGTGAAGGACTTAGGTACAATGTCAAACTTTACTCGATGGACATTTAAGTCAAGAACGTTTTATTGTTATCTGAGAATTATTGAGTAGCCATCGTTATCTAAGGAAGCAGCAGTCTGATAATACTTTCTTTTGTCTTTATAATATAATGTATATAAAATTCTATGTTTCTTTGTTTGTATTTAACTCCGAGGCAAATAGGGGATGCTATAAGTTGACTAGTCCGTTGGTGTGGTCGTCTTTTTTTGACTTTTTTGATTGATTTGATTCAATGGAAAGTGCTCTTAGTTATATTTGATCAAAATCGATTCAGACGTTTACAATATTTGTTAGCCATATTAGGCCATATTAGCCACTGTAAGTTACAATGAAATCTTTCAACTGTCTAAAAGTTATGCGTAGTGAAGTGAAGTAAGGAAAAAAATCTTTATCTTTGTTTTATAACCGAAGTGCGATATTTACTATTAGTTCATTTTTAGTGTTGTATGTTATCTACTTAAAAGTAGTACTTCATTGAATAGGAAAACCTGCTATTCCTTTCATTTTCTTATTATTTACCATAATCGGTATATATAGGCATGTACGCTACCTTACCTAACAGGACCTAGTTCTTGACCAGATTTGTACCAGAAGTTGACCATTTATAAACAAATTTAAAAGTGTAATAAAAATTGCATTCCTTAATTGTTTTTTTTTTTCACTAAACCTGTAATGAAGATCAGTAAGTAATTTATAGTTTATCAAGATATTTAACGACTCTCTTGTTGACAATTTTCTCTAATATCTTAGATATTGACAGAAGGGAAACAGGGCTATAATTATTTGGCGCATTTTTGTTGCCAAATTTGAACATAGCGCACACAATGGCTCTTTTACCTCGTAGGGTCGGAATCAGCGACATGGACTTTAGTTGTGAGACATCTTCAATAGTATTTCTTTACAGAAAGTTTCATTTTACTGAGCAGTTCCGTGGCCGTATCGCCAACTCCAGTAAAATAATTATTCACTTTATTCAGTCGGTCACTGTGAACTGCTTATATTCAGTTACTCTTAAGTTCACGTATTTCTATATATCTGATATGTTTTACAGATTCTGATCATTTGGTGTCATTACTATGAGTTGTGAAGTTTGTTTCTTCGTGTGACTGTAATTATTACTTCGGATATCTACGGTTTAGGACCCTATAGCGAATAGAAATTCTTTGAAATTCTGTATTATTGCAATAACGTTCAATAATGTGGTGTCGTTAGTTTTATACAAATTATCGCCGGGCCCTTTTTAGTTTACCCTTGTTTTATTACTACCTATTTAGAGCTATCATCGTTTTGAATATGTTCCACCCATCACACATCGATGTAATTTCTAAGTATAATAGTTGGATTCTTACGTAATTTACGTGATTTGTTTGGTCGGTGTACCTCAAGAATTAGCCACGAAAAACCACGCTTAATTTTTTCAATTTTTTTTTTGCTGCCCTCTAGCTGGTTGTAAAGTTATGGTAAAAATATGTAATGTAGATCTAGTTAGTAGCTTTTGTTTCGCATTGGTTTCATTCAAAAATCTTTTATAGTTTTGTAGAAAAATAATTTTGAAGTTAGGGGTTGCAACCCTTATTTTGCAAAAACTAATGATGCTACGGGCTTGATAATTGGCCCAAAATTATTTTCAACAACTAGCAATATAATAAAGGCACCAATGTCAAAACAGACGCCAGTGCAGATTTCATATGGAAACCCGGTGAGGCCCTTTAGGTCATCTTGGGCCGCAGTGGAGAATATTTCAGCTATTGTGGCAGTATTTATATCTTCAGTGAAAACTGTTTTTTTTTATTCGTCTTCGTTAAGGGCTAAAAATTTTAGGTTCATGGGAGCGTGAAACAGTATCACTATGCAAATAATCTTCATTGTTGTAATAATGAATATCAGGTGTATTATTCAAGTTTGTTCAGCATTCAGTAACTACAATACCATCTAAATGGATATGTGAAGCGAAAATAAAGGCATCAATAATGTCGACATTGCAATGTATACTTCCTATGGCAATACTAATTTATACACATCTGTATACAGAAATTATATGCGATCAACGAACAACAGCTTTTTTTTTTGTTTTAATCTCACTACATTTAGTATGTACTTTGGTTACGCTACGCTGCAAAAAATTGTCTGCTACTGACAAGTTTTTATGAAGTATGTCTATATACGTAATAGCAGAATTAAAATTGATAATTGCATCAAATGTATATCATTGGGACAATATTCCAACTGTAAGTTTACTGTTCAACTATAGTTCTCTATCGCCTACATCACGTTGAGTGTTCTGACGAGCTCTTCCAATTGGTCCCACCTTCTCCCTTCCTCTACAGGACTACACGTGCTGGCCTGAGGAGTCACCGTTTGCGAGTCGAAGATATGCGATCCCGAACGAAACGGTTTGGCTCTTCTTTCCTGTGCCAATCAATGAAAGCCTGGAATTCCCTACCAGCGCACGTGTTTCCTTCCCAATTTGATCCCGGGTCTTTTAAGCGGGGCGTGAAAAAGCAGCTCACCAGGCCGCCATAGTGTGGGTCACCATGCTGCATTGACTAGACATGCAATGAGGATGGTGACCACCACTCTTGGACTCCATTTATTGCTTACCATCAGGCAAAGTGGAAAGACTGACTGAGGTGTACACATTCAATCGGGTCAGATGTTCCTTCCTCTGTTACAGGATTAACCTTTACCATAATTAACTATTGTAGTGGCTGTGAATAATTTAACTTTGTCAATTAATATATCATCATAGTAATTTAAATGTACATATCGATAGAAGTAGTAGCATAGTGCCAACAGTAAAAGGTGAACAGTAAACTTACAGTTGGAATATTGTCCCAATGATATACATTTGATGCAATTATCAATATTAATTCTGCTATTACGTATATAGACATAGTTCATAAAAACTTGTCAGTAGCAGACAATTTTTTGCAGCGTAGACCAAAGTACATACTAAATGTAGTGAGATTAAAACAAAAAAAAAGCTGTTGTTCGTTGATCGCATATAATTTCTGTATACAGATGTGTCTGCGTTTGTGTATATTATATGCATTTTATGTATATTATATGCATTTTATTATTGCAAAAACTGTAGTCCATTAATATAAACTTGAAAATAATGTTAATACGGAGGCTATAAGGCATGCAATTAGTATGTTAAATATCAAGTTATCCACTAACAATCGATTTTGCTTATATTTTCCAGTGAGGCTACTCATTTCTTTGTATCTCCAGCCCTTCGAAATCAGACTCCTAATTTGCTCTCCCGGCAGTCGTCCCTTCTTTCTTTTTAATGTGCACTTTACCATGTGACGTCCAGTGGATAGGCACTGACGTTTAGTTTGGTAAATTCCATGAGCACCAACTTAATAATAAAATCGCATGATTAATTTTAGAATAGTACATGTTCAAATGGTGTTGCTAGACGTTCCGTATTTACAAGACTGCGTAATATGGAGGCCTATGTTTTCGAGTGCATGTATGTTTGTCAGTATGGATGTATGATGTTTTTTGTCACGGCCTAGAGTCTAAACGGTTGGATGAAATTTGACATGTGAGATATCATTCGATTCGTCTTTATGGGTGTGACACCTTCGTGGGTGTGACATGGGGTATATCATATTGAGATAACGTCAGCATAATTGGAGGAAGTTAATAATAATGTTTATATTTTTTGAGATTTACCTGTTTGAGCATATTGTTTGATATCTCACTGGGGCTTATAGTATTCTGTATTGCGAACTGTGCTCAATTTGTTATTGAGAAGGTGATTTAAATTACTTTTAAAATTATTATTAATAATTTCTGTTTAAAATGCGGTACTATGTCCCGCGAGTGCGGGACATCTGGCAACACTAATACTAAAATCCTTGATGGTATTTGTGTGTGTGTGTACATACTGATACGTTTGGATTTATGTGTTTTGCTGATTCTATTCTATGCTGTAGACGTAGACTGAAATAACTACTATGTACAATATACTTAGCTATTTTTGTATGATTTACTCAATTCAAGTTATATGGTTGCATTGTTTACTATTGTTTAAACTGAGTGTTTATCAGTACTCTCTGTTCATCAACAAGAACATTTTACACACACAGTACACTACACTCCAAATATAATATGGTCAAGTGTAAGCACATGATGACTTACTATGAATTATAATTCTGTAAACGAACAATGACACGGAGAGGTTAAGTATTGCAAAAGAACGAATATTCAGCCCACGTAAAATAACGAGATAAGGTAAACGTCTTTCTTATTTTAACATATTAAGTTATGATTAATGCGCCATACTACATCACTCAATCGGTTATTCATAAACCCAATACGTGTTAGTTTTGTCGTCGAAACTGAATGCGCATTCCATCGACAACAGGTACATTGACAGAAAACCTGACTTATTGTGGAATGCGCAGACTTAGGTGATTATGTAAATATTTTTTAAATATCTTCTTGATAGAATATCTAATAAACCATAATTTGCCAATTTGTATTGTAAGAATAACACCCACCCTAAAGCAATAACACCCAGTCGATATAGGTATTACGTCTGAATAATAAATACGACCTTTCGACTTTGTCAGCACAAGGTTGAGACACTTATGTTTATATGCATTTATTATAAGCTAATTATAACCTGTAGCTTATTTGTGATGTCTGATCATTATATTAGCAATAACAATATCGTAACGCCTCTGCCTGGTTTAAGTGTCATTGAACTTGTATGAATGTTAGTATTATTATAAATTCGAATGTTTGGATGGATGTTTGATTCTCGATTATGCCAGATTGGCTGAATGAATTTGGATAAAATTTGACCAAGAGTTAGATTATAGCATGGAAAGCATATGCTACCCAATAAAATGTAGGTTCGGTGTTTTGAAAAACGAACTCTTGGATAACAACTAGTAAATATGTATGTTCTTTAGGCCTTGTTCTAATTATATTACTTTCTGCAACTTTGATCCTTAGAACATAATTCTGTCGAAAGTGATATTACACTTTGGCAGTCCCATAGAGTCCTATAATTATTAACCGACTTCAAAAAAAGAGAAGGTTCTCAATTCGTGTTTTGTAATGTTTCGTACCTCATAACTATCTGTCATTTAAGAAGTGACAGAATATACTTTCCGGGTGGTCCCATAGAAATTTAATTCAAGTCGGTTCAGTAGTTTGTTTTTTTAAATATAATAGCTAGAGAAAATATTTCATCCAAGTAAACGAAATTGCGTATTTGCTTTCCAATGGTGTTTGTTGTAAACACGTTGTACGAAGGAAAAAAAATTGTAGTTGCACAATTAAAAGTATTGCAGAAAAAATTGGAAAGGCATATTAAAGTCAATTATTCTTTGTAATAACCTTACCCAGATTAAAAACATGCCAAACTGGTTCAGCCGTTCTGAAGTTTGCGCTTAACCTTTTGGCCGCCAAGGACGTGTATCTACTTAATTTCTTTCGATATTGTCTCAGTTTTTCGTTGTTCAGACAAAGACAAAAGATAATGTATCTTTTGTCTTTGTCTGATGTATTTAATAATTTATAATATTTCTAATTATATATATTATTATATAATTCTAATTATATATATTTCTTTTTGAGTACTAGCAACGTGGGTCACACATAACTAGTATTCTTATTAAGTTCCCCAGCTAAGCTAAATGATTGTGTTAGGGGTGGTTTCACTACGGTAGTGCACTGGATGGGGTACGAACCTGCAAACACTTGATCGTAAGTCCGACGCCTTAGCCGCTTATACTACCGTCGTTTATCTGAGTATAAATTTATTCTTATACAAATCTACAATATCATCTTAAAGTAATATTATAGACTGTAGAAGCTAAACTGTTCTTTTTACCCGAGTGCGCAAGAATGAGGGTTATGGTTTCGAATGTGTATTGGTATGTTCCTTTGTCACGCCTTACAACTTAAACGGCTTTATGAATTTCGAAATGTAAGCTATCATTTAAATCTTCTTATTGTGGGAATGCCATTATAGGGTATTCTAACATTTCGAGATAAGAAAGTTATTACTGTAGTCGGGGTTTACATATTCGTAACAATTTTAATTGTTACTGTAACATTCAGAACCTAATACCATATTATTATGTATATGTGAAATGAATAGTTCTTCTTTGAGTTATATATTTTAGTTTTTGTGTGATGTAAGGTGTGTTTTTCTCGGTGACGTGGGTTACGATTGTTTAATATCATACGGTATGACTACACTCCTACAGCGCGCAATGGCGGCAACAGGCTTGCTTGCTTACGTACATATAACGTAAGTGGGTAAATTATTGTTCCCAAAAAGTGGACGTTTGTTTGTGACGCCTTTGCCTACTACCTCGGGGATATAGGATTGAGTGTATGTATTATGTGTATGGTATGTATGTACGAGTGTCATATTCTTCGTTAGTGTTTTTTGCTATGTAATATGAAATAAATACTTTCTAATTTAATCTTACTACATTTTAAGTCTTTGTCTGGAACAACCTACTTTCCTACCAGGAGGGAGGCGTTGGTAACTGCGCCACAATTTCGTACTTTTGCAGCTATCATCGTCTCCGTTTTGTTTAGTTTTGTATTATTTTTAGGTCCACATACACGTGATTATTATTATAATATAAAATCTATTTCACAGATGTCCCGTTTAGAATTGGTAATATTCGGCGCCACGGGGTTCACAGGAAAACAGACCGTCGTTCATATGGTGGAGTTCGCTAAGAAGTACCAAATTGGCTCGTGGGGTATCGCTGGACGATCAGAAAATAAATTACAGGACGTAATTAAAGAAGTTTCGCAGAAAACTGGTAAGTAAACATTTTTATGCCAACTCACGTGTGCGGGTAAAATAACTGCGTTAGTCGAGACTGAACGTACCAAATACCTTTCTTAGAGTGATTAGGAAATGTACAAGCTACATAACATGTTGTGAAGTTACACGATATTAAGAGGGATTTTTTTGTCCTTATTACTAAGTTTAAACCACCATATAATCTTATGTAGTACCTGTTCCATACAGTTTAACCTGCATTTACGGCCACTAATGTGCTCCTAAGAATCGTATCCTGACTTTATAAATATACTTTAAAAATATTTTTTTCCGATCCGTTTTGAAGTTCCAAACATTAGCCCGTTTAATACAACTCAACAAAAAATTTACTTGTGTTTTGTTTTGTTTTTTATTTTGTAAATAGGTTATAACAACACTTTTACACTTCAATATATTTTTTTCTGTTAGTTTATGCTAGATGAGGCCGGTGTTTCCTAGCTGACTACCCTGAGAAGAAACACCGAAACAAACTCAGAGGTCAAAGTCTGTTTTAAAGTCCATACAGATGTACTGGTCAAAAACATATAGCTTTAGCTTTTCTATTAGTATAGATTGTTTTGGAAGGTTTGAATTGAATATTCTTGTAGAGTTTTAATGAAGTGGTCTGTAATTAACAGTGATGTCACATAGAATATATAAATGAGTACGGAGCGTGACTCGCTTTAGCAATTTTCATTGAATTATTGAGAACAAGCAAATAGACAGAAAAAAAAAAAATTGTCTTTGGAATGGTGTGAGAAAACTATGCATCAAAAACAAAATACAAGTTTAATAATTAAATAAAGGCCGGCAACGATTTGTGACTCTTGGGTTGCGGGTGTCCATGGGCGGCGGCAGTCACTTACCATCAGGTGACCCGTCCGCTCGTTTGTCCCCAATCGCATAAAAAAAGAAATATTACAGTGGCCGGATAACTGCAATAGGCTTGCCCCCTATGACGCTAGTGGGATTTAATTATAGTTTATGATTGACGAGACATTGGATTCGATGATCCAATAATTACCAGTTTTGAGAACTGGTTAACCACGACAAGGCAGGGCCCAAGATAGTTGGCAAGAAAATTGCCGTTTGAGAGCCTCTCCCTGCCCCTTCAAGGATATAGACGTGAATGTGTATGTATGTACATATGTTCATTAATATAGATATATATTTTGATCTTTTTTTTTTAAAGACAACTCCCGCACTAGGGTTAATGCCCATGTCGCGGGGGACTTTACAAACATTTAAGCAACGGATACAAAGAATACTCAGACTCAGAGCAGCAATTTGAGCATTACACAAAGTGTCGTCCCGTGCGGGGATCGAACCCACAACACTTCGCGGCGGCGTAATAGCGAGGTGACCACTTAACGTCATCCGTGCATTCGTTGTACCCTTGTAGACTTTTTACTGCTTCAGTTTTTTATAACTCAAGTTCAATCAACCTTTCTGTTTTAATAATAATTTAGGTAGTCATGAAGTACTCGTTTGTAAGTACATTCACTCAGATACAGAACAAATGATCATGCTCATCACACAAATATTTATCCTGGGTGGGAATCGAACCCAAGACCTCTTGCTTAACAGTCAGGGTCACTAGCCACTACACCAATAGGCCAGTCTACTTTACCGAAATGAAGATGTATAATTCATTAAATTTTACCGCAAAACGTAAATTCATAGTTATTTTGTTTGTTTAAGTAAATACAAACAAATAATGTTACTTTTTAAACTTCACTAACTTTATGGGCGTCCTAAAAATTGAGACTGAAAATATAATAGGTAACATGAAAATTATGTTTATATTGTAATATTCTTGGCCTCTTCACCACTCCATATTTGCACTGCCCTGAGTTTAGTGAAGCATTTTTTTTATAAACTCTTTCTGCTCGTTTGCCTCATATCGCATAAAAAAAAGCAGACAGCCGTATGACTCATATAGTGTGGTTTGATGCGATCGACGTCAATTTTAATAGTCTCATCGTGTTCTGGGCCTAACACGGTTAACTCACCAAAATATGATAAGGCAACACCTTATACGAATAGAGTGCAGTTCAGACAGATATCTATTTAGGTGATTTTAAGGTAATATGGCATCGTTATACATCATTCGCTCAGACTTAATAACTTGTTTACATAAACATGTTTCATGAGGAAGTATTTCTGAAGTAAAATATCTATTTATAGCATTGTGAGGTAGCCTGCAGTTTATTACAATTATTACTACAGTTACTGAACACGATAAATAATAACGATATACATTGCGTATTTTTTAAGAAAATATTGTTATTTGAATGGTATGTAGAATGAGGCTCTCACATGACTGTTTTTTTTTTCACTAACAAAAAAGAAATATGGTTTCATAAATAAACAAACATGATTGCATACATACATACGTACACTCCTCTTGTAACCGAAGATGTAGGCAGTGGTGTCACTATCGGCCATATTTTGCCAACCATAATATAGCCCCACTTTCATAATAAAAGTCAACTAAAGTAGTGATGGCAATAGGCTTGTCCCCAGCCTATTGCCATCACTACTTTAGTTGACTTTTACGACACTCACTGGGTCAGATGAGGCGCTCTTAATTTACTCCACCGAGAAACTTAAATACTCACTACCACAAAATAACTTGTCTATTTTTAATTAATACTATATACATATAAGGTCGGCAACGCACTTGTTACACTTGAGTTGTGGGTGTCCATAGGCGGCGGTAGTCACTTACCATCAGGTTACCCGTCTGCTCGTTTAACTAAAAATTAAAAACTTATGTATTACTATTTATTTTTAGGCCAAAAAAAAAATGATTGATTTTTCAGTTTTCTTGTAGAGTACTGTTTGTTAGATGTTTTTATAGCACATGCCTATAACGACAGTCATAAAACCTCAACACTTAATAATGCCATCACAATATTGCATTACCTATTTTCCTAACCTAGTCGTAGATGTGACCATAAAAACTATACTGCTGGTAACACATTCAGTCACGAAAAGTCATAAAAATTCTTTAAAAAAGTCTAGGTAATGTAATATCTTACCTATATACTCGTACTTACAATTCATAATCAAACACAAATGCAGAAATCACCAAACCACAACAGCAGAACCTTCAATATATATATAATATTCAACTGTTTTAACCAGTTAAACATCTTTTAAACTTGAACTGGTTCAGTCTATGTGTATGAGCTAAATATAAAAAACAGATGCGGACACTGCAATAACTATCGACATCCTATTTGCTTTCAGACAGCCGTATACAAAATCTACGAGTATAACAAGAACTTTTAACGTTAGAGTTGAATTTAAATACAGATCAAATATACCGATACCAATAAATACCAATACCAATATTCTGATACATACCTAATACACAACAGTATCTAGTTTCGAGCGTAACATGGATATACATACCTAAATACATTTTTTAATACATATATTCCATTGAACTTTCCGGATTCAGCCGATTCTGATCTGCTTGAGCTATTGCTTACATTCCCACAACCACCCATGTGATGACGGGCCTGTTGGCTTAGTGATTAGTAACCCTGACTGCTGAACCAGGCATGGCTTCGATTCCTACACGGGACAAAAATTTGTGAGATCTACAAGTAGTTGTCAAGTGTGTGTGTGTGTTCTTTTTGTGCCCGTAGATTGAATACTTTTAAAGCCCCCCGCGACATAAAAATTATTCCTAATGCGGGAGTTATCTTTTATAAAAAGAGAAAGTTGTCTATCCATTAAATTTGTGTGTATGCATCTGCCTTGACCCTCTCTGCACCACCCAAGAGTTGACTGAAAGACAATGCCTCCTGGCATTAAGTCCGCCCGCTGCAATGAAATGCAGGAAGTGTAAATAAAAAAGATACACATATGGTACAAGCCATCATGTGCTTCTTCCTTCCATCCTCCCCTCCTTTTTCATTTTTTTATATATAAGCTTACTAGTGACTCCACTTTGCTTGATGGAAAACAAGAAGTGGAGTCCAAGAGTGGTGGTCACCATCCACATTGCATGTCTAGTCAATGCAGCATGGTGACTTACATTATGGCGGCCTGGTGAGATGCTTTTTCATGCCCCGCTTAAAAGACCCGGGATCAAACTGGGAAGGAAACACGTGCGAAGGTAGTGAATTCCAGGTTTTCACCTATCGGCACTGGAAATATGAGCCAAACCGTTTAGCTCGCGATCGTATATTTTCGACTCTCAAACGGTGACTCCTAACGCAAGCACGTGTAGTCGTGTAGAGGAAGGGAGAAGGTGGGACCAATTGGAATAGCTCGTCAGAACACTCCGTGATGTATGCTCAAAAGAACTGCCATAGAGGCGACATCTCTTTGCAACTGCGAAGGCTCAAGAGACTGGGTGACCTCAGGACAGTCTATAAAGCGGACTGTGCGTCGCTGCAACTGATCGAGAGCGTCAAGCAAATACAGCGCATAGCCGTCCCAAAGATGAGAGCAATATTCTCCCAATGATCGCATTTAGGTGCCCAATTGATGGCAAATAACTTGCCAACATTACATAAGTAGCAAATTATATTCTTCAAAATATTAGCGCTTATAGGCCCTCTTCGTACTCCTTCGGGGATACTTACGCTTTGGCGTATAAATGCATTTGTATCTTACATCATTATTTTTTTTTTCTCCAGGAGAAGATTTGTCAACCGTAAAAATTATAATAGCTGATGTTGGCGATGAGAAATCTCTTAAGGACATGTGCGCTCAGGCGAAGGTTTTGGTCAACTGCTGCGGCCCATACCGCATGTACGGGGAGCCTGTCGTTAAGGCCGCTATTGATAATAAAACACACTATGTGGATGTTAGTGGAGAACCGCAGGTATGAAAATATTATACCATTTTATATTATATATATATACAGTCGTGGTCAACTAATTAAGGACATTCAAGATAGTGGACAGCAATAACCGGCTATGTACATATAAATATAAAACCCTGTTGATTTCTCAGTAACTATTATTTGCATAATTTGATCCGATTATTATACTATAAATGGCTGTAAATAAAAGATTAAATAAATATAAAAAAGTGTTTAATATCAAAGGTTAACCATGTATTCAATTTAAGGTACAATTCTGTAGCTGGACATTTAATTAAGAACAGTAAAGTAAAATGAAAAATAGAGTTAAACAGAACTAATAATCTGCAGTATTTTAATTTCTTTAACAACTTCATTTTATTACGGGTAAAATCAGTACCCAGTAGCAAAACCTTTGTTAGTAATTACCGCTTGACACCGATGTGGCATAGACATTATCAGTTTCTGACATATTTCAACAGGAATGTTTGCCCATGCCTCACAAAAAGCTTCATTAAGTTCATCTAAAGTTGTGGTACGATAAATGGCAACTTTTTTCTTAATTTCGTGCCAAAGGTGCTCGATTGGGTTGAGGTCGGGGCTATTTGCTGGCCAATCTAGCACTGATACCGACTGTCTGTTAAGAAACGACTTGACTGAACGGGCTGTATGTTTTGGGTCGTTATCATGCTAAAAAGTCCATATAATAGGAAGATGTTCCTCAGCATAGGGAAGCATAGTTTCTTCTAATATTGCCTTGTATTGATGTTGGTCTAAGTTACCCTGAACTTTCCTCACAGGTCCCACTCCACGTCCAGAAAATGATCCCCACATTTTAATGTTTCCTCCGCCATGTTTCAACTGCTCTTTTGTGAATCTTGGATTCATTTCCGCTTTTACAGGACGCCGTACGTATTGCCTTCCATCTGAAGAAATCAAATTAACCTTGGTCTCGTCAGAGAATAATACATGTTGCCATTGGTCGTAGGTCCAATGTCCATATTTACGTGCAAACGCCAAACGTGCATTTCTATGCTCTTTCTTTAACAACGGTACTTTGCGAGCCACTCTTCCGAACAACCCTGCTTCTACCAGACGTCGACGACGAACTGTCCTCGCTGATACACTGACTCTTTCGTCTGCCCCAAACACTTCATGTTTAATTAAAATAGAGCCTAGAAACGGATCTTTCTTAGCTAACCTGGTTATCATTCTATCTTCTTGCGGAGTTGTTTTTCTCGATCTCTTTTTTTCTGGGCACATTTAAAGTTGTGTTATTGCGCCTGAAATGTTGCACTGCATTGCATACCATAGTTTTTGAACAATTTAATTATCTTGCTATCCTTCGGTATGACCAACCACGCTCGACAAACTTCATGATAATTTTTCGTAGTGTTGCATCGCAACTTTTATTTTTGCCCATTGTTCTTCAAAATAACTCTCAAAACTTGAAATTACAAATCTAGATTGCCGCCAAAACTACCACAAAGAATAGGAGAAGAAAGAAAATAATAATTGAGATTCAGATTTTGAAACTAGAACGCAATATCTCAGTGTCCCTAATTAAATGGCCAGCCAGCATTCTTTGAACAAATAGCACTGTGATCATCTATCAGCTATACTGTAAAGAGGTTTAATGTTTAAGAAGTTGTTATTGTTTGTATAATTAGGCACATAAATGACTAATTATACTTACATGTAAAAGATGTGGAATATTGTTTAGACTCGTTGGAAAATAAAAAATAAATTCACAATTTGGATTAACTAGAGAGTGTCCCTAATTAGTTGACCACGACTGTATATTATATACGATATTACTGAAAGTGTTCTATATCCAATAAGAAACTCAACACACACTAGATAACTATTTATATCCACTATGTTTATGGCCGCTGCTCTGTTCCTAGGGAACGTAGCGTGATGTTTTATAGTTTATATTACTCCTCTTTAAATACTCTTTCCAATTCATAAATATTTTTTAGCCCGATTGGTAGTTTATTATTACTATTAGGTAATTTATCTACTAGTAGGATTTTCAAAATTTACAGCGTTTAACGTAAACAAAAAATATATTGTATTACTTATAGACTTAAGCCACAATCTTTACATAAAATAAATACCCTATCTCATTCTTACGATAGTATTGTTGTTTTGTGATTGTTTAATTGTTATATTGATGAATCTCTTTCGATCGTGTACTTTATATTAATAGAGAATCACTTTGCAATCACTTTACAAAACTTGAAATTAAAATATTCTTAAAAATCCTAATATTAGACGATTTAGGTAATATGGCTTGCATGCAAGCCCATTGTTCGAGGTTTTTTCAGTCACGTATTTCTTCCCATCAAACACTATTACAATTTACACTGTAGTGTTACTTAATTATACAAAAAACTGGTATTTTTATTATACTTACAGCAATTATAAGCTTTAAATTACGTGCGTCGTTATTATAATATCTGACTTTGCATGTGTTGTGAACTTGTGATATTTCAATATGTTTTTTGATTTATAAGACTAGACAAGGCAACTCCCGCTTAAGGAATGTTTCTAGTGTGTCGGGAGACGCGATAAACATTCAAACCAAAGATAAAAATAACAAACACTCGGTACAACTATTAATCACACGAATATTGTAATTCTAATAATCGGACCCACGACCTCTGACTGAGCAGTCAGGATCATTAACCACTAGACAGACATACCAGTTAAATGCTGCTGAGGTAGCAAAGCATACCCTCATTTAGTTGAAAGTTCTTATGCATGCTTAAGACCGTACTCAAACCGCAGAGGCCGGTGACGGACTTGTGACTCTTAGAGTTGCAGGCGTCCATGGGCCGCGGAAGTCACTTAAAATCTGTTTACTTAAAGGTGGTAGAGTGATGCTTGAGCAGGTAAGGCAAGAAGAAGCAATACCACGGGTGGTTATAAAATCATTGTAAAGTAAAACTTGCGTTGTGTTTCGTCGAGTGAGTGAGGTTACCGGAGGCAATGCGCTTATGACTTTTGAGTTGCATTTGTCCATAGGAGGCGGTAGATATATAAAATCAGGTGACCCGCATGCTCGTTTGCCAATTATATAATAAAAAAGTGAGACCTTGCCTTCTTACCATGACAAGTATTTTTTATTAAAGATCAACTCTAGCTATAAATAGGTGTAATAGCTAGAGCTCGGTCCAAGGTTATGACGCTACTGCTAGATAATTATACCTTCCATACATGTGTTTTTATTTGGAAGAATATGATTTGTATTTGCTTCCATTTAAATTTGAAAAAAAATATTCCACCCCATGTTGCAAAGTTAGGAGATGCATAATACAGCCTTTTATGATTTTTCATAATAATCACTTATTGAATTCGGTTATATACTTTTGAAAGTAAATTATGTACAGCGAACATGCGACACTTTCATTCGTTAGGGAGCCTGTGAATTGTATTGTTTAAATTGTAGTATACATTACAATACGTGGGCTGTTCCAAAAATTGTTAGTGAAATGATTTTTTTTTAGCTTTGTGAATAGAAACGAAACGCATAGATCTAAATCATGGCTTTATGGAGGACGGGGTAGTATTTGTAACCCCGAAGTTTTTTTTTATGGGATATGGAGCAAACAAGCAGACGGTGTATTCAAAGATCCAGCAGCCGTGTAAGCGGCCGAGTTTCTAGTTTCTAGCAGCCGTGTGAGCGGCCGCGTTTCTAGCAGCCGTGTGAGCGGCCGCGTTTCTAGCAGCCATGTTAGCGGCCGCGTTTCTAGCAGCCGTGTGAGCGGCTGCGTTCCTAGCAGCCGTGTGAGTGGCCGCGTTTCTAGCAGCCGTGAGAGCGGCTGCGTTTCTAGCAGCCGTGTGAGCGGCCACGTTATCTTGGTGAAAAAGAATGCCATGGTCGCTTCCTTGGTCGCTCGCTATTCAACTCCACGAAAGCTCGACGGAAACAAACTTTGGAATACCTTTCACTAGTAACTGTTCTACGGTCTTCAAGCGGAATTACTGCTACTGGTCCACTGCTTCAAAAAAAAAACCGCAATATTTTTATAATTAACGCTCCGATCGCGAACGACTTTTGTAGGCAACTCGTCTTCTTCAAACACCCATTGCTGGGATTGTAGCTGTGGATCCTAGCTTCGTCAGCTGTAAGAATGTAGGATGCGTTTTGTGAAGTTCCTCTTTCCAATTTATTTATCATATATTTTCAGCAATTAACACGGCGAATTTGTGCTCTTTGGTGAGAGAATGAGATATCTAATGCGAAGCAAGCTTCCTAACTATAAGGTGTTCATGTAGGATGGTGTAAACTGCCTGTTAACAAACAACCCGGTCCAGTTTCGCGGTCACTTAGAGAGTAAGGCCATATTAGCCTCGAAGAAGCTTGGTGTGCTAAACAGATCGAGACAGTATTTTACCCCGGCCCATCGCCTGCAACTTAATAAGGCGCAGGTTCGGCCGCACATGGAATACTGTTCTCATCTCTGCAGGTGCACCCCAGTACCAACTTCTACCTCTTGACCGCATTCAACGGACAGCGACTCGCATCATCGACTGCCAAGATATTTCTGATCGACTTGACACCTTGGCGTTGCGTAGAGATGTAGCTTCACTCTGCATCCTCTATCGCTTGTATCATGGGGAGTGTTCAGAGCAATTGTTCGGACTTATACCGGCTGCTGGTTTCCGCCATCGTCCTACGCGACAAAATATCCATCCCCATCACCTGGATGATTGGCACTCCACCACTGTGCGTTTCTCCAGAAGCTTTTTGCCTCGCACAACCAGCTTTGTAAAAAATTGTCGCCTGCCGTATTTCCGAACCGATACGACCTTCAAACCTTCAAGAGAAGAGCGTACTCCTACCTAAAAGGCCGGCAACGCACTTGTGACCCTTGAGTTGCGAGTGTCCATGGGCGGCGGTAGTCACTTACCATCAGGTGACCCGTCTGCTCGTTTGCCCCCTATCGCATAAAAAAAAAAACCTTCAGTTCAGCCTAAATTTCTCGAGAAATCCATTGTTGCGAACAAAGAGTGACATATTTACTTTTTTAAAAATATTTATAAAACGAACCACACGTAGGTGGCTAATAATTGTCAGCAAAAAGATTTGTATTGAAATGAGCCAACGAAAATTCAATTCATATTATCATATATATTATATTCACATTCATTCAAATTAGTTTCGAGGAAAAAGAGGTTGTATTTATATTATGTAGCTTTCAAGTTTCTTAAAACCCTAGGTACATATAGAAATAATTAATGACAATACGTTTAAGAATATTCTAAAAAAGGGGTTAATAGAAAATGTGTTTTATATCTATAAAAATGATACAGAGGAAGAGAACATAACCATCAAATAAAGTTGGTGTTGTGGTTGTCCGTGACAGTTCATGGAGCTGATGCAACTGCGCTACGACGAGGCGGCGCGTGACGCGGGCGTGTTCGTGGTGAGCGCGTGCGGCTTCGACAGCGTCCCCAACGATATGGGCGTCGTGTTCCTGCAACAAAACTTTGGAGGTAACGAGGTTCTTTACACAAGGTTCATTATCGACTCGAACGTCCGACCCCGACGATAAGCAATATCCTTCTGCTTCAATTGCTTTCTCTTGTTTTGTTCTTTCCCTTTCCATTTACTCTTAAATTGCGAATCTTTAATTCTTTTAGAACATGTACGCTAGTTTGATCGAATTCGAATGAACAAAATGCGGTTTTTCTGCATATTTCTTCATTGATACGGCTGTGAGCGTCTGTATGTATGATTGTTGGCAATATACATTGTTATGCAGACGACAGTACAGTGCACGGGCGATATTTCGGGCATCCTACTGCCAAGCTGGCAGACGTTGAGGAAAAACGACAGGAGCTTGTCGCTGAGCTCGACCGGGTCTTGAGCCGCATTTCCCAATGGGGCTGTGAGAATCTGGTCGAGTTCGGCGCCAAGAAAACACAAGCGTGTGTGTTCTCTAACAAAAAGTCTCCATTCCTTCCCCTTCCTACTCTTCAGAGCACTCAACTGCCACTGCAGGATAGGCTTAGTATTCTGGGTATGGATATTTGCCGGGATCTCAATCCGCGCGATTACATCGAGAGTGTCACTAAGGCGGCCTCGCGTAAACTCGGCGTTTTGAACAAGGTGAGACGGTTCTTCTCGCCCGAGCAACTGTGTCTTTTGTACAAGACCCAGGTTCGCTCCTGCGTGGAGTACTGCTCTCATCTCTGGGACGGCTATGCGCAGTATTTGCTTGACGCTCTCGATCGGTTGCAGCGGCGCGCAGTCCGCATTATCGACTGTCCTGAGATCACCCAGTCTCTTGAGCCTCTGCAGTTGCGAAGAGATGTCGCCTCTATGGCAGTCCTCTATCGCCTACATCACGGGGAGTGTTCTGATGAGCTCTTCCAATTGGTCCCACCTTCTCCCTTCCTCTACAGGACTACACGTGCTGGCCTGAGGAGTCACCGTTTGTGCGTCGAAAATATACGTACCCGAACTAAACGGTTTGGCTCTTCTTTCTTGTGCCGATCGGTAAAAGCCTGGAATTCTCTACCAGCGCACGTGTTTCCTTCCCACTATGATCCCGGGTCTTTTAAGCGGGGCGTGAAAAAGCATCTCACCAGGCCGCCATAGTGTGGGTCACCATGCTGCATTGACTACACATGCAATGAGGATGGTGACCACCACTCTTTGACTCCACCTATTGCTTTCCATCAAGCAAAGTGGAGTCACTATGGTAGGCTAATATAAAAAAAAAAAAATGATTGTTTATTATTAACTTGCCGTGTTTCTGTTTAAGTAGGCATTAAAATATTCGGGAGTAATAAATCCGATCCGGTATCACAAATATGTCTGAGCTCGTCCCAATATGCTCGCTCGGGTTGAGGTCCGGCCTGGGCTGCTGCGTGCTGGCCACTCTTTATAAATAATGTTTGCAGTAGGGCAGCAGAAAAAATCCAGATGGTACGTGGCAATTTTGTATCTAGGGTGGTCATGGGATTTTCAGTTTTGAACTGTATCACCTCAACTAGGCGTAAGTCTGTATTTTAGGTGGAATTTCTTCAGGAAGTCATTCACAATCCGACCTGTAAGTTTGACCGGCCTTGTTATGTATAAAGTACATAGAACTACTTCATTGTTTAGGGTGTTCTTCCACGTATCTTTAGCTACCTACACTGTAGAAATTGTGTTCCCCATAAGTACGGTCCAATGTCTCGTAGATACATGCTTTTTTAATCGATCGTCTGGTCTTCTTTCATGTAGTATGCTATTGTCTATGAAAGACATTTTGTTTCACTAAGATAGCATCAACTTAATAGTAGGCAGTTAGTTTAAGATATTGTCAGGTATGTGTTTTCATTATGTGACTCGGATTTGTTGTATCAAGTATCTGTATATAAGAAAACTGCAAACAGCCCTTCCACTTACAAGATTTATATAGCACTGTTACATTTGGTACTAGGAATAGGATAAGATAGGAATACATAAGCTCGGCTCTCTTTCTTCCTCCGCGGTAGGCAGAGACAACGGCCTGCCACTCACTTATATCCTTACAAACATCGCGAGCTCTATTGTCATCAAACCTTTGCCCTTTCCTTAAAACATCAGTAATCTCATCTGAATATTATGTTTTAGTACTGCCGCAATTCTATTCACGTTCGTTTTTCTTTCTTTCTTCAATTAATTTATTAAATTAACTAACAAAAATAATATTCTTTCTTTCATGTATATTTTTTTGTATACGAATTTCCATAAAAAAAACATTGTTATTAGAATAAAAGAGAACAATATACTCCAGGTACACTGAACTCTGTGCGATCCTACATCAGCTCGCACTTACCAGAGGAGGCCAAGGCGAAGGCGGAGGGTCGTGGAGTCATTAACTATGGTACCTGGGAGTCGCTGGTACACGGGTAATGAATGCTTCGTCATTTTTATTATTATTTACTAAATATTGTAATAACTTTTTGGTGGTTTAAAAGAGTGGTCGCGAAATTGTATGGACAATTTTATTTTTCAAGGCTTAACAATCTGTATTTTTTTAAGAGACAACTCCTGCACTAGGAACAATTCCTGTGTCGCGGGGGGCTTTACAAACATTCAAACAACGGACACAAAGAACACCCAGACTCAGAACTACTATTTGAGGATTACACAAAGTGTTGTCTCGTGCGGGGATCGAACCCACAACACTCGGCGCGACCGATCGTGCAGTCAAAATGAATTAATACACGTTTATTGTTTAGTTTTAGTGTATTTTAGTAGATGTTTACAATTTTGTACATTGGGTTAAAGAACGACATAGGATAACTTTAAAGTTTGATTTTGACAAGAAACTTATTGTTGTTATAACATTGTGTGTGTTAAAATGTAATCCTTAATTAATTATAATGAGACGAATTCAAATATTTATAAGCAGTTTTATGAAATAAAGATATTAAACTAGAATCATCATCGTCATTCAGGCTATCGAACCTCTCCCAACGAGCACCGTGGCATGCCTTTCGCATTCATTTTTATTAAATATATTTTGTGGCCTGTTAGTAGTGGTTAGACATTCTGACTGTCAAGCCAGAGGTTGTGCCTACCCAGGACAAATATTTGTGTGATGAGTATCATCACTTGTTCTGTGTCTGGGTTAATTTATGAATATATTCTGGTATAAAAGTGTGTTTATCGGTAGTCTGGTTACCATAGTACAAGCTGTGCTTCATTTTAGATCAGACATGTTGATGATATCCGGCGTGTAAGAATGTCAAGTTATCTTGTATAGTTTAAATTATAATTTAATGATTATTTATGTGACGAGTGATAATGTTTGTAATATGAAGATTCATATAACGTGGTTTGTATTACAGTATTTACCACAGTAACGAGCTTCGTCCGTTGCGTAAACAGTTGTACGGTGAGCCTCTGCCTACCTTCAAGCCGAAGCTGTGTAGAGTGTAAGTATATAATATATTGATACTAGTGCTCCGCCACATTTTGTTGATCCGATCGCTACCAAATTACAGAATCACCAGCTGGTTAATCTGAAGATTATCTCAAAATTCATCAAAATCCTTCAACTCCATTCATATGTGTCATGAAAATACTTTCAATAAAACAAGTTTAAAAATAGCCTTTTGGCTTTACTGGTTATGAGATAGAGAACATTCGTATTTCTGTTAGTGAGATATTTGGTAAGGATTGAGAGAATACATTTCGTATGCCGTTAATGTATCCATAAAGATGTTTTTATATTTCTTATTTTTCATTTAATAAAAATGTACTTACTTAAAACTTACAACTCACTGCCTTTAAAACATAGATACATATATACGCTCACGGCTGTTTCCCATTAGCCTGGCAGCAGAACGTGTGTTTATGTACCCGTATGTAAACAAGCACTCCCCACTCTTCGTTGTACAGAATGCTGCACAAGAAAGAAGGTCAAGGAGACTACTATCTGCCATTCCTCGGAGCAGACGAGTCAGTAGTGTACCGCTCGCAACGGTTCATGTACCAGAAGGAACAGAAGCGCCCCGTACAATTCAAAGCTTACTTCAAATCCGGCAGCATCTTCCAAACGGGCCTGGCCATCATTGCGGCTGTGGTCTTCTTCATTATGGCCAAGATCACTTTTACAAGGAATCTGCTTCTGAAATATCCGAAAGTCTTCTCGTTGGGCTATGTGACTAGAGAAGGTCCCACTGATACAGTTATGAATAACTTAAGATTTACTTTTGATTTGATCGGTGAAGGTTGGGAGGAAGGAACTGATGTCGGGGGCAAGCCCAATAAGAAGGTTGTGGCTAAGGTTCGTACCTTGTTTTATGTTTTATTATATTTAATGATACCAATTTAGTGTATACTGCTCTGTATTTTTATGACCTGACTGATATCCAGATGTCCTGAGTTCGACTCTCCTCCAAGACAAATAACTATTTTTAATTTATGTATAGATGTTTATATTTAGATACATACAGTCGTGGTCAACTAATTAGGGACACTCTAGTTAATCCAAATTGTGAATTTATTTTTTATTTTCCAACGAGTCTAAACAATATTCCACATCTTTTACATGTAAGTATAATTAGTCATTTATGTGCCTAATTATACAAACAATAACAACTTCTTAAACATTAAACCTCTTTACAGTATAGCTGATAGATGATCACAGTGCTATTTGTTCAAAGAATGCTGGCTGGCCATTTAATTAGGGACACTGAGATATTGCGTTCTAGTTTCAAAATCTGAATCTCAATTATTATTTTCTTTCTTCTCCTATTCTTTGTGGTAGTTTTGGCGGCAATCTAGATTTGTAATTTCAAGTTTTGAGAGTTATTTTGAAGAACAATGGGCAAAAATAAAAGTTGCGATGCAACACTACGAAAAATTATCATGAAGTTTGTCGAGCGTGGTTGGTCATACCGAAGGATAGCAGGATATTTAAATTGTTCAAAAACTATGGTATGCAATGCAGTGCAACATTTCAGGCGCAATAACACAACTTTAAATGTGCCCAGAAAAAAAAGATCGAGAAAAACAACTCCGCAAGAAGATAGAATGATAACCAGGTTAGCTAAGAAAGATCCGTTTCTAGGCTCTATTTTAATTAAACATGAAGTGTTTGGGGCAGACGAAAGAGTCAGTGTATCAGCGAGGACAGTTCGACGACGTCTGGTAGAAGCAGGGTTGTTCGGAAGAGTGGCTCGCAAAGTACCGTTGTTAAAGAAAGAGCATAGAAATGCACGTTTGGCGTTTGCACGTAAATATGGACATTGGACCTACGACCAATGGCAACATGTATTATTCTCTGACGAGACCAAGGTTAATTTGATTTCTTCAGATGGAAGGCAATACGTACGGCGTCCTGTAAAAGCGGAAATGAATCCAAGATTCACAAAAAAGCAGGTGAAACATGGCGGAGGAAACATTAAAATGTGGGGATCATTTTCTGGACGTGGAGTGGGACCTGTGAGGAAAGTTCAGGGTAACTTAGACCAACATCAATACAAGGCAATATTAGAAGAAACTATGCTTCCCTATGCTGAGGAACATCTTCCTATTATATGGACTTTTCAGCATGATAACGACCCAAAACATACAGCCCGTTCAGTCAAGTCGTTTCTTAACAGACAGTCGGTATCAGTGCTAGATTGGCCAGCAAATAGCCCCGACCTCAACCCAAAAGTTGCCATTTATCGTACCACAACTTTAGATGAACTTAATGAAGCTTTTTGTGAGGCATGGGCAAACATTCCTGTTGAAATATGTCAGAAACTGATAATGTCTATGCCACATCGGTGTCAAGCGGTAATTACTAACAAAGGTTTTGCTACTGGGTACTGATTTTACCCGTAATAAAATGAAGTTGTTAAAGAAATTAAAATACTGCAGATTATTAGTTCTGTTTAACTCTATTTTTCATTTTACTTTACTGTTCTTAATTAAATGTCCAGCTACAGAATTGTACCTTAAATTGAATACATGGTTAACCTTTGATATTAAACACTTTTTTATATTTATTTAATCTTTTATTTACAGCCATTTATAGTATAATAATCGGATCAAATTATGCAAATAATAGTTACTGAGAAATCAACAGGGTTTTATATTTATATGTATGTACATAGCCGGTTATTGCTGTCCACTATCTTGAATGTCCTTAATTAGTTGACCACGACTGTATATATATATATATATATATATATATATATAAGTAGGTTTGTTAGCTGTCTGGTCACCACAGCTAAGCGCTGTTTAGTTTGAGATCAGAATGTTTAATTTTGCATTTTATAATAACTTAAGTCTTATAAGTTAAAAATTAATAATTCAATACTTCTTATGAGGTTAAGTGTTATGTATACAGCATGTCCTAGAAAATTGAACACTGGTTTTCACAGCTGAAAATATACATTTCTAGGATGCAGTTACAAAAAAAAAAGAGAATAAAAACCAACCCCCGTAAAAATCATTTCTAATCTTAAGACAAAACATTTGAAATCTTAAGTATTTTTTGTTTTGCAACTACTCAATCCACTATTGAGAAAATCTATAAAATTTACTTTTTTAATTATAAAAACCTTTTAAAGTTAGTTGGAAATTCGGATAGAATTAATTGCAAAATATCTTTTTTTTTATTGAGATGTACATTTTCAGTGGTAAAAATAAAGTGTTCCATTTTCTGACACACACTGTATAAATATAAAGAAAAATATGGATTAATTAGTTATATAGAAAGTGTCGTTTTGAAGTTTAATGCACACAAACACTTAATTCGACTTAGCAATCAAATAGATAGATGTTATGTAAATGTTAAGTCACGCCTGGGTATTTTATACATAATTGTACATAACCTATTGCTTTGTCGTTTTCTTAAATAGATTTGCCTCTACAGTCCAATTCAATTTCTGTGTTCCTTACAATAAAACAACCAAAAAAATTAATTAATTTATAAAATTTATAAGAAGATGTACGTATGTGGTACAGGTGAGCGGAATCAACCCCGGCTACGGCGCCACGTGCGTGTCGCTGCTGGCGTCCGCGCTCACAATCCTCACTGAGAGGGAGAAAATGCCAACACCGTGAGTATACAAGCAATCATATCTCTGCTAGTCATAGTCGACAGTTTTACCTGCAGTAATATTATTCGTCAATAAATAATGATTTATCCAATACAAAGTAACCAACCGACAAATACCTTTTGCAATTATATTCTTACTTTCTTGTCGAGAAAATATTCATGCATACAAACATACATTCATACATTCAAGCCAACATTCCCGATGTGTCGAACCGCCCTTCTAGTCTTTTCAACTATAATTTAGTTCCACTTACTCAATAGGGCAAACCTGTTTCCGTTATATGGGCACTATGACAATGAAATAGGATAATTAATGCTATAATCTCTATTTATTTTTGTTTATAAGTCCTTTTTTGTTTATGAGTCCTTTTTTTGGTTTATAAGTCCTTTTGGTTTTATAAGTCCTTTTTGTTTTAAAAGTCCTTTTCGTTTTATAAGTCTTTTTTGTTTTATAAGTCTTTTTTGGTTTACAAGTCCTTTTTGAGAGAGAGAGAGAAGGTCTCGTTCTGTCCATTAAAATTTTTCTGTTTATGTTTTCAGTGGCGGTATTATGACTTCCGCAGCGGCTTTTCAAAACACAAACATCATCAAGAAACTGAATGAAAACAATCTTAAGTACGAGATCGTAGAAACCACTAAAATATAAATTATATTCAAATACCGATAGCGGGGAGATTTGTCGTAATATCCTTTTAATAGCTTTTAAAATTAAGGTAATACACCTATGATACGAGTTTACAAATTAAGAAAATTGTTTGTTTTAAAGCTTGTGTTACTTAGATTTGGTCATGCAGTGTACAGTTTGTATGTACCTGAAGGATTTGCGTTTCTTGATTTGTAGTTTGATAAAATAATATAATATTTGAGACTTAGACTCCCATATTAGAGTAAATAGCAAAACATTATTTTTATTTGTGAAGATAATCCACAAACTACTCATAAACACTATTCGATTCCGTAATTTGTATACTCGTATTAAACGAGATTTGAACTTAATCTCATGTCATGTTAGGAGGTTAGGTAATAGTGATGTTCTCGAAAAATATTTACTAAAGACGTACGGTCCACGAGTTTCGATCCCGAAAGGGGGCCTTAATCATGGAGTTTTACTACAGCGGATCTTTAGAAAATACCACTCCCGAAAGTTCTACGATAACGAGAAAAACCTAGAATTAGACAGCACTCACCCAATTTAATATTATTAATATGTTTTTAATAATATGCTTTCATGTATTGCAGTGATATATTGTACCAAAGTACCACATAATAACCTTTAATTGTGATTAACTCTGTAGCTAGTAAAGTTCTACAAAGTTTCCACAATATACTCATCAAATTTAAATATATCCTCAATGATTTACATAAAATTTTTGTTGCACAACAAATCTTTTGATTGTTTCGGAGTTATAAGACCTTCGTTTAATTTATTGATAATTTCAGTTTCCCAGAATAGCCTTTTGTTAGATCAGCAGAGAGTCGCAGGCGTGTCTCTCGTGGGTAAGCTTACATTATTATAAAAGGCATTGCCTTCCAAACAGATTGAAAATTAAATTTTCTCTTCTCTTAGAATTAATATTTGCAAGTGATAATGTAAATGTTAGAAGGATATAACATGTTTTTAATATTTGCCAATACTGTTATCGTTATATCACAATGCATTTAAAAAATTTCTATCGTTACCATTGTCTTTGCTGCCATCTATCCGTAGTTTATAAAACTAAAACCAATAAAGATGTTTACAATATTAACATTCCTGCTACATAGATGTCGCTACTAGTACTACTTTGGGTATCTAGATATAGATGCGGTTAGTATATCTAGAGACGGCCGATGGATTATATATTATGTATGTATTTTTCATCTAAATATATACAATGTGCTATTTTTGTATTTAATTCCTGTTTTAAATATGAATATTTATGTTTTAACCACAATTTCACTCGTTTGCCTTATGAATGTGATGTAGCATTTATTTTAAATATAACAGATTTATACTAGAGCTTTGTTTTATTAATACTTATTGGTATTGTTCCACAATGTCGTGCGGTAATGGGTGAGTTTGTTTGCGCACTGTGTGTTTTTTGTGAATCATATGGGCTTTAACAGTGACAAGTTTACGGAAAATTTATATTACGGCCTGACCGTGAGTGTAATTTATTGAGCTAGTCTCTTGAAAGACAGCATATGTCTTTATTTGTTTTTATTACTATCAAACCTAGTTACCAAAAGACATTCATCTCACTCGTGTCAAGTTCCTGTCCTATACAGCCTACCCCAACATACAGTTTACTTTACACGCTTGCCCCTTACGGGGCTATTAACATAGCTTATTTTCGGTATTCGTTTATCGGGATCTACCCGTAATCACTCATGAAGTTTTAAATATATCTCTATTTGCTGTCGCTTGTTCACCCATCCAATCGCAGTATTTTTATTTTCACATTTACCTATTCGCAACTTTAAATTTTTTTGGCTTCTAGTCCAACCAGTTATTGCCTGAATATCAGTTTCTCCATGGAGCCACTGGCATCTGAGCTCCGCCACCCTGAGTGCTAACTGAATTCGATAGTTGGACTAGTTTTGGACTAGTTGGACAGTATATTTGAGGGCACTTGTTTTCGTAATATCGACCTGTCATACGTGTTCATGATAAGTGGGATCGACGGTTTAACACGCTCTTTGTGGCACGGGGATGTAAGTGTAAGATCGCTAACTTCCAAACTAGGGGTTGTTATTGAGATTGAATTATTAGTAGAAAAACCCAATAGTACTTTTTTGCCAAACCTGGGAAGCGAACCCGAGACCTGTTGATCGGCAGTCGCATGTACAAACCGCTAGACCAAGGAGGCAATTGTATTTGTCCTCAATCAAAACATCTTTAAAAGTATTTTGGAAGCCTTATGTTTACAGCCTTTATCATCTCCTGCTGGATATATGCTATTGCTGGAATGTGAACTCGATCGTCTCAGCTCTACTCATCCGTTTTGTTTCCCTAGACGCGGTCCCTGCTCTAAAACTCTGGCGTTTATCGGTTTCGCTCGCATATGGCTCAATAATATAATACCGTGTTGCCGTGTGGTTCACGGTGGAGTAAAAAGTCACCCTGTTTCTTTCCCTGGATATCGTACAAGGCGGGTAAGGACTGGACTGTAATCTATCAGACAGTATGTATCATACAGTGCCCGATTGCTAGTCGGTATCTTATACACCTCTGCCGACCTCTTAGGGAATAAATGCGTTGGCGTATGTATGTATGTATGTCTGTAGGTACATATAATTCAATAGACGTAGGTATGTCGACGTCACACCACCGTAGGTGACTTGTAGAGAATGTCTGGTTGGTAAAACTTTTAGTTGTCATTATGTAATTATACATATAAAAGGTAATAAAACTTCAGTAAGTGAAAATAGGTATAATTAATATAATGATAAAGAAGTAATCGCTATCTTAGTACATAATATACACTCAAACTGACCTAACACACACCGTTATATACATTATAGTTTGTACACAATATAATTACAAAATTAAGACTAGTATCAATCTACAGGGAAACGTAATGCTCACAAACACATATACTTCACTATGAAACAGGAATAATAATTGCGATTGTAACGTTATAGTTTTAAGATTCAATTTCATTTGGTTTAAAGTTTGACTCAATTGCGGTCACCGGCATGGACACCGAATAGCGTAATTCGATCGAATCGTTGTCGTGACGCAGTCACTATTTACCTATTTAATATGTACTTACACAGTTTGCGAATGTGTAAAATTAATTTCAAGCAAACTTTTGAAGGTCTAAACGTTGTGATATAAAAAAAAATATTGATCTGATTGAAGTTCCATGTCTTGTTATACTTTCAGTGCTAAGTAGGATAGGAAGATATCCATGGTACATTGCGATCTAGTCTTTAAGAGCTTCACTGACTCTTTATTTTATTTAATAAGTTTCAAATACTTTATTTAGGAAGATATTTGTATCAATTGGGCTCTAAGTAGCTTTATATCAAATGCTGCAGTTGCGTCGACAATAATCAATAAAGCATTTCAGACACTATTAATTACCTTATATAAGAAAAAATATATCCATCATAGAAAGGCAGTCAGCAACATTACAAACAACTTCTATACCGAATATATTTAGCGAAAGTGTCAGATATTGGGGCTTAATCGCTGGTGTCCACCCGCGGCCAAGATCGGTTTATTGCGATCAATACGTCGGTTCGTCATTACTTGTAAAATACATATTAACTCGATTAAGTTCCAATTTTACATTTCTAATAACGACTTATTAGTTAGACGCAAAATTAAAAGAGCTGCATTTAATGTGTAATTAGTGTTAGTTAGAGCACTCGGAATGCCCGGCACCAGCCAGTTCCAGGTATAGGGCGACCCTTACTTGCTTGAGCTATAGCTTGTACTCCCCAATCCATCTGTATCATCTGTCAATATATCCCAAATGTGTCTATCTCATTCCCAAAAGTGGCGGATGACGACAACAGCCTTGCCCCTTACGTAAATGGGACTAAATTTTTATCGGAAAAATGGGGGCGTTAATTACGCTTCTGCCTACTCTGTCGGGGACATTCGGGGCGTGAGTGTTTGTATAAAATAAAATCCAGATTGGGTCTTCCACTTCTTAGTTTTACTCTATAAATCTCTCCTAAAAGGACATAGGTATAAAAAGTTTAATACATCTTCGCGAAATCCCTTACGGACAAAAAAAAAAATGGGTTTTTAAAGCTCGTTGAAAAAAGTTTAATTGAACTGCGTTGTAAATTACAATAGAAATAATGACTGTAGATTATAAAACCTCACAATAGTGTTACTGTCCGTAACCAATAAATTAAAAAAAAAAGCTTTGGTCTAACTACAGGAGTTTAAAAAATAAATAAAAAAAATACAAATCCTAATGATATTATATCTCTAAGTATTTTCTTAACAGATGTTCCTAAGTTTTCAATAAAACAGTTTAATTTAACGCAGTATCCTAGTAATTTCAAATGTACACTTAATACTAAGAAAATTCTATTTATGTTGACACATCCTTGGTATTCACTAATCAGGTTAATTAGAAGTTTAAAATCAGGTATAATATAAGTTTTTACTTTTATTCCCGTAATCAATAAATTAATCAAATTCCAAATTTCATATTTGAATGATTCAATGAATTAATCTTTTCTGTTATCTTTAGAGATTTTGAACCAATTCGAAGGATTTTTTTTCACAATAAGTTAAAAAAAAGAACAACCAGATTACATTCTATAAATAATGAGAAGTCAACTGCTTTACTTTATAGACAAAATGAAGAATCTTCGTAGAAGAAAATTCGTATTGACAAAGCTTCTTGTTTAAGTTTTTGCTTGAATTTCTCGACCCTGATGATCTCTGTAGCAAAATGCGAACCGTGGTTGCATTAAAGTGCGACTTACTATATTTATAACTTGGGGGTCTTCTTCCTAGGTGATCCTTTTTTTTTTACAATAAAAATTCAAGAATACAAAAAATACTGATCGCATGTCCCACCTTGATGGTAAGAGGTCACCGTGGTCTATGATTTATGACTTAAATTAATATGATCCATGCCCAAAATAATTAAAACCACAAGCACCGGTCCTTCTGCAGTATGTATTTTTTTTTAAATAAACCACTTTCTTTCCTTTTCACCTCTCATTTTTAGTAGATTTTTTTACATACAGTACTAGCTCAAAATCTTTAAAATAGTGCCCATGTAATGTGCTTCATATTCTTTCACGTAATTGTCTCTCTCTCGCTTGTTAAATTAATTGTCGAAGCTTAGCTTACAATCTCATTCTGAATGGAAGCGGCCAAAGGTTTACGAAACTTCTGAAGAAAGTACTGTTTTATTCTTGTTCTTATATACATATATTCTTTTTTCGTTATGGCCACTAAACCAACTAATGTCAGTTACATAATCCTGCTTGTTTCAAGTTCATTTCAGCGTCACTTAGGTCAGGAAAAAATACCAACGTTATATGCAAATAAAGCATGACGTTTAAAGTCTCTGCACGCCAAATAGTTTTAGTATTAGCTACTAGGAATTGGTCGTTGACTAAGTCCTCCGCATGTCAACGCGGAGCGACCGAATGGCAGTCGCTCCGCGTAAAGTTGGCACTACTTTAATTATATGGATTTGTGAATATCGACAACATATATATTTATGTAGTTGAAGTAGTTTTGAGGTCATAAGACGACTATGCTTTTTTATTACAATATCATTCATTTATTGGAAAGATGGATTCCACTTTTAAGTATATAATAATTTTTTTTTTTTGTAATAATAAAAAAAAACATAGTTTATATGTCAATAAGAATATTGTCAACATATTATATATAAAATTACTAATTATTTAGCTCCCGTTACATTACTTTTAAATAATTAGATTTCTATAGTCGAATCAGCAACTAAAATCGGTTTACACCCAACTATGTGACTTATTAAACAAAAACAATGCTAACTGAAATATAAGAAACGACTGTTAAACAACTAATATATATATTATCTGTAAGAGTACTTGTAAACTGGATAAAACATACAGAATTTCTCATTGTGATGATGAGGAGGCATGGTGATAAAGGGCTCAACTTAAACTAATTGCAACACAAAACTTATAAAATAACAGAATAGATTTAATGTGTCGTGCAATATTTGTATTCTGAATCCTGCTTCTAACGTGTCACGACCAGGACCAATCATCAAATTTGAAGCACCCCTAAATAATACAGTTCATTGTCTTTGGATTCGATAGTAAGCGATTTAGCTAGACTCTCGACTGTTCTCACTGGAACCAATCGCACTGCTCTGTGAAGTGGTTGTGGGAGGTACTTCAGGGGCGACAATTAGACCTTCTTTGATCCGTTTCTTTTGTTTCATCCTTCGGTTCTGAAACCAAATCTTAACTTGTGTTTCGTTGAGCTGAAGAGCAGATGCTATCTCTATCCTTCTCGCTCTTGTTAGGTATTTGTTGAAATGGAACTCTTTTTCGAGTTCCGTGAGTTGTTTGTTGGTGAAGTTTGTTCGGCCAGTGTTGTTGATATTCAGGAGAGGATTAGCCATCATCTGGGTGCCTGTGGGCGTGCGCAGCCCTTCCTGGGGGCTGCTGATGCCGCCCTGAGTGACGTATTCAGCAGATGGAATCATTAATTTTGGTGCTGTAACAAAAAAGAAAATTGTTTGTTTACTAAAGTTACAGATAAAAAACTATTTTATGGTTTATGTTAAACATATTTTAAATAATTATATGTGTACAGTACTGCATACACACATCATTATCATTTTATTATTACAATGAATGGAATGCGAAAAACCGTCGCCTATAAAGCATATTAATACAAAGCTGTATTAATATGCTTTAATCTTTTCTTAACAAAATTTGCGACGACACCCATTCTTTATTGAAAAAAAAAAAAATTACCAAACATTTATAAACGTTTTCCTGACCATTGATACCCATTTGGTTTGCTAGTTTGTTTACCAAAACTGAATGCGGGGATAATCTTTTTAAATCGTATCAAAGAAAGCTCGTGGGAGTCATGTACATTTATGACAGGTGTCATTTTTTCTAATTCGTCCGGACAAAAAGAATATGATAAAAGATATTTCAATATTAGCTTAAAGCAGACGCCCCGCTGCGCGGTGGTGGCCAAGCTGTACTTGTTTCACGGCAAACCTCCGATTAGACGGACAATATTGTTGTGTAAACAGATACTAAGGTTATTGAATAGAGAGTACGCGTTATGAGTAGTTTTCCTTATCAAAATTAAACTATCTAGGTCAGCATTACATACATAGCCTTACGCATATACCCTCCAATGATAACGCAGACGTCTCAAACGCCCACTTCTTGCAAGCCTTAATTTAATTCCGTAAGTAATAGAGGTCAAACCTATCGCCGTCATCTGGCGCTATAAGATTATATATATACTGTCGGATAGATAACAGTCCGTTCCCCTAGTAGTTTTTTTACTACACCCAGGTGAAGGGATGGGACCCTATTCTCCTCCACCGACGGTATTTCAACAACAGATAAGCGCTTAGCCGTGGGCACATCTTCTCATTAATGATATCTTTTCACACAGAGTTGAAAACAGAAAGCTTTTTTAAAAGAAACCTTTGTGTTAAACAGCCATGAAGGCCACTTGTCTGTTCCTTGTCTCAACGCAAGACGCAAAATCCAAGAATAAAAAAAAAATGTTCTTTCAAACGCGAGTGCGACAAAAATCAATCGGAGCACAAAGCAGCGTTCAACTTTAAAAGACAAATCGTTTCTCAAATTTGTTTTACGAAACCAATAGTTGCTCACGTATTGCTTTTGTTTGTTTTGTGTGTTTTGATTCCGTAGAACTGACCCTGAATATCAGTAGATTTCCTTGTAGTTGATTAATAAATAAATGTTTGAATTCTCATATACGGATTTATAGGATAGAATACGATATATTCCATCAACAACTAAATTGCACCACCCCTTTATATCGAAGAGTAGGTTTCCTCTTTATCATCGTTGACTCGTCGTATAAGAACTTGTGTGATCCCCAAATTGTTGTCCTGACTGTGGGAAAGAACAAATGAATGTTTGTCGAGTCCTTCGTGACAAAGGAATTCATATAATTTCAGTTTTTTATAATTTATTTCGATACGACAACCAGAAGTTTGTTGAAATTAAAATTTAAGAGTTGTTCGAAAGTTAATAAATGCGTGTTATTAAAGACTCAGAATGCCCAGAAAGTGAATTCACAAATCCATTGTACAAAGGTTCCATTTTGGATTTTATTAATTTTTAATTTGTTATATTTGTACCAAATTAAAAGTAAAATGTATTATATCTACTAATTATACACTTATGATATTTTCTTACAATCTTTATAGATAACTTAACTACCTATTCTGTCATACCTAAAGATTACTTAACTATAAACCTACAGATTAGGTCGCGAGTTCTATTCCTGTTCAGTGGAAATGTTATGTCTAC
This sequence comes from Tyria jacobaeae, assembly GCA_947561695.1. Taxonomy (NCBI): domain Eukaryota; kingdom Metazoa; phylum Arthropoda; class Insecta; order Lepidoptera; family Erebidae; genus Tyria; species Tyria jacobaeae. Next base: position 1,081,240 of record OX387218.1, on the reverse strand, counting down.
TTACACAGGGTTAGAGGTTTCATTATAAAACATGAAAGTGTTAAAGATATAACCTGGAAAACATAGTAGTATGCTATGATAAGTTGGGGTTAAGAGAGCTCTGCGTTACGCGAATGTTACAGAATATTATAACTATTTAAACTCGCTAAGCCAGCCTTGTTTCGCTGGCGTATACACAGGTATTTATTTATTTGAGCGACGCGACACCCAAAACCTTTTTCCAAAACAGTGAATTTTGCTCTTATAACATCACATAGCTTTCCTAAACTCTAAAAAATTAAAATGCCGTAAAAATCCATCCATCTCATATGAAGTTTATCCTGATAAAGCAACAGAATAAAAAAATATTTTGTTGGTATATGTACCGTGTAGATAATCATATGTAAAATCAGTGTTAAACTTTTAATTTGACATTTTAATTTTATTCATGTGTTATATTTAAGGTACAATGAAGCAGATTGACGTTATGCGAGAGGCTAATATATTCTTTGTTGAAAATAATATTACTAAGATACCTATTTAGCTGTCACAAGTGGTGTAGTCCAAATGATGCGATATCTAATAACAAATCAGAACCCTTTCGGTCCGTACCGCTGTCCATTTGTCCAGATAATACCTTCAACACTTGTTACTTATTAACGGAATTGAAGGGGAGAAACTAATATGAACATTTAATATATTTCCCGTTAAAGTTAATATCTAGTGTAATTTATTGTTTTTGTACAGGCATTTTTATTAAATAAAATCATTTGGAAAGTAAATACATAATCATACCGTTAGTAAAGTATACTAAGCTTTACAATTAAGTAGATAACTGTCAAACCGCCATATTGCCTCGCAATTGGCATGCTGCTTCACTTAAAAAAGTGATAGAGTACAATGATTTGTGTTAATATTTCAAATCTCATACATAAATAACAATTTTGAGATAAAAGATTACTTGTTTATATTCATCAGGTTCTACCCATACTTATATTATAAAGAGACAGAGATTGTAATCTCATGAACTAATAATCCGATATGCAAAATTATTTTTACGTTACATAGTCGTTAGATGTCGAGCGGCTAGTACTGATATATTAAATAGAGTTTTTTGTTTGTTTAAACTAGCTAATCTCTGGAACTATTAATCGGATTAGCAAATTATTTTTGTATTAGATAGAGTTGGTACTTGACGACATAAAATACGCTCTACCCTTGGGAGCGGAGCAGCATGCAGGTGATACTACGGGGAAAGGGTTTTTAACTGTAACACTCACTTCACTTTAAACTAGCCATAAAGGTAAAATGAATACCTTTAAATATTTTTAACAAGTGACAGAAACTAGAAGGCCTTGGAGGTAGAAAACACTTTTAAATTTCGGTACACGCCAACAGCTGGGCACACCCCTGGTAACTCGCCGGTAACCCGTTGGCAGATCAAACAGCGCCGGGTGCTGGTCTGTCTGTATGTTTGCGCAACGGCCGGACCACTAACAAACTGGGCGGTTGCGTATCCATAATAATACGGGAAAGCTTTCTCCGTAGGGAGGAATCAGTTATAAAGTTGAAATGCAGTAGTTCGTGGCATTTAAATTGCAGAGAAATAACGTAAACTAGAAAAACTAATAACGTAATTAATACTTTTTGTGTCTATGGTGTTCAACGTAACTTTTGACTTATAATTCTTACAAATAATAATATGTTGGAGTGTGATGGTATTCTAAACGCAGCTCATTTATTATTTCTATAGAGATTCTCATGGGTTAGTTTTGGCAATATTAGCAAATTGGCATTAAATAAATTCAAAACATAAGACAGTACGTTTTGAAATGTCACCGTACATAAACTTCACAATAGTTACAAATAGTCGCTACTATAATCTACTAATATGTAGGTAGGAAGTAAAAACATAATCGGATCGTCTCCGTAAATGGTCATGATACCCTTGTTTCATAGGTGCGCGCGCCAACTTTGACAATTTTGACAGCTAAGTGAACGCTCTAGCAAACTACTCTACTTTGTCTATAACTTGTAATCTAAGAACGGATTCTGAAAATCTATTTTATATTTGACACAGATTTCCTAGACCTTTTAAAGTGCCTCCTACTTTAAAAGGTCTAGGAAATCTGTGTCAAATATAAAATAGATTTCGTTATTACGGATTATTATTTGGTATTTCTTATATTCTTATATTATCTTATATTTCTATTTTATAATAAGAGCTGACTTTATAATAATTTATGTTGCTCTGTTTGTTTGTCTCGATCTTCATCGTTGTACGAGCTGTTACTAAATTATTATATTAAGGTATAGTATATGTGGAAGCATATGTGTATGTGCTGGCTTAATTGTATCTATATATTTTGTCAGTGAATAACCGGAGCTCAAACTAAATAAGACTATATTTGATCTTTAATACTACGAGTATATTATGATGAGTTTCAATGCTTTTTTGAGCCTTTAAATGAAAGAAAGGACTAACTAGACTACTACTAGACTAACCTTACGCCTTTCTAGTAGTATTATTAAGCCATGATTTTGAAAACTTTAATGTGTCTTAGTCTTAATCCTTTTTCTACTTATGTAGAAAACAACCTTTTTTTTCTAACCATAGACAATCCCACAATGAGTACAGTGACAAAGGCACCGCCGCACGGCACGCCGGTGGTTGTTTGTCCAGAGGCAAGTAAAGCCGGTAACCGTACACCGGGCGGCGCGACAACGCTAATCCATTACGCGCTCGCCAATGTTTACCCGCACTGCTTGCGTACGATTATGCTCTGTTTACCTTTTTTTGTTTGGGTACTGTTTAGATTTGAAATGGGACGATTGGAATTTGAGTTTGCGGAGATTGTGCAATCAACACCAACCGTCTATATCCTCCATCGTTTGGACAGTGAGTTATAATTATTATTTCATTGAAGCTTCATCAAGCCGTTCTTCGAACTAGCATTAAGTTACTGATTTGACTAGAAAGTTAGCGTTGTTAATTTCTTTTATTTAGTAGTTACTTTATTTTATTTTATAGCTGAATAATATATTGCACTGTATTACTATTATAATAAAATATATACTGAAAAAGTATGAAGTAAATTGTATCAGAATATGTAAAAGATAAGAAGGATGCTCACAAACTGAAATTGAATATTACTTTAAAGTTTTTATAGTTATCGAAACTTTATTACTCTTTTATCACCATAGCGAGGTCCTTATATTATCACATAGAAATTGGCGTTTTGTCGAACTGGCCATTTTAATTTGAAATATCTGACGTTTGGTTTAGAATTCCATATTCAAATTTAGTTCAAATTATGTGTTTCGTATTTAGTGATTCATTTGTTTTCCCGCTATTTGATTTTTCTATAACGGCTATGAAATTATTATCTTTATATATATATATACAACGAACCCAGTAGACGGCTGGAGTTGACAGTGAAGCCTAAAAGGTGATCGTGGAAGCGGATTCTTCGCAAACTACGCAGAGTTAGCAGCAGGCTTCAGTGTGAGTGATAAAACAATTTTAATTCACTTGGAACAAATTAGAAAAGTGTAAAAGCTTCAGAAATGGGTACCGCATGAATTAGGCAAAGCACACCAACAAACACGCATTGTGTGCTGTGTTACATAACTCAACCGTCACAATAACGAGGGAATTTTAAATCGTATCGTTTCTTGTGATAAGAAAAATATCCTGTACTACAATTGAAAACGCTCATCACAGTGGTTGAAGCCAGGAGAACCGGCTATATCCTGTCCCAAGCGAAAATTGACTCAGAAAAAGTACCGGCAGATCTGTATTGTAAACAATTACAAACCACGATGGAAAAGCTAGCCGTTAAGCAACCGAGACTGGTCGATCGCTCTAGACCACTGCTGGTTCAGGACAACACTAGAACCCATACTCACGACAGACAGTCGCTACATTAGAGTAGCTACGATTGGAATATTTCGGACACTTACCATACTCCCCGGACCTTGCTCCAATAGATTAAGTCTTTTTTTTTAGGGATTTTATAGAATTTCTTTGAAGGAAACAAAATAAATTGCGATTCTCGCTCCCGCATTTTTTTCAGCAAAGGAATCAACGCACTGCCTATAAAATGGTGAAAGTGCATAGATAATAATAGCAAATAGTTCGATTGATTAAATATACACTCACAGGCACAATTAACCGCCCACCTTGTATTTCTGTTCTAGTTATGTTAAAAGCAGCCATTAAGGATAAATAAAATCACAAAAGTCTTTAAACAAAACCGTTTAATAAAAAAAAAATATGCCAAAAATCGATTTTGCAAAAAAATTGCATGAAAATGTGATGACTTTAATTTTGAAAAAAATCGTCCGCTTTCTTTTTATTTAAATTTTAATAATGAGTATTACTACCTCGGGCCCTGATGACTTCTTGTAGTCGGTTTGGCAATCCATCTACGAGGTCTTGAATATCCGACTGAGGGATATTATGCCACTCCTCTATCGTAGCCGTCTTGAGCTCTTGTAAGGTCGCAGGGGCTGATATTCTTGCTCGAATACGTCTTTTTAGGTTGTCCCAAATGTGCTCAATTGGGTTAAGATCGGAACTGCGTGACGGCCATGGCAAAACTTGAATCCCGACCTCATCGAGGTATTGAGTGACGGATCTTGCGGTATGGCATCGAGCATTGTCGTGCATTAATTTAAAGTTTTCACCTATAAATGGTGCGAAAGGTATGACGTGGTCTTGTAAGACTTCCTCCACTTATCTTTGAGCAGTCACACTGCCTCTATCAAACATCACTAGATCGGTACGAGCCTCGTAAGAGATACCTCCCCAAACCATTATGGATCCTCCCTGATAACCCACGGTTTCGATTATTGCACATGAAGCAAACCGTTCATTTTGGCGCCTATAAACACGCTGACGTCCATCTGGACCCCTTAAGGCTATTCTGCTCTCATCTGAGAACAGTACGTTCTTCCATTGTTCCGTAGTCCAGTCAGCATATTCTCGTGCAAAGGCAAGTCTTGCTCTACGATGCTGTGCAAGCAGCTGTGGACCGCGAGCTGGACGAAAAGCTCTCGGATTCCTTTCAGCCAGTCTTCTTCTTATCGTACGTTCACTTACAGTGACATTTCTCACCTCAAACAGACGTGTGCGCGCTTCAGTAGCGGTGCAAAAGCGATTTCTTAGCACGTTACTGACAACAAAGCGGTCATCCAGAGCCGAGGTACACCGATGTCGGCCTTGACCTGGCCTTCTCGTGTATGAACCAGTCTCCCGAAAGCGTCTGATGGCATCCTGCACTGTAGTTAGAGGTACACCAAGCGTAGGAGCGATGCGACGTTGGCTATACCCAACGTCAGCTAAAGTCACTGCCCTAGCAGCACCAGTTGCATCCAGTGGCATTTTGTTCAGTCACAAACAATAATCGTACACTAAAAACTCAAATTAAACAATGTTCGTACACGATAGCAGACAAGAACAAGAAATGTAATCAATGTAACGTTACTGCAACAATGTCAAACAGAGACTAAATTCTAAAAAGGCTTCGGCGATACAAGTTTAAGCGTCGAAATAAGGGTTTTTAAGTGTTTAGTTTATTGCTAAAGTACCCACTTAACTAAAAACAAAACAATAGATAAGCCACAGTTAACATAAACAAACAGGGTGACGAAAAATATAGGTGGGCGGTTAATTGTGCCTGTGAGTATTTATTTATTTATTTGAAACACTCCTGTATATTACGCTAAACGGATTAATACCAAATGGCATTATCTACCAGTCAACCTTTAAGTTCTCTATACTTATACAGTCATGGCGGTATATATCTCGATCAACTGTTTCAAATAGAATTAACGAATGGTCATCCTAATCTCAGTAGAAAGAAAGCGAGAAAGAATGCACTAAAGAAGAAGTGTGAGAGAGAGGAGTAACAGAATATTTGTGGAGTGGAAATCTCTGTCATGGTTAGAACCTAGGAGATTAAGCTGTGACAGGTAAGATAAGTGGGGCTGTGGGGATATTTAGAAGAGAAAAGAGTAGTTAAGGCGCGTAGGCTACGACACTGACGTATAGGTAACCACGACAGTTGGGTACGATAAGTACAAGACACATGGTCGTACTTACGAATATTGAAAATGAACCGAATGCAGTTATTGAGAAGTCTGACAAGTATTAGAGGTAGCACACATCACCATAATCGATGTTTGGGAAGATTAGTGCCTCTACAAAGATCAACTTAATGACCGTAGGGAGAAGGTTCTTTAGTCATGATATATAGATATAATTTCATAATATATTTTTCGTATTACTTTTTCTATATAAAACGCTAATTTCATAGGAGTGTATAATATTTTAACTGATGGTAGGTAAGTATATTTTCTAATATTGTTACTAAGCATTATATTAATTTATAAAATGTTATTGAGCAAGCTTTGCATACACCTTTCAAATTTATTGTAAGTAACAGGAGGGTAAATAGACTTCTAACTCTTAAGAAACTAATACCTTTTCAACCTAACATCCTAAAGTAGTTTCTTAACAAATAATGATCTGTAGCAAAGTCACTTGATTACAACTTGATTGAATTTCTCGGGAACTACATAGATTATTTGCTTCATAGTTTCTTCCTAGAGAAGTATTATAAAAAAACCTGGTATGCGCTCAAACTATTTATTGGAATACGTAGAATCTAATACTCGGAGGCGATAAATGTATTTCCTGAGTTGCAAAGATAATAATAATATATTCATAATTCTTTATGATCTATATTGTTGCGTGCCAACTACATAATGAATACGTTCTTAATCTCCGATTATTATGTAGTGTTTATTAAATTGTTATCCAAGTGGATGTAGGTACCTAAATGTCTAAATCTTCACTGATTTTGTTGTTTTGCTTGTTCGATGTCGTCTAACGAAAAGACGGAAGGTCAAATAAAGAAAAACTCTGTGATGCTGCACTGTTTCCCAGCCAATGTATCAAATGTTAATTCATATAACATATGTATGTAGTCGACCCTTTATTTACCGGACACAATGCGGGTGGCAATCCATAACGTTACGCCGCGGACCAAATTAACCGTAATTCAATCAATTCAATTGTACTACACGACTGGCTGTGTACCATCGCGTCAACGCCCTACCGACAGAAAAAAATAACATTCGAATTTCAAACAATTGACAGTCAACTGACAGCTAGGGGAGCGGGAGACGATACTATTGGACGAAAATTGGACAATGCGGCAGATGCGTTCACGAATAAACTTTTTTTAACACGGCCATGTTTGCTTAAATTCTTTACCGAAAAATGGGTGTGTATTTTAGAAAAAAAATGCAGCTGACATTTTAATTCATTGCGAAGACGACAGGAGATGCGAGTGGATAATTAAATCATACATACTAAGTAGGGAAGGGAATATAAATAAGGTTGTAACCCAAGGAATCTTTTGAATTATAATAATTATGTTGAGCGTTGTAATACGTCTGATGGAAGGTATGATGTATTGCTCTTCCGTTACAGTAGTTTGAAATAGCGGTGATGGGCGTGATAACTTTCATGTCAGTCCACACTGATGAAACGGTCTTCAATTTATTTAAAGGTGGTTAAAACTAGTGAGCAGTAAGCGCAGTAAAATAATTTCAGTATTATTTATACAAGATAACTATCTAGGGGCGTAAATATAGATAATTAAGAAATGACAATAATTGCTGGATTGCATGGCGTTAAATTATGACCTAAGTTTGTATTTAGCAGTATACATATTTTTAACTTTTATGCAAAAAGAACAATGATTAGTTGTCTATAAAACGGTAGCAATGCATATGCCACTTACTAATATTACTGTGTAAACTATTTTTTACTGTGTTTGTAAAATAAAACAAAATGCATTGCTGTAAAGTGCGTTTAATCTTCATATTAGAGTAACGAAGTGCTCGTGATAATTGGCAAGTTTTATTAAAAATATAATGTCGCGCGTGTACACAGATAACAGTACCGGGAGCCAAAGGATTACAGGATCAAGTGTATTGCACTATATTGTTTGTTTTGCTGTACAATTTGGGGACGTGGAAGGTCGTTATCGGAACTCCACTTTAGTGGTTATGGCTTTATTAAAATATGTTTCGGGCTAAAAAGCTATTTCTTTTAGCTCAGTTTTTGTTAAAAGAAATAAAATGTACTGATATTGTTCTGCGGAAAGAACAGTACATACAAGCTACAGACAAGGACATTTATCATGAGTGAGTTATAATCCATACGATACCATAGATACTAGTTCTATGATCACTGTGCCAGAGGAACGTGAAACTTTTTTCTTTCTCTTCTTCTAATGATTTCCCGCGGCTGTTATATTTAAGAAAACAATGTACATTTCGGTTGCGTAAACAATGTTATCAGTAATTTGTAGAAAAACCCTTCTAATTGAAATAAGTTTCTAGGCATTTGATTTTGAAAACCTTATATAATTTATATATTATATTTCTGGCTTAGACCCTAACTGTTTGTTACCTTGGCCTTATCTTCAAGATGGCGAAATTAACTATTGCAAGATTATTTAATATTTTTTATTTGTTTCCAGTTCAGTTTTTTTAATTTAAAAAGTTATTTGAATAAAATTTCTTATTTGAACGAACAGACGGGTCACCTGATGGTAAGTGATGGTAAGTGAGGGTGATGAGGGATAGGGGATGCAGGGAGCGGAAAGAAGAGAGGAGGGATGAGGAGATGGAAAAAGGACAAAGGAGATGAGGAGAGAGAAAAGGGGGGCGGGGGAAATGGGCCTCCGAAAACCTCACTCAATTCGGGGAAATGCAACGCAAGCGTTACTTCACAACCGGTTTTCTGTGAGGCCGTGGTATCGCACCGGTCGAGCCGGCCCATTCGTGCCTAAGCATGGCTCTACCACTCTAACACTAACTTTTTTTAAACGTCATTTAAGATAATGTATGTCGAAGAGTTAGCTAAGTTCAAAATGGAATGAAACCAAGTTTTTATACTTAATGTTGTTAGGTAATATTCATGACAATTCCTAGAAATAAAATCGTTAACAACGGTCTGGATTCTTTACCAGTTGTCACTACACTCTTTAGTAAGTAAAAATGTATAATATACCTAATTTGAGACTAATACAAACTAAAATTAGCAAAGAGTATATAACTGATTAAAACGTTACAGTCTTAGAAACTGGACTGAGCTTTTCCAAATAAGTATCGGCTCAATGAATAAGGGACTTCTCTACTGGTCCAACTCTCATTAATGTCCGTATATATTGTTTTGTTTTATGACCAATAATTAATTATTGACAATTTTTATGGCTAACCTCCAATGATTAGTGATCCTGACTGCTGCCAGACTGCCAGAATTAATATTTAAATAATTGTATTATTAGCACGATCGACGATTGTTCTATCTGGGTGTAATTTTATTCTAAATAGCTATTAATTTAGAAATATATAAGTATATCTTTACTCTGAATACCATAGTACAACTTCCTTCCTATTATTTATAAACTGGCAATGTGTTATTTTACGAAAAATTTCCATTCCTTCCAAAATTCACTTCGCATTAAAATTAAGGCAATTCCCGGAGTCATATTATGTCAATTTTTTTCTCCTCTGGTAGCTGTACCCTATATGGTGATCAGTCATGCGAGCTGTCGTGCCCCATAATGCACGTTACTAGTACCAAATTATTAACGTTCTATGGAGCTTATCCTATAACAATGGAATTGTTGTTTGGTGAAACTGAAGAGGTACTTGCTTTTTAAATATAGTCATGAATATTGTTATAAATGTGGATATATTAATTAAAATGCTGTCGTTTACTTTTCGCAGTACGTTCTTCTATTAAACAGTGACTTAGTCCGCTCATGCATAATACATAGCATAAGTACTTATCAGTATCACTGTACGTCTCCCAAGAGAAATAAACTCTATATATATGTAAAATTTAACAAAATGAAATGTAGATAGATAGATAGATAGAATACTCTTTATTTGTACACCATTCTTACAGTTAAATACAATAGATACAGTACAAGTGTCAACTATATAATGTACAAATGGCGGCCTTATTGCTATATGCAATTTCTTCCAGGCAACCTTAGAATGGATTATAATCATTCGGAGAGACAGAGGTAGTTGCAGGATCACTTCTTGAAAACTATACTAACTTATGTTCAAATATAAAACTTGTATAAAAAAAACTAAACATATTTATGTACAACATATAACATACATACTAATACAAATACAGATAAACATACATACATACTAACACACATACAGATAAACATACATACATACGCATATAAATATATACAACAATACATACATATGTACATACCATTAATATGGAAATAAAAGATACTAGATAACAGAACTAAATTGATAAATAATAGTCATGAACCATTTTCTTAAAAATATTTAATGATTCCGCTAGCCTAATGTTCTTTGGCAACGCATTCCACAAGCGTACAGCTTCAACAGTGAAAGATTTGTCATAAAACCTTGTGGAATGCATCTCCAGCCTCAAATTTTCCGATGACCTTAGATATTTGTCATGTGTGTCATGAAGGAACTTGAACCGTTCTTTGAGATAAAAAGGGGCTTTAGGATTGAATAAGATGTTATAAAGAAAAGTTAGAATGTGAGTATTCCGGCGAATAATGAATGTTTATTTTCTTCTTCTTTAAATTTACGGCGAAATGTATATTTATGGACCGAGGTCAAAAATGAGAATGTCACATGTGTGCCCCACCATGCCTTCCCGCGGACGTCGTGAAAGGCGATTAATACAACCTTGCCACTCCTACGGATAACCTATGATCATTTTTAAATAACGGCTACTTACTACACATATATAATATAGAGGTGCTACTTTTCATAATATACAAGAATTTATAGTCAATATAAGTTGTGAATAATCTGATGCTTGTTACTGACGGTACTTTTACTAAGGCTCTATGACCGAGATAATGTGTAAGAATTAAAAACATGTATTTATTTTTAACATATGTTTTTGGAGCTGGTGGTAATATCGGATTAATACATTTTTTAAATTCGTGGAGCCGCAGGGAATGAAATAAATAATATTTATTAAAAAGCTTGGAGCCATTGGGAATTCATGTATGAACTTTATTCTTTTGAGAACAATAGAATTTTGAACACAAAACATAAGCAGACGCGTATTTAAATTCGCGTCTGCTTATGTTTTAAAATAGATTTTCTAGACACTCTTTCAGCTGCAAAAGGCCCACTAATAATGATGCAACAAAAGACGTAAGTGATTAAACTAACTAACGTAGATAATCATAATTGTACTTCTTTTTTTTTTTAATTTATTTAAGAAGTACTGCAACATCACAAACATTTAACATTGAAAATAACTTAAACTATTTAATTTATGGCCTGATGCATGTGACAATAATGGCGTACATAACATTGGCAATTCATCGGCTCGAAGATGGAATATAATAATTAATAAAAAAAAAAAATATCTAATGAAAACATACTTTGAAATTAAAATTTAACAAATAATACAGTAATGACTGTTGAAATATTAATTTGAATGTCTAATAAATGTCAAAACTGCTTTAAATATAAGCTACTGAACATAATGAATCCGTTACACAAATATTCAAATAATTGCCAGTTTATTACTCAACGCGTTCTGCGTCGTCGCCATCTTTTTTTAGTAATTACTAGCTTCTGCCCGCAGCTTCGCCCTCGTGGTATAGCGATAAAAAGTAGTCTATGTCCTTCCCAAGGGTTTGATATCTCTCCATCATCACCATCATCACTATCATCAAATTCGTTTGGCCGTCATAAGTTATTTATAAGATTAGTATAGATGGTATATGTTGCTTTAATTTTAATTACCTTTCAAACATAGCATGTTCTAAAAACTCATTATCATTCATTTACAATCGTTATTTGTTAGGTATGTTTACATACACCATTAAAAAGAAACAAACCTGAATAGCGTAAGAATCCAAATATATCCGACAGTTTTTAATACTTTTATAGATCGGAGCATTTTCAACACATACTCCAGTGTACGTCTGTATAGAGCCAAGGGTGTCGGACCCTTTGAAGGGCGTTTGGAGCCCTTATATTTGTTCGGTAAATTTGCGTAAGTCCACCGCAATTTTAGACATCAACGCGCCAGGACAACTTTTTTATTTTTTCTATCGAGGGATGATACGTTAGATTATGTCGGGGTTTTAATGAATTAGAGTGCTTTTAAGTTAAGTTTTATCTTTTTGATAAAAGGAATTATTTCTGTGTTTGGGGGTCACAGACATAAAAACAAAAGACACAAATAACACCAAGGCTCGGGAGAATTACCTACTTGTTTATCGTACAAATTCGAGTTGAACCCAGGACCAGCAGTCACGAGTCCCTAATCGCTAGACTAACAGGCCAGTCCAATTATTACCCAAATTTATTCACTACTTTCTTTCTTAGTTAGAGGGCTGGGACTTCGGCACCATCCAGTTATAAACATGAGACCTTGACTTGCTTCAGCTATTGCTTATACTCCCCAATCCTTCTGTAGAAACAATACGCCTTACCTTCTCTTTCTATCCTCTTTCCTCTCAATATTATTTGCCCTATTTTATCTCATAGGGCTCAACCATTTGGAAACGGCCGGTTATAGATCAACACAGGCAGGTGTTAGTAGCTATTTCAATCAAGTATTTTATCTTTTTAATATTATTTTTACATTTGACACGGCAACGTATAGTTGCGGTGACGCTGTGTGTGTGAATTGTTGAGTAATTTTATGAAATAATTTGAATTTGAATTAATATACCACAAATTTTCGACACGTCAATAGACCTGTCACCTATTACGTAAATATGTAATTTGTAGTATGTCCCATTTAGACATTACACGCCGACATGTAATGTCTAAATTAGACTAAATTATAATAGAAAATACGAGTATTTGGGCGTTAATTACGCTTTGGGCATACAGACTTGAATGTACATATGTATGTTATTCACTTCAGATTTTGCGGGAATTTTATATTTATTTATTAACACTATTCTAGTTAGTCATCATGTACGTATATTGCTGATAATGTCTATGTAATGAATTATTTATTGATTGTTATAACTTTCCATATGGTACAAGATAAACCGTAACGTAATGTGATGTCAAAGCTAAAATCTTGCCCAAGATGTTTGTCATTGAATTGTGTTAGCGTATTGTCAAATTGAATGGGCAAATTAATTTTAAGTAATTAACAAACAACACAAATAAGTCTATGATTCACAAAACAGAAATCTAGAAAAAAAAAGAAACAGTATTTTGATGAACTGTATGTCAATGCTAGTTCCATATAAAAAGAAAAATACATGGCTCGTATTTGTATGACGAACTTCCGGATGTCCTTTCAGAGGAAAAAAAAGAAATAGTGGCGGTACAAGCAACACGTCCGTAGGGAGGTGATCAATCGTGCGGAGTGACGCACCCCTCCCACTTCGGGAGAGGGACCAACTTATCCCGCTATAAGTAGTATTTATTTAACAAATAAATAACTTGTTTTGTACTTGATAGGTGTAGTTTGAAGTAGTGATCGTGTGTACCCGACTGCAGAGGAACAAAACAAGGGTGCTGTGCGTGATTGGTTTATATTTAACTGTAAATAATATTGTATAGTAGTTTTATAAATGTATATTTGACAATGCAATAACAGTCAGATAAGAAAACACACCCTAAATAAATAAGAAGATAAAATAATAACAATAACACGTTGAAAGTCAATATAATAAAACAAGACAATATTTATACCTCTCCAATAAGTGCAGACTGATGACACATTTAAAAACAGGTACGTTCGTTAAAATAAAAGTAGTTGCTCAGTTAAAACCCAATAAAATAAAAACGATTGTTTTTTATAGTATAAGGGGACAAACAAGCAGACGCGTCACAAGAATGCTGTTCATCTTTTAGGGTAGGGGAAAGAGAGGAGCGGAAAAAGGGGAAGGGAAATGGGGTTGGGCCTCCAGTAACCTGACTCACTCGGTCACACAATGCAAGCGTTGTTTAACAGCCAGTTTTCTGTGAGGCCATGGTAATACTCCGGTCGAGCCGGCCCATACCTGCTGAAGCATGGCTCTCCACGTTAGTTAATTCCAACCAAATAGCTGATTACGCACAATGCAGCCGATAGAGGTATTTAAAGAAAATATATTAAGCCATTATTAGGGATGAAGGACTAAACTTATCGTGGAATAATGCAACTTACATATATTTGTACATGAACCCTAAAAAAATACACTCCTTTTTAGGAAGCCGTGTTATAATCATTAGATCTGACTATTGCATTAAATATGACCATTTCATGAAATAGTCATAGAGTAGTCATTGTATCATCTAATGGCTTTTGATGCAGCTTTAAGATTAGTTTAATGGCGGCAAGACTTTCTCGTATATTATAACATGTAAAAATGTACAAAAGTGGGAGGACTTTTCTTGATGAAGAAGAAACTTTACACTTTTCACTGTTTTTTTTTGCTTCCGCGATATAACTACATACCAAATAAGACTTCTTAAAAGATACACCTAGCATATTCTCTATTTGGGTTTTAAATAAGAAAATAAACTTGAACAAGAAACCCTTTTAAATCTCCTCGGAATAAATCTAGTTAACAGATTTAAGACAGACCTTGTTATCAGTAATCTTCAATATCTTTGTACCTACTGATTATGTTAAAACGATCTATCTTGTTGGTTCGATGTATTTACATGACAATAAACATACATTATATACAACTACATACATTATATACATTATATACAACTTAAGGCCGGCAACGCACTTGTGACCCTTGAGTTGCGGGTGTCCATGGGCGGCGGTAGTCATTTACCATCAGGTGACCCGTCTGCTCGTTTGCCCCCTATCGCATAAAAAAAAAAAAAAAAAAAAAAACAACTAAAAACCTATCATAGTAATTTCTCTATAAACTGTCTCTTTACACACACACACAGGTGTATACATGCGCTCACGCCTGTATCCTTGGAAGCGTAGGCAGAGTTGTATTAAACACCCAGTATTTGCCAATTAGAATAAAGTTTCACTAACGTATTAAGTGGCAAGCCTATTGCTGTCAACCAGGCACAGGGATTAAACATGGGAAAGTCAGGCGTGTATTGAAAGTGAAAGGCAAGAACAAGAAAAGACAAAGAAAAGGATTATTGTTGGTTCGTTTGGAAGGAGCACGTTATGGTAGCATAGCATTACAGGCGCATTAACCTTTAGTCTGTGTAGTTACCAAATAAAAAGCTTTTCTCCATTGACAAAACCAAGATTTTTATTGAGCAGTTTAATCTTGAGTTTTGATAATGAAGGGGAACAGATTTTTATCATTAGATAACATATTTTAATGTCTAGGGGTTTGTCGTTCTCTTAAAGTATATGTAGTACGTATTACGTTCATTTATTTTATTATATGTAGTATGTATTACGTTCACTCTTAGTTACGAGCTATTAATGTGGCCTTGCAAGTGTCTGGCGTATCCGTCACAATAAAAATGAAGTCTGGGAAGGAATACCATGCGATTGATTTAAGATTTGATTTGAGAGAAAATTAAAAATATTTTGGTAAAATAAATCTGCATTAAGACATCTGCAATTATTCAATTATTATATATAAAATATTATTCTTAGTAGTTCAAGACGATGTCTTGAGACTACTCTCTTCTTTTATTTTTCTATTCTTTATTTTTATATTTAATATAAACACCCGCAATTTAATTTAGTTTTCTTTGTAAGAGTCGCGAGTGCCTTGCCGGCCTTCTAGATGCGTGCGCTCTTTTCTTGTAGGTTTGGCTGTATGTGCGAGGCAAAAAGCTTCTGAGAAAGCGCACAATGGTGGATTGCCAATCTTCCAGTTGCAGCGGTTTGGAGTTTGGTCACGTTCGACGATGGCGGAAACCTGAGGCTGGTAAAAGGCTGAACAGTTACTCTGAACACTCCCCATGATACAAGCGATAGAGAATGCAGAATGAAGCTACATCTATTCGCAACGACAAGTAGTCAAGCTGCTCAGAAATATCCTAGCAGTCGAGTTTTCGAGTCGCTCTCCATTGAATGTGGTCCAGAGGGTGAAGCTGAGACTGGCATGTCTCTGCATATATAGAGAGATAGAGCTGAGAATAGTTTGCCATATGCTACGGAGCCTTATAAAGTTGTAGGCGGTAGGCTAGAGTGAATTACTGCCTCGATACATTCACTTAATTTGGTCTTATCCGTGAAACTGGTCTTCTCACGATATATCGACGTCAAAGATTCTGATGCCGGCTATGCAGTTGATGCAGTTAGAAAAATGTTTTCAAAGCGAAATGAAAACCCCAGTTGTATCTTTTAAGCGATGAATTTTAAGCTTTCTGGGGTTAAATTTGAGTAGGTTAAGTCGACCCCAATCTAAAACTTTTTCTAGAGAAGTTTTGTAGGCATTAATTTAGTTTTATTTTCTGAATTGGGTGCGATTATTCATAATAGTTACTGGACAAATAAAAAGAAACCCCTGCTTGCTTATACTTTTAATGAATTATGTCAACTCAAAGTGTCCTCTCATGAAACTCTTAAAATGTACACTTTAGATTTATGGGTATCAGGTACAAATTCATACATGTATTCAATGTGATTTATAATGCATTAAATATTCAAAATGTTTTTATAAATCCTACTCTCTTGGTACATGGTGTCAGAACTAACTTCGTAAGTAGTAAGTATAGCGATTTTTATAGAATTTTTACAGAAAGAATAATGATGTAGTGGTACTGCATTTTTTATCCAAAATGTAGGGTAGAGTAGAATTAGTGCAAATGTTTGTATCATGTCTCTCGATCTTATTACAATATATCAAACTGTACTGTATGCACTTAGACAATACTGGGAGAGAGTTGTTGTACTCACTGACGCCAAGAGTGCTTTGCAGCATGTGGTTCGATGCGCCTCTGGTTGCAGAGGGGCATATTTTGACTCCTTGGTATCCTCAATAAAGAGGAAATAAGGGTAATATTGCAGTGGGTTCCTGCGCATGTAGGTCTAAGGGGCAACGAGGAGGCTGATCGTTTGTCAAAAATTGCAGCTCACAGGGGTGATAAAATGTCATTTATGCCAGATTATTGGGAATATACAAGGAAATTTAAATTACTTTGTTTAAAAAATGGAAAAGTTATTTAAATGACATTTGAAAAGGTAAAGGTATCTGGTATAAAGTAATTCAGGATGAGCCTACTCGTGAGCAATGGTTTGATGATGTTCAAATTAGTAGGAATTATTGTACTTCGTTCTGGGCAATATCCGTCAGCAAAGTTTACTTTTCTGATGCGTAAGGTACCTAACTGTGGAATTTGTGGCAAAATTGAAGATGTGCAGCATTTGTTGATGGATTGTGTCAGGAACAGGAATGTGAGAGAATTCTTGATTAGACAATTTAAATTGAATGTTTTGGATGTTGGGCTTGTTCAAAGTATATTGGCGATTTCGAAGTCAGAAATTGCAATGCGGTTGTGTGCTTGGTTGAAGTCTGTCACACCAATAATCGATAATTCCCCTATTTTTTTTTAGGCGTATGGCGTATCCTTGTGTATAAAAACTCAAAAAAAAAATGTAGTTATAGATTCGCTATTGTCAATAAATACAGAATGAATCCAACATGTAAAATACAGAACGTATTTAAACCTGATTACACATATCGTAATAAAATATCATAGGTATCGAAACGAAACAGCTTATCAAATGAAAAAACGTTTACAGTGCTGTTATCGGACGATAGATTTGATTTATAGATTTCGGTAAAGCCGTTTACAACGTTATTCTGTTGCTAGATTGTATCTTAGGCTACGGTTTTGATTGTGGAGTTGTTAGGGTAAGATTTAGAAACAATGAAACATCTTGAAACACGTGACGTCATATTCTTAGTTTTAATGAATTCTTTAGTCTTCAAAACTGTAAAGAACAACTGTTTAGTTATCACGGAGACAATAGCTTTCATTCTTGCTTCCGATGTAGTGAAAATAAACGAACGATATACGCCTCGTACGTCATTTGTAATGCAAGACGACTGCTAAACGGTTCTGTATGAAATTTAGTACAGAGATAGATTACAGTTTGGAATGGAACGTCACGAATGAAGTCACGCCAACAGCTATTATTAATCCGAAGGTGAGTGAGTTTGTTTTCTTTGTACCGTTTTATTTACTCCTTAGCTACTCAACCGATAGTCGCGTCGTGAAGTTTTGCATAAAAAATTAAAGTATCGCATCTAACGTATCTTGAATAAAACCTTTGCCATGAGTATTGGCCTATTCTTTAGGCACTGTAAAGTTATTTCACAAGTATACAGAAAAAAACATTTTTTAAAGATAAAACATACAACAATACATTTTTACATGAGCTATACCTGAATGAAAAATGACAATTAATACTTGTATCACTGGTATAAGTTAGCGTAGAATACAATTTTTACGGACAATGCATCAGTACAGACAACAAGAACAGAAATAAAAAAAACAGATTTGTATACATTTATATCCAATAAATAATATATATATGTTTTGAAACATTATGCAATATAAAAGACACGTCAGCAGCCATGAAAGATATCACAAACTTTGTCAAGATATTATAAACAAAATATATATTAGCTATGACCAACTGTATACACTTTTCCAACAAACTGATAACGTTGATAAGGCCTGTGAAAGAAAACGTGGATATTGAGTTAAAGACAGTACTAAGTAGGTATTTACATCGAATTTCAACCACCCTAAGATATATAACTCGATATGCGATATGAATATAAATTTCAAATTAGAATATATGTATATTTATACACTTAAGGCGGTAAGCTTCAAAAACATTTTAGGGGGCAAATATAACTATATATACATATATATATATAATAATAATAATATTTTTTTTTATATATATATATATATATGGGAAAATTGGGAGTATATTAAATAGGGACTGTTGTCGGGAGGTCTGATACTTTTCTAAGATGCTATCATCACTTGAAATGCAGTTACTGAGAATATTTTTTTTTTTTTTTTTTTATTTCTTTTTAATGACAACTCCCGCACTAGGATTAATTCCTGTGTCGCGGGGGACTTTACAAACATTCAAACAACGGACACAAATAACACCCAGACTCAGAACAACAATTTGAGGATTACACAACCTGTTGTCCCGTGCGGGGATCGAACCCACAACACTCGGCGCGACAGTATAGTGGCGAGATGACCACTTAAACCGCAACGCCATCCGTGCAATATAGACATCACAAAATGGAAAAGTTGTTATTGAAGCTAGCTTTCTAACATAAAAGATTATAAGTATATTTTAGATTTTTAGTTTTATGTTAATTCAAATCTTGGAGTTTTCGATAACATTATAAAATCTTCAGCCTTACCATCTAACTTATTTGGTAGTAGAAAGTGGGATGGGTCTCTTATCCAAGAAGTATCATGATTCTTGACAAATGAACCGTAACGAGTTAACGCGCCTGAGCCTGAACATGTTTGATGTTGGAGACATCTTGAAAAACAGTTTTTTCTTTCTTCTTGCAGTATTACGAATTATTCCTGTGTCCCAAGGACCTTCACAAAGATTGAAACAACGGCAATAAATAATACCCAGACTTGGCACCAATTTTTTTGGGAGTCGAAATCTCTGACTCAGCAGTCAGGATCACTCTGCACTAGATATACAGGTCAGTCAAATCTGTAGGTTTTCCGCGATTTGATTTCAATAAAATTACTTAATTGAGGTGCGCGCAAGTTTCCACACGGAAAAATCATGAAATCAAATAAGATTTTGAATTTTTTACATCATCAATCATCCGTAATCAGTTAATATGTTGATAATCGTCACACCTGTCTGTTGTACGTGACTACATATATAACAAATAAACTAATATTTATGAGAGAAAGACGTAAGACGCGACACATGTCTACTAAAAGCTTATCTTACGTGTATATAAAAAAAAACACGGGATATTTTTGATGTCTTAGCTAATACACGTTCGATAAATGACTTGGAGTGTTAGGTCTGATCAAAATAGTCCTATATAGCATCAGTCTATCACTGAGTCCTAATCCATTTGTTGACGAAGGTCTAAAATGGTATTGGGCAGCTCGCACCCATCCGCCGTCAATCATCGTTTTTAAGTCATCGGTGCCTCAATACATACATAGAATAGAATAGATCTTTACTAAAAGAAAAATTGATGAAATAGCAACTTGAACAACTTCATAATATGTGTGCTCATTAGCTTTTGCATGTTGTTATGAGTACATAACATACTTAATAAGTTATTGAAATTGCCAGAAATAGCAGGGATCAAGACACAAATTAATTCTAGTAGAATCTTAAAGTCTAAGTAAGTCTTGCTTTGACTTTACTTCATATTAAAACTTTATTTTTTTAGGTTTTTTACTTGTTTCTTGTGTTGTAAACTTATTTGACTGCTGCCCAACATCCTCAATGTTTTCACTACTGTCCAATGTCTGAAGTTTTATACTGGAACTTTCCTTTTGATCTGCAACTGTTGGGCAATCTTTCCTTAAATGTGTAACATCACCACAAAGTTTACAACTGCCACCATTAGGGTACAACCCTTTTGGATTATCTGGGCACTGTCTTGCAATATGACCAGGCTCTTTACAAATAAAACATGTAGCAAATCTAAACTCCTTATCCTTCTGCACTTTGCATTCAAACTGCCTGTGTTCAGTTGACCCACATTTGAAACAAACTCCATCTGCTCCATCCACCCCTGGTATCTTAGACTTCAACTCAGGGCAGTCTGATAACACATGACCACCTTTCCTACAGTTGTAGCAAACATCTCGTTTTACTCTGGCTAATGCCTTCTCAGCTCTTCTCCTTTCCAATTTCATTGTCCTTTGGACTTCACTTTTTGGAATACCTTTCTTAAGCATGTTTGACTTCAACTCTTCTAATCTTTCAGCATCTTTCTTCATAACAGGAAAACCATCATATCTAACCAACTCAATATCTTTGCCATTTATAATAAGTTGAAAACTATGGTCATTTATCTCCTTCCTACGCATGGGTTTGCCATCAAGAAGTTTTTTCTTTTTCTTGGGTTTTTGATCTTTTTGTTCGGTTAATTTTTGATTACTAACTTTTGAATTTACATTACCTATGTCTTGTGTATTCTTCAATTGATGATTGGGTAAGACTTGATTAAGTTGCAATTTTTTGTTTTTTTTGTTATTCTTTTTATTTTTCTTATTACTTCCACCAAGTTTTACTGAATCTGTAATTTCAGTATTACTCTGGAGTTCAGTAATTGTTTGACATTTTTCTTTTTTCCCTTCACACTGATTATTATTTTCAACCTCATTGATTACATTAATTTCACGATTGAGTTGTTTAATACTCTTTCTCTTTTTTTTCTTAACTAGTTCTTCTACAGGCTCAATGCTACTAGAGGCATTAATTTCTGATTTAGATTCTGGAAAGTCACACCAAGTAGCTTTCCTTTTTTGAACTTTGTGCTCCTTTAAAAAGTTTTCATAATTTTCTATGCGTTTCTCTTCATATATATACTTCATACGTTCACACCTATACCCCTAAGGGGTAGGCAGAGGTGTTTTAAACACCCACATTTTGCCAATTAGAATTTGATCCCATTACGTAATAGTGGGCAAATTTATTGCAATAATTAGCATAAAGATGAACGATCTTTTGGGATAAACCTACAAATAAAATACTGAAAGTCCTCATCGGTCCCAAATGTGCTGTAATTAAAGTCTTTCAGAAAAATAAATTATTAAAATTTACCAAAGTTATAGATTATTAAATATATTCTTCGTGTTCGAAGGCTTTTATTGCCTAATAATATACTCTGGGAGTAAGAATAAGATTTCAAGATGAAGTCTGCGTAAAGAAAAAGTTTTTAATGCAGTCGTCACTTATATACTTTTTTAATGTTATTGGAAAACCGGCACACGGCTTGCTTGTGTGCTATCATAGACGTGCAAATCTGTTCAGTTGTTTACGTAAGCGGATCTTGACTGATAAAGGTTCGACCCTTCCATCGCGACGATAGATTATTTCTTATCTCTATATAGGTTCTATAAGTTTGTATATGTTACACGCTAGATTTTACCTCTAGTTTCGCATGGTAGGTCTCTTTTACCAGCTACCTGTTATTCCAGGTATAAACTATCTGTGTGCTACATTTAATCCAATGTCGTTTAGCAGTCTTTGCTAGCTATGATGGTGCGTACAGGAAGATATTAAAATATACTTCCGATTTTTTAAATTAAAATGAGTTTACATTCCAAGTATGGCATAATCGAATTAATAATAATATATGTCTATTGTGCAAAAACCAAAATGCGGAAACAAAAGCAAAATACATTAATCGGATAAGAATACAAACAACTATTAATGAATATGACAATTACTTAGTAACATCTGCGGTGCTATAATAATGTTACACATTCAGATGTTACACAAACAGATAATATCCAGACCACATGATATTTACCGAGCCACTCGTCTCTAGGCCGCAGACCAAACATTACTATCTGAATGAGATGTTAACTTTATTTAATTGATTTATTGAGTGTTGACGGTGTAAAATGTCTCCTCAGTCCGGAAGCCCACTACAAATATAATGAATTACTGAATACCAACACGTGATAGGCGATGTCGCGTTTGATCGATTGCGGCCGCTGCTTAATCGATCGATTCGGTGCATCCAACATGGCCGCTATGCGGTGATCGCTTCATTGTTTCGGTAGCACTACGTTTGGAATACCGTTATTTTGTTTGTTTAAATTAATTGTGTACAAGTTTAATAACTAAAAGGGTCATCTTATAATGTCCATACGTTTATATGGACGACGACGGAGATGGATACATATCCATCTTTAATAGTAGTCACTACCTAAATCTTTTGTATACATAATAATATGTGGTAGCCATCAGGGGTTCCTGTTCTAGTGACCTCTCTGGTCACAGGAAGTACAGGATATACAGATACATGACAGTGGCAACTTCGACCTGCTGTACGCTCAGTTATCTCACACGCAATGAATAAAAGTAGGAAGAATGAAATAATGTATTGTTGTAATAGTGTAAATCCTTTTGGGGTATTTCTTTTGATAGCTATTATATTCTAAGGTACGTAACAAGAAACCTGAGAATAATGGCTGAAAAGTTGTCTGTCTTTATGAGTATAATAAAAAAACCAGAATCTTGATTTAAACATTGTTACAGCAATAGTATCAAAGAACAATGAAACATGGTACTTTAGCCAATAGAGTAAACTTTGACATTAAGAAAATCGATCGATCGATCGAGTCTTCTTAATCATAAGTGACTGTGGTTTGGGTACAACACTTATAGTTCTCAGTAGTACATAAAAGTTTAACAAGTATGAAAATAACAGTTGGCCCATTTTATGCTAGTTTTTATCCTAACATACACATATGTACATACATAGATCGAGTTTACTACTGTATTGTTAAATCTAGTCTAGTCTACTGATAAATATATGCTGTATAAGTATTATTATGGCATTTACCTAAGTATTTATATAATATTTATGTATTTACGAACATTTATCGCCACGAGCAGCTGGTATATGCTCTGCTTACATTGTGTTTAGAGGGAGGGTGTATTTTATGAACACAAATAAAACTACTAACAATGGCATACGAAACATGTCAAAGGAATATACTTATGTTACTAGCATCAAGCAGTTATCAGCGAAATGCCGTTTTTAATAAAACATTTCTTTTTAAATAATTAGGGTGACAGACAAACAGACGGGTCACCTGATGGTAAGTGACAACCTTCGTCCATTGAGACCTGCTACTCAAGAGTCGTAAGTGCGCTACCCGCTTTTAAGAGGGATAAGGGTTCCGGGGATACAGGGAGAAAATTAGAGGGGGGTTGAGGAGATTCGAAAGAGGAAAGGGAGCATGAGGGGAGAGGAAAGAGGAAAGGGGGAGTTGGGCCTCCGGAAACCTCACTAATTGCGGCGTAATGCGACACAAGCTTTGTTTCACACCGGTTTTCTGTAAGGGCGTTGTGAAATATATTCCTCCAAATAGGAATAACACTATGATATCTGTGTCAGTATCGCGACAGATTTAAGTTTTGAGTTTCTATAATCGTTAGATAATTACAAAAATGTAAGGCCGGATTCCAGAACATAAAACTTTTTTTTTTATGCGATAGTCGGCAAACGAGCAGACGGGTCACCTGATGGTAAGTGACTACCTCCGCCCATGGACACCCGCAACTCAAGAGTCACAAGTGCGTTGCCGGCCTTTTAGGTAGGAGTACGCTCTTTTCTTGAAGTTTGAAGGTCGTATCGGTTTGGAAATACGGCAGGCGACAATTTGTTCCATAAGCTGGTTGTGCGAGGCAAAAAGCTTCTGGAGAAGCGCACAGTGGTGGAGTGCCAATCGTCCAGGTGATGGGGATGGATATTTTGTCGCGTAGGACGATGGCGGAAACCAGCAGCCGGTATAAGTCCGAACAATTCATCTGAACACTCCCCATGATACAAGCGATAGAGGATGCAGAGTGAAGCTACATCTCTACGCAACGCCAAGGTGTCAAGTCGATCAGAAATATCTTGGCAGTCGATGATGCGAGTCACTCTCCGTTGAATGCGGTCAAGAGGGAGAAGTTGGTACTGGGGTGCACCTGCATAGACATGAGAACAGTATTCCATGTGCGGCCGAACCTGCGCCTTATAAAGTTGCAGGCGGTGGGCCGGAGTAAAACACTTTCTCGATCTGTTTAGCACACCAAGCTTCTTCGAGGCTAATATGGCCTTACTCTTTAAGTGACCGCGAAACTGGACTTCGCCTGATATATCGACGCCAAGGATTCCGATACTGGCTGATGCAGTTAGGGAAGTGCTCTCAAATTGAGGTGATACGACCAATGGCATATTTTTAGCGGTGAACGCACAAACCTGTGTCTTCGTGGGGTTAAACTGGACTAGGTTAAGTCGACCCCAATCTGAAACTTTTGATAAAGAAGTTTCGATTTCAGACACAAGTTTGGATCGGCTTTCGATGATGTTTACCCGAGAAATGTTAGCGCGGCCAGTGTAAAGGGCATCACTCGTGCTATAAACTTTACGTACCACCTTTGTTGAACGATTTACCAACGAAATGTTACTCATATATTAGCATAAATAGTTACGAACACTGTTTCTTTAAGTGTTAAGACAAAATATACTTATTATTGTTAAGTTTTTTTTTATATTATAGGGGGACAGACAAACAGACGGGTCACCTGATGGTAAGTAACACCGCCGTCCATGGACACTTGCAACTCTAGAGTCGCAAGTGCGCTGCCCGCCTTTGAGGGTGATGAGGGATGGGGGATGCAGGGAGCGGAAAGAAGAGAGGAGGGATGAGGAGATGGAAAAAAGGAGAAAGGACATGAGGGGAGAGAAAAAGGGGGAGGGGGAATTGGGCTTCCGGAAACCTCACTCAATTCGGGGAAATGCAACGCAAGCGTTACTTCACAACCGGTCGAGCCGGCCCATTCGTGCCTAAGCATGGCTCTACCACTGAACAAGTTCTATATATATTTAAAAGAACATTAAAAGTAAAAGATTTCAAGAAAAATATGTTATTATACAGAATAATACAGAAGAACTGAATTGGCTCGATAATCAACTGCCGTGTTTAAAATACCAAGTACATATCCTGCCTGAAACTAGGCATTCATCCCTGAAACACATACGTGAATAGCATCTTAATATAAATAGAACATTTTGTATCTTACCTCTTACATATATTTAAAATAAGTAAGTCATATTATTTTGTGTTTGTAGTCTATAAAGATTATATACTTTATTGCATTGGCTTGAGAGTTTAACCTCCAACAACTAGAAAGCTACTTTATCGAGAACTGATTAAACGAAGCTGCAATCGCAGCTATTTTCATAGCCGCGACGCTAAAGATAAGATTAAATATTACATTTTACAATCACAACTGACTTATACTCACTATCTTTCCATCTGCACTGATATCAATAAATTTTTGTGACGCAAATCGTGCCCTGATAACTCATTAGATATAAGTGTAATTTTTGATAACCCCGATTTGGCTCGAAATTAATAGAAAGCATTTTCATTAAAAGTATATCTGACAGAAAGCTGACTGTGTAATTAACAAGTTAATAGAAAGCATTTTCATTAAAAGTATATCTGACAGAAAGCTGACTGTGTAATTAACAAGTTAATAGAAAGCATTTTCATTAAAAGTATATCTGACAGAAAGCTGACTGTGTAATTAACAAGTTAATAGAAAGCATTTTCATTAAAAGTATATCTGACAGAAAGCTGACTGTGTAATTAACGAGTTAATCTTAGTGCGGGAGAAATGACGAATGAATAAAGAGAACAATTTAACGTGGCCGTCTCGACCGGAGTATTACCTCGGCCTCACAGAAAACTGATTTTGAAACAATGCTTGCATTGTATTTCACTGAATGAGTGAAATACAGGCCAGGAGGAGGCCCAGCTCCCTTTCCCCTTCAACTTACCCATCCCGTCTTTCCCCTCCCCCCTTTCCTTCTCCTCAAAAACTGACAGTGCACTTGCTACTCTTGAGTTTTAGGAGACCATGGGCAGCGGTAGTCACATAATCAGGTGACCCGTCTGCTCGTTTACATTGAACTGGCTCCAATGTATGAAATTGAAATGAAATTTTATGTATACATATCTCTCTCTCTCTCACACAGCCGTTTGATCTGAAACTAAGCAACGATGGCGACCAGGCTGCTGATATACATATTTATTAAATATGCATATACTTACCAACAACTCTCGCGCCATGAATTATTCCTGTGTTGCGTGAGTCTTTATAAATTAACATATAAATGACACAAACGAAACTATGACTCAGGACAAATATTTGTTGATATCACAAATGTTTGTCGCCCAAGGGAATCGAACCCACTATCTCCGGCTTAGCAGTCAGGGTCACTTACCATTAGACCTATGGTTATAGGCCATGTAAGACCTATTCCAGTTTTTGTTTTACAAGTTTTACTTAAAAGGTGCAATTTGTGTAAGGTAAATCCTCCTTCCCTACAAAAACATAAAAATATATTTTTTTACTTAAAACCTGTCTCATTAAGAGATCTCTTAATTAAAACAATTAACATAAACCGACCTACACTTAATAGTGATTAGCGTGCATTATTATTTAATAAATAATCCTTTATGAAACTTTAAACTGATATGGTATAAGCGACCGCCCTACAGTCTACTACTTGCTTAAATAAACATGTTTAAACATGCACTGCTCTAAAGGGATCCGTACAAAACTCAGAATCAAAAATAATTTATTTATATAAAAATACAGTCACAAGGCAGGCAGGGTTTAAAAAAAGTATCACTGCATTTTTTCTCAATTCTTGACTACAACTTTGGGAACAAAACAATAAATATTAATGTTTGTGTAACTAATTTAAGTATAATTGTAACTTTTTTTTTTTTTTACGTGTGGAAACCCCCACGGGTCGTCACCTCACCGGGCTAAAAGGTGAGGTGGTATGTCGGGCTCGAACCGACTAAAACCACACGGTGTTCCGTCACAGAGTCTTATTGCCGGAGCCTCAGGTGTATATACCCTTAAAAGAAAAACCCTGTGCACCCCGGCAGACCTAGCCGTCTGTTGAATAACAGACGACCCCACTATCGTGTATCGGTCATCATTTTAAAGAGGCGCGAGCACGGCGCCGCCGCCTTGGGCCTGCTTCTGCTAGGGCTTTGGATAACCCAGTCCATCAACCCTAGGCCAGCGCTTATGGAGGCCGGAAATCAGCTTGTTCTCTCCGGCGTCTGGTGCGTCTTCTGCATGTCGGGAGAGTACTAGTTCTCTCCCTTATCCTTTCCTCCGCCTCTTTGGCGAGCATCACCTCCTCGCAAAACGAGGCGGCGGAATCCCATGCGCTCTCGTTCAAGACCATAGACACAATCATGGTCTCCAACGAGAGGCCACCCCCACCTATAGCCGTCGCGAGGTCTACGCGCTGCTGCATCCACGCAGAGCCACAAGTGTGTGAAGTGCGGTATCCTCGCGGCAACTCCCGCAGTGGTGACACACAGACGTTGGCTCCCGGCCTATTCGATACAGGTACTTCCCGAAGCAGCCATGTCCGGTAAGTACCTGCGTCATCCGGTAGCAGAGGCTACCATGTCGCCTCTCCAGCCACTCCTCCATAACGGGCCTTACCACTACAGTATAATTATAACTGCAGTTTGCAGTGTGTACGAATGTCTTAGACGTAAGAGAACTTTCATTCGCTTTTCGTGGCCTGATGGGAGACAAATTATTATTTTTTCGGGCAGAAATGCGGCTGTATGCGCTTAATAATGATATAATCTTCTGGTATAAGCAGATAAGCAGTTATATATTTTTTTTCAAATACATAGCATACCTACAAGAATAATGCAAGTGTAAGAAAATTTTGTGAGAAGTGTATGCTATATTATTACTATTATTATATATTACTTAAAATATACTTGTTAGTAGTTATTAGTTTAGTAATTATTTTTTTTTTATATTTTAGTGTTTAGTATAAAATAGTAAAAATAATAAAAGGCAAATGCCCTCTCAATAAACGCACAATTTTACCATCTTTAATGACTAAGTTGCCTGGTTGACAGCAATAGGCTTGCCTCCTCTTTCGTTAGAGGGACCAATTCTAAATTGGCCAAATGTTGGTATTCATTACACCTCTACCCTACCCCTTCAGGAATAGATGGAGCGTATATGTATATGTAACTTTTGAATTTTATTATCTAGCTTAAGAGGGTTTTCTGTTTCTCTATAAAATTGTCTTTACTGTAAACAGTTTAAAAAATATTTATGAGTTATAATAAAAAATATTTATGAATATTTTTATGAGTTAAAACTCATAAAAATATTTTTTAAATTTCGAATCTGCGAACAGTCAGATGACACAGATATCGTTGCACTTTAATGAGTAATTTCGCTCATCATATCAAAATCTGAATCTGAAGAGACTCATCAAAATGTCAGAATACAAGTACAAATTAAAATATTAAATAATTACAAAAAGTATAAACCAATTGTAAAGTTATCGTCATGATAAATGGAATAAGCTGTATTTAACACCTATACAGTGTACGGTTGACGGCAATGGTCTTGCCCGTTATTACGTAAATGAGAATAAATTGTAATCGGCAAACTGTGGGCATTAATTTCGCTTCTGTCTACCCCTTCGAGGATACAGGCGGGACTTTTTGATCCAGACTTTGCCAAGTTTTCCATTTAAAATTATGTTCATTAAAAATAAAACCCTTACCCAAGGGCCCCTAATAAGGTCATTGATAGATATAATTTATTCAATATTAATATAGCCTTTCCTCCCACGCTTAGCTACTAATCTGTTCGTATACGTAAGTCTATCTCAGAAACTGAAGTGAAGACAATAGACTCCATATCTTTGTGGAATGTATTGTATCTGAGATCTATTCGTTTAAAATGTGAGTTAAAATGGTTCGGGAATTCATTAGTTTAGTTTATTAGAAAGTAGATAAACACAGACCACCGTTATGATGTTGATAGTAAGATGACATTTTTATTTTCTTTATACATATTACTTTCCTGACATGGCCCTTTAAAAATAATCTTTAGTAGCTTTTCCCAATGACTACGTCAAATTTTAACCATCCATTCTTCGTGTGTGCTATTAATATATCTCCGTATCAAATTCATCAACGTCTGTTAATCCGTTCAGGCGTGATTAAGTAGCAAACATCACATTGTTGTAATAAAATGAAAGACTCTTGTCATGAACATTTTAGGCATGTTTTTACCTAAACTTTATTTACCTGAACGAAGTAAATTTCATTAAAACTTATCCAAATTCACCTATCTACGTAATCTTAACAAGCCTTCATTGCCTCACTTATAATATTATTATTGATATAAAACAAGTCACGGGGTCATTACCAGGACAAAGGTTTGTATTGGAAAGCACGTCACGTGACCGCCTAGGGGGTCAAACTTAGGGGTGGAGTGGGGTAGTCGCGTGTGAGATTGTGCGATAGTCTCCCCCGCGCTGGACGCCGCTCGTAATCGGTTTACTGGGCCCAGGGTAGGACTAGGGTGTAAGGCAATAGAGTAAGCGGGATGTGTGAGAAAGTTCGACCACACACTCTATCTGAATGGCCCTATATTCTCATTTAGTGCTACTTAAAAAAAAACAAATACTACAAAAGCCTCTATCCGACTCCCGCTTATATCCACGATAGAGTAGGCAGCGGTGTATCAAACACTCTGGTCTGAAATCTGGTCCCACTAAAGTAATAGGTCAAGCTTATTGCCTTCAACTGGCCACTACATGTATGTATATGTATGTACTGTCTGATAGATAACAGCCCGATCCCTTAGTGGTCCTATTCGAATCCACCAAAAACCACACGACAAAGAAGCTACGTAAGTTTTATTGAGGTTAGGTGTTTTGTCCGAAGGGTTCGAAATTGGGATGGACAGGCTAGAGAAGGCTTAGGCTTATCTTTAGACTGCGAAGGAAACTATCAAAGCATGGTTAGAAACGAATATCTTAAAGTGAGTAAGTTGAGTGTGGCAAAAATTTATTTTTATACTTATTAGCGAGTTAGATTTGAGCATTTGGTATTTGGTATTCGAAATAACGCAAACGGATTAAGAGGCTACCATCGTTCTTATTTTGTAGGTATAGTTAGTTTGTTACCACCACCACCCATTTGACCTGTTGGTCTAGTGGTTAGTGACCCTGACTGCTGAACCGGAGGTCGTGGGTTCGATTCCCACTCGGGACAAAAATGTGTGATGATCTACAAATATGGGGTGTTTTTTGTGTCCGTTAATTGAATGTTTGAATAGCCCAAAAACACAGGAATTATTCCTAATGCGGGAGTTGTCTTGTAAAACAACAAAAAACATTTCTAAGGCTCTCTACAATTTCCATTAGTAATTTTGTTTTGTATACTTCATTATTGCTTGTTTTTTTAGAATAGGAGACAGCTATATATTGTATTCTTCACGGTGGAGTAGGGCTACCCCATCTCTTCCAGGTGGTGTCGTTAAGGGCGCGTAAGGGATAGGATTGTCATTTACCATACACTTATACAGTCATACAGTACCCGTTTGACGGTAATAGACTTGCCCCGAATTACGTTAGTGGCCTCAACATCTGCCCTCAGTCAGACCATACATACACTTTGGGGGTACCAATGGGTATATATGGTCTGACTGACTATCACACCAGAACAGCTGAACAGATCTAGATCAAATTTGGCACAGAAATAGATTATAGTGTGTTATATATTCTTATATATTTATAGTACTTAAATCTATTAAAAAAAATATCTGTCAGCAGCAGTGGAAGACATCAAAGTTCTTAACTTGCGCCACCACCCACGTCTCGAGTAATGCAGGTGACTTGCAAGCCACGCTTAATGTGCCACTTCTACCACTTTCAGCTCACTCCTAATAACCCGTTCGGAGGCGGTGCTCTGCAATCAGATCTGAATTATCAACTTTGGCTAAAATTCTATTATTACTGCACTTACTCAAATTCACTGAGTTGACGTAAACGATTTTTGTTCAACCTTTTAAGGAGCTCTTTGTGTCAGGATTATAATTTTGATAGTACACTTTTATTGCATATTACGTTTTGATTTGATTGTGAGTAGTAGGGGTTGAAAGAACGATGTATTGTTATGGATATATAAAGGTCCTATAAAACCTTCAACAAACCAAAACTCTTGATTTGAATTTTCTATGTTGCGTGGCAGTTCAGAGTATGCTATGCTCGCCGAGATGTCCTGCCGATGGTGGCGTATGTGGGTAAACGAGTGCCGTCATTTGGATGGTTAGATTGTCCTAACATATTCCTATTATCAAACATTAGCATATTCGGTGCATAGAAATCTGTTATGTGAGCATTACGCTCAAGCACGACACCTCAAAATATAATTTGTTTATGTATCAGTATATTATATCCGAGATTTCATATATTGCAACGATTACTTAGCAATTCATATTAATAGGCTGTGGTGCACATTGGGGAGGCATATGTCCAGCAGTGGGCTAATAATGAAACTAATAATGTTACTATTAGTATCATTATAATTGTTAGTAATTATTATTGTAGGAAGCCTGTTGCTCCAGTAGTTAGGGGCTAACTGACTGCTGAGCCGTAGGTCGTGGGTTTTATTTCCATACGGGACCAAAATCTGTAAGGTCCACAAATGGGTGTTCCAAATCTGAGTATTTTTTATATTTTTATATGTTTTTTATATGTATTTATATATTATTTTTTAGTTTTTTATATGTTTGTAAAGTTCCACTGCGACACAGGAATACTTCCTAATGTTCAGCAGTTAGAGTCACTAGCCACTAAATAAACAGGCCCGTCAATTAACTACCTTAGCATGTCTAAAAGTTGTAGAATATATTGTTACCAATTGGCAAGTTGAACATAACACAC
The DNA here is from genome assembly GCA_947561695.1 of Tyria jacobaeae. Lineage (NCBI taxonomy): Eukaryota > Metazoa > Arthropoda > Insecta > Lepidoptera > Erebidae > Tyria > Tyria jacobaeae. Next base: position 1,048,736 of record OX387218.1, on the reverse strand, counting down.
TCCTAAAATCTAAATGGCGTCTAAACGTTATATGTAAGCAATACATTGCGGAATTTAATTGGCTGATATTCATCTTTACTGTAATATTTTGTGCAATATTTTCTCCAACGTCATCGTTCTTAAGGGACTGCATACAACGTCATGATTTTGACAATCACAACATCGTAGCTTTATGCATTTCACAAAAATGCATATAAAAACTTTACTCTCCACAGTATCAATAGAAAATAATACTTATTGCGGTTTTATACAGTGCAAAATTGATTGTTAAATGTCAATATCTCCGGACATCCAAATGTCATGGGACAGTTGACTTGCAAGCGGAAAATGACAACGCGAGATACCTATCCATTTTTGTGCATACATATTTTTGCTGTTCGATCGGATACGTCACTTAAAACAAAACCCTATCTCCTCAGTATTAAAGCTCGAATTTGTGTGGTAAGAATTGATGGGTGGCAAAACATGGGTGGTAGTTGTAATCCCGCGAGGTTTGATATCTGGACACAGGGCCGCATTGTGAGGCAGGCAATAGATAACATCTATACGAATATATTCATCGTTTGACAGACTTCACGTGTGGTCTACTTTTGGCGTATTTCGTATATATTTTGTTACATACTTTTTTACGTGTTGGTATTTTTCATAATTTAAATTTTATTTGTAAATAGTACATTTTATTTGGCTCGATTTAAGTATTTTCGTTACTTTAATACTATACTATACTAATAGGTATTGTTACGTTTTTTAAAATCCTTATTTTCACTTGAGTATTTTTAGGTACAGACAAGTTATAATGACGTCGAATTAGTCTTTGGTACTCATATCAGGACTGTGGTTAAAAAAAATGACGTTCGATTTGACATTTAAGAGCGGTTTACTTCATCTGTGTAAATCTTTTTTAACCATGTTAAATATATTCTGTGTGCTAATTAATACACGTAGGTATTTCTATCACTATTTATACTATCTTTCGACTATGTATGTGTAATTATAGTGGTATAAATATAATAGAAAATCTGTCTGTACATGGTGTAAACTTTTTTTAATGCTAATAATTTTAATTTAACTTATATTCTTTGATATAAAACCTAATATAAGATTATGTACTTTAGAAACTTTTTAACATACATCTGATATATGGAATTTATATGTTGTTAGTTTAAATGATAAAATAACGTTATAAGATTGTTTTTACCATTTCAAACATGAAAAATGAAATAAAAATATATTTATTAAAGTGTCCGAGAGAGTAAAAAGCTATCACAAACAGACAGGGTGGTGTATCAGGCAAAATAACTTGTTACCAGTAAGATAATATTATTACGAGTATCATGCGGCATGTGAATTACATATGTACATATGTTGATATCTGATCTGCAGGAACTACTCTAGGTTATTAAACAAAGAAAACTCCGAAGGTAAACAATATTGGTGCCTTTAATGTGGACGTAAAACTTCCACATACAATGCATGGAAATTCACACACTACAAAATCTGTCCGAACAATTACATATTCATGGATAATATGTAGTTTGCTAAAACACAACTAGTTACCTTCATGCACGAGGTTTGCTAAAAGTTTAAAGAAAATTCATCAAGTTTTAACAAAATTCTCTGTTGTTTATGGTAAGCTCCGGTTGACGGTTGCTCGGTAAAAAAATGATTTTTTTTTCTTAAGAATATACATATGTATGTCTTATGTCCAAATAACCTCAAAAGTGTTAGTAGTAGTAGTAGTAGTAGGTCGTAGTCAAATTAGCATCTGTTATATGAACGTTAAAACGGTAAGTTAGTATTTTCTTATATGAGGTCACGCTTTAGTATTTAAATCGTCCCCAAATAATTCTCTTTACGTGCTTATTATAATTAAAACGTTAAAGAAAATAGGACGATAATTGTTATCTATTTTTTTATTTAATAAATTTCATTTAAGCATAGCCGTCACCCATTTTCATTTTGGGGTCGGACGGGTTACAGGCGGTAAGTAATAGTCCACCCAGAGTCATAGGTGTTCTGCCCGACTTTGAAGGTGATGAGGAGATGGGGAGTTAGGTAATCCGGTAATATTAAGCCTAATTCTATTTTATATTTCTATTTTAAGTCCGCAAATGTACCTAACACGTGCATTTAGTGTTATAAAAAAAAAGCAACACATTGATGACACAGATACATTAATTATATGAGCTAAGTGAACGATAAATAAATAAACCAGTTGCGTTTATTGTCTGTTAAACCAAATCCTTTTATATAACCTAAATGAAATATCCTCGTCATCACGTTCAAAGTCACAGCTAATAAAATCACCGCAATGTAATTCGGGGGGTAATTGATTGAACGCATGTTGTATCGCGACAGTCGCCCGACTATATTGGACAACATCGCTGGTCATCGTGAGTAGACATTCGGATTGTGCGGGGCTCGGTATCCAAAACTGCATAGTGGTTCTATATATTTTGTAAAATTTATTATACAAGAAGACATAATATTTTAAACCATTGCTAATATATTCTACAAAAAATTACATAAATAAGTACATAGATCGAAAGTCTTGCAATTATATTCGTTAAGTATTTATATTGCTCGTGGGTTGTCTCTTAAAAGTGGTTGTATTTCTTTGCCAAGGTCTGGATTTCCAATGTGTGTTTATCTGATTGTAAATGAACTTATTGCAGTTGCTGCAGGAGTTGTTGTGGTTTTATTGAAGAAGGTTTATAGAAACATATAACATTAAGACCTCGCCTATTATGTGTAATTGTGAGTTATGCGTTTTCAATTTTAAATCATTTATCTGATCGCTATGTTACTTTGTTTTTTGTTTCAACGAGCTGTGAGTAATTATTTTTACATGACATATTGAATGCAATGAGTTTTGTAGCCAATTCTTGTAAACGCATTGTTTTGACTTTTTTTAAAAAGGAAATTTGGTTTTTGGTCAGAACGATAATTACGAATGAAAAACGTTACATTGTCATCAATAAAACTTAAAATAAGGTACACTTAGTTAGTAGGTAGTGACATCATGAAATTTGCCACTGAATTTTTGATTGATGATGCTGATCGATTGATGACGCTAACTGATTGATTATTTTTATTTCTTTATTTTAGTTTTCAAATAAAACAATCACATGTTATTATCAAATGCATCCACAAAACATGTGTGAAAGATAAATATGCATTCACATAACATGTGTAAAAGATAAATTTTGGAAATTTAGACATTTTGCATGATATGACTGACTGAGATTACGATTCACGACGATTACGATTGTTAAAATATATTAAGTGTTTTTTTCATTAAAACTTAGATGGCAAGCGAGAACTATCGGGCTCTCTGATGGTAAGCGTATACCAGTGTCAAAAAGATAGTAGAAGTAGGAAATAATTCTTCAGTCAGGTCCTCATTAAAGCGATTAAGAGGTGGTCAATACAGTGACCTCCGTATGTTTTAATGTGCGATGACATAAGGGGTAAGGGAAAAATCCGTAATAACCCTTGAAAGAAGCCATTTTCGTAGGCTATAGGCCTATAAAAAATTATTATCAAGAATTTCCAAGTCATACAGCAAAGGATCTAATATATATTACTGATGGACTATTTAATCTACTGTAGTAATATTGAATAACAGTTAATATCAATTTAACCTTGAAACTTTACTTCACATAGAGAGTTGACCAAAGACTTTTTCTAGTATGGTAACACTGTAGTACTCGAGAAAGTTAGACGTAAGAAGAAAAACAAACATATTTACTAATAAAATATGTTAGTACCTTGTTTTAGTTCTATTATTATGGTCACTACAAAATAAAACGAGTCTCTAAAGTAATCTAGCAGTAAATTTAAATTTCAAGATATTGCCTCATATATTTTCTTACTTACTTGAAATTTATTAGATTTTGTACCAAATCTGCACTAAATAAGATAAGCTGAGTGTAAATCAAAGTGAGCAATGAATACATCAGTTTCGAGTGCAATGTATTCAATTTTATTTTCATCACAGACGTAATCAGAGAACCAGATATTTTGTGATAAAATCATTGTTTAAAGATATAAATCCATCATTATTGGCATTCACGAATTTGTTTTGAGAAATCTAGTTTAAAGTTTTCCCATGAATAAAATGACATAATATTTTTGAAATATGTAGCGTATTATTATATTTCGGTTTTAATAATTAAAGTGATGTCTAGTATGCAATCAAAAGATGTTAAATTGCAGTGGTATACGGAACCTTAAAGATTTAAGTGACGCTTTCCTGTCATCAATAAATTTTGATTAAACTAAGACTTTCACATTGATTTTCTTCAAGAAGCTTGTCAATTTTCCAATGTGTGTGTTTCCTAAAATATTTTCTTTAAAAAATGTTTTTGGCAGTAGTGTCCCCAAAACTCGGCCCCTGTGCGTGTTGCGTGCTCACAAACAAACACAGATACGGTACACGGGGATTAGGCGGATTGTAAACGAGTTGCGTGCGGCCGCCTAATGTTATGTGTCGCTTGTGTTGTTCCTATATTGTACTCATTAGCCAAATATGAATGGTACTTTGTACTAAATTTTGGCTGAAGTTTTCTTGTGATTTTAATTATATTAACGTATTTTTCTCTCGTAACATCTGTGCGAGGTGTTGTAGATAGATGGATATTGCTGATAAATTTACAAATTTGTTTTGTATCAGGGGATTATGACAATGGAGTGGACGAGACGTGGTATAATCCGAAGCAGAAGGCCAGTGCTCAGGGGCCGAATTAGATGAAAAAAATAGGAGTTTATTAAAAGGGAAAGAGAGTATGGAACGAAAAGGATATTGCTTATTCGGAGAGATGGGGTGTATAAGCAGAAGCTCAAGCGAGTCAGGATCGCATGCCTATAACTCTGATATATTGTATAAATATAACAATAATAATTGCATACATTTTTAAGTCGCTCGTAACGGGAGAGGTTTTACTATATCTAAATTTACTACATTTAAGGAGGAGTTTTATAATTATTTTTCTTTAAGTATATTTTTTGCATATTGCATATTTTTTTTTTGTTTTAATTGTTTTTATTTTTATATATATTTTTTTGTTTATTAAATGAACCGGAATGATATACCGAAAATACGAAAAAACACAAAATGCAACCCAGTTATAGTAAAAGTTTAAGTAAAAATTTGTCCAACCTAGACCAGCTCTTTCTCTTGTTTATTGAAATACGCGTTTGTCTTCTAACTCCAGAAGAGTTAGAAGACAACGGTATCGAGAGAGAGTTGATATTACCTACATAAGATGTATAAATTATGTGTCACGGAGGGTTTTACAATCATTTAACAAACGAACACACAGATCATCCAGTATATATACTTATATACAGAGTATTCTATATAGTATTCGTAATAATATGAACTATAACGTGCTCGTGTAAATATTTTTTTTACTTACATAATAATATTTTTTGTTTACACGTTGTAAGAAACATGGGGTAGCTTTTATCTAGAAGCGATATATTAACGTTACATGCACATATATTATAAATTAACTAAATTTAGCGCGAAGTCAGTCAGTCATAAGCTAGTTACAATATGCGTCGGAAGGAACTTTCACGTGAGCAAGTGCTCGTGTACCTAGTGAAGGCTTTATCGGAACATCAGATCTCTGTCTAAGCGTGCAGCCGTCATGTGTTGGACAGTACCTACTGATTTAATTGACTGCTTATTTCTAATACTAGCCGTAGCTCACATTAACATCTTCTATGGTATCTACTCTGCTTTTTAGAGTTAAGCGTGATGTTTGATTGCCTATATTATTCACCATTAAATTCTATACATGAAGGGTCATTCATGGTATTACTTTGGTTTAAAGCATAGAAGATTGTGAAGGCAAATTGTAGGAGATTTATGTTTTCTCTGTTGTTGGCAGGGTCATCGGTTACAGCCAGAGGTAATATATCTTTCGATGTTTTGTGGACATGTGTGACACATTTTATATACGCAGGAGAAAAAACTCATTTGCTAAGCGATTTCGCTGCCAATCATTGTCGATCGATTTTTAAATACATATTTGTTTTTATTAGAATAAAAATGTTGTGAATTAGATTCATATTTATTTAAATATACGGTTTTACTCACGTGTATATTTCGGGGATGCCCGATTAGTTTCGGTCTCGACAGGAGACCTTTTTCAGAGAGTAAGTCGTCCAGCCGCGACGGTACCGGATGATACACGATACTTGTTTTTATTCGAAAGAGTACTCCTGCGGTGGTCCTATTTGATCCAAATGAGGGTTTGATCATGGGATCCCAAGGAAATAACGAAAAAGCTTTAGAATTTTACGTGATATTGATTGAAAGTATTGCGCAAACTAATGAAAAAGTCAATTATTTCAATTGAACGTATGAATTATCAAGAGAAGAACTATTGTCAGACTAAGTCAGTACTTGTAATTAATACATTATACCGTATAACATACGTAGTATGTATACAATTATTTTTATTAAGGATATAGAGTATAATTGTAAAGTATGTTTTCATTTTAATAACTACAATGTTTGAAATCAATATCAATCGAGAATTATATACTTAGTACTGTAAATTGCTAATTGTAACAGACTACAAACAGAATATGGTTTACCATTCAATGGATTTCTTTGTATGCATGTTATGGTGGTTATGTGATAGTTGCACGGTTTGGTCAAGAACTCGTCGCGTACCCTACGGGTAGCCGTAAGTTTTGGCGATTGGCCAAAGCCGTGCAGTCCAACTATTGCCAACCTTCGCTGCCGCCGTTGAACTACCCTGACGGATCACTGGCCCACGAGCCGCAAGAGAAAGCGAATCTACTAGCTGACCTCTTTGCGGCTAACTCCCGAATTGATGACCGTTGCGCGCACACGCCCACCATTGCGTCCTGCGACTCCGCAATGCGGGATATTCGCATCCGGCAGAGGGATGTCCGTGCGGAGCTTCGGTCACTCGATGTCCGGAAAGCCAGTGGACCCGATGGTATTCCGGCGGTGGTTCTTAAGAACTGTGCACCTGAGTTGTCTCCCGTACTAACGCGCTTGTATCGCCTGTCCTATTCCTCAGGAATTGTTCCGGAGGCCTGGAGAGAAGCGAATGTTCAACCCATTCCCAAAAAAGGCGACCGCTCCGATCCAGCCAATTACCGACCTATAGCCGTCACTTCCATACTCTGTAAGGTGTTCGAGCGGATCATCAACACCCAACTAATCCGCCACCTAGAGGATCACTCCTTGTTAAATGATCGGCAATATGGTTTTCGGCCGAACCGATCCACGGGTGATCTTCTAGCGTACGTCACACACCTTTGGGGTGAGGCTATGGATAGGCATGGGGAGTCCTTGGCCATCAGCCTCGACATTGCCAAGGCCTTCGATAGGGTGTGGCACCGCTCGCTTCTCTCCAAACTTCCTGCATTTGGTCTGCCACCTAAACTCTGCAACTGGGTTGCTGCCTTCCTCGAAAAGCGCCGCATTAGGGTTCTCTGCGACGGTGCGGCCTCAGACTTCCACGAGGTAAGCGCTGGTGTACCTCAGGGCTCCGTCCTATCGCCTACGCTGTTTCTTCTGCATATCAATGACATGTTGGCCCTTGGCAATATACATTGTTATGCAGACGACAGTACAGTGCACGGGCGATATTTCGGGCATCCTACTGCCAAGCTGGCAGACGTTGAGGAAAAACGACAGGAGCTTGTCGCTGAGCTCGACCGGATCTTGAGCCGCATTTCCCAATGGGGCTGTGAGAATCTGGTCGAGTTCAGCGCCAAGAAAACACAAGCGTGTGTGTTCTCTAACAAAAAGTCTCCATTCCTTCCCCTTCCTACTCTTCAGAGCACTCAACTGCCACTGCAGGATAGGCTTAGTATTCTGGGTATGGATATTTGCCGGGATCTCAATCCGCGCGATTACATCGAGAGTGTCACTAAGGCGGCCTCGCGTAAGCTCGGCGTTTTGAACAAGGTGAGACGGTTCTTCTCGCCCGAGCAACTGTGTCTTTTGTACAAGACCCAGGTTCGCTCCTGCGTGGAGTACTGCTCTCATCTCTGGGACGGCTATGCGCAGTATTTGCTTGACGCTCTCGATCGGTTGCAGCGGCGCGCAGTCCGCATTATCGACTGTCCTGAGATCACCCAGTCTCTTGAGCCTCTGCAGTTGCGAAGAGATGTCGCCTCTATGGCAGTCCTCTATCGCCTACATCACGGGGAGTGTTCTGATGAGCTCTTCCAATTGGTCCCACCTTCTCCCTTCCTCTACAGGACTACACGTGCTGGCCTGAGGAGTCACCGTTTGTGCGTCGAAAATATACGTACCCGAACTAAACGGTTTGGCTCTTCTTTCTTGTGCCGATCGGTAAAAGCCTGGAATTCTCTACCAGCGCACGTGTTTCCTTCCCACTATGATCCCGGGTCTTTTAAGCGGGGCGTGAAAAAGCATCTCACCAGGCCGCCATAGTGTGGGTCACCATGCTGCATTGACTACACATGCAATGAGGATGGTGACCACCACTCTTTGACTCCACCTATTGCTTTCCATCAGGCAAAGTGGAGTCACTATGGTAGGCTAATATAAAAAAAAAAAAAAAAAAAAATATTCATTTCACAACAAAGTAAATAAAAACTTATATATTTATACAGATCCACTCTCAAATGTAAATTACGTGTCTCTAAATGGTTACATAGTCTTACGTACAGTGCAACAGAGAATTTTCTACTTTGATCTGGTAAAGAACAAATGGTATGGAGAGGGGCGTTAATGGCTGTGCCATAGTTGTTAACTACTGCAGTCATTATATAACCTATTTATTTGGGAACCTATATCACCTACTTATTCCGTAATAAAGATTTATTGTTTATTATTATTACACACATACATACAATACAATACAACACATACATTTGTGACCCCGTTCTAAAAAAATATTTTATTAATGATATGGGCTGTATTAAAGGTATGGAAAATACAGCTTCATTTTGTTTAGTTTGTCATGAGTATTTTACCTTCTAAATTGCTTTCTAAAATGCATGAGGTCATTGTCAGATTCAGTCTCCATGTAGCTCCTTAACAATTGTAAGTCCGGGTCTCTTTTAAATCTTCTTGTCACACAGACAACCAAAATGCTACAGTGCTTTTTACGCAATCTTCTCTTAAGACAATATGCTACTTCCAAGTCTGTCGATTCGGATTTATTTGCTTATATATTAGCCTACCATAGAGACTCCACTTTGCCCCTTTACTATCTACTTTTATACTTAAATAAAATAATCTGGCATGCTATAGTCGTAGTCATGACTGCCACCTTTGTGGTATAAGAACGTAATACAAAATATCTCTGGTTAACACATCAGTCACTACTTATTTCAAATTTAGAACACGTAGTGTTGTACCCTGACAGCTGTCAGGCGCGGACTGTCAAATTATTTGCTCGCAGCGAGTGAGGTCAGGTCGCGAACCCTGGCTCTTAGAGTGACAGCATACGTCATAACAGTGACGTTAGACTGTTTCCTTTCGTGAGTTAGTGAGCTTTATAAGATTTTTAAATTGACCGGAGAATTCTCGCCTGTTTAAGATAAGTAATTTAAACTAGATTTTGCCCGCCGCTTTGCTTATTCTCAGGAATAAGCAAAGCGGCGGGCATCTTTTCTTTGTGGTTGGGATATACAACAATAGCATATTAGATGCCGGTTCTCGGTGGAGCAGATTATGGCTCTCTACTCCAGGCTGTTCCCGTAAGTATCATAAAAGCCGACTAAGGGATTGGACTGTCATCTATCAGACAGTATATTATTTACAGCCATATAGTGCCCGGATGATGGCAAATGGCTTGCTCTCTATTACGTAAGTGGGACGAAATAATGGTTAGCAAACAGCAGGCGTTTGAGACGCTTCTGCCTACTCCCGCATTGATATAGACATGAGTGTCTGTATGTACCTATGTATTTTTTTATACTATAGAGGACCGACGGATCACCTGATGCCTTAGTGACAAATGCCTTCAATGGACACCTGCAACTCAAGAGTCGTAAGTGCGCTGCCTTTCTTTGAGGGTGATACGGGGAGGGGATGAAAGAGGAGAGGAAAGAAAGATGAAATTGGGCCTCCGGAAACCTCACTCATTTCTCCGTAGTATCGCACCGGTCGAGCCGGCCAATTCGTGATTAAGCAAGGCTCTATCTCTGTTTATGTATAATGTGTATGTCACTCACACAAATTTAACCCTATTAATATAAAGTAAGATTATTAAACCTACCGGCCATAACAGTGTAGTCGCATTCAACAACATTGATGTATTCGTAGGCAATCAACAGTAACTTACAACAACTGACATTACTAGAAAGTGCAGTCGTAAATTTTATTGTATAAGGTATTTTTACATTGGCGAGGTAACGCGAGGACTGTATGGGGGAGAAATAAAAGCGTGTTTTCACTAAATTATATAATGAGGATTAGCTATTTACCGTTTTAGCTGTTGCATGGTGTTTTAGCAATAAACGTTTAAATTGACGGGCCTGTTGGTCTAGTGGTTAGTGACCTTGATTCTTGAACCGGAGGTTGCAGGTTCGATTCTCACACGGGACTAAAACTTGTGTGATTGACAAATAGATGTAACGTGTCTGGGTGTTATTTGTGTCCAACGAATGTTTGTAACGCCCCTCGCGAAAAATGACTAATGCATTATTTAACTTGATAATTAAATGATTTTTACTTCTTTTCATGAATTTATCTTGAAATGATAAACTCTATGTCACTCTCACTATTAATATGATTCAAATGATACCTCACATTTCAAAGGCCATCAAGCCGTTTAGGCTCTACCGAGGGACAAACATACATGAGTACATAACTTACATGCATACTTAAATACACTCACATAAATACAACAATACACTTAATACATTCACTCGAAAAGCATAATTCTTGCGCAGGCGGGTAAAAACGAAGTAAATCAATGTTGGATAGAATATATGTGAAGTATGAAAGCTTACAATATGACATATGTATAAATATTTCATGCGCCTGTTTGTGAGCGTGTATGTATCTCCGTAACGGCTTGACCTATTGGGGTCATGTTCCTTAAATATATTTTTTATTAGTGTGTCATAATTTAGAATAGCAATCACACTGTTAGATGGATATAAATGTTGAACTTTTGACATGATTATATTATCTTATTTAATTTCTAAAAATATTATCGCATTACTATTAATTTTGATATATAAATATAATCATTTACCATAAAGAAGGTATTTTAACCGACTTTAAAAAATGAGGAGCCTCTAAAAATGTTTCCATGTTTTTTTTTACTTTTTCTTTTTTAATTAGAAGGGTAAGCTTTATGTTTGATTTTATGTAAATATTTAGCAAACATTCCTCTTCCAAGGTGGAAAATAAATAAATAAATAAATACAGCTTACTACAATCACCCCACTTTTACACAATTTTTTACCCTGTAGTACAATTTACAATTTTAACCAAAAACGCAAAATTGTTCTTATTATTTGTTTTTATAAATATAAACAGTAAATGATGAGGAATTCAACAGAATACTTGTTTTAACGTCACCTTTTTATCAATAGACACGTGACCCCCACAGCACGTTCCAGTCAAAAGTATGAGGTCCCGCATTCCTCGACTTGAGACTGATTATCTTACCCTTTCAGTATACGTACTAATAGTTTAGCAATCTGTAGTTCCTGAAGGGTGTGCCATTAATTAATTAATTGGGGCCAAAATTGTAATTGACAAAAAGTGTGTGTTTAATACACCTCTGCGTATGTGTATATAGTTTACTTTGTAGAATTGTGGTCATCAAACAGTGAATGCGAATTCATTGAGTGATATAAAAACCAATGACGCTTTAATTGGCCTACTGAACGTGCCAATTTAAAAATTATTAACCAACTTATGATTGCATCATTCGTTGTGTTCGAGTGTTATGTCATTTTGTAAGCAGGACACTATTCCTGTATATCTTTTCAAGTAGTTAACATTTTTAATGTTTTCTGATACTTTGTACTTTAAGAAAGCATTTTCGGAGGTACATGATTTTACCTTAATTCAAATGAATCTTAGCTCACATTATAATTGTACGGCTATTCACTAGGTTTAGCTATATAAATTAAATAAGTAAAAGCATCGCATATTTTTTGATTCCTATTTTGACCTAACATATATGTTGTTTCGTTTAGTTACCTATGTATCGTAATTAACTAACATATTATTTATGTAATGTAGAGTTTATTTACTCGTTTTTTTTTCAAGTTACAAAATATCATAATGATGTAACTTATAGACTGTTTTAGGTTAGTTATAGGTATATTAGTGCAGAGTTGAATAAACAACACTACGTCGGTATAGAGAAAATTAATGTACTGAGATTGATATTGTGATGTGGCTAGAAATTGGTTTAGAGGCTGTTATTCCAATGGACAGCCATATCACTATATCTATTCATATAGTGATATTGCCATTCATACAGTGACAGCCATATCACTATATCTATTCATATAGTGATATTGCCATTCATACAGTGACAGCCATATCACTATATCTATTCATATAGTGATATTGCCATTCATACAGTGACAGCCATATCACTATATCTATTCATATAGTGATATTGCCATTCATACAGTGACAGCCATATCACTATATCTATTCATATAGTGATATTGCCATTCATACAGTGACAGCCATATCACTATATCTATTCATATAGTGATATTGCCATTCATACAGTGACAGCCATATCACTATATCTATTCATATAGTGATATTGCCATTCATACAGTGACAGCCATATCACTATATCTAAATTCTATTGCTAATAAATTCTATTGCTAAATATATTTAGAAATCCGTGGCTAAGTATAGTTTCGAACTAGTTAGACTTATTGAATATCATCTCTCTATCGAATATCTTAAGTACAAGAATGTTTAATTAGCTTTTAAGCTGGACGAAGGTTTGTATTGCAGCCACCAGGGTTCCCCTTTTATTAGTTGAGATTGAATAGTAGCAGTTACTGTGTCAAGCTACACCCAATTAATTGTGTTAGATAAATCGATTGAATTGTTTTTAAATAAAATCGATGGTATATAAATTTTGTATTTATATGACACGTATATTTACTCATTACGATAAAGTATATAAACTTACCAGTCGGTTTAGGAACATTTCGTTTCACTTGCATCCACTTATATGTGGGAACAGCTGAATGGGATGCATGAGCTTGATGCCCCTGCAGGTGACCATGCGGCCCCACGCACTCCCCCTCCCGAGGAAACGTGTCCCGTAGACCGGCGAACTCGTCCTTCGGCTGGTAGTGCTCGAATTCCGCACACGGCAACGGCGACCCTTGGTTATACTGCATCGTCGTCTCGTCCACGAAATGCATATTATACTTTGTCTCAAGGTAGTGATTGTCAATTTTATGTTCATGCATATGCATGTCCTCATGTCTAGGGACATCCTCGCGATGCTTGAAAGCTTCTGCATGCGTCGGCAAAGTGTGAATGGGATAATTGGGCTGTAGGTCTCCATAGTCCAAATTGGTGTAACATAGACCCGTGTCTGTACTGATAACTGGAGCAGTAGGATGTTCATGAGTTGTCTGCCCGTGGAGTAAAGGCTCGTAGTACTGCGAAGCTGGTTCGTAATATTCGTGGTAGCCCTCGTAAGGAGGCTGGTACCCGGCACCCTGCTGGTAATATTCTGGAGCGCCGTAACCGTTTTGTTGGTTGTTATACATCCCGACGTCCATAGTCATCATGTTTGTTACCCAACAACTATCGATATCGAACTTTTACATCACACACATCACTATGCGTCCGTCCGACTAGTGCCGCACCGTTATCGACCGCACGCCCGCACGTCAGGTGTACCGACGAACACTGAACACCGCGGCATATTTTTCTTAACCGCACCTAAAACTTTAATTCCCCGTCCCTGTCTATCGCGCACGAGATCTGTAGAGGTGACAAAGACGGAATTATCTTGAGGATTGGTGATCGTATCGTGGACTGATAAGCGAACAAAAATTTTGATTTAATGGTAGGAAATGTTCATGTAACGGTAGGTGATTACGTTAATGAACGTGTTGGACGTCAGATGTGAACTGGACGCTGTCAAACGTTTGTGCAGCGGGATCTGGAAACTTACTGCGTGAGGGGTGGAGTCTGCGTTAGGGGAGGGGCTAAGATCTCGGCGGTGGCCAATCGGTGTTTGAGTATAAAGTGTCCATCTTGGATTGGTTGTGCGGAGATGATAATGCGAATCTGGGAGGCTGGGAGCGCTCTTGTTACTTTTTTGTTTGGCCCGTGTAGCCGTGAATGGTCCTCGGCGGTACACTTGCAATGCTTTAATTTACCCCACTGACGTAAATCGATTTCAAGGTGTGAAATGCATGTTTTGTTCGTTTTTGTTGTGTGTGCAGCTGTCCTTATGTGTGTGTTCTGCTTTAGAACTGCGTGCCCTCATATAACTAAGTAATATATATTAGTAAATACATAATATATGTACGTATATTCTGTATTTCGTCAAGGGTACTTCTTCAGTAATTGTTTATTATAGGTAGTATCCTACGATTTTTATTTATTTGAGAGTCTGTGAGTTTGTTTGTTACGCTTTACGCCAGAATTACCAAAAAGGACATTTGGTGCCTTCATCTTAAAGTAGGCTGTTCGCCGAAGCCGAGTTGTGGCCAGAATAAACGAAACCTCATCTATCTTTTTAATTTTTTAACAACCTAATTATAATATATTTATTTATGCTGACGTAGCTTTAGTTGTTATCTGATAAGTGTCGTGTATTTTGATTTGAATCCTTCAGAAATAACTCTCCTTAAACAGTGTATATCTCTTTATTATTTATTGATTACTAATTATTCTTTATTAATTGTAAACTTGATAAACATTATGCACTAATATTTACGTTAAAATTTCGTATATGTTTTAATATTGTACCCTTATTAAGTAGGTATGTCAGGAAATTGCATAAGTTGTAACAAAAAGTGTAAAAACTGTAATCGCTTCCATAAATAAATAAATATTTTATTATTATTATTATATCACTAAAGTTAATGGTACTTGTTGGGTGTAGTACTTCGCTCCTAAGTGTGGCAGCAATATTTATTTATTAGCATAAAAAAAGTTTTTTAGTATATATTATCCATAAACAAAAACTCTATTAAACACAAAAAGATGTTTTAACAACCTATAATTTAAAACTGTGTGCGTTGTTAATAGAACGTTTAACAAAGATTTTAATTTAATAAATAAAGTAAGACTTTATTACTGATAGATAATAACGTTTATAATATTTTATTTATCACTGACTCTCTTTCTCTCTCTCTTTCTAGAAAGCTTGTCCTCCGACGAAGGCCTCCTCTAAATACTTAAATATCTCGGTGTTCCTTGCGATTCATATCCATTTAGGGCCGGCAAATCATTTTTTTAAGTCAAAATTTTTATTACATACATTCGCTCACGCCTGTATTCCCTAAGGAGAAGGCAGAGGTGTATTAAACACACACATTTTCCCTAATAGAATAAGGTCCCACTAACGTAACAGGGAACAAGCCTAATGCCGTCAACCGGGCACTGTATGACTGTAAACATACTGTCTGATAGATAACAGTCCAATTTCTTAGTCACCTTTTATGACCCCCCCAGAAAGAGATAGGGTGACCCTATTCTACTCCTCCGTGAACCCCACGACAAAATTTTGATTAATATAATTTAATAAAATTCCTTACATATGGTTAAAAATAATGAAGCCAATACGGCCCAAGACGGCCTTATCGCTAAATGCAATTTCTGCCAGGCAAGCTTACGATGGACAGAAAAAGACAAGATGCAAAAGAACATACGGGTAGTTTATGTGTAGAAAGAAGAGAGAGAAAAGAATAACATTAAACATTATAATTAATATCAAAATTTATAATACCTTGTTATATTCCTATCAGATTCTAGAAAATTTAGATTATCTATTCTAAGATACTAAAAAAACACATATATGTTTAATTTTCTTCATAAAAAAGATGCTCCCCGCATGACTATGTGGCGGGAGACTTTACAAACATTGTATGCATACAAGGGACACTTATAATGTACAGACAGGGACAACTCATTGTGGATTCCACAAGTTTTTGTTCCATTTGAATCAACAGGTTAACAGTTAAAACTGAAAAGAATTTGTTTTGCTTGTTAAACCTCGCTTAGCTGTGGAACTACTAGTCGGGTTCAAAGTGATAAACAAGGTTTAAACTGTGGAGATGGGCCATTTTTCAAACTGACTCAATTATTTGCAATAAGTTTGTAGTAATTTATTATAGGTAGTGCTGTCAAGTATAGATAGGTGTATGCCTATTTATTATTTACCAATATTAGGATAATCAGTTAGGTTGAACCAATAATTATTTTAAACAAATTATACTAGTACACACATTAAAAATGCAGCTGATTACTTACAACATACAGGTAATAAATATTAATATCAATTAATCACAGACAAACACAGACATAAATTATAAGTTTTATCTTTTGTATGCTAATTTGACACTCCCACGCTACTGCACCTGACTATATGAGTAAGTGGTATGACAATCGGTAGGCGAATTCAAACGAGATTAAACTTGTGAATGAAAATAAAAATTGCCATATGAAAGCCATGCTTGAGTGAGTGAGAGTACTAGACTCCCAACTTCCTTTCCTCTTATCCCCCCCTTATCACCCTCAAAAGCGGGCAGTGCAATTACTACTCTTGAGTTGCAGGTATCTATAAGCGGCGATTGTCACCTACCATCAGATGACCCGCCTGTTCGGTTGTTCCCCTATAGAGTACTTGGGCGATATTTTGGATCAAGCAGACCATGAGGGAAAACCACCTGGTCTTAAGCTAATTTGTTGTTTGTGTGGTCTTAATGGGGTTGTGAGAATCTGGTCAAGTTCAGCGCCAAGTAAACACAGGCGTGCGCGTTTTCTACCAAAAAGTTCAACTGCCATTGCAGGATAGGCTTAGTATACTGAGTATGGACATCTGTCGGGATCTCAATCCACGTGATTTCATCGAGAGCGTCACTAAGGCGGCCTCGCGGAAGCTCGGTGTATTGAACGAGGTGAGACGGTTGTTCTCGCCCGAGCATCTGTGTCTTTTATACGACACCCAGGTTCGCTCCTGCGTGGGTTGGGACGTCTACGCGCAGTATTTGCTTGACGCTCTCGATCGGTTGCAGCGCGTGCAGTCCGTATTATCGACAGCCCTGAGGTCGTCGAGGCTCTAGAGCCTCTGCAGTTACGAAGAGATGTCGCCTCTATGGCAGTCCTTTATCGCCTACATCACGGAGAGTGTTCTGACGAGCTCTGCCTATTGGTCCCACCTTCTCCCTATCTCTACACGATAACACGAATTAAACCGTTCAGCTTTTCCTTCCTGTGCCGATCGGTTAAGTTCTGAAATTCACTACCACGTGTTTCCCTCCTACTCTGATCATTGGTCTTTTTAGCGGGGCGTGAAAAAGTATAGCACCAAGCCGCCATAGCGTATGCCACTAAATTGCAGTTTGCGGCACTAGCACTAGTAGTAGCATTGACTACACTTGCAATGAGAGTGGGAACCACCACTCTTAGACTTCACTTATTGCTTTCCATCAGGCAGAGTGGAGCCATTGTGGTAGGCTTATATGTACATATATGTATATACTATTACAGGAGGAGGGGTATATGGGGGTTGGGCCTCCGAAAACCTCTCATTCGTATCGCACCGGTCGCAAAACCATAGTTTTATAATAGTTTTTGGATAGTTTTTTTACAAACGAAAAAACATTAGGTATATTAAACAGCAAGTAACACTGTTGAAAAAATATAAAACTCGACTAGCATATTAAGTTTCCCTCTATTTTGGCGGATGTTATGTCTAAATCTTTAGCCCATGCCACTCCCACTGTCTAGACGATTCAAATGACACCTCACGTGTCAAATATTGTCAAACTTTTTAGGCTTTAGGCCGTATTAAAGAATCATATAGTATATTGATTGCGCCATGGCTTTCCTACGATAAAAAACTTAACTCGGTGAAAGAATAGTAACGTGTTTATTTTTCAACCCTATATTTATCCAAAGATTCGCTTTCAGATCTTTTGTACCATAACATTTAAGAAGAAGAGAAAAACAATAGACAATAAATGTTTTTTTTAACAGCAAAGCATTCGACATTCAAACTCTTTTTAAGGACTTTATTCATATCAGATGTTCAACGTTTATCACAATGCCAGGCACCGTTTATCACAACACGGCCCATGTGCTTGTTTACCCACTTAGTTGTATAATAAATCATTTCACTTAAATATTAATACTTTTGTAAATTTATACTGAAATCTTACTAAGCAATACTTTTATTTTTTTAAACAAAAGCTTGGCGACAGTTGTCTGTTGAAAGCGGTTTACCAACATACATTTTGCTTTTCATTTCGATGTTAACATTGGGAGCATAAAGGCTAGATTTGAAAGTATGTATAGATGATTTATGAATGGTTCTTATAATAAGGTTGGACGTGTTAATGCACAAGACGAGACCGATAACACGTTATGGGTATAACGGGGTACAGGAAGAGATGGGAAAAGTCGATAATTGGTTTTTTATTGTAACTTTCGTCAGTGGTTTCAGCAGTGTTCAGCAATATTTTTTATTTTATGGTATAGGGGGACTGATGGTAGGGGACTTCCATTGCCTATGAGTCTAGAGTCTACAAGTCTGGAGTCGTAAGCGCACTGCCCGCCTTTAATGGTGATGAGTGGGGGAGGGCATGAGAGGAGGAGGTAGCTCGATATCTCACTTACTTGGTGAAATACAACACAATCATTGTTTAACGATGACTTACTAATATATATTCAATATATAATTAATGCTTTGTGCAGTTTTTTATCACTTCTTTAGTCTCTTGTCCAACTTCAAGTCACATTTTATTTCTTCCATTTTCTTTCTTCTATTTCCACTTTATTTTTTAAAAAACGTTTATAGTAACACAAGTGTGTGTGAATGCAAATAGATACTCGTATATGAGTACCAACCTTGATGTGATAATATTCTCAAAATACTGCAATTCCTCTTCCCATAAACTGTATTTCCATCCAATGGTTGTATGGAAGAGTCAATAGTGGGAGAGCCATGCTTGCACACGGACTCATAGACAACCGGATCACACCGGTTGTCTATGAGTCCGTGTGCAACGCTTGCGTAGCATATCCCCGAAATTAGTGATGCTTCCGGAGGCCCAACTCCCCCTCTCCTTTTTCCTCATCGTTGTCCCCTTTTCCCTTTTCGCATCTCCGATGACTTTCTGTGAAGTCTTGCCATTCATGCCATATCATGGTTCACTATTAGACATATCATATAAGTATTTTAAGTAGGTTGTACTTACGTGTATCTGTGAGATTAATGTCTAGATAGCGTGTTAGTAATTGCTTAGCCTTTCTTATTTTGGCACGTACTAAAAAAATAATTATAGGGTAAAAATACCTAATAAATTATAAATAAATGGTTCGATCGTCAGCCATGACTGATTACCTCAGCTTATAAAATACACGTCAGTTCATCTATCGACTACCAAACTCATTGTCGTCACTTCCCTTACGTTCAATTAAGTTGTCAAGTGTATATCTCCCTTTCTCACTCGTCCCTCCATCGTCAAATATATCCGTCTCTTTCTAACTGGTTAACGGAAGCAGGCCAGTTGATCTGAAGATTAATGGCGTAAGGGTTTATTCCCTGTGTTGTGTCCGTTGTGTGGTGAGCTATTGTAGTCAGTGGGAGGTTAGGTTAATATGGAATTTATTTTAACAGTGATTATAATAATGACGAAATATATAACAATAGCAGTTAATACTATTGACGGCCTTATCGCTTTTTTTTTAATATTAGCCTACCATAGTGATTCACTTTGCCTGATGGAAAGCAATAAGTGGAGTACAAAAGTGGTGGTCACGATTCTCATTGCATGTCTAGTCAATGCAGCATGGTGACCCACACTATGGCGGCCTGGTGAGATGCTTTTTCACGCCCCGCTTAAAAGACCCGGGATCAAAGTGGGAGGGCAACACGTGCTGGTAGTGAATTCCAGGCTTTCATCGATAAGAGCAGTACTCCACGCAGTCTTGCTTTATGCCAATATATTAAAACTTAAAATGAAATTCGAAATGAATACTTCAGTAATAAATAAGTAAGTCATCTAAGTATGTATGCATGTCTTTCTTCTTCATAGCCTTATTTCTCATGTCTATTGGGGCTGGCTTCTAGTCCAACCAATTATTACCTGAATATCTATTTTTTCCCGGAGCGATTGGCATCTGACCTCCGCAACTCTGAGGGCTAACTGTATTAGATGGTTGGACTAGTTGTCAGGATATTTGAGGGCAATCACTTTCTAATACCGACCCGTCTGTTCACCTGTGCCCCTATATAATAAAATAAAAGAATATATAAAAATAAATAAAAAACTTTTTTTGCTTATTGGAATATTCTGTTATCCTACAACTCATCCGATGGAAATACGTCTGTGTTTCTCCAGCCGGAGTAGTAAGTCGGTTCTAGGCCGAACTCTCACTCACTCGAAAAACTTAAACCTCTTACCTAGGCAGTCGGCTAAAAACACAGTTAAGCATTCCCCTTTACAAAGATGGTCAAGAGTACGAAGTTTCATATTCGCTAATTTTCCAAATTCATTGTTAGAAAAGGACATAACAGTAAAAAAACTAAAAAAAAGTTTAATTGTGTTACCAAAGATACATATTTGCGACTTCTGAGTTGACGGTGTTCATGGGCGGTGGTATTCACTTACCATGTGGTGACTAGTCTGCTCGTTTGGCCCCTATAACAAATAAATGTAATATGCGACCTACGTTACTAAAAAATAAAAAGAAACGAACATTATTACCTCATAGCAGAACGACATCCTATGTTCAAAGCAGAACATGTTGGCCACGTCAACATTATTATAAAAATGGCCCGAAATGGACAAGCCACCTCCATTATTAATCAAATGACACGTCACAACACTATGATATCGTTATTCAATTAGAACCCTTTCTTTCAAAAAAATATGAAAATAAACTTTAAATCGTTCAATACTAAATTCAATTTAGTTTGATATTTCTTCATAAATTACAACTTTTGCTAACTACAGAAGAAATTTAGTTTGAAGGGAACTACATTTTATTGTATACGGTGTAAGGTTGGTATTCCTATATAGTATAATTGATATATTTTAATAGCGTGACAAATGATATGGGTTTTTTGTTGTAAGTATGAAGACGTAGACTGTCAGGTCAGGCTTTGTTCCGATAAAGATTACTTTAATGTTCTTCTCAGTGGGATTTATACGATAAAATTGGTCATTAAAAGTGGTATTGGGAACTGTCTTGTCGAAAGCGCCCTGCATCTGACGATTACGACAATTATGTTTCTGTGGAGGCGTATTGAAGGCTGTTGCCGGTTTTTGGTTTAAGTGGACTTTATCATTTGATGAACGCTGTTTTTTTGGTGAGATGAAATGGTTCCGTAGTGTAAGTGGATCCCTTACTGATGTTTACACCTTTATAATGCTTGATTAACTTAGTTGACGAATTAGTAGATGTTCCTCATGATCATAAATTCATGCATCAAAATGCAAACTTGTTTATTTTGTGCATTTCTGTCATTTCAGATATTAGTGCATTATTAGCATCGATCTTATTATCATTAAAAAATTACTAATCATGGAACCGAAACGGAGCAGTCCCGTTTTTCCATCCAATGCTTGTGGTATCACCCACTATAGCTAAGTCACCATATCCGTTTTCTTTACACCAATTTACCGTTTTAATTTGTTCTGTCTGAAATCGATTTAATTTCCAAGGAGTGTCGGCGAAAGGCAAGCAGCCAAAACCTTTTGCAATATTTAAAATTACGCCAACCTAAATAAAACTGGGAAAAAGGCAGAAAGATGATTAAGTGATCTTTATAACAAATTAAAGTTAGATAGAGTTCACATGTAGCAGTCGTGGCCGAGCGGTTAAGGCGTCTGACTAGAAATTAGATTCCCTCTGGGAGCGTAGGTTCGAATCCTACCGACTGCGAAGCCTTTTTTGATTAGAAAATGTCTTATATTACGTAATAAACATAATTTTTATGGCTACTTCGACTATTTATTGAACTTGAGGGATCAGACAGTCGTACAGTTCACTGATGATGGCAACGAGCTTGTAGGTACATCAGTGAACACACGTACCTAACAATAGTAGCTTTTCAATATTTACATACAAACCATCACGTCTGTATCCCGACGGGTTAGGCAGAGGCGTCTCAAGCGCTTACTCACGTTATAGGGGCAAGTCTATTGCCCTACTATGTAGATACTGTCTGATACATAATAGTCCGATCCTTAAGTCGCCTTTACGTCAGCCACGAGAACTGATGGGTTGCCACTATTCTCCACCAAGTACCACATGATGTAACTTACGACTAATAGGTACTATTATTATTTAAAAGATGACGTAGTAAGTGATTGACGGGTCTGGTGAAAAATAGTGTGTTTCTAATGCGGGAGTTGCCTTTAAGAAAAACATTTATAAAGATGGTCACACAACACACACTTTACGGGCAGCAAGCGCAAGCAGTCAGGCTGTGTAATAACTTGCCTTTGACAGTCGACAAGCCCAACCTTGTAAGTATTTAAATAATTAGTGAATGACTATGACTTGTCATTAAATAACCTGTACCTGTTTTGTACATATGTGGGTAAATTTGTGTATGTGTATATATGTATATTTACATATGTCTGTATGTATATACAGCGTATCCAGACTTTTTTTAACTTATTTAAACCACTGTATTGTTAGGTGTTTATTAAATGTACATATGTAGTGTTTGTAGTGGTGGTAATTATAGGCTATGGTATTAAGTAAGTAAAACACCCATATTATTTTAATTAATATAAGTACCCCATAGACTACTTGCAATTACATAACAAATATCCGTATCAAGGTTGTCTGTAATACATGTTAAAGCTAAAACAGACAGACAGACAGACAGAGAGACAGTAAAGAGATAAATAAATAAATAAATATAAAGATACTCGTATACCCATATATGAAATGAGTAAATATTATCAACTCGTACCAAATCTAGAAAATTTTATAATAGCCATATTCAACATAAGCTCGTATTTAAACAGCCTAATGCTAAAACTCTGTCAAACCAATTAGCCGTTAATTAATCACGCGGCGCTCGGTCGCGAGCCGGCGACAGATGCTGTCATCGAGAGCTGTCACTTTGACAGACGTCAAATTGACAGTTCAAGGTCTAGGTCCGATTCAAGGTTGAAATTATAAAAAGCGGATTAACAGAGGTAGGTGCTCATATTGTTATGTTTTTTATACCTATATTATCAAACTAAATTCTATTTAAACACTAATGATAGGACACATTTTTTATGTAACTTGGTTTAAAAAGGAGAATCTTGTCATTGAAAGTTACCCACAGTACGCATAAAAACAAACACTAGTAAAATTATTTAAAAAAAAATATAAATCCCGACTCAAAATGTTAAATGTCACGCACAATATAATGACAATTCAAATGATACCACACACATCGAAATCCATTAAGCCGTCTAGGCTGTATTCCTTTCCACGGCTACATGCATACAAATAATACATACATACAGTCGAAAAACATTACCCTCTTTCTAATTTCATTCGGGTGATACAACTCCCGCACTTGAACTAAATTACTGTATAGTGGGGGACTTTCCAAACATTCAAACAAGGGCCACAAAGAACACCCAGACTCAGAACAACAATTTTAGTATTAGACTAAGGGTAGTCTCGTGCGGATATCGAACCCAATACTTTTCGCGGCAGCGTGGTGGCGAGTTGACCACTTAAACGACTGCGCCATTCGTGCAGTTATGCGTGCACTTTATATACATAGTCAATATTTAGAAAGGGAAGGTATGTTGCAATATCAGCAATATAATACAGCTTTAACTCAATCAAGTCAGGCGCACACCACGTAACTCAAATGTTTGATGCCTTGAAGTTTTAGCCTGATAACCGATAAATCGTATAGATAAGCTGAACCAAACTCAACTGAAAATTCGAAACATGGCCTTAAGTTTCCTTTCAACAAAGGGCCGGTTGTTTCTGGATCAATGATAAATATTGAGGTACGTTATCTCTTATCAGCGGCATCTACTAATTGTACTATAATTACACCATAAACCGTGACCGTGGGAAGATGGCTTTACTGCCCTCATGAGATTATAGAGGTACTTAATTGAAGAGTAACACTGACTAGTTTGTATTCGTTTTTTTTATATAGGCCATGCATCATATGCGTTTGACTGGTCAGTTCGTCTAGTGTAGCATGCTGAACCTGAGATTGCGGAATCGATTCCCATACGGCATTATAAATGTGTGTGATCTAAAAATTGTTGTCCTGAGTCGGGTTGCTTTATGTGTCCGTTGTTTGTATGTTTGTCAAGTCCCCCGCGTCACAGTAAAAATAGTCAACAGTCGACTTGACACTTATGTTCAGATGTTTACTATCTTTTACCCGTGGTGTCTCTCGAGATTGCGTAGATTTGACATCAAAACTTTATTTCGGGTACCGTCTTTATTGGATGATAGGTACATACAATCCAAAAACTTGCACCCACTAACTATATAGTTACACAACCCGTGGAGTTTCGTACCTGTTGAAATGTTAAACTTTTTTTCCCGACTGCGCAAGAAGCAAGTGACTATTATCTATATATAGAAGATGCGGTAGGACTGGTTGTTAGCATAGATTGGAAGAGGCCTAAGTCCAACAATTGGGTACAGTAGGCTAATGACTGATTGGTTGATAACATCGATAGCTACTTACTAAGCATAGTTAGAACAAATGGAAAAGAATGGCGGTTTAAGTGGTCATCTCGCCAATACGCTGCCGCGCCGAGTGTTGTGAGTTCAATCCCCGCACGGGACAACATTTTGTGTAATTTTCAAATTGTTGTTCTGAGTCTGGGTCTTTCTTGTGTTCGTTGTTTCAATGTCTGTAAAGTCCCCCGCGACACAAGAATTAATCCACGGCTCTCATATCACTGGGCCTACGTTTTTTTTATACCGTGTATAACCCTAGTCAGTCAGTCTTGAAAACTAAAAAGTAAATAATGTGTTTGAAATCACTTTTTATAACAAAATATGTATTCTCTCTCTTTCTATTTGTGAACTAAATAACTATAACAAGTACATTGTAAATAATTTCCGGCTGTTAGGGAACAAGTTATCCGGGACAAGACTGATGGTCCCGCTGCGGTTTGTCTCTCCCGGGATCAGCTTACAGGTAAACTGGTCCCAAAAATTGAACCACCATTACAGAGAATACATTTCGACAGTGAGGGCTTTTTATAATTTTATGTTTACTGTAATAAGTATTTTCATTAAAAACCTTTTAAGCCAGTTTTATTATGATAAAAAAAAATAAGATTTGACTGCCTATCTGAGTAGTCTGCTCGTTTGACCGTATACCAAAAATATAATACATTTATTAAAAATATATCAGTTTATCCCGAGATGATGGGGAGCTTGTCGTCAGTAGGTACATACGTAGTACACCGTTATCAGTTGACGGTGCTATCGGGTGACGTACTTCCGTTTGTCTGTTTGTGTTTGCGCAATCCATGGTGAACAATGATGGCGTGTATGTTGTCAAAAATAGATATACCTACATGATAAGTTGAGATTGTAAATAACTGTTTCTCTGCTCGTTAAAACTGGCTACTGGAAACTTTAATTTAATATTTCGTTTAGACTTCGTAATAACAACAATGTATGTGTTGCAATGAAATTTATATTTGTGCTGTCTTGTTGTTGTATGTATTGATTTTTGTTATATTAGTATATATTATGTATGTATGTATGATTGCATGTATTGTATACTCTTATAATTTATCCCTTTCATACAATCATATACCTAATTTTAATATGATTATGCTACTGAGCAGTATTTGTACACATAACTGCTATAATATACAAATCCATTGCATCTTTCCAACTAGGGTGTCTATAACAAATCACAATTAACGATAAGACCGCTTTTTGTGACACCTTGCTAAAATATGTTCCCTTTTCTATTGTTGTGTATAATAAAGTATATTGTATTGTAGTGTATAATATTGCATATGTATGTATTCTTATTGGCAAAATGTGGGCAACTCAAGAGTCGTAAGTGCGCTGCCCGTCTATGAGGGCGATGAGGGGAAGAGGTATACGGGGAGAGGAAACAGAGAGGTGGGATGACGAGATTTCAAAGAGGAGAGGGGAAATTCGGTTTCTAGAAACCTCTCCAATTTCGTCGCAAAACAACGCAAGCCTTACTTCACAACCGGATTTCTATGAAGCCGTTGTATCGTACTAGTCGAGCCGGCCCATACGTGTCAATACAATACATACATATATAGATAAAAATAGTTTGTAAAATGTGTGCGTGTAACACCTCTCTGCTTACCCCTTCGAGGTGAAGGCGTGATTATATGTATCTATGACTATCTTTAATTTGTTGGTGATAGTCTAGCGCCACATTCATATAACTCGTTATCAAAAGACACGATAGCTATAACATTATAGACATAGATTAGAATTTTGATTTTTATAACATGTAAGTTCATTTTAATGTTGTCTGATTAACTATCTAAATACACAAGTCTATGTTTGGGTAGCGGGCGGCCAAGATAATATGGATTTTACACTGTAATTGTTAACAAGTGAAAATTAAAAAAAAAAAACTATACTGCTTTATTAATATCCTCATTTCGTAGAAATGTTATCTCGACATGTTACCACTGTCACTCACTACTGTGACTAAGACAGTTCAAATGATACTCCACGTGTCGAAAGCGTGCTCATTCATACATATGTATGTAAGTGTGCCTTGCTCATTCGGGTAAAAATTATTTATTAGTTTGCTAAGGTGAACATGGATACAAATACCTCATTTTGGTTAAGGTATAAATAAATGGTTCAAAATAATTAATTTCATTATTGATAAGAGATCTTGGTAATAATAAAAAAATTGAATTTCGCCACACTTACTTTTATTTACGTTTGTCCTCAAGACCCATTGAAATATAGCACCCTAGGGTGCATATATGGAGGGGGCGCTGAGCTGATACGAGTACTGAAATCTTGCTTTAAGCTTTTATTTCATATAAATTGTCTAATGTCGTTATAATTTATTGTAAAAGATTGAAAGGAAAAGTTTATTTTATTCTTTTTAGCGCATTTAAATAAAAACATGTTTTTAAAAAGTTTTTTACGTATGAGGGTTACCTGAATTAAATGACAAAATCTGTGTAATGCCGCGGATGAATCTGGGTTTTAATAAAAAAAGACATGACAAGTGTCGCGAGAAGAGGCAGAGCCATGCTTAGGCATGAAAGGGCCCGCTCGACAGGTGCAATACAACGTCTTCACAGAAAACCGGTTGTGAAGCTACGCTTGCGTTGCATTTCCCCGAAATTAGTGAAATTTCCAGAAGTCCAACTCCGACTCTCCTCTTTCTTATCCTCGCATCCTCCTTTTCTCCTCATCCCCCCAACCCTCATCACCTCATCACTCCCAAAAGCGGGAGGCGACTCTTGAATTGAACGTGTCTATGGACGGCGGTTGTCACGTCTGTTCGTCTGCCCCCCTATACTATATATAAAACAGTTTGTCGTTTTCTTTACCCACTATTTCAATAATTACACTACTACTCTTGAAATTCGAATATGTATCACAATTAATGTTAGTCGTCTTTAAATTTGATTTGTTTTAATTTTTTTTTTTTTTATGCGATAGGGGGCAAACGAGCAGACGGGTCACCTGATGGTAAATGACTATAGCCGCCCATGGACACCCGCAACTCAAGGGTCACAAGTGCGTTGCCGGCCTTTTAGGTAGGAGTACGCTCTTTTCTTGAAGGTTTGAAGGTCGTATCGGTTCGGAAATACGGCAGGCGACAATTTGTTCCATAAGCTGGTTGTGCGAGGCAAAAAGCTTCTGGAGAAGCGCACAGTGGTGGAGTGCCAATCGTCCAGGTGATGGGGATGGATATTTTGTCGCGTAGGACGATGGCGGAAACCAGCAGCCGGTATAAGTCCGAACAATTCCTCTGAACACTCCCCATGATACAAGCGATAGAGGATGCAGAGTGAAGCTACATCTCTACGCAACGCCAAGGTGTCAAGTCGATCAGAAATATCTTGGCAGTCGATGATGCGAGTCGCTCTCCGTTGAATGCGGTCAAGAGGGAGAAGTTGGTACTGGGGTGCACCTGCATAGAGATGAGAACAGTATTCCATGTGCGGCCGAACCTGCGCCTTATAAAGTTGCAGGCGGTGGGCCGGAGTAAAATACTGTCTCGATCTGTTTAGCACACCAAGCTTCTTCGAGGCTAATGTGGCCTTACTCTCTAGGTGACCGCGAAACTGGACTTCGCTTGATATATCGACGCCAAGGATTCCGATACTGGCTGATGCAGTTAGGGAAGTGCTCTCAAATTGAGGTGATACGACCAATGGCATCTTTTTAGCGGTGAACGAACCTGTGTCTTCGTGGGGTTAAACTGGACTAGGTTAAGTCGACCCCAATCTGAAACTTTTGATAAAGAAGTTTCGATTTCAGACACAAGTTTGAAATGTTAGCGCGGCCGGTGTAAAGGGCATCACTCGTGCTATCGTCTGCATAGCAATGGATGCTGCTAATCTGCAGCATGTCATTGATATGCAGAAGAAACAGCGTGGGTGATAGCACACAGCCTTGTGGGACACCACAATTAACAGACTTGGAGTCGGAGCATGCACCGTCAACAACGACCTTGATGCTTCTGTCTGTAAGAAAACTGGTGAGCCAATTGCACAGTTTCTCGGGAAGCCCATAGGAAGGAAGCTTCGCAAGGAGCGCTTTGTGCCAGACCCGATCGAAGGCCTTCGCCACGTCCAAACTAACGGCCAACGCTTCCCCCTTGGTCTCGATCGCCTGTGCCCACCGGTGAGTCAAGTATACGAGAAGATCACCAGCTGAACGACCCTGACGGAAGCCGTATTGTCGATCATTGAGGAGCTGGTGGTCTTCTAAGTACCGGAGGAGCTGGCAGTTAACAATGGATTCCATTATCTTGGAGAACAAGGAGGTGATGGCTATGGGTCTGTAGTTGGACGGATCCGAGCGATCTCCTTTTTTAGGGATTGGGTGCACTAGAGCTGTCTTCCATGAGTTCGGGACTACGCCAAGAGAGTAGGAAAGCCGATAAAGGCGCGTTAAAACCGGTGCTAACTCTGGAGCACACGTCTTCAGCACGATAGGAGAGATTCTATCGGGCCCACTCGACTTATGAACGTCGAGGGAAAGAAGCGCTTTACGCACTGCCCTTTGTGTAAACCGGACTTCCGGCATGCGGGTCTCGCACTGCGGTATGGTCGGCGGTGCGTTTCCCCCGTCGTCCAGGGTCGAGTTGGACGCAAAGAGTTTGCCCAGAAGATCGGCTTTTTCTTTAGCGTCGTGGGCCAACGAATTATCTCCTATGCGCAGAGGTGGAAGGGATGGCTTACAAAAGTTCCCCTGGACAGCTTTAGCAAGAGACCAGAATGCACGAGTTCCGGAGGGGAGACTCACTAGTCTCTCGCCAATTCTGCCGATGTGAGCCGACTTCACCCCAGCAATTACTCTTTTGAGGGACCTGGAGGCAAAGTTAAATTGCTTCTTTAATGTGCTGGTCTTTACATCCCGTGCTGTCGCTGCATTAGCCCATGCTTGGTAACATTCCTGCTTTCGGCGGGACGCCGCTTTGCAGGTTCGACCAAACCAAGGCTGGGACTTGCCACCTGTGGGAATCAGGGAGAATGGAATAAAAAGTTCCATACCCTGAAGCACAACATCCGCGACAGAGTCAGCAACGACATTGGGATCATCCGGCGAGAAGCAAACCTGCCTCCATGGGTAGGATGCAAAGAATGTTCTCATTCCATCCCAGTCTGCTGACCTATAGTGCCATACGCGGCGACTGCCTGTAACACGCGGCCGCAGCGAGTGAACGAGTGGCACCATACTCCTAATCAGGCAATGGTCCGAAGAGCCAAGAGGGGCCTCAACGGATACTTTGTAGCCGTCAGGATGTGAGGTTAGCAGAAGATCCAACAGTGAAGGCACGTGGCTTTCTGCATCTGGGATTCGCGTAGGCGTTGCTACCAGCTGCGTCAAGCCATATGCCAAGGCGAAATCGTAAACAGATCTTCCCGCATGATCGGTTTTGCGCGAACCAAGCCATTCGGCGTGATGGGCGTTAAAGTCGCCAAGAATCACGATCTCTGCGGATGGGACCTGCTGGAGCACTGAGTCTGTAGCCATTTGGACGTGGTCGATGAGTCGGTCCGTTTCGGCATCACCGCTATGGGACCTGTAGAGGCATATGTAGATGCGGGGATGGTCGTCGCAGTCTACACGTAGCCATAAGATGGAGAGGTCCCTACCTTCAAGATTGCCGAGGCGGCGAGAAGTGATATCATCTCTAACGTACACGCATACACCAGCCTTAGGAACAAAGGAGTGTTCCAGTCCGTACCCAGGGTAGCAGAGGTAGGATGTGTCCGCTGGAGATGATATCTGCGTCTCGGTTAAAAAGAGCAAGGCCGGCTTTGCTGTCTCAAGGTGGTGGTGGACAGTGTCGAGGTTCGAATGTAAGCCCCTAATGTTGCAAAAATCCACGGTAAACGTGACAGGGGGTGCCATGGTATGCCTTCTCTTGCCCCGAGCAGATTTTGAGAGCGCAGTTGAGCCCCCCCCAGAGTACGAGGGGCAGCCTGGGCGTCCACGCTCAGGCATAATCCGTACTGAGGGTGGACGTCCAGGGGGGGATTCTCCAACGCTAGCGCTGGTACCCCCCTGGGGTATCCTTTTCGTTAACAGCGCTATCATTAGGGGGGTGGGGGATTTTGGGCCTCCGGAGACCTCACTCATTTCGGGGAAATGCAACGCAAGCGTTACTTCACAACCGTTTTTCTGTGAGGCCGTGGTATCGCACCGGTCGAGCCGGCCCATTCGTGCTTAAGCAAGCATGGCTCTACCACTACAAAAGTGACAAAATCTGTGTAATGCCGCGGATGAATCTGGGTTTTAATAAAAAAAGACATGACAAGTGTCGCGAGAAGAGGCAGAGCCATGCTTAGGCATGAAAGGGCCCGCTCGACAGGTGCAATACAACGTCCTCACAGAAAACCGGTTGTGAAGCAACGCTTGCGTTGCATTTCCCCGAAATTAGTGAAATTTCCAGAAGTCCAACTCCGACTCTCCTCTTTCCTATCCTCGCATCCTCCTTTTCTCCTCATCTCCCCAACCCTCATCACCTCATCACTCGCAAAAGCGGAAGGCGACCCTTGAATAGAACGTGTCTATGGACGGCGGTTGTCACGTCTGTTCGTCTGCCCCCCTATACTATATATAAAACAGTTTGGCGTTTTCTTTACCCACTATTTCAATAATTACACTACTACTCTTGAAATTCGAATATGTATCACAATTAATGTTAGTCGTCTTTAAATTTGATTTGTTTTAATTTTTTTTTTTTTTATGCGATAGGGGGCAAACGAGCAGACGGGTCACCTGATGGTAAATGACTACCGCCGCCCATGGACACCCGCAACTCAAGGGTCACAAGTGCGTTGCCGGCCTTTTAGGTAGGAGTACGCTCTTTTCTTGAAGGTTTGAAGGTCGTATCGGTTCGGAAATACGGCAGGCGACAATTTGTTCCATAAGCTGGTTGTGCGAGGCAAAAAGCTTCTGGAGAAGCGCACAGTGGTGGAGTGTCAATCGTCCAGGTAATGGGGATAGATATTTTGTCGCGTAGGACGATGGCGGAAACCAGCAGCCGGTATAAGTCCGAACAATTCCTCAGAACACTCCCCATGATACAAGCGATAGAGGATGCAGAGTGAAGCTACATCTCTACGCAACGCCAAGGTGTCAAGTCGATCAGAGATATCTTGGCAGTCGATGATGCGAGTCGCTCTCCGTTGAATGCGGTCAAGAGGGAGAAGTTGGTACTGGGGTGCACCTGCATAGAGATGAGAACAGTATTCCATGTGCGGCCGAACCTGCGCCTTATAAAGTTGCAGGCGGTGGGCCGGAGTAAAATACTGTCTCGATCTGTTTAGCACACCAAGCTTCTTCGAGGCTAATGTGGCCTTACTCTCTAGGTGACCGCGAAACTGGACTTCGCTTGATATATCGACGCCAAGGATTCCGATACTGGCTGATGCAGTTAGGGAAGTGCTCTCAAATTGAGGTGATACGACCAATGGCATCTTTTTAGCGGTGAACGAACCTGTGTCTTCGTGGGGTTAAACTGGACTAGGTTAAGTCGACCCCAATCTGAAACTTTTGATAAAGAAGTTTCGATTTCAGACACAAGTTTGAAATGTTAGCGCGGCCGGTGTAAAGGGCATCACTCGTGCTATCGTCTGCATAGCAATGGATGCTGCTAATCTGCAGCATGTCATTGATATGCAGAAGAAACAGCGTGGGTGATAGCACACAGCCTTGTGGGACACCACAATTAACAGACTTGGAGTCGGAGCATGCACCGTCAACAACGACCTTGATGCTTCTGTCTGTAAGAAAACTGGTGAGCCAATTGCACAGTTTCTCGGGAAGCCCATAGGAAGGAAGCTTCGCAAGGAGCGCTTTGTGCCAGACCCGATCGAAGGCCTTCGCCACGTCCAAACTAACGGCCAACGCTTCCCCCTTGGTCTCGATCGCCTGTGCCCACCGGTGAGTCAAGTAAACAAGAAGATCACCAGCTGAACGACCCCGACGGAAGCCGTATTGTCGATCATTGAGGAGCTGGTGGTCTTCTAAGTACCGCAGGAGCTGGCAGTTAATAATGGATTCCATTATCTTGGAGAACAAGGAGGTGATGGCTATGGGTCGGTAGTTGGACGGATCCGAGTGATCTCCTTTTTTAGGGATTGGAATTAGTTATATATATAAATCTGTACATATGTACATATATATAGTTAGGTATAAATTTGCTTATTTATCTGTAAGTTACATGATTGTAATTATTGGTAAACAATTATTAAATAGTATTGTACGGTATTCTGACATTTAAAGAATATAAGAGTAATACATTTGTATTTGGAATCGCAGTGTTTGTAACATACCAGGCTAGTTACAGGTATTTGGTGGGAAAGATTGAGCATATTGGGTGAGTTCAGTCGGCTTTAGGCTGTCAGGATAAATGTTATAGTCAGTCTTGAATCCTGGGCGAAACCGAGTAGATGGGTGGGTAAATAAGCTGGTTGAGGCTTTTATAAAGTATTATAATTTATAACTTAAGGTCTAAAACGCTTTCCGCAATGTTTATGTTTCGTCGAGGGGGGCTTAACAAACATTCAATCAACGGACACAAAGAACATCCAGACTCGGGACCACTATTTGTGATAATTTTGTGGGAATCGAACCCAAAGTTCAGCAGTGAGAGTAACTAACCACTAGACAAACAGGAACGTCAAGTTTTAATTCGTAGGAGGTTAGGAGAGACCTTGATCAGCTCTTGGTATCTTAAAATCCTTCGAAGGGGAACGGACTGTCCTGAACTCCACAATCCATTCTGTCAGCTACATTGGCCTAATAACTACCGTGAACATCGTCAAAACCGCCGACGCAAATTGTTTGTGCATCTGCAGCGGCCAGTACAGAGTCTCCAGTCTCCCGTCCCGTCGTACCCTAGAAGCGCTCAATACCCTCCTGGTGAACAAGCCTGAGTGTGATGTGTTTGTAGACAGATGGAGTGAAATTGTAAGAGGGTCCACTGTGTATACATGCTGATAAATGCTATTGTAGTTTATTTTTAATTTATTGCAATACTTACCATATGTTAACTATTTTTTTTATGACAACTCCCGCACTAGGACTAATTCCTGTATCGCGTGGGACTTGA
Organism: Tyria jacobaeae; assembly: GCA_947561695.1. NCBI lineage: Eukaryota > Metazoa > Arthropoda > Insecta > Lepidoptera > Erebidae > Tyria > Tyria jacobaeae. The sequence goes on along the minus strand of OX387218.1, from coordinate 1,014,750 downwards.
CAAATAACAACGGACAAAAAGAACACCAGACTCAGAACAACAATTTGAGGATTACACAAAAATTGTTATCCCGTGCGGGGATCGAACCCACAGCACTTTACGCGGCAACGTGGTAGCGAGGTGACTATTTGAACCGCTACGCCATCCGTGCAGAATTAAATTGGTTTACCGTTTTAATTAACTATAAATAAATAAAATAAATCTAGTAACAGATTTAACTTTTTTCCTTTCTACAAATACATGTATAAATAAAGAAGTAAAAGCTATGTATATGTAAATGGGACTGCGCAACAAAAGGGGTTATGTATTTCTAGTATGATGTTTATTTGTTCTGCCTAAATGGGTTCATAGATTTCTAAGTGTAAAGTGTCATTTGAATAATCTCAGTAGTGAGAGTGACGTAGGGAATAATATTTAAACATAATATTTAAAAATTAAATTCAACCGGTTTCATGATAGCAAGGTCAGTCAGGATAAGGGACTAAAAACAAGGTTATCGTTATTACAAACTTATTTTAATTCTTTTATACATAAATATATAAGAGGGTATTGGTATTGGACTACGCCGACGTCTTCTGTGACAGGGTGAATGACTGCTATTATCATCCCAACTCCTCAAGATAATTTAGCAAACCTCTGTTGTCACCGATGACCTCGGGGAGAGTCCCACTCCTGTGCACTCCAGAACGATATCGGCAGCCGTCTCTTCCTCCTACAAACATGCTCAGCTGGGGGTCGGTTACACCTACATATATTAAACAGATGTTTGTTAAAAGGACCATGACCCGTTATTACCTGGGTTAGTGTCTGTAGTTTTAGACGTTTATGCATCTTGCATGCGAGAGAGAGCCTCCTTTGCCTGTCTGCATCCGCTCATCTCTATCCAGTATTTGTGCATCACCTTAGTATAACGCCGTATGACTGACGTAGGCCATCAAGAAGGAAGAGGAACGATGGGTTCAGGACCTTTCGCAGCCAAGTCTGATCCTTTTCTAGCTAGTTCGTCTGCGGCATGGTTGCCTCGTGAGTTACTGTGGCCTTTGACCCATTGCAGAGTTACGTGGTTATTGTTATTACGTACCTCTGTTAGGGACTGTTGACAGTCGTATATAAGCTTTGATGTGATAATATTGCTTTGCAGGACGTGTAATGTTGATTTGCTGTCCGAGAGGATTCGAATGGAGTAGTTCTTTGCCTTTCTTATACACTCTGCTCGGAATACAGTATTATGATCACCCAACGGTGTGGCTATATTTACATTTAGGTCTTCTGACAACAAAATTGTTCCAGACCTTGTTTTTAACATAAGCGGGACTAAATTATGATTTGCATAATGCGAGAAAATCAGACGCCTCTGAGTGTCCCTCCGGGGATATAGGAGTGAGTGAATGTATGTATTAATGTAGTAGTGTGTATTAAAGTAGCATAGTATGCATGTATGTTACAAGTATTATCTTGATGACACACTCATCATTGAAAGTATAAGAGTGTTATCAGTTGTAAAAGTATTAATAGATTGTGTGGCATCTCAACTCTGTGATGCTGTGAATTAGGATATATAGAAAGTACTGTTATCTATCTGAAAATGAATAACTATAACTTTGCTATAAAAGGTCAGCTTAATATATATATATATATATACATATATATCGTTTTTATATGCATTTACAAACGATAACCGTAATATTTAGATTAAAGAAACACTTAATATATTATACTATATATACTATAGGTTTTCTACCGTGCGATAACAGAGACAGAGACAAACATACACACGATGAACTTACAACACTTATTTTTGTGCGTCGGTATTAAGAACTCGTAACAAAGATTTTTTTATTTATTACTAACAACGTCGAACCTTTGAATTTGCTGGTTTATAAATAATTATAGTATTTTAAATGAATTAGTAAGCAGTAAACATTAAAAACTTCCTCTATTCAACTCCTGGCGCCATCATGAAATTTGCTTCAAATTACTAATTTAATGTTTTGTCATCGAAACTAAAAATACGTACAAGCTTCATTTTAATACGGTAGTAAGATAAAACTGATAAAACAAGAAGTAGGATAAAACTGACTTCCAATAATGTTTTGCATAGTTACAAGTGACGTTGAATTATTTTTCAAAAACGTAATGATTTTTCTATATCTTATAATTTAAGTCTCAAGGGTAATGTTACCTAAATAAAACCAAGTTTCATTTGTTAAAAATAAACATTTGTGACGTCAAAGCAGATGTGATAACATCAACATATCGTAAGTCGATTTTTTATCATTGTTATCAGTATTTTATCGACCGGAATTCTGAAGTATCATTCGTAAGTTAAACCTAAAATACAAATGTGCTCAATTGGGTTAAGATCGGGACTGCGTCGTGACGGCCATGGCAAAACTTGAATCCCGATCTCATCGAGGTATTGAATGACGGATCTTGCGGTATGGCATCGAGTATTGTCGTGCATTAATTTAAAGTTTTCATCAATAAATGGTGCGAAAGGTATGACGTGGTCTTGTAAGACTTCCTCCACGTATCTTTGAGCAGTCACACTGCCTCTATCAAACACCACTAGATTGGTACGAGCCTCGTAAGAGATACCTCCCCAAACCATTATGGATCCTCCCTGATAACCCACGATTTCGATTATTGCACATGGAGCAAACCGTTTATTTTGGCGCCTATAAACACGCTGACATCCATCTGGACCCCTTAAGGATATTCTGCTCTCATCTGAGAACAGTACGTTCTTCCATTGTTCCGTAGTCCAGTCAGCATATTCTCGTGCAAAGGCAAGTCTTGCTTTACGATGCTGTGCAAGCAGCTGTGGACCGCGATCTGGACGAAAAGCTCTCAGTTTCCTTTCAGCCAGTCTTCTTCTTATCGTACGTTCACTTACAGGGACATTTTTCACCTCAAACAGACGTGTGCGCGCTTCAGTAGCGGTGCAAAAGCGATTTCTTAGCACGTTACTGACAACAAAGCGGTCATCCAGAGCCGAGGTGCACCGATGTCGGCCTTGACCTGGCCTTCTCGTGTATGAACTAGTCTCCCGAAAGCGTCTGATGGCATCCCGCACTGTAATTCGAGGTACACCAAGCGTACGAGCGATGCGACGTTGGCTATACCCAGCGTCAGCTAAAGTCACTGCCCTAGCAGCACCAGTTGCATCCAGTGGCATTTTTTTCAGTCACAAACAATAATCGTACACTAAAAACTCAAATTAAACAATGTTCGTACACGATAGCAGACAAGAACAAGAAATGTAATCAATGTAACGTTACTGCAACAATGTCAAACAGACACTAAATTCTAAAAACGCTTCGGCGATACAAGTTTAAGAGTCGAAATAAAGGTTTTTAAGTGTTTAGTTTATTGCTAAAGTACCCACTTAACTAAAAACAAAACAGTAGATAAGCCACAGTTAAGATAAACAAACAGGGTGACGAAAAATATAGGTGGGCGTTTAATTGTGCCTGTGAGTGTATATTCTAGAATTAGTTTAGGATTAGTTTTGTGACTTTGATGATCCCTGTCTTATATCAAAGCATCGTGTTATTTATTATCAGGGTCCTGATAAAAAAAATACTTTAACAGGTGTCACTGGTGGGGTTTTCCCATTTTTATTTGTAGCCGGATTTAAATTAACAAATATTTAATATGTCACGTAGTTATGGGCGTTACAGTTTTGATTTATTAGTTATTTAAACGGTATTGAGTGGTAGAGCCATGCTTAGGCACGAATGGGCCGGCTCGACCGGTGCGATACCACGGCCTCACAGAAAACCGGTTGTGAAGTAACGCTTGCGTTGCATTTCCCCGAATTGAGTGAGGTTTCCGGAGGCCCACTTCCCCCTCCCCATTTGTCTCTCTCCTCATCTCCTTTTTCCTCTTTCCCTCCTCGCTCCCTGCATCAACCATCCCTCATCACCCTCAAAGGCGGGCAGCGCACTTGCGACTCTTGAGTTGCAAGTGTCCATGGACGGCGGTGTCACTTACCTTCAGGTGACCCGGCTGTTCGTCTGTCCGCATATAGTATAAAAAAAAAAATATTCAATCGGTCTATTGCTCAATTTACGTACAATCTATAGTAATGAAAAAAAAAGAAGTATGTTTTATGGGTTTGATAAATTCTTATTGAATTTAATAACCTCATTTTTTACTTTAAGGAAGTTTCAAGTGTTTTCTTTATTATTTTACTTATGAATAAATCATACACATCATCACACCGTACAGACCATCTGTTTGTGGCATGCATTGTCAATACTCATTAGAGAGTACAGTTAACAGTGGTAGAGCCATGCTTAAGCACGAAAAGGCCGGCTCGACCTGTGCGATACCACGCCTCACAAAATACCTGTCCCCGTAATTAGTGTGGTTTCTGGAGGCCAATCTCCCTCTCTCCTCTTTCCTCTCCCCTGATCCCATCTCGGTATCCCCACCCTCTTCTTCCTCTCCCCGCATCCCCATCTTTACTTAATACTATTCCATTTTTTTTTATACCATAGGGGGACAGACGAACAGACGGGTCACCTGATGGTAAGTGACAACCTCCGTCCATGGACACTTGCAACTCAAGAGTCGCAAGTGCGCTGCCCGCCTTTGAGGGGGATGAGGGATAGGGGGATGCGGGGAGGGGAAAGAAGAGAGGTGGATGAGGAGCTGGGAAAAAGAAGAAGGGGCATGAGGGGAGGGGACAGAAGAGAGGTGGATGAGGAGCTGGGAAAGAGGAGAGGGGGGTGAGGGGAGGGGAAAGAGGGGATGGGGAGTTGGGCCTTCGGAAACCTCACTCATTTCGGGGAAATGCAACATTAGCGTTACTTCACAACCGGTTTTCTGTGAGGCCGTGGTATTGCACCGGTCGACCGGCCCATTCGTGCATAAGCGTGGCTCTACCATCTTCCTGTACTTACGATTAAGGTAAGGTTCTGTATGTACGCAATCTGTATTAATTTCTTTCTTTGCCGTACAATAGAGAGTACCTATCATATTTTTAATTCGAACAATAGTTATGTATTAGTGAACAAAGTATTTGCGTCTGCAAAAGAGTATAAATTAGCTCCGACGTCTTGAAGTTTTATCAATTAGATTACGTTTGCGGGTGTTCGTTATCACTAAACATTTTTATGTTAATGCTATTACTTTTAACCTACTTAAGAAAGGGAAGGTACTGTATCAGTTGCTTATTTTTTTAAGTGCTTTAGATTTATCGAGTTGACGAGCCTGGTTAACAGATTTAAATTGTTTGAAATGTTCTTTTAAACTTAAAGTCAAAAGGAACAAAATTTATTTTGATTACACAACTAAGGATATTTCACTTATAGCTCCATGGCCACATTATTATATATTTTTAAATGGTAACTACAGCATTTGCATAGTCAGGATTTTCACTGAGATTCTCTTTCTCTTAAAAAAAAAAAAACACTTATAAAATCTCGTACGTGCAATCAAATAATTTTTGAATTGAGAAAAGTCCTAAAGAATCCCGTTCCTGTCGGGAAAAACTTATGTTTTAACATCAGAGTTGAGACAAAGATTACAACACTATTGGTTAAAAACTGTTTGTTAGACTAACACATTTAACTCTTGATATTAAAACTTTTGTTTACGCTGGATGTGAGGTATCCTTACTTCCTTTCAGTGTACTCCTTACAACATAATTTGCAACTATTTGGATAAAAACTTCACGTATGCATAATTCCATGATGGTCAATTGAGTAGGTAAGGAATTTAGCCTTCTATAGCTGTTGCCAGCGACTTAGTTTGAGTGGAAATACTGAACCGTACGTTTTTCCGGGATTTAACCTACATATGTGCTATTCGAAACTTTAATCGATCTCCGTAAAAAAATCTTTACAAACACCAATTCAAACACTAGTTAAGCATTTTTGAGTATCTCTTTCTCTCGTGACATTTAACGAAACTGTCAAACAATATATTAATGATTGAGAGAACCTAATATAATTGACAGCTTAATATCAAACTCTTGCAATTACAATACCGTGTCGAAATAATTACTGTCTACTGTCAACATTTCCATTGTGAATACAAACTTATTTTTTAGTTAAATCTAACAAATTTCAGCTTTACAATGAACAAGTTAAGATATATAGCGCGTGTATAGATAAACTGGTGCTGATATGGATTGTGTTCACATCATATATCATGGTTATCTACGAACAAACTCGGTAGCCAGCAATTATTTTAGATTTCGTCGCCTCCACGGATTTTTGGTGGAGTTATCTCTTATCTACAGTTAGATATGTACGTATGGAGTGTAGGTATGTTGAGGATTAAATCGAATTATCGCGATATGTTCAGAGATATTACTTCGATACGGAACACTCAAAAATAGAATGATACACGTTTGTTTGTATTTAAACCATTCACAGTTTTCGTATGCTGTCTGCTAAAGACCAAAAAGGAGGTTATGTTTATGTTTCTATGATGTTTCTTTGTCAGGGCATAGAACTTACAGGGCTTGATGGACTTCGCAAGAAATGCAAGATGTTCAATCGTCTTAGTAGAGAAAGTGACATTGTGCTTAACATTTCAAGATTTCGTCAGCTATAGAAGAGACGAAATTAATAATGAATATACCTAACACTTTTCATATTTTTTTAACAATTAATATTGGTTATGATCATGCTAGTGTGAGTTTTATTGCCGCAAAGATTTCGCAAGTTTGAATAGAGTGATTCCTTTATTGTTCCGTGGACAGGTAAATTAATAAAAAATGAAATATATATGTACATATATTTTTTAAATGGAGTGTTAAAAAATCGTCTTTCAATTTGAAGACATATAGTAGGAACTGTCTATACCTATTGTTAATTAAACGGAGTAATTTTGCATCTTTTTTTTATTATCATCTTTATTTTAATTTTCATTTCGGGGATGCTAGACTAGTTTCGGTCTCGACAGGAGACCATTCTCAAGGAGTAAGTTGTCCAGCCGCGACGGTACCGGACGTCACACTCATTCTCGTCTCATCTCCGAACAAATTCTTATTGACAAAACTAGTCGGGCATCCCAAAATAGACACGTGAGTAAAACCGTATATTAAAAAAAAAAAGAATGTAACTCACGAAAGTTTTTATTCTAATAATATCATCATCATCATCATCTTCTTACCCTAATCTCCGTTTTATTTGGAGTCGGTGCAATATTTTCTATTCTTACATTAAACTCTATCATTCGTCATTGTACTGCTTACTCTCTTTCTAGACATATCCTCTTTGACGGGCAGAAAATGGGACATGTAAACACGTATACAAATAAAAATTCCAGAAGAAAATTCAAGTTAAAATTCTCACTCGTGCAATAAATGTCTTAATGTATATCAGTTTGTTACCGAATGATCTGTGTGTCTGTCTGTATTAGTATGTCTGTCTGTATTACGAGATTAAAGGGATTAAAGGTGTTTACTACGGAGTACTATGAGATGATAAGATAGCGGTCCCTCAGATTTGTTGTCATTGAAATAAACTACAAAAATACTAAATAGGAAATATTTTTTATTTAACAAAAAATACTGACAAAAGTAGAAGCTACTGACAAGCGATAAGTTGTACACATACATACATTTGCTAGCCTTACTAAACTCCTACACTGATGTAAATATCTACACAGTTTTCAGTCAAATAAATATATTCTTTAACGTTTCAGCAAAAACTTATCTCATACATTAAAGAAAGAAATACACATGTATATGGTTTAACTATAGAATATTGGCATGTAGTTCTTGGTAAAGTAGAATAGCTGGCTTTCAATGCAGTTCTTGGTGCTGCTCTCCACCCCATTTCTACCCATGGGTGTCCTGAAATGCGACTATGGGATCAGATTGTTATCTATGAGACAGTATCTATACAGCCAAAAGTGCCCGATTGACGGTAATAGGCTATTACGTTGGTGGGACCAATTTGTTATTGACAAAATGTTGGTGTTTTATACACTTCTGCCTACCCCTTAGGGGATATACGCGTGTATGTAATTTGTCTTAGATAGGTTTGAACTTAACTTAAAAACTGAGAAAGTTTTCTATACGGTAGTCTATGAATTTGTAAACGATTTAATATTTAATTATTTGTTACTTACGTAATGCATTCATTACACACCACTTCGAGTGCATATAATTTTTAATGCCTGGTAAATTGCTAATAGAAGATTATTTAGACGAATTAAAATCGAATTAATTTTATACGAAGATAATGTGTTTTATTTGGTTCAAAGTACTAAACCACCAACCAAAGAAACCAAAACAAACAAAACCACAACGAACTCAATAAAAATGGCATCGGTGACCATAACAATATTTGAAATAAAACTTGACATTGTCACCCTACAAACGCACTTTTTAAAGACTTTCAATTCTGTATAAAGCAAATATGGTCTAATTTACCTTGCAGGTTATCCTGTCACTTCAATTATGTACGATGAAGCAGGCTTGTCTTCCTAATTACGTGGCGATGGCTGTCTCGAGACCAGGAGATAAACAAATAACGAAATAAGATGATACTCTCCGGTTTTGACGTGAAAAATGAACAAGCATCGCCAATTTGGACAGGTGATTATCGAGTTGAAATGTGTCAAATAACTTTGCCTCAATGTTAGCAAGAAGTTTTGATATGGTGAAATGGTCATTTGTCGTTCTGTGTTTATTTTAGTAATTAAATACTAATAATAAAATAAATGAAGGAATGAATTGGGAAGTGTGAGAGTAATATGAGCTACAGCTCAAGCAGTTTAGGTACTCCAATTTGATGCCGGGATGCCAGGGTCCAAGCTCTCCAATTGATCAATATCATTAATTTTAAGTAAGCCAATTTTAGGTATCACTAGTGATACAGAATCAAAAATAAACTTTCTAAAGCCGTGAAGCTTACTGCAGCTTAGTTAAGTATACTTAGAGAGGTGACTGCCTGTCTTTTATCAGACAATACAGTCTATTACATACCAACCACATACCTCTTCACCGTCAGATCTGGTGAGATGGAAACCCGTGGGGCTCGTTCGACAAGAAAAGAAGGTAGCTATGTTTATTATTTTTTAAAGAGTAGATAGTTTTTATAGAATAATTACTTATTAAGGTTCAATTCAACTTGTGCGTGATATTAAATTAACTTAGCTATTAACAGTTTTAATGTAATATGATACACAATGAGGTTGACAAGTTTTTGTAAAACATGTATCACTAGAATATGTGGGTAACCACGACACGCGTTCCTGTATCAAATTAACTATTTTGTATTAATTATTTTTTTAACTTGTAATATTCAGTGGTTCGATAATTAGATTAACTGATATTAATTGTGATTCATATTGAACAAATGTTGACACCTAAGGTTATTTTTACCACTAAAATTATTTAAATTTCTTCGGTGCATTTAAGATGTCTATCTAAATCATTCAAAACACAACCTTTACAAGGGAAAGTGGTTGAGCTAGTTTATACAATAGTTTGTACGTTATTCTTTGTTTGTCTGTTACTGTGATGTAGGCCAGAATAGCTCACACGTCACTTAGGTAATAGTAGAGTCGGGAGGTGTATATTTGGAGGTCCGTCAAGCAACATTGTAAGCATTTCTCTAACAAAGCAAGCTCTCTGTAATGAGATAACCTGTCACATGCATGCAAAAGGTCTATAACTGATTGAAAATATAGTTTATTCTTCATTTTAGATATTTAAAAAGTAAACAACTGAGAACCCAGCAGGAGAACTAACGTCCACATATCTATGAGAATACCTTAAATCCCACTGGAATAAGAAATTCCACCTAAAATTCGTTGAACTTCTGTATCTACAAATTATTGACAGGTGAAAAACTAAATTATTTATTCTATCACATAACGAAAATTCATTCAATATTAAGCCTTACATTAAGCGATTTAAGATATCGTGTTTTGTGAAAGGGAAGACATTAGATAATGGTTTTGTAAGATATGAATGCTATTCTTCGGGACACGCGTCCTCAGTAGGTGGCCACCAATGTTTGGTTCATAACTGTAAAGGATTTAAAAGCTTATTGTTCAAATGGTTAATGTACTTATAAATTCCTTTAACCTACCTGTTATTCTGTACTGTCCAGTTATCACGGAGTAATATTTCTTGTAAGCAAGACAAAAAAAATGTACTTAACTTTAGATAATTTTAAGTATGGTAGCAACAATTACTCGGCTAATATTTTAATTCTTCACAATTTACTTTTTTTTTAATTCACACATTTTTTAATTATTGTGACTTTCGAGTTGCGGGTGTCCATGGGCGGCGGTAGTCACTTACCATCAGGTGACCCGTCTGCTCGTTTGCCCCCTATCGCATAAAAACAAAAACTTCTACCCTAGGAGATGGATTTTTTTTTTAATTTAAATGGAACCAACCTTGAGTAAATAAATTTATAGAAGAATTATTAAAATCAGTAGACTAAGTTAGTATCATTTGTTTCTTTTGCAGTGTAAGTTGCGTCAATAATTCTTGGTTAGTGTAAAGGAAGGAAAATTTTAGTTTAGATTTGGAAGTGAGTTTTTATTACAGCTGACCACGTTGGTGGGTATTTACAGTTCAATGGGGTGGCTGATATCAAGGTGTTGCGATGATACGATAACGTGCATTCACCGACGTGTAAGGAAATTACACTCAACGGCTTGGCACACACGCCGAATGTATTGTTACCGTGTAGGCAACTGTTTGTACAATAAACTGTAAAAATGCAGACACAGGGTATTTATTTAACTTGCAATACATGATCGTTCGAGTCAAATCTTGTACTTTTCATTTGAGGCATTTCTTGGGTCCGATAGAACTGAAAATTTTCAAACACCTTTTTTAATGACCATATGCATCTTTACGATAAGCATGAACTAATTCCTATTCTACAAGCTTGTAGTAGACATATTTTTAAATTAATTTATGAGGGTGGGTATTATTCATATTTATACAGAACTTTTCTTTGAAAATAAAAGAAAAACGCAAACATTACGGTAAATAGACGATGACATCATTTAACTTTACATAATAATTTATATTTTATTAGTAGTTTTTATTATACTATAGGGACAGACGAACAGACGGGTTACCTGATGGTTAGTGAAAACCGCCGTCAAAAGACGGAACACAAGAGTCGTAAGTGCGCTGTCCGCCTTTGAGGATGGTGAGGGTTAGGGGGACGCGGGTAGGGTAAAAAAAAGATGGGGTATAGGAGATGGGTGAGGAGATTGGGAGTTAGGCCTCCGGAAACCTCACTCATTTCAGGGAAATGCAACGCAAGTGTTACTTCGCAACCGGTTTTCTGTGAGGCCGTGGTATCGCACCGGTCGAGACGGCCCATTCATGCCTAAGCATGGCTCTACCACTTGTATAACCAATTTTTATATATTAAACAATAATGATTTTTTTTTTATTTGAAAACTGTTGCTTACCTTGTGGTCTCATTTCAATGCGGTCTAGTTCTGACGATGCTATCCATGAGTAAACCATATAAGTCTTAAAGTTTATAATAGACGCATTGAAGTCAGTTGTCTACTTTTTTAGTTAAATTAAAATTATTGTTACATACATAAACTCAAGCCTATAGATAGATAGATAGATAGATAGATAGATAAACTCTTCATTGTTCAAATAAAAGACATTACAATATTGTCATAACATATTCCTAATTTGCACAATTGGCGGCTATATCTCCGTATGGACACGCAAAAGCTTTTCAAAACACTTACTTTTTGCAAACAATAATTTAATCTCACTTACATGTTAGGGGTATTTGTTAGAACAGTTTATTTATGTTAATATTTTTTATAGGTTTCTCTAGAATTAGAGAATTCTAGAATTCGAACAAACAATAGATAGCTGGTGTAAACCATTAAGAAGAACCCTAACTGACTTTGGCAAAGTGACTACAGGCCTCCGTCATTTTATTGTATCAATAGAGCTACATATAGATATATTTATTAGTCACCTAAAGTCAATTTGGGAAAGAACATTAATTCCCAATTTTCTATCTTTACGGTTGATTTTTTTTTATTTATATTTTTGTCCAATTTCGAAATATATCCAATAAAAAAATACTATCCTGCAGAAAGATATATGTTACGAGGTGCTAATATATTATTTCATGGTACTGTAAATGATCTATCACACATTATATCAGACTAATTGACTAAAGAAGCCCTTTAACAATGATTGATTAGTTCCGGTTTAACATGATAAGACTATTGTTGAAAACTGAGGCAGTTATTCAAGTAAAATCAAATGACTTCCTAACTAAAATCCCACACACGAATATATCGTTAAACCTGTATAGAACTTACAAAGAAGACACTTTCTCTTCTTTCCCTATCTTCAAATAGTCGTGGGGTTCACGGTGGAGTTTAATAGGGTCACCCCATCTCTCTCCGGTGAAGTCGTATAGGGCGACTAAGGAATCAGGCTGTTATCTATCAGACAGTATATATCAGTCATACAGTGTCCTGTAGGCTTGCCCCAATTACGTGAGTGTGGCCCCTTCGGGATAAAAGCATGAGGATATATAAAGTAAAAATTAAAACAACATTGGCGCTATTCTTACACTTTTTGGGTTCTTTTTATTAATTAAACACTTTAGAATCAACCCTTCCAGCTGAAGTTATTCTCCATGAGCAGGTACCATTATTGACAGTTAAAAGTTATGACAATTACATGTACACGTCAATATTTTATCTTGTATTCTGAAGATTTCTACCTGAGAAGTTCGGACACGTAGAGTGACTGGCCGAGCGGCCGAGTGTCCGAGTAGAGGCGACCGGTAAAAAACTTGCCTCGTTTCGATTCATTGAGCGATTGGCACTAAGCCCTGAGGCACTCAAACGTTTGTATATTTATATAATTTATTCATTAGAATACAAATAAACTTTATTGTACATAAAAAGAAATTGTTCACAAAAGATAAAACAGATAAACATGATGCAAACTGCATCCTTTTCGATAAAAAACTATTTCTTACCGACAACCTTTGGATCAACAAAGACAACAGTAATTACATGTAACTGAGGGTAGTTTTGGTGCCAACAGTAACATAAGGTAAGATATGTTTTTTTAATTATGTAAACTAAGAATATATTTTTACATACATGTATGCAGTAATTCCTAACAATACCATATTACATATATTAAATACTCATACATACGCAAATAACTTGCGACTGACCTCACGCAGGTGAGGTAGTTGTTTCCAATCTATTCTAGCTAACATCCTGGGACTGCCCACTACAATAAAAAGCGTCTTAGAAGGATTTAAAACCAATCCATATATATATAATAGATAATTTCCTTAGATATAACAAGGAATCGATAAATGAATCAAAAACCCTATAAAACTAGTTAATAAACATATATTTTTGTCAAAACACCACCAGAATAGTATCACATCGGTTTGCGTATCACATAGGGATGCTGTTGGTACAGAATACGTAAAGGTAGATGGCGAAACAAAAATATCAAAAACATCGAAGACGTGCGGGTAGATAAAGATTTTTCTACCTCATGGTTTTATAACGGAGGGCATTGCTTGACTGAGACAGTGCAACCTGGTCGATACGTCGGATTCTTCAAAGCTATGCAATACCTGTATCATTACCACGTCAATTTTGGTTTTTATAATTCGATAAATTTACCAATCGTGGAACGTTAAAGTTTTAGAGCGAGTAGAAAAGTTATTTCGCTATTATGCTATTGTGTTTGGTATTACGAATTGTGCAGTGTTGAGGATGTTCAATATAAAAGTGATTGTATTCTTACTAACCTTGTTTTAATCTCATTCGTAACTACTAACCAACCAAATTCAGAGTTCAACAGGCATTCGATTTTACAATAGACAGTTTCTTTTACGAGTGTAGGTATCCAATTCGATATTTTTATCATTACTAAATAGATTTCTATGCCTCTCTTTAATTGAACCGGTTAATTAAATTTCATGACAAAATTTCACGTCTAACGGTGGAAAATTAAGGGATGAATAATAGATACAGCTTTTTATACTTTTACATTAAAGCATTGACATGCCATGTACATTTTATGCTTAGAAAAACATTGATTGTATACAAAATGTTGAGAACCTCTTTACATCCGCTGATGAGCACGACAGGCTATGTTGTGACAGCTCGCCGGGACGCCCTCTAACAACATTATATGCCTTTGTCTGTCTGTCTGTTCGTCCGTAATGGCCTTTCGTGGAATTAAATATCTTAACAAGTTAGATTTTTGCTATCTAAAGTAATTTTGGACGTATTGGTAACGAAACAAAATACTTTTAAGATATTTTTTTACTTTGGGACACCACTTTATAGTGACTTATGGAGTGTATTTTATTTGTGAGGAACAATTAAAGGCTTAACACATAAAAGGTGATTATCTAAGAAGGCGTACGATGTAATCCAAGCAAATAAGAGTTATTGGTAGAGTCCAGTCGACTTATACTCAAATCAGTAGGTATCTGTACATTCTGTACCAATACTAACGGGCATTCTTAAAAACCTCTCCTGTGCCTTTCTGTCGATATTCCAGAAGAAAAAAAATATGAATGAATTATATGCCGCATATAATAATAATATAAGAACTCCAGACATCTCACGCACGGCCGTCTGATCCCAAACTTAGTAGAATATACATCATTCTAAATACATACGTGTTATAGATTAATTACACTTAGCCACAGAACAAATGATCATATTCGTTATTTATTTATTTTTTTATTCGACTTTATGCACATATTGTACAAGGCGGACTTAATGTAACACGCATAAATTCATTACACACTTGTTCTGGGTGAGAATTAAACCCTCTGGCTTATTAGTCTGTATTAGTAACCACTAGACCGACAGGCCAATGTATTATGAGTATTTTCCAGTAGTCACAACTTTGCATTATTTGATTGTTGTAAAGTTTCATTTGGATAATATTGAGAAGTGGGTCGAGTCATGAGCTTGCAATTGAAAACCCCACAGAACAAAAATAATTTCAATATACAACCATATATCGACAAATCAAAGATTTTATAGATTATTAGATATCTATCTAATATAAAATCTTCAATAGACCCCGCTGACGCCGGCGGCTAGATTTCATCCATATACCTAACAACAGTAATATCTTTGTTAAAATCAAACAAAAATAACATCAATGCTACCACGATACGCAATGCGATGATATATCTTGTTAAATACAGATAATTATTTATTGATTCCGTATAATTAAAAAAAAATCTCTTGTTTGTTATTGAAGATGATATTAAACATACTTTCACACTTATATCCCTGAAGGGACAGGCAGAGGCGCATCAAGCGCCCACATGTGTGCAACCATGATTTAATTTAGTCCCACTTATGTAACAGGGGCTAATTGTATGTATTGTGGTCAACGGGGCACTGAAGAAACTCTCTATGTACTATCGGATAGATTACAGTCCAATCCCTTAATCGCCTTAAGAAGTACTATTTACATTTGTATCGTACGTGAATAAAAAAGAGACTCTCACTGCTATGCAACTAAGAGCAAGTTAGCTTGACAATAACTATTTCAACAATTAATGTTAAACAACTTGTCGTTCCTAGTTACAAACGATATATTCTATTTTTGTACGTAAGCTTCTTTTATAAGTCATATCGAAGCGAGTTTGCAAAAGAATATTTTATAATAAAACCTTTTCACTAAAAAAAAAAGTTTGACAATTAATTTACATACATTCAAAGAATTTTAAATTAAGAATTATCCAATGAATTTCGAAAATTCTTATTTACTGACAAAATAGACGCGTATTAAGCGCCAACATTTTAGTTCATATTATGGTTAAATGTGGGCACTTATACGCCTTTGCTAACCCTATCGAAGATTATAGACGTGAGTTTTGGTATGTATGTATGTAGTATATATGCGTGTTTACATCATAACTCGTGTGGACAAAACTATAATCTTTAAAAAAAACATCAAAATATACTTGAAATGCGCTGAAAGTTTATGGAATGGAAATATCACTGCTTTAACAGTTAAATAGGGCATTGTACGTCCATTCTGTTACATTTGAGATTCGGTGCTTACAGAGCGGCTCACAGTCAATAATCCAATGTTTTTTTTTGGCCAAAACTTCCACTAAGCAAAGGACTTTTGTTATTTTTTTTTTAAACCCAACGTGCCTAAAGTAAAATTGATTAATTGCTAATAAATTATGATAGTGATGTCAGTTGATATCGTTGATTATAGATTAAGGGATTACATTGCCAGAAACGTGCGATAAACTTGCAATGATTTCTGAATAACTATGTCATGGTTACGCAAGATATTATTGCGGGTTGTCAGTTGAATGGCGCAAGTTAATTAAACAGAGGTCGTATAAATGCTATTTTGTTCCTCCCTCGAGAACAGTACTCTTTAAGAAGAGTTACATTTGTCGAGTGTAAATATACATAATATGATAAGTCTTTTTCTCAGGTTAGTCGAAACAGGTCAGGTTTGGAAAATTTGTTGTGCAATAAAATATCTGTCTACCTTAACGGCTTGGTGTGAGGTGTCATAACATTTCAGTATAACTTCATTGAAATAATTCACTTAAAAAATGTAGATAACTAACTTTAAAATTAGAATCGTCCTCTAACTCCTAACCGTTCAGGAGTTGTACTTTCCATTATCAGCTCAGCAACATAAGTATAAGTGTTAACACACACAACATCCACATTTTGTCAATTGGAGTTTGGTCCCACTAGGGTGCTGACAAGCGGGCACTATATGACTGTATATATACTGTCTGATATATGTATAACAGTCCCATCTCATAGTCGCCTTTCACGACACCCACGGGAAGAGTTAGAATGGCCCTATTCTACTCCACAGGGACCACACGGCAAAAATAGCTTTAAGAATTATAGGAATAAACCTTGATAATGCCTATAAACTTTGAGGGTTTTCCTCGATTTCCCTGAGGGCCCCTGATCAAATCCTAAACCACCACCGAAGTATACTCTTTAAAATAAAATAATAAAAAAAAATTGAATAGAACCTTTTTGGAATTGGTTTAAAATTTTGGAAGTTAATAATCTAGGCGGAGTTTATGTACTTTTATCATTTTACTGTTTGCGGAATGAAAGGTGCCCTGTGTCCTATTGCGTACCCCTGGCAACCTGCATGTAAATAGTGAGATTCGATTGAGTAGGAAGACGTTAGGTAAAGCGTAACAAACTCCCCCTCACGTTTATAATATTAATTTGGTAATTGGATTGATAATAAAACAAATCAAATTGCTTCACTACTACATAAGTTATATCAGAGAGAAGCTTAATACTGCAAAACTTTTTTTTAATGGTAGTTAGTGAGAGTGAAAGAGATGGAACTAACGAACACCCATAAAAATGATACATTTAAGGTATTCATGATGCCAATGATGTTTAGTGTTTGATACCACAAAGTTTTAACAAAAATTCAGCCTTACCGCTCACAGCTCAATTATATACACTAGCTTTTGCTCGCAGCTTCGCTCGTGAGGACGTAATTTTTTAAACCAACCCTGCGCTCAACCTGAATCCGATATACAAAGATTTATTCAAATTGGTCATGCCGTTATTGAGGTTTAGTAACAGTAACGATATTATTATTTCTTTTTTTTATATAAGATATAGCTTTTTATCGACTGCACGGATGTGTAAGTGGTCACCTCGCCACCACGCTTCCGCGCCTAGTGTTGTGGGTTCGATCCCCGCACGGGAGACAACACTTTATATAATTCACAAATTGTTGTTCTCAGTCTGGGTGTTCTTTGTGTCCGTTGTTTGAATGGTTGTGAAGTCCCCGCGACACAGGAATTAAACCTAGAGCGGGAGTTGTCTTCACTAAAAAAAAACAAGGGAGGTTCTTGTTTAGATTTTGTAATGTTGCTTCTTGTGATAAGGACGCTAATTGTACATTTTTTTTATACCATAGAGAACGACGAACAGACGGGTCACCCGATGGCAAGTGACACCGCCGTCCATAGACACCCGCAACCCAAGAGTCGCAAGTGCGCTGCCCGCCTTTGAGGGTGATGAGGGATGGTTGATGCAGGGAGCGGAAAGAAGAGAGGAGGGATGAGGAGATGGAAAAAAGGAGAGAGGAGATGAGGGGAGAGAAAAGGGGGGCGGGGGAATTGGGCCTCCGGAAACCTCACTCAATTCGGGAAAATGCAACGCAAGCGTTACTTCACAACCGGTTTTCTGTTAGGCCGTGGTATCGCACCGGTCGAGCCGGCCCATTCGTGCCTAAGCATGGCTCTACCACTGAAAATATAAGATGTGTGTACCAGTGAAGATGTATATCAAATATACATATAAATTTATATGTATATTAATTTAATTTTATATGTATATTTGATATACAATAAAGAGTACTTACTTACTTAGATTAAAAGCGCAAAATTTAAATGCATAAATAAGGATGCCCCTTCGTTTGAATAATATATTTAAAACCTTTCTAACAAGTAATGGAAATGTATGTATTTTGCAGCCCCTTTACACTTAGCTTGCTATGTTTCTGCTAGCTAATGTCATGATTATTCATTATTTCAAAAATTTAAGTGTAATTTTTACTTTCGTATTTATAAGTTTCTATAGTATGTTTCACATAGGCTGACTCCTGTGACATTTGATGTTATCCGGTTTACGCAGATTATCTTTGTATAATATAAAAATAACGCTACATAATAACTATAAACAAATTAAACATAACTATTTATATGATAATTTAATTATTTAGTTTAAATAATAATAATTTGTTTTTTTATTCCACCACAAAATTATCAATTTTAATGTATACTTCTCAAAAAAGCAATACGTACTCTGTAGTGATTGAACAATTAAATCAATATAATCAAATAAACGTTTGTATATAATCAAATCAAACTACATGTTCATGAGCACAGGTAGTCGCTTACCGTGCCTGCCCTGTGACCTGTCTCCTTGATTAGTCATAAAAAAATAGTTACTATTAAAAATACTGTAATAATAATAAATAAGTTTTAAGAATGTTAGTGTTTGAATTTATATTTCATACAAATACTTTACTACATATTAGGTGACCCTCTGTCGATTGCGGAGGTAAGACATCATGGAGGATTGGCTTGAGAAGAGACATGGTGTCCTCTCCTACCGGTTGACACAGGTGCTTACCGGACATGGTTACTTTGGGAAGCAAGGGGCCAATGCCTGGGTGCCATCACTGCGAGGGCTGCCGCGTGGATACCGCACTCCACACTTTGTTGGAGGGGGTGGTCTCTCGCTGGAGACCATGGTTATGTGTATGGTCCAAAGCGACAGTGCGTGGGATTCTGCCGCCTCGTACTGCGAGGCAGTGATGGTTATGGATTATTTATTTTCTTTTTCTAAAAATAATCGATTTCAGTCACAAACATTACAAACATTAATTATTTATTTACAGTCAATTAGGCAAATAAGAATTTTTCATGGCAGAGACTTCAAAACTGATTCTAACTAAAGAGAACCAAGTTAATATGAAAATGATTTTGCTATTATTATTTCAAGAGGCACCATTTGATAATAAAAATTGATTACTTGCAGGAAATATAAAAGAAACTAGTTCATTATTATTGCGCTGGTTTTAATTGTAACCAATTTGTTTTTTTTTATGAACAAAAACAGACAGGTCATCTGATGGTAAGTGACTACCACCGCCCATGGACAGTGGGTAACAATTTTCAGGTTTCAATTTTATACAAACATTTATTTCATTATAATGATTTAATTGCTGAATCGCTACAGGGTCATGATTCAGGTTACGTATTACGTACCTATGTATTTATTTTTTGTGTTTTAGTGACAAATTTAGTTTTGAAGTATGTTGGAATGAAAAATCAAATTATGTAAGTTTTTAAGAAAGGCAACTCGAGAATAAGGAATAATTCCTGTGTCGCGGGGCCATTATAAACATTCAATCAACGGAGATAAAGAACATCCAGACTCATGACAAATGTTTGTCGATCACACAAATTTTTGACCCGTGTTGGAATGGAACCTACGACCTGCAGTCAGGGTCACTAACCACTAGACCAACAGGCCCGTCATTATTCAACAGATTTTTACTTATCTATCGTGTAGGGTTATTTTTATTCTTTACACAAATAATCTGATAATAAATCAATATTATTTCAAATATCACAGAAGTCGGCCACTTGAGAAATGCTATAGAAAATTATGAAAGAAAGCGACTTTGTGGTATCACACTACATGTGTAGTGTGTGATACCACAAAGTCACTTCATTGGCAACGTGAAAACCTTAAGTGTATCACATTTAGGCGTGATCGTTAGTTCCATCTCTTTCACTCAGTAATTACCGTTAAAAAAACGTGTCGCACTATCAAGCTTTCCGAATTTCTGATATAATTTATGTAAATCAAAGCATTGATGTTCGTTTCATTATCAATCCAATTATCAAATTAATATTTCTCAATTGTCTCCGATATAAACGCGGAGTCGTGGGTACAGCTAGTAAACTATATATGCCGCTCGCGGGTCGTTGTTATTAGAAGTAATTGCTATTCCTAACTACTTTTTTTAAGCATTTATATACCTAATTCCGATTTTTGGCTCGCGGGTCGTTTAAATGATGAAAATAGATAGGTAAAGAAATAACTTCCCCTTTTTAAATTACTTACGCCATCAAGCCACCAGAACTAAAAATCGGGTTTGACTAAATACGAAATCTTTGGAGAAAAATTCAACAAGTAACATTTTTTTCTTCCATTCAGATGTCATACAACTCGGTTTGAAAGATGAGTATCAGTGACAGCGGCGTATGACGGGGCACACAAAAGTTGTATCAATGACTGTAATCCGGCCTAAGCTAATAATATTAGCCACAACAATAGCTAAGCGGTCTCGGTAGCAAGCCGTTTTAAAGGGCTTTTAATTTTTTATGAAGAAGTGATCCAAACATACCTGATGTTTGGATCATCAACCAAAAATACTTATAAAAGATTATTAGAGATTGTGTTTGTCATTTGTAAATTGCATATTCAAACAGATGATGCCAAATTTTTATATGATTGCTCGAAATGATTGGTCATGTTAGTATTTATGTCATGTTAGTATTTATGTCATGTTAGTATTTATGTCATGTTAGTATTTATGTCATGTTAGTATTTATGTGAGTTGCTTTAGTTCTTCTTAATACCTGAACAGATTTGAATGTAATTATTTATAAAATAATATTTACTACTACTACGATTTTGTTGGCAGGATAGTTGCTTTTTTTTTCATTGTTTGAAAGTGCAATGGGAGTTCAGTCAATGGGGCTTAGACGTTAAATTGAGTCACGTTTCTGGGTGAAAAGAAACAAAAAGGTCTCATTTTGTATGAGCGAATTATGGAAGTGTCGAATTTTAATTGATATTTTATAGAAAGTTTTCAAATTAGCGTAATAAATGATTAATTTCTGCTTCTTTTTAATCTTCTACTTTAATTTTAATCTTCATTTAATTATAACTTACATAAATATTTAAATATTTATTTAAGTTCTTTCTATCTTGCACATGAGGACTGAATCTCATATCGCAGGGGACTTTATTAACGTTGAAAAAACGAATAAACACAAAACACCTAATTCGCTACAACTACGTGTGGCTTACATATTTTTTATCCGGGGTACAAGGCCACGAGCTCTGACTCAGCAGTCAGGTTCATTTGCCTCTAGAACACTAACTAATACTGTACTGACTCCAGTCACCAGCTCTTTCATGCACAATGGCAGCGTGCTATAAATATTATTACAGGCGTTACAAAGTGTAGATTTTAACCGCTTTGGTTGCAATGAGACGAATTGCTATGAGTTCTTAATCAGGCGATTTGATTTATATGTCGTGGCCAGGTAATAAAGAGATCATGATGTACCCAACCAATTTATGAATATTCCTTTCATGTCAGATCATGATATATGGTTTGGCTGTATGAACAGATAATTGTACGACTACTACCTAATGATCGTCTCATCAAATATTTCCATTGTTAGAGCACTGATGTTGTTTTGATTTTGCATCATAGCAGTTCCTAAAATATTTTGTTTCAAAAGTTAATAGTAATGTGTAAATATACACATATAATAAAATTGTAAGGGGCCGATGCTGATGATGTGTTGGTATAGACATACAAACTAATGTGAGGGTTCTTTATTAGAGTAACAGAAGCCAATACAAGATTCTTAGAATTTTGCCGTCTCCACAAAATATCTCTACATACATTGTATTTAGTATAAATAAATAAAAATAAACAACAATTTATTTAAATAATTTTATTAAAAAATCATTCGCTATAAAAGAGGTACACAAAATTGAATATATACAAGGATATTATTTACACTTAGACGAATAAGTATAGACTGCTGTGTGTGAAGGTAAGCTATTTATATCTCCTGGGGTCAATTTTCAAAGTGAAATTGTTTCCACAAATATTTTAATCCCTTCTGTAGAATAACTAAATAGATGCTTATTATATCTAAAATCTATAGATAATTCACTAATTTTCACGTTTTAATATAAAAAAAAGTCTTTTTTAGTCTTCTCACAAAACAGCCTATGCTTTTCCCTAAAATTTTCTCATATAACGCATCTAAAACTAGTACACAACTATTGAATCGACCTTGAAAATTTTATAAAATTAAATACATACATACGTCGACTCACGCCCGTATGAGCAGAGTTTAAACGCTCTTCTCATTTACTAACTACAGTTTGGTTCCGCTTACGTAACAGTAGGAAAGCCGGGAATTACAGGTAGGACAGTTGGAAGTATTCAACAGAAAAGAAGGTAAGCAGGGAAGTCAGTTGAACGTAACGGGCTTACACGGATGGATTGGCGAATGTCAGCAATAGCTTTTGCAAGTTAACGCATACCTTTGACTCAAATTGGATGTTGTCGGTAAGTTTGAACCACCTAATCAGGTGGTTCAAACTTACATTGTATCTACCTTAGTTCACTTGTAATAACTTGTTAACACATTAACGTCAACAGTTTTAACTGATAAGTTACAGTATAAAGTTTAGCTTAAATATTAATCAAACCTTTTTGTCTATGCTCAAATTCACCAATTGTGACGTGCTTCTATGAGACAATTTCATAAAACACAACATATTACTATTGCAGTTAAGCACTCAAACAAATATTGACAACTGCTTTATTGACTTCTCTTATTCCCTACCGCTATCTCTAAATGGTATACGCTATTTTACTCTGCATGTCCATAAATTAAAATCCACCAAATAAACATCATACACACATATTAACATGATCTCGAAAAACATTACCTTTCTTCGTAACCCTAACCATAACGTACGTAAAACACGTGTAAACGCTCTTTCACTGGAATTCTTTGAGTTGAATTGTTAATACTCTAAAATGAAGTGTATTTATTGTGATGAAACAATTGTAACTAGCTTCAAGGTCATCTAGGTCTGTATTGACTCGGTAAATACAGCTCTAGCTGCAAAATGAGAACCTACTATTATACAATTTATGTCTTTGTTGTTACTTATTATGTGTGGTGTGTCTCTTTGTGCTGTTCTAATTCATCATTCATTAATTCATATTTAAAAGTGCCGATGCCCGGTGGTCTTGTTGGACAGACTGAGTGGACGCTTAGATTAAGTTACAAGACGTATTACCAAGTTTTAGTTGCCTCTTATAAGTTAGTACTAACACAAAGCTGTCTAAATATGAGCTGTTTTATTGCGTTACAGGTAATTTGCTAACAGTTGCCTTAAAACCTTTCCCGTTATCGGAATAATGTACGGTGTGATGTTTCCCAGTGGCGTCGATGAAACTGTAGAATCCCCGGACTGTATCTCCTTCACGATTTTCTGCAGCATGCTTCAGATCTCCAGTAGATTTGTCCTGAAAATTGGAAAAGATAAACGTTATTATGGTGGGTATTATATATACGTGTAATTTGCAAAAAGTGGGTTATTCATGTTTAGAAAGTGGTGGTGGGGGAAAACTGTGGCAAAAGGCAGGCAGAGGACTTACGACTCTTGAATTGCAGGTGTCTATGACTCGTCTGTTCGTCCCTCCTGCTATATTATAATAAAAAAAAGTCAATAGGGTTGATGAGAAGTATACTATGGACTTCTTTAATGAAACTCATATTACATTGTCATGGTTGTTCTAGAGAGCGCAGTTTAGGGGGTTTCATAAACAAGATATTATATATATGTATATACATATGTACAGATTAAAAAAAACTGCAAACCTACTTCAGGACCTATTATATACTACATAATTATGAGTAGTTTTTGAATTAGTAAATTAAATATTTATTTCTTTAATAATCAATGTATTTACATATTTATTTATAAGCAAAGATTTTTTTATGACTTTCGTGTTTGAATTGAAGTGAAGTTTGAGTGAATTGTTCCTGGAAGATAGTAACTAGGTATGTAATAAAAGTAACTAGAATCAGATCAAATCAGAATCATTTATTACAAATGAATGTATTGCGCTTTGTTTATCAGAAGTAAGTGTCAGTCAGACTAAGTCTAAGAAAGTGCGGTGTCGGTCGTTTTTCAATTACATTTTACAATTTTCTTGTTAATTTATAAGCATGAGTTTACAACTTCAAAGTTCTACTGAATCAAGTTAAGAATATTGATAGGTACTATAATTTCCGACGATAAACAAGGGCTATATATGACAGGATTATCTGGCAACTTAATGTTACTGTCAGTCACGAATTTGAACTTACCACAAATTGTTTTGTTTTAAAATGTTCTCACAGCAAGCAACAATAACGTGAAGGTTGGGTTCAATTGATGAAGTTGTTTGAGTGTAATATGTTGGTCACGTTTTAAGTTGCTAGTATATCGATGATATCATATATGTTAACCTACAAGATAATATAATTGTGTATCATCAAAATCTTTAATTTGCCTTACGATTTTTTGAGTATTTGGACTAATCCCACACTCGGATTATCCTAGGAGAAGTTTAATTATCGTTCTCAAAGTTTTATATTTAAAACTCCATTTTCTTCCTTAGAAAAGCGGAGTAAAAAAAAGTAAAAGTGTATGAAGAAAATTCACAAACCGTACTAATTAAGATTTTAGCTGTCCTAAAGTTTAACTCAGATGAGTTATATTACATTCTAATAATACTTGTGTTCTGTCGTCCTGTCTGTCTGTCAATGTACTACGATTTTGCATAAGACTGCTTTCAAAATGACATTATGAGCTAATTGCTCTTTCTGTGTGGTATTTGTGGAATTTGATATAATTACTGTACGTAAGACTCAACCATCTCAAAACAATTGCTCTAAAAATAACCTGGACTAGATAAGAATCAGGATTTTCTCATAGTAGACTCAATTCTTTTAGTTCTGTCGTAATATAGAGAGAGATATTTTCTATAAATTTTTATTTGTCAATCACCTGTTAAAAGTCGTAAGTAATTTTGTCTGGGCAACACATGAACGAGACTACTTCTATTCGTATTTCACCGCTTCTCCATATGAACGACTTGACCAATCTTTTAAATCTTTTTTAAAGAAAACTTCTGTGTTAGGAATTATTCAAATAACAGAAACAAAGAAGAACCAGACTCAAGCAATTTTTTTGCAAAGTCACGACTTCTCGTTCAGCCGTCATTATGACTAACCACTAGAGCAACAGGCCAGTCAACACATATTGTCAGTCAACATATATGTATATACACTTGAAGCTTGAAATATATGGTTGATATTTTAGCCACGTTTCTGCTCTGATTAGTTTCTTAGCGCACGTGTCGGCACATGCGGATTGTCAGTCCTACAATAAAATATTAATTACCACTTATAATCAAATTGCTAACGTTCACCTTGTAACAATATTTATGCAAATCAATTCCTATTTAGATTTTATCGGTATGTCATTAAGACGTTTGAGTATTTGTAGCAAAGAAACGATAGAATGAACTGAATTCCGCTTATGATTGACGAGGTACGAACGATTTCGATCTTCAGTAAAACAGTATGAACACATTCATACGCTCACGCTTGTATCCCTGAAAGGGTAAGCAGAGGTTTGTTGTATCTTACTACCATTAGAAATTGGAAAGTTTGGATTGATGTCATTTTGAAACGAAGAAGAAGTAATGTATTCGGAATTTTTTACCATTTTAAACAAAATACTCGTATCAAAAAAAAATTGAAATGGATTTTTTTAATATTTTATTTAAAGGTGTCATACAGTCACCTACCCCCCACTTGCCGTTGGACATTGAATTTCGGGACACCTGTATATATCTGGCTGTTAACTTTTCACGGTTAAATAATAGTGGTAGAGCCATGCTTGTTTAAGCACGAATGGGCCGGCTCGACCGGTGCCATACCACGGCCTCACAGAAAACCGGTTGTGAAGTAACGCTTGCGTTGCATTTCCCCGAAATGAGTGAGGTCTCCGGAGGCCCAAAATCCCCCACCCCCTAATGATAGCGCTGTTAACGAAAAGGATACCCCAGGGGGGTACCAGCGCTAGCGTTGGAGAATCCCCCCCTGGACGTCCACCCTCAGTACGGATTATGCCTGAGCGTGGACGCCCAGGCTGCCCCTCGTACTCTGGGGGGGGCTCAACTGCGCTCTCAAAATCTGCTCGGGGCAAGAGAAGCCATACCATGGCACCCCCTGTCACGTTTACCGTGGATTTTTGCAACATTAGGGGCTTACATTCGAACCTCGACACTGTCCACCACCACCTTGAGACAGCAAAGCCGGCCTTGCTCTTTTTAACCGAGACGCAGATATCATCTCCAGCGGACACATCCTACCTCTGCTACCCTGGGTACGGACTGGAACACTCCTTTGTTCCTAAGGCTGGTGTATGCGTGTACGTTAGAGATGATATCACTTCTCGCCGCCTCGGCAATCTTGAAGGTAGGGACCTTATGGCTACGTGTAGACTGCGACGACCATCCCCGCATCTACCTATGCCTCTACAGGTCCCATAGCGGTGATGCCGAAACGGACCGACTCATCGACCACGTCCAAATGGCTACAGACTCAGTGCTCCAGCAGGTCCCATCCGCAGAGATCGTGATTCTTGGCGACTTTAACGCCCATCACGCCGAATGGCTTAGTTCGCGCAAAACCGATCATGCGGGAAGATCTGTTCACGATTTCGCCTTGGCATATGGCTTGACGCAGCTGGTAGCAACGCCTACGCGAATCCCAGATGCAGAAAGCCACGTGCCTTCACTGTTGGATCTTCTGCTGACCTCACATCCCGACGGCTACAAAGTATCCGTTGAGGCCCCTCTTGGCTCTTCGGACCATTGCCTGATTAGGAGTATGGTGCCACTCGTTCACTCGCTGCGGCCGCGTGTTACAGGCAGTCACCGCGTATGGCACTATAGGTCAGCAGACTGGGATGGAAAGAGAACATTCTTTGCATCCTACCCATGGAGGCAGGTTTGCTTCTCGCCGGATGATCCCAATGTCGTTGCTGACTCTGTCGCGGATGTTGTGCTTCAGGGTATGGAACTTTTCATTCCATTCTCCCTGATTCCCACAGGTGGCAAGTCCCAGCCTTGGTTTGGTCGAACCTGCAAAGCGGCGTCCCGCCGAAAGCAGGAATGTTACCAAGCATGGGCTAATGCAGCGACAGCACGGGATGTAAAGACCAGCACATTAAAGAAGCAATTTAACTTTGCCTCCAGGTCCCTCAAAAGAGTAATTGCTGGGGCGAAGTCGGCTCACATCGGCAGAATTGGCGAGAGACTAGTTAGTCTCCCCTCCGGAACTCGTGCATTCTGGTCTCTTGCCAAAGCTGTTCAGGGGAACTTTTGTAAGCCATCCCTTCCACCTCTGCGCATAAGAGATAATTCGTTGGCCCACGACGCTAAAGAAAAAGCCGATCTTCTGGGCAAACTCTTTGCGTCCAACTCGACCCTGGACGACGGGGGAAACGCACCGCCGACCATACCGCAGTGCGAGACCCGCATGCCGGAAGTCCGGTTTACACAAAGGGCAGTGCGTAAAGCGCTTCTTTCCCTCGACGTTCATAAGTCGAGTGGGCCCGATAGAATCTCTCCTATCGTGCTGAAGACGTGTGCTCCAGAGTTAGCACCGGTTTTAACGCGCCTTTATCGGCTTTCCTACTCTCTTGGCGTAGTCCCGAACTCATGGAAGACAGCTCTAGTGCACCCAATCCCTAAAAAAGGAGATCGCTCGGATCCGTCCAACTACAGACCCATAGCCATCACCTCCTTGTTCTCCAAGATAATGGAATCCATTGTTAACTGCCAGCTCCTCCGGTACTTAGAAGACCACCAGCTCCTCAATGATTGACAATACGGCTTCCGTCAGGGTCGTTCAGCTGGTGATCTTCTCGTATACTTGACTCACCGGTGGGCACAGGCGATCGAGACCAAGGGGGAAGCGTTGGCCGTTAGTTTGGACGTGGCGAAGGCCTTCGATCGGGTCTGGCACAAAGCGCTCCTTGCGAAGCTTCCTTCCTATGGGCTTCCCGAGAAACTGTGCAATTGGCTCACCAGTTTTCTTACAGACAGAAGCATCAAGGTCGTTGTTGACGGTGCATGCTCCGACTCGAAGTCTGTTAATTCTGGTGTCCCACAAGGCTGTGTGCTATCACCCACGCTGTTTCTTCTGCATATCAACGACATGCTGCAGATTAGCAGCATCCATTGCTATGAGACGATAGCACGAGTGATGCCCTTTACACCGGCCGCGCTAACAATTCTCGGGTAAACGTCATTGAAAGCCGATCCAAACTTGTGTCTGAAATCGAAACTTCTTTATCAAAAGTTTCAGATTGGGGTCGACTTAACCTAGTCCAATTTAACCCCACGAAGACACAGGTTTGCGCGTTCACCGCTAAAAAGATGCCATTGGTCGTATCACCTCAATTTGAGAGCACTTCCCTAACTGCATCAGCCAGTATCAGAATCCTTGGCGTCGATATATCAAGCGAAGTCCAGTTTCGCGGTCACTTAGAGAGTAAGGCCATATTAGCCTCGAAGAAGCTTGGTGTGCTAAACAGATCGAGACAGTATTTTACTCCGGCCCACCGCCTGCAACTTTATAAGGCGCAGGTTCGGCCGCACATGGAATACTGTTCTCATCTCTATGCAGGTGCACCCCAGTACCAACTTCTGCCTCTTGACCGCATTCAACGGAGAGCGACTCGCATCATCGACTGCCAAGATATTTCTGATCGACTTGACACCTTGGCGTTGCGTAGAGATGTAGCTTCACTCTGCATCCTCTATCGCTTGTATCATGGGGAGTGTTCAGAGGAATTGTTCGGACTTATACCGGCTGCTGGTTTCCGCCATCGTCCTACGCGACAAAATATCCATCCCCATCACCTGGACGATTGGCACTCCACCACTGTGCGCTTCTCCAGAAGCTTTTTGCCTCGCACAACCAGCTTATGGAACAAATTGTCGCCTGCCGTATTTCCGAACCGATACGACCTTCAAACCTTCAAGAAGAGAGCGTACTTCTACCTAAAAGGCCGGCAACGCACTTGTGACTCTTGAGTTGCGGGTGTCCATGGGCGGCGGTAGTCACTTACCATCAGGTGACCCGTCTGCTCGTTTGCCCCCTACTGCATAAAAAAAAAAAAAAAAATACATTTGGTGGATTCTTCGAATCCTGGGGAAGGACACAGGATGCACTTTATCGACATACTTGCTGCATACGCTGAAAAATCCGCGGGTAGAAGCTATTAAATGATATGAATGTAAAGAAAATGTTGTTATTTCACGTCACTTACTATATGGGCATATAGTAAGTGACGTGAACTAATTTATATTCCAGACGATAGAACGTTATTTATAGTCTTATTGTTTTCGCACATAACAACAAACGTGCAAAATAAAATGCATCCTAAACATTTCCTACCGGGCTAGAAGTGGTCCAAATTCATTCATTCTACTTCACAAATGACGTCTTTTACTATCATCATTATTTTTTAACAAGAGATTTTTAACAAAGAGATTTTAGATCGTTTCGTCTGATTTTGCTGTGATTTCGTCGATTCTACACATATAAGACCGGCATCGCACTTGCGACTTGTGTCCAAGAGCAGTGATAGTCTCTTACCATCGGGTGGCTCGTCCGCTAGTGTGCCCTCTATCTCATGAAAAAACCTTCCTATTATTTTAATAAATATTTTTAGGTACATATCACACAAAAAAAAACTATTAAATAACCATTTTTTATTAGTTACGATAGGCAACGCAAGAGAAAAGCATTGCATACCTGCTTATTGAATTCAAATAATTTCTTAACATGAAGCCCAATGTTACCTATTAAATATAATTGTTATAAAAACTATTACAAATTGTCCTAATTTTGGCATGCGTAAAAATCGCAATCATTTCCTTTCTGAAGGCCTTGCGATCTACACAAGGAAGAGTATGCATTAATGAGGTTAGTTTAAAGTTCAGTTTCCAATGTGAGACTATGTGTCGGACAAGTCCAAGGTTTTAACGTATACGCATGAGGGTATACTGGACTATTTATTACGTGTTACGGTTACGTTAAATAGTTACACTATCAAGTTCCTTATAGTCGTTTTATTATAGATAATTCGTTTTTATCGTGACCCTTCAACAGATGTGTGCATAATTCTATTTAGATAACGCTTCACAACATGGCAATAGATCCTAAGAACAAGTAAAGTGTATTCTATTAGTAAGTGGGACAGTACTTTTTTTTGGTAGCAAATCGTAATGTCTTGTTTTGGTTGCTTAACAACCGGTTTTCTGTGAGGCCTTGTTAATACTCCGGTCGAGCCGGCCCATACGTGTCTAAGCATGGCTCTCCCACGTTTAAAGTATTTTTGGTCATCTAATATAGTTTTACACAAACGAGTTCCCGCACAGTTTTGCTTAGGAACTGAAACTTTACTGACTGCGTTCTTAGTATTACCACCCTTTGGAAAAGCTATATATTCTTCGGGTTCCTTACATAGCAAAAATACGACATTGAATTCAAAAAGATTCGAAGTCCAATAACCCAGTATACGCCTATTACGCAACGACCACACCTTCGCTTAACGCGTAATGGTTGCCGGTTGCATTCGTAATATATAAGTATATAATATATAACATTGAAAGGTATGTACGAAACCATAATTTTAAATTCTTGTTTAAGAAAAGTAATGGATGGTGTGCAAATTTATTAAGACGTTATAAGTAAGTAGCTAAAGAAACTCTAACCATCTTTTTGTTGAAAATTCTTAAATTAAAGAGATATGGTACAAAACAATACAGAGTCAGCGTCTGCGCATATCCTAGTTTGTTAACATTCAAACTTTTTGGCTTGTCCAGCTTCTGAAGAAACTTGAATGCTGTGTTAATGGCATATATGTTCAACAGTATTATACATTATTATAAGTATATAGGTTGGTAGTTTAAGTTAGGTAAGTATTACTTTATATGATTGTTTGTAAAAGGGTTTTGTTATGATGAGGCTGTCAGACATTATGAATATTTAAGCCCTCAAAACTAAAGAGAAAAACTCTTCGGCTATTAACATTGACATGTTAGCTAGCTTTATTTTTATGAGTTATTATGCCCACGATTGCTTTTAGATAGTCTTATCTAGTTTTTAATGACTCAAACTACCAGTAAGGTGGGCTATATCAGATTACTAGTAAAGTCACATTACATTACAAGTATTCTTGGTTATGCCTGAAGCTAAAATAGTTTTGTTATCTTTGGGGTTTCAACTTGCTATCTTTAGATTGAAAGGCAACGAACATTTGGCGTGATCTCCATCAGCGCGATTACATCGAGGGCGTAACTAAGGCGGCCTCGCGGAAGCTCGGTGTATTGAACAAGGTGAGACGGTTTTTCTCCCCGATTTTATTTTTATCTGTGTCTTATATACAAGAACCAAGCTTGCTCCTGCGTGGAGTACTGCTCTCATTTTAGGAACGGCTATGTGCAGTATTTGCTTGACGCTCTCGATCAGTTGCAGCGGCGGCATTATCGACAATCCTGAGGTCACCAAGTCTCTTGCGCCTCTGCAGTTGTTAAGAGATCGCCTCTATGGCAGTCTTCCAATTTGTCCCTCCTTCTAGCTTTCTCTACAGGACAACACGTGTTGGCCTGAGGAGTCACCGTTTGAGAGTGGAAAATATACGATCCTCAAGTAAACGGTTCGGCTCTTTCTTTCCTGTGCCGATCGATTAAGTATGAAATTCACTACCAGCGCACGTGTTTCCCTCCGACTTTGATCCCGGGTCTTTTAAACGGGGCGTGAAAAAGCATCTCACCAGGCCGCCATAGTGTGGGTCATCATGCTGCTTTGACTACACTTGCAATGAGGATGATGACCAACACTCTTAGATGGGAGCGGAGTCATTATATAAAAAAAACTTATTATCACTGCCTTTGATTAACTACAATTTTGAACCGGGATGAGAATTATTGACACATAACTCACGCCATATTCCCCGTAGGTGTGGGCGCACACATATTGCCAACCAAAATAATTTCGTCTCACTTATGTCATATGGGGCAGGCCTATTGTCGTCAATCGGGCACTGTATATATACAATTGGATCGATAACAATCCGATCCCTAAATCGCCTTTTACGAAACCAGGTCCAAGAGATGGTGGGACTATTCTATTCCTCCGAGAACCACACGACTGATTAATTAGGGAAATTGGTATTGGCTTGTCTTTGATAATATTGAAAATGCGAAAGTGTGTTTGTTTGTTTGTTACTTTTTCACGTCAAAACCACTAAAACGATCATCGTGAAATTTTGCATGGTGAAATTTTGCTTTCCCAAGGGTTCAGGAAAGTATAGTATATAGTATATAACTCGTAAGTATAGAATATAGGGTATAATAGTGCTGTTCCGTAGGAATATATACAAATTATATTAAATCTTTTCATTAAGGAGTAAAGTACAATTTTGTTTAAAGGCGTACATTCTGTATGTATAGTTTAAAGCTACTCTTACATTTTAACCGACAATGCGGAACTTGGAATTTAATTTTTTCTACAGTAAAAGCATTTAGAGTCAAATTGTTTCTTAGTATCTTAATTATTTAGACACTTATATTTTCTATATATTTATTTATAACTTTTGTCGTATTATTGTTGGAGGTCGATAGCAAGTATATATTCTAATATATACAAACAATTTAAATATTGCCACGCGAACCCCACTTCATCCATTTTTGTATGATATCGATAAAGAAATGGCTTACTGCTGAAAAAAAAAGTTAGACATATAAATTATATATTTCTAAACATATAAAAGACAATTTACATACAGACACAGAACAAATAATAATAACACTTGAGATAGCATCACAAGCCTCTCCCAACGTGCCTCATACCAACTTCTCGGTTTCGCATTCAGTCTACCCCAGCTAGCTTCCTCAGGTCAAATGGGGCTCGATCTTTGCTACGTCAACGTACAGATAGATACGCTGGATAAATGATCACGAAGAAAGGTTAGACATACCCTAAGCCGACGGGTTTGTATAAAGGTTTAATGATGGCTCGTGAGGTTTGTTTGTAAAGATAGAAGCAAGTGGTTGGCTATTGTCTCTGCTTTTCATGCTTAAAGGTATCTGCTAAAAGAGTTTATCAAGTGTTATTATTAATTTATATGTTGATGTGTTACAATTTTATTCACGACTTAGCGAATGTGCCTCAGTGTCCTTGAAAACTTAACTTTAGACTATTAGCCGGACCTTACTACGTAACTAATAAAGAAATATGTAATTAAAACGTCACAATAATTTCCGTATTATAAGTGGAGTTCTCAGTGATTGTAACAAGACGCGTGAAATACAGGATATTTCGTATTTTCTTTGCATTTTCTACGATGTTTAATGCCGGTAGATATATTTTGATAATGCTAAAGGTTAATGACACATACTCGATACATATACTCACAGCGTATCCTCAAGACGAGACCAGGCAGAGGTGTATCAAAGAGCCCATAATATTTAGTCGCACTTACGTTCATATGAGCAAACCTACTGTCGTCAATTAGGTGCCTTACAAATTAAATGGTAGGAGTATGCTACCAGGGAAAGGTAGGACATAAGAGAATGGACATCCATTCCCTTCTGTTGTATCCTACTATCTCATACGGATAAATTTAGCAGTGTAAGCAATAGGTCAAGGAAGTCAGGGTCGCATACCTATAACTCTAACCGGCTCGTGACAACAAAACCAACTTTATTACAGTAATAATATGTTTCTTGCTTGCATTACTTCTTAGTAAAGTAATGTAAACCAGCCCTTGCATACACACTTTCATAGCCTGTTTCACCAGCATTTTTTTTTGCATAGCATGCATTTCATAATTAATGAAAATTGCTTCAGCAGCTTATGCAATAACGTAACTGACAGACGTACATTCTCATTTATAACATTACTAGCTTTACAAGCGGCTTCGCTCGCATCGAATCCCTTACTGGAATGCGGAATAGCGTTAAAGTTGCTAGATTTTTAAATTTTTTCACAAACTTATTACCTAAATTAAATTTTAAAACCTCCGTAAAATATTTAATTTTATAATAAAAAGTATCTTATATCCTTCCTAATACCTTTGAGAATATGTAAAGAGTCATGATAATCCGTTGAGTAGTTCGGCGTGAAAGCGTAACAAACAAACTTACATTCATATTTATAATATTATTAGAGATGTAGTGAATATAAGTAACTAAAAATCACTTAAATGTCTCCATTAGTACCCATGTTACATTCGTTTAAAGGTAAGAACTATAATTAAACACATACAATTATTTTCTATCGAAATAATGATTAATACATACATATACGCAAACACAGTTCGATAAATATCTCAAGGAAATGTTCTACTAATTACAAAACTTGCGCAACAACTATTAGTTCCATGGACAAAATTACCATAGCCTCAGGCTGACAGAGGGCTGTAACAGGTCGTGAAAGGCTTATAATCATATAATTACCAGCCCATTGAAATATTCTACAAATTGTATTGAACACCTACAGATTATATTCAATGGAACAAGCGTAATTCACTACCACTTGTCATTGTAAAGCACTTTGTGCAGAATGTCAAATTAAAATAAAAATAAAAATAAAAACTACATTATCATAAAATCAAATTGATCTTTGCCGACGGAGACAGTTTAGCTCACGACATAGACGTAAAGGAACCGAAGAACATTTTGGGCAGTTTCGAGGTTACCTCTGCCCAACCCAAAGGAAGCTAGCTGTAGGACTATTTAGAGTGTGATAGCTATGTGCCTACATATATTATCTACAGCTATAGCAATATTATCTTATATAAATCCTGTCCTTCTGTCATTTGTACCTGTAACACCATTCCACCGGTCAAATACAAACTTACATTATATTCTTCATAAAAACCTATTATGTAAACATACATTTTCTGTTGTTCATCGAGCCAGTGTTGGCTCTATAATAATAATTATCAATAGCTAGCTCGATCAAGTTATGAGGATATCGTTAGAAAGTTGGATCAAGGGACTGATGCAGCAGTTCTCCTCAACACAGGCCGCATTATAAAGAGGTTCATATCTTTGGAGCCTAACCACCGGTTTCTTGATCCCTGTTCCCCAAGTCCGGTGGTCTACTATAATTATTAGTATTTTTAAATATATTTTGTATTTATATCGTATATTTAATTTATACTTATGCATTAATTCAAATAAAGAGAATAATAATAACTCCAAACATCTCACACCCGCCGTCTGATCCCAAACTAATCAGAGCTTGTATTATGGTAACCAGACTGCTGAAAAAAAAAGTTAGACATATAAATTATATATTTCTAAACATATAAAAGACAATTTACATACAGACACAGAACAAATAATAATAACACTTGCGGAAATATGTTAAATGCTCTGTGCAATTCCCAATTTGGTTACCGACTTGACCTACTGCATAACTCTCTGCACGATTAGCCTCGACTCGCTCACGAATAAACTATTATTATTTTGGTATAATATTTGTGGTTATAATACATTTCAATCTATTGTTTATGATGTATGTAGTATTTTTGGGGAGTTGGGGCTCCGGTATTTATATTTTTATTATTTCCGGTCGAGCCGGCCCATTCCTGCCTAAGCCTAGGTCTCCCACGGTAGGGGAGACTCAGGAGGTTCTTAAACTATCAGTGCAGAGATCATGGTTTCGATACCTATCGAGAACAATTGTGAACAAAATGTGATGCGCACCAACATATGTACTGTGTCTGGGAGTAAATTATCTACATATAATATGTATGTGAATAGAAATAAGTATGTTTATTAGCAGTCTGGTTACCATAGTACTAGTTCTGCCTAATTTAGGGTCAGGCAGCCGTGAATTAGATGTTTCAATGTATACATTATTTTATAATTATTTTTTTTAAATTTATCTAATTTTTTCGGATGTACGATTACATCCTTATAAAAGCCTTAAATATATAATAGACGTAGAACTACTTATATGTATCTCTGCTAAAAATTAGTCAAAATCTAATACCTAATACGACCTTCATCCTATGTCACGACTAACCATATATTATGAACTCACACATACTGAAACGATTGCGTTATTTCACAACAATGCTTTCTGCAAGCGATACATATATCAGTGCCGTATCTATTGTTTTGTGTTTCAACTTGAACTTGACATTAAAGAGCCAAACTTTAATAGTGCGAGTCAGACACTACAGACATGCTCTGGCGGGTAAGCGAAGAAATAAATAATACTGTCACAACTTTCCGCATGGGTTATCATTTTGTGAGATACAAGAATGTTACATGAGGCGTAAAAGTTTTACATGTCTGGCAATTCATCTGTGTGTAAATTTGTGGCATCGTAGTGCCTAAACAAATTTACTGATTTTGAAGTGTGATCGAGATAGTTTTCCATTACGTCAGCTTTCAAAATCGGTAAACACACATGCACAGCCATTTATCTGTTGTATATCTGTTTGATGATCATCAGCTTTTAATTAGATATTTGAAATTTTTATTTCATATTTATCAGATTACGAACGAACAAACATTTTTAAGGCTGACTATGAAGAGGGTTTTATAACAAAACTTCTAGTTATCTAATAAAGTGAAGTTATTAAAAAATAATCTAGGTAAATTAATGAGTTTTATATCTAAGCTTAAAAATTCATTCATTCATTCATTCATTCAAAATAGCATTGAGAGTTAGACTTTTTAATGATTTCCTTGCTGCCCGATGTGGTGTTATTTTTAAAAATAAATCTAAATCGTTTAATTTCTATCCATGTGAGTAAAAAGGGACACTTCCACCTCTTCCCGTGGGACTGACCTGGAGGACTGCAAAAGGCTTGCCTGTATGTATGAGGGAGACGCGTCTTGGAGATATCGGTGTATGTATAACTGTATGAATGGATGTTTAATATCCAAGTAGTGATTGCTCTACATTTGTGCCTATGAATTAATAACCGAATTGCGCTTGGCTTTCAATTGTAGAAAGTAGCGCTTAAATTATTGGACCTGACAGTGTCTGCGTGTACATTCGTATGTGTATCACTTGTTTTATAAATCCCTCTCTGTTTTTAGAAAGCATGTCTGACGTCAGAGTGATTTTACGCAACTTCTGCCAAAAGAAATTACTTAATAATTTCTATAGCCAAGAGATTCTAAAGACCTTTTGAGATAATATCTCATTAAGAAAAATGATATAAGTTTATGTATGTGTATGTAAACTTACATGAATGTACATATATTTCAATAAAAATTACTGCTACTCTTTTATATCAAAACAACCCATTATTTTTTTTTGGTTGCTGTCGTATTTGTCCATTCAAAGGATATTCTTTTAGAGATAACGCTACCCATTGAACACATTGTTTTGTGATAACTTTGTAACACAATGGCAACTTGTGTACAACTGTATAATTAAGATTATTATATATATATAACGTGACTCTTAAGATATATGAAGCTTAGCGTTCGCTCGCGCACGTTGGTTTACGTCAGGGGCCTTACTCCGAAAATCGAACGTCGAAGCTTCGGCTGACGGATCGCACGTTTTCCTACCACCAAAGTGTTTCGGATCCGACGTTCGATTCGAAGTTCGTAACTTGACGTTTTGTCTTTCGTTGACCCTACTCCCAAGTCACGGCAGCTACAAACGTCACTATTATTTCAGCTTGAGGAAGCGACAATACGGAGACGGCAGTAGGAATGCGATATGCGAGTTAATAACCTAGAAGTAGTTTCATTATAATTAAACTAAGTTGTTGCACTCAATTAACTTTGAAGGAAAAACTAAATATCCGGGGACTTTAACAAAATATATTAAATGTAGTGTTGAATGGAAAGTGTACGTTACACGTCACCGCACAGCTCGTCAGACCACTTATTATGCAGGTCTCAGTGCGTTGTTGCGATAAATGCCGGTTAGTATTAGCTAATTCATGTTTACAATGGTTTTTTAAAGCGTTAGCAGCGCTTGACTTTATTTATTACATTTATGAGGTTACGTACGTCTTGTTTGACTGTAATAAAACGAGCATCTGGGAAATTATATATATATACTTATTTACCCAGACACACCCTTGCGACTTTTGCATAAAAGGATTAGGCAGAGGAATGTTAAACACCTATACTTTGCCAATTAAAATCTGGTCCTACTCATGAGCCAGTCTGTTGCCGTCAACGGACACTTTAGGAATTTAAGATGAGATAATTGTACATATCAAAATTTAAAAACAGAAAACAATGGAGGGATGTGGTCATTGCTTATACGACTAGATTGAAGAGTGGTAGGTGTGTGAGAAGACGAAGGTCGCAGGTTACTCGAACTAGTGGATGGGGGAAGTCGAAGTCCTCTAAATTTTAGTAAGGAAGGTAAGGTAAAAAGGTGGAATAAAATATACATACATATATGTTTAAACTCTTACCCTATTGCGCAAGAGGGAGGGGGGATGTATTTAGAATGTTTTTTTAAAAATGTGTTTATGTATAATGTTTATATGTCATATCTTACAGCCTAGTCTACTTGATAGATTTCAACATGTCAATAAAAAGTTATAGCTTATATTAGTGGGGGAGCCCAAGCGGGGATTTCGGGATTTAATAAAGCGCAGCAGATTAATATACAGGGGGTTACCTTGTACCCGGTTAAGTACCTCCACCAAATATGAGCCCCATATATAAGGCCGCCCGTGAAGGATAAAGGATCAGATAAGTAAAAAAAAATTGATCATCATCATATATTTCACTAATCTGACAATTTGGAAGTGACGTAAAGAAAGGGGAGGGCAGCAAAGTTGGTAAAAAAAACGTCATCTCGACATTCTCGAGCGTAGCAATTTTTTTTTTATTTTGAAGAAAATAATTCAAGGATAACGAAAAATATATAATCTGACGATTTCCGCAAGCCGAAATAACAAAAATTCGTCGATAAAGTTAAATGCGTGCAGCTGCGTGATGCCTACTTTCCCTCTCCGCGTTTCTATTCCTCTCTCACACTTTCTCTATCTATTACGCTCTCACTCCGTCCCCACTATTTTTTTTTTCGTGTGGAAACCCCCACGGGTCATCACCTCACTGGAGCCAACAGTGCAGTGGTATGTCGGACTCGAACCGACTAAAACGACACGGTGTTCCGTCACAAGGTCTATTGCAGGACCCGGGTATACCCTAGGAAGGAAGCTTCCGAGAACCCCTGCAGACCTTGGTCGCCTGATGCTCAGGCGACCACACCGTGGAATGCGGGGGGCCTAGCCCCTCTCCAACTTAGAGGCGCGCGCAGAACACGACGCTCGATCCGCTACCGCCAGGCCAGCGCTCATGGAGGTCGGAGGTCATTCTGCACCCTCCGGCGCCTGGTGCGTGCGTCCTCTGCGGGACGAGAGTCGTTAGTCCTCTCCCGTTCCCGTTCCGGCGCCTCTTTGATCAGCATCACCTCTTCACAGAAAGAAGACGGCGGATTCCCACGCACTCTCACTTTGTACCATGGACTAAACCATGAGGTTTTCCACGCCAATGGCCATCACGAGGTCATGCCGCTGTTGCGTCCATGCTGAGCACTCCGCTAGAGTATGGAGTGCAGTGTCAGTGTCTCGCGACTCTGCCATTAGGACCAGACGGAGCTGGGACCGTTGTGCCTCAATTTCACGAGGCGCGGGTCTCAGGTCCCGCTCAAGTGACACCTTGCGCCATAAATATAATGTCGCAAGGGTTTTCGCCTCCAGGTCCAGTGGAGCAGAGCCGGCTAGGAGACTTGCCGCTTCGAAAGATATCGTGCTGTATCCTCTTATGACTCTAATCGGCCATCGCCCTTTGCGGTCGCCGCAGTATTGCAGTATTACGGGCCGTCAGAGTCTCCGCCCATATTGGCGACCCATATAAGGCAATGGACCGCACAATTCCGACATAAAGTCTCCTGCAGGAGGCGTCGGGCCCTCCTAAGTTTGGCAGCAATCGCGATAGTGCAGCTACCGTCCTCATCAGCTTAGAGGCCACATTCCGGAAGTGATAACCGAAATCCCATCGGCTGACACCTCCCACGACAAGACTGGATCCGGCTGGTGGCATCTTTCGAGGCCCATGGAAGAAAAGGGGCCTCCTATTTATGCAGGGCCACCTCAAGACCCAGCCGCCGAATCCTTCCAACGACTTGAGCGACCCCGGCCATGGCTTTTATAGTTGCCTCACTGTATGTTTGACCTCGCGCCGTTATGAGGGTGACATCGGCATAGCAGATGACATCAGCAACTCCCAGAAGCATACCGCGAAGCACCCAGTCATATCCGATGTTACACAAATGTGGTCCTAGCACTGATCCCTGTGAAACACCGCACGACATTTCTCGCCGACCATATCCTGCCCGACTCGGGTAGGTTACGGCTCTCTTCGATAGATAACCCGACAATGCAACGGAGGTAAAGAGGCACTCTTTGAAATACTAGCGCCTCTCTGATGCAACTCCAGGGTAAGATGTTAAAGCGTTAGCAATGTCCAGAGACACTGCCAACATCACCTCACTCCGGGACACTGCTCTCTCCGCCAGGGCTCTTACGCGCATGATTGCATCGACGGTAGAGCAACCCCGGCTCAAACCAAATTGATTGTCCGCCAGGTCCGGTCCCACTCTGGAAAGGTGCCCGACGAGGCGCTCCACAATAATGCGCTCAAAGAGCTTACATACCTCGTCGAGCAACACGATGGGCCGATAGGCAGACGGTGAGTCTGCCGGGCTCCCCTCTTTCCTGATGAGCACCAGTTTCCCTGTCTTCCATAGTTTCGGAAACTGGCCCCTCTCTAGACTCCTTCCCCACTCTTGTTTTTCTGATCTGATCGTAGAGACTCGTTCGTGGCATATTATTTACGCGTTAGATTTTTTTAATTATTTTTTTTTTATAAATACAAGTATTCTACTTAAAAAAACATACACCTATTTATTTGCATGCTATTTCCTGAGCTTTTCAATTAATGAAGTTCAATGATTTAAATATATATATATATATATATATATATATATTTTTTTTTTATACTATAGGGGGACAGACGAACAGACGGGTCATCTAATGGTAAGTGACACCGCCGTCTATGGACACTTGCAAGTCAAGAGTCGCAAGTGCGCTGCCCGCCTTTGAGGGTGATGAGGGATGGGGAGCGGAAATAAGAGAGGAGGGATGAGGAGATGGAAAAAAGGAGAAAGGAGATATGGGAGAGAAAAGAGGGGAGTAGGAATTGGGCCTCCGGAAAGCTCACTCAATTCGGGGAAATGCAACGCAAGCGTTACTTCACAACCGGTTTTCTGTGAGACCGTGGAGGCTGCACCGGTCGAGCCGGCCCATTCGTGCCTAAGCATGGCTCTACCACTGAAAAACACTTTTTTTGTCAGATTAGGCGAATCTCTCTAGATAATCATCAGATTATGAGACGGCACGTTTAGAACATAAAGATGAACCATATATATCTTAATCTGTCACGCTTGAGTATTTCAAAATGGCGATTTTTTTTTGCACATTATAATAATGGCCGCGCGTTTGCCTCACATCGAAATCGTCAGATTAGTAAATGATTTTTCTTGGTCCACTTAACACTTACGTACAACCAACCGCATTATGCAAACGATCAGAATAACATACGTACATTATTAAAAATACTTAGGGCATTGATCCTATCAATATCTGACGCGCTCGAGAATGTCCACGCAACACTATTTTTTTACATATTTAAAAATCTATAGCCGCTTCCCCCGCGTCCCCCATGAAAAGGTATATATTATATAACATTTTTTTCTTCTTATCATCTAAGCTTTGCAACCCAATAGGTCTCTATAACGCTCGAGTAAATCCCCATTTAGCATCGTGGGCTCCCCTACTATATTGCTGTAAAATAATTTTACTTGTCAGTTAGTACTTATATCTTACTTTTCTTCTTTTTATAACACTAACTTTAAATTATTAACAGTACCTGTAGACATTTCACTAACATAGGATTATAGCACCCCAGGCGTTAACTGATTTGTTTTTCCTATTTTAATAAATAACACTAGCACCGTGTTAAGCTCACCAGTTAAGCTAAATGGTTTTGTAGCCGTGGGTTCACGACGCTTGCTCCCGAATATAATAGCATAATAGCAATAATAGTGCATCTGTGTTCTGTAACTACAAATAATTATCTGTAATTAATACTATCGATAAATAAATTATATGTTCTACATATACATATGTATATACAATCACGCCTGTGTCCCCTAAGGGGTACACAGAGGTGTGTTAAACACCCGCATTTTGCCAATTATAATTCGTTCCCACTAACGTAATACTGGGCAAGCCTCTTGCCGTCAACCGGGCACTGTATGACTGTATTCATACTGTCTGATAAACAGTCCGGTTACTTAGTCACCCTTTACAACATCACCGGAAAGAGATGAGGTGATCCTATTCCACTTCATCGTGAACCACACGGCATTATTGGTTCTTATATTCTCAGTAAATCATGAATACCATATTACTAACTGATCATCGTGCCATCTAAAAAGTAAATACTTTTAAGGTGCCTGCCGTTTTGATACCCAACAACTGATGTCTATACACGTACGGAAGTCCTATAATTATAATCGTTCTGAAACTCTATGTATACCAAGCGCTACAAAGATACCAGCGCTATTCTTTACCTAGATAATATAATCAAAAAACGGTAGTAATACAATGGGACAAACGTTAATTCTAGTTTAGCCCAAAGTTATTATGACTACTTAGCACTGAGATTATATAAATATAATCAATTATGTAGCACAAGCTCGTTTAAATTAGGTAAACATATGTTTTAGCAATACATACTTGCCAAATATAGGGCTATGGATTATGACCAAATTGAATCTCTTGTGAATTTCACAAACAAACACAAACACTAAACTACAAACATAACCATATTATATATTGCATAACTTTCATAAAACCATTTTTGCATTTGTATTTGAATGTACCGATATTTACATAAATATTAATCTCATGATTTGTTTATATTCCTTTTTGTCTTTATAAATATTTTTTTTATCTGCATAAATTGTAAACACTGATATGACCACTGTATCTGTAGTTAAGGAAGAGACACATTCCTATTATACGGGTTAATCAACCAAGTTTAGGAGACGGAGAGCTTTAACGAAAATGTTACTGTGATGGTTCAATAAACTTATTTAGTCTAATTGTACTGTTGTCTGTACCAATTGTATCAAGTTAAAATCCGCTTTTAATACAAGCCATTGAGTTATTATTAGCTTAAATCGAAACTTCACGCAGTCTATTTTACAACATAATTTCATAAATAGTAATCATGATAAAATGTGGTTAGAGGGCTTGCACTTTCCGGATTCAGCCCTTTCGAGTTACAAGGCATTATATTTTCCCTTTCAATATACGCCTAATTTTCCCATTCAATTGCCAAATAGTGGTCTAAGTTTATGATATTCTCGCTTTTCATCAAACTGCACATCAACATCTAACATACACATGTAAAAAGAAGAACTTACTAGCACAACAATAAAAAAACTCTCTAAAATATGCACAAAAACTGTATTACTATTACTGTTATTGCTATTCGATAACTTTTACAAAATCGAAAGTAGCTCATAAACAGAAATACAAATTAAGTAACCGATACTAAGTATTGGCAACTTTAATACAAGTCATGTTTTCTGACCGACACCAGAAATGAATAAAAAACTTGAACCGCAATTTTAACTTTTTTGCTTTTTAAATCGACCGATTGATGTCATGTTATATATTAATACCCGTTTTATATATTAGATTATTATTTATGCTTCCCAGACTATAATCTATATTTGTGCCAAATTTCATCTAGATCCGTTCAGGCGATATGGCGTGATTGAGTTATAAACATCCATCTAAATTTAGAATTTATAATATTAGTAATATTCCACTTATAAATATACAATGCAACATGTTGTCCAATATCCGATCCGATAATCTAAGCATAAGCATCCGATGTGGGTGTTTAATTAAGCTCTGCCTATCTCTTAGGGCGTGAGTGTATGAATGTAACATGATACTAGTTGTTCTATGAGTCACTTGTTCGTATAATTGTCAAGTTATCCGCAACGCAGGAATCATTCCTAGTGCTCGAGTTGTCTTTTAAAAGAAAGTAAATATTAAATACTGTTTGTGGTGGGCAGAAATACGAACTATAAACCTTAACACTCATAATCTAAATTA
Source organism: Tyria jacobaeae (assembly GCA_947561695.1). Lineage (NCBI taxonomy): Eukaryota > Metazoa > Arthropoda > Insecta > Lepidoptera > Erebidae > Tyria > Tyria jacobaeae. The sequence continues at coordinate 970,050 of OX387218.1, read as the reverse complement.
GTTAAATAGTTGATGAACTATTTAGATTCTGGTTCTTCTTTTTACATGTGTATGTTAGATGTTGATGTGCAGTTTGACGAAAAGCGAGAATATCATAAACTTAGACCACTATTTGGCAATTGAATGGGAAAATTAGGCGTATATTGAAAGGGAAAATATAATGCCTTGTAACTCGAAAGGGCTGAATCCGGAAAGTGCAAGCCCTCTAACCACATTTTATCATGATTACTATTTATGAAATTATGTTGTAAAATAGACTGCGTGAAGTTTCGATTTAAGCTAATAATAACTCAATGGCTTGTATTAAGGGTATATGGGTCGAATGAGTAAATTTGATCTAAAATTTGCTAACACGTCATCCAGAAACAACATCTACATGTATTGAATCTCTGTCAACACGAGCAAAGTCGCAAGTAAAAGCTAAGTTAATCTGGTCGACAGAGTCAATATCGTGCGACATACCGAGAAACAAGGCCAGTGTCGTAACACACGTGGTGGTGAGGACCAGTTTCGCGGTTGAAACTTTCTTATCTGAATGAAGTCGTAAGATTTGACAGCTCGATATTACATGCAGAACTAAACAACATATATATATATATTAGGCGTATATATATGTATATATGTATATACTAGCTGTTGCCCGCGACTTCGTACGTTTTCGTGAATTTTGTCAAAAAAAGAAAAAAAAAACATTGGAGATGAAAAATGGATGTTGGCCGATTCTCAGACTTACCAGATATGCACACAAAATTTCATAAAAATCGGTCCAGCCGTTTCGGAGGAGTTTGGTAACTAACATTGTGACACGAAAATTTTATATATATATATATATATATATATATATATATATATATATATATATATATATATATATATATATATATATATATATATATACATATATAAACGACCTATATAGCATTGCGTTCGTTATTAGTTTTTACTCGATTGCGTAAGAAGGAAGGTTCTTCTTCTTTAACACATGTCTAAGTCCATCAAGCCGTTTTAATCTAGGGCGTATTACAGTTGAAGACAACGTCAGCAAAAATAGTAGCAGTTTATAAGTCCTCTAATACCGACTGGCATGTTGATCTAGTTGTTAGTGACCCTGACTTCTGAGCCTTTTTATACGTAAGATTAGGAATCCTCTGCAAAACGATTTCTTGTGAAAGATTTACATGTGAAATTGAAGAGCCATGCTTAGGTGCGTAACAAGCGGCTTCGGCAGAGTATCACGTCCTCATAGAAAACCGGTTGCGTTGAGTTTCATCGAGTGCGTGAGATGACCGGAGGCCGGCCATGCACTTGCACTTCTACTTATTTAATTTTCTTCAATATTTTTGAATAATCTTCGAACTGTAGTCGTTTTCATGTATTTAATTCTACTGAAGCTAATTGTAAGAACAGTGAATAGTGTTAGTGTGCTAAGCAGGAGGAGGATCAGTTACTTTTTTTTGTTTAAGTTAGTGAGTATCTAAATATTTATTTTAAGCCTGTAGGTTTCCATATTACACTTCATATTTAAACAAACATTTTTATAAACATCCGCAAGTACCTAAAAGATAAATACATAATATTTTGTATATTAAAATATCCATTCAAAACTTATTATAAGTATCTGGACAATGACAAAGGCGGTTTATATTTTACAATTCGTCAACCTGTATTCAGCTGGTACCTTTAAACGTTTTGATAGTCTGTAATAACTAATAACACATTTACGGCCGCAAGTTTGTGTCAGTGTCAATCGAAACTACAGTAATTTGTTTGCAATGCACTTTAGTTGCATAGCTAACAAACATTCTGGCAAACCTATATTCCATATGTAAATAACATGCAGAAGTGACAAAAACAAATGTACCTCTTGAGGCTTCTGATTCGAATAGGTTATAAATATGATATTTTGTTTATCGGTCGGTGCAATTCGATGGAGCTGTCGGGTACAGTAAGGTGGTATAAATAAATGAAAATATAATCGCGATAACATCTCATATGTATAGAAGTCGCGATAGTTTAAAACAATTGATAAATTGTATTACTTACATGAACTCCATACGAATAGGAGTATCGGGGAAAAGAATTGAAGTCTTCGAAAGGACTCTTTACTTCTTGTTGTCTGCTATAATGCGCTAAGCTTAGAGGACTGCCTTTTACTGTTTGAAACTTCTGAAATTTAAAAGGTTCAGTTTTCTTCTCAGGTTTTGAGTTATAGTAATCTCTGTTAAAGGCAGATTTACTGCCTGTTAAATGAAATGTCTTGGCGTCGAAGTGACTGTAAGGAGAATGATGAAGTTCTTGGTGCGGTTGTTTGAAAGATGGTAAATTGAAAGTCTTCGGATACTGTTCCAATAAGCCAGGTTTTGGGAGCACCCTAGATTTCAGTAACTTTTTAACAGCTTTTTCTCTTTCGTGCTCTGGTAATTTGGTATCAGGGTCGTCTAGATATGGTATCAGAGCCTCTTCTAAAGTTTTGTATGTTCTATAAGCGTATTCTGGTATTTTCGCTCCGGGCCCCGTGTCGTCATAATTGTTCTCTTCGGCGAATTTGATTTGTGACGTGGATGCTGCTGAAGGGTATGCATCGTGGAAGTATGGAATCCGGTCTTGGTATGACGTCACCGCGGATAATGTAAATAGAAGCGGTACCTGTAGACCAAACATGATTTATTAAATATCATAATTATGAATATGGTATAATTAAAAGAAAAAAAGTGCCCGTTTTATTATACGTAATAGAATTAAGCAGTGGTTGAGCCATGCTTAGGCACGAATGGGCCGGCCCGATCGGTGCGATACCACGGCCTCATAGAAAACCGGTTGTGAAGCAAACGGTTGCGTTGCCTTTCACCGAAAGTAGTGAGATTTCCGAAGGCCCAACCCCCTTTACCTTCCCCTCTTTACCCTCATTCTTTTTTACTACCTAAAAGACGGACAGCAGTCCTGTGACTCTTGAGTTGCGGGTGTTCATGGGCGGCGGAAGTTACTTACCCTCAGCTGACCCGTATGCTTGTTTGTCCCACTATGCCATAAAATATATATGTTTCCCAAACTATTGTAGAAGGTACTGCCAACCTTGATCTTCTGGCCTGTTGGTGTTGTCGTTAATGATCCTGACTGCTATGGTGATATCTACAAATAGTTAACACGAGTGTAGCTGTATCTTTGTGTATTTGTAAAGTCCCCTCGTGTTTGTAAAGTTTTAATGTTGGAGTTGATTGTGTTAAAATTAAAAAAAAAAAAAAAAGTGCAAGCGTATTGGGTCACACATAAGTATTTCACACTAATTTAATTTTACTTTTTTAAAGAATACTAGTAACGTAACTTCAAACTGTTAAACAATAAACTTTATATGAAAAGTAAAAAACAAATCCCCGGAATCAGTCCTAAGGAGGGTTTTTCATTGTGCGGAGTTTAACTGCCAATTGTCGACCAATTTTCTAAATTTGGTTTTGTTAGAAAGAGTATACTTACTCAGTAACTCAGTCAACAAGTCAAGGTTTTATGATAGGATCTCCGGGAAATCAACAAAATCCCTCTTATTTTAAAGGCATTCGCAAGGTCTTGTTCCTTCCACAAAACCTAATTCTTTAAATATAATTCTTTAAATTATGTAACGTTACTAATGAGTTTTGATCTTTTAATTACATTTTTTTTTTATGAAGGTGCTTGTCTACTTTCATGAGAGTTAATTATTTACTATTTCACTTAATTTCGTTCACTTCTAGTAAATGAATGTGCTACTTCGTGATTTTCAAAAATATTCTCTATAGGTCTAGTTATAAGGAACAATGAGTACCTGCTGCTACCACGTTATATGCCAATTATAACAACCATTGTGTTGAAGTTAGTTTTCACTCATTGTAGTACCATTTGTGGCAAGTTTTTTTGCGAAGCAAGCAAATTAGGTGTAAGTAAAATTACGTAACAACGTAGGCATAGTTACGTGAAAGTTGACGTGCGAGTTACTTAATATTGTAAAAGTAAAACTAGTACATAAGGCACGTTGAATAAACCGCATAAGAAGGCGTTTTTTTATCGTGTAGGGCTCTATCAATGATTTACAAGGACAAACAGATCATGTATTTGAAAAAGAATCATTTTAATGTGTACTTACACCTTTATACATACGCATACACACAAACTGTCACACGTGTATGTGTGACAGTGTGTGTGTGTGTGTGTGTGTGTAGACTTGTGTAATTACTACTTGAATTCATTTGAATTTTTTTATGACACTATGTAAACATAATCTAGGTGATACAGGGTTTCTGAGGACACATAAACCATCTCACTACAAATAAAGCAAATATTATGAAGGGTAGTTGGGCTTCTAGATACCTTACTAATTTCGAGGAAAGGCAACGCAAACGTTGCTTCACAACCGGTTTTTTGTGAAGCCGTGGGATCGCACCGGTCGAGGCGATATTAGTGCCTAAACATGGCTCTCCCACGATCAACATCGATCGTGGAAAAAGAATAAGGACACTCCATTTCTACATGTGGGTGTCGTAAGAAGTGACAAAAGGATCGGACTGTATACACAGTCCTACATTGAGTGGCCGGAATAATTATAGGCTTACTTTTTAACTTACTAATTACTTAGGCTTACTTACGTAATAGAGGGCTATTACGTAAGTACGATAAATTATCCAAAAAAAAAAAATGGGACTTAGCCTTTTCTTTGGCGGATATAAGTGTTAGTGTGCGTATGTATTATATAAAATCAGGCGATTATCATATTTAATAATTAATTTACGTTTTTAATAATAACTATTTATTAATAATTACGTAATAGATACCCGTAGGAAAAGGCCTGTAATCTATGCTAATATAACAGGGCTGAAGAGTTTGTTCGTTTTTTTTAACGTGGCAATCTCAGGAATAACCAATTTGATTTAAAAAAATACTTTTGCTAGGGTATAAAACATCACGCTACGGCTCTTAGGAACGAAGCAGTGAGGAACGAAAATGCGGTGAATGGCTAGTTAGGTATATAAGAAAAACAATTTATTAGAAGAATGAACACTTAGATCAAGTACAAATAAAACAAGAGCGAGGTTAAAATTGCCTTAATCAGCAATTGTTTCAGTTTTATTACTTCACTACAAAACAGTGCGTATCAGATTGGCGTAAGAAGAATTGGGTGAAATGGACCATTGTAGTGTGTGAAGGTGCACTGTCTCACATACGAAATATTACGAGCATATAAAGCATTGTTACATATATATATGTGTTTGTTTAGTTTGTTGTTTTTCGTCTAAATTATGATAAGTGCTTTGAATCTAATAATATTTGTACATACCTCAGTTTTATTCGCAAAGATATATCTTGGTTAAATATGTGTTTTGAATTTATTGCAGATATCACGGCAATTTCACTTTTACTGTGCCAATATTACACTATGATTTTATTTTAGCTTATGTTTGACGTGCAGAATCTTTGATTCTTTGATAACTAATACAGACGGTGTAATATCAAATGTTATGGAAATAAATGTATCAATCTTTTAGGAAGCGGTTTGTGTGACGCTACTAAAAGCTTATTTTAAAGTTCTTTAAGAGAGCACTTTGTTTAGTAGTGAACGTTTTTTTACGTGGATAAACAGAAATAAATATATAAACAAACTTTTAGCATCAAAATAGTAAGTCAACTACTTTAGTAGGCACACTAATCTATCTGTATTGTAACACCAATCAATTGCATGTTCAAAATCCAAAAGTACTCACTTACAATTGGTCAAGGTTGACTTTTCCTGGTTAAAATCTGTTACATCGATAACTCACACAAACAAAAGTTCGTGCTAAAACTGTCATTATAGATCAAAATCATTATGAAAAGCGCCGCATTCGGAACGTCATTCATAGTGATATTAAAGAGATCAATACAATGTCGTAACAAGTTATCCTTAAAACATCTACGTACGGTGGTATTTTTACGTTTTTTTGCTATGTGGGGGACGGCCACATCGTAACGGCCAAACATTCTGCGCTATCTAGATCAAGGTGTAAGATGTTACTATTCTTGTATATTATTTGTACTTGGTTCACTCGATACGGCTCACGTGCTGCTGTCACATAAGTGATAGTGAGAGAGTGGATATTGGAGCAGAAGAAAGAGTAGCTACCGACAAATATAAAAATACAACTGCGTGAATTATTACGTTCCTGTATTTCATTTACTGAAGTTCCCAGTGGCTCGCACTATTAATATTCGAATCGGTGCCAAACAGTGTTCGTTTCAACAGTTATGTATTACGTTTAAGTGTTAAACGATGAGAGTTCTGATATTGGCTTGCTAATGGCCTGATAACATTTCATTACCTTATCCAAAATTTATTTAGCTAAAAAAATAAGCGTATCTACTGTCTACTGAGACATTCCACTGGGTCCACTTGTAGTCACAGGGGGATTGATATACATCAAAAATATTATATATGTTTTAGGTACAAACCGAGGTCAGACCACCAATATCGCAACACAATACAAGGCTAATTGGCACTTCTTAATTAGCAAGATTATTGCACTTACGTTAACCACACTAACATACATGTGTATGTTGGTGTGGTTAACGTAAGTAAACGTAAACGTAACATACATACAGTTTAGGCTATCCCCGATGTCGCAGGCCTTGCACGCCTACTTTCTGAACATCATTTTTTCCCTTCCCAGCAAGCCTAGCCGTAATTCGAATACTGTGGTACTGTATATATGTAAATATACTGTCTGATAGATAACAGTCGGATCGCTTTTTAAAACATCAAGAGGTGAGTTGGGGTGGCCCTCTCGTACTCCACTGAGAACCACACGACTGTAGGCGCGAATGCATGCATATACTTAAATAGTAGGATAACTGTTAGTTACAATATAGTTTTTATGACACGGGTTATTGCATAATGTAACGATAAATAAAGGTACCTGCAAACACCGTATTACATATAGTTTATTATATTTTCAAAGTAGCTTCCCTATTTTGTGTAGATTTTGTTAATCATCTAGCCGTTTCAATTTACAAAATAATTTTTCGAATCCTATCCGATTATAATAAATACTCTATATTATGCACCAAAAAAAAAAGAAAATATCAAAAGAAGTAAGAATAATCAAGAAAATGCACAATGGGCAAAAACAAACAAAAAAGTTATGGTTAGCTTTATTATATGAATATACGAGTAGATTCAGGGCTTAAAGAAACAAAAAGAGAAACACATTAATAAATAATAGAATAAAGATTCTGAAAACAATCAGGCCACACAGTATCAAAGGATACACTGCCATATTCCAAACAACGTGTAGGAATACGTGCATGCAGTCATGACGATCGGCTTATCATTTAAGGCTTAAAAGAGTACTTTTAAAACTATCGTTTGAATTTATTATTATATAATTAAGTAAATCGCATGTTAATATGATGTCAATCATCCTAAATCCCCATATTTCTTCCGGGTGTCGTAAAAGCTGACTAAAATATTGGACTGCTTTCTATCAGGGAGTATTTCAACAGCGCCCTGTTGACGGCAATACAATAAACATGCTGACTGTTACATGGGAAGAAATCGTGATTGGCAAAATATGGGCGTTTTTGACGCCTCTGCCTACGTCTTCAGGGGTATAAGCGTGGCGTATATTTATGTACACGACTCTGAGCTCTGTATAAGAAATCAACATATTTAATTTGTAGTATATTACACGTTGAAAAATCTATATCATAGAGTAAAATACACAGGCTTAAAAGTTTAATTACAGTACTAAAATATCAAGGAACAATGCAGATATTTTATCTTGTGTATATAGAATCATTTTTTTTCAAATCAAGAATCATGAATTCTTGCTAAGCATGTGCGCTGCCCGCCTTTGAGGGTGATGAGGGATGGGGGATGCAGGGAGCGGAAAGAAGAGTGGAGGGATGAGGAAATGGAAAAAAGGAGAAAGGAGATGAGGGGAGAGAAAAGGGGGGAGGGGGAATTGGGCTTCCGGAAACCTCACTCAATTCGGGGAAATGCAACGCAAGCGTTACTTCACAACCGGTTTCCTGTGAGGCCGTGGTATGGCACCGGTCGAGCCTAAGCATGGCTCTACCACTGAAAACTCTGAAAATTTACTTCAGTTATATGTTGAATGGCAATAATTAGTAAATAATGCATATTTAGAGGAGTCGGGTTCCCGGCACCGGCCAGTTCGAGATATAAGTATGCGACTCTGACTCGCGAAAGATATTAAAATTTATGTGTATAAGCAATATCACTTATTTATCTTTCTACTCTAACTTTCCTATACGACGATAATAGTCTTGTCCCCTATTACGTAAATGGGTCTAAATTATTATCGGCAGAATGTAGACGTTAATTACGTCTCTGCCAATCCATCGGGGACACAGGCATGAGAAGTGTGTAAATATTTTTATAAGTACGTACACGGTGAGTGTATGTATTTATAAAATAGTACCTATGTAGATTAGGAGTATATAGAGGCGTCTTAAACACTCACCCTTTGCCAACCATAATTTAGTCCCCCTTACGTAAAAAGGGGAAAGCCTATTTCTATCATCTGGGCATTGTTTGACTGTACAAATACTGTCTGACAATAGTCCACTCCACCACCACACAGTATATAACTCGTTCAATATCAAGTACAAAAAAATATATGTTCATTTTTTCTTTTGAAATAGACAACTCCCGCATCAAGAACGATTCCTGTGTTGCGAGCGACTTAACAAACATACAAACAACAGGCATAAAGAACTTCTAGACTCAGGTCAACTACTTGAGGATACAGGAATTGAACCCACGAACTCTGGGGCCGCAGTTAGGATCACTAGCCACTATTCAATAAATTAGTCATTCAGACGCAGTAATACATCGCGTTGTGCCTTTTCCTACATATATACGTATAAGCACCTCTTAAAGATTACTGAACTTCTGGCAATACATTCAGCGTAAATATTATTTTTTCATAATGCCTTTTCTTTTTTTTTTATCGTGTTGAAACCCCCACGGGTCATCACCTCACTGGAGCCAACAGTGAAGTGGTATGTCGGACTCGAACCGACCACACAGTGTTCCGTCACGAGTCTATTGCAGAGGACTCGGGTATACAGAACACGACGCGCTACCGTCTCAGGCCTGCTTCTGCTAGGGGAGCGAACAGCCTGATCCGCTACCCCCAGGCCAGCGCTCATGGAGGTCGGAGGTCATTCTGCGCTCCTTTACCAGCATCATCTCTTCGCAGAAGGAGATGGCAGATTCCTACGCACTCTCGCTTTGTACCACCGACTGAACCATGGTCTCCAGCGAGAGGCTTCCCACTCCAATAGCCGTCAAGAGGTTGTGCCGCTGTTGCGTCCATGCTGAGCACTCCACTAGGGTGTGGAGCGCAGTGTCCTCGCGACAGCCTCCGCAGTGGTGGCACGCAGACGTTGGCTCCCGGCCTTTGCGACACAGGAACTTACCAAAGCAGCCATGTCCACCTGCACCTGTGAGCACCTGTGTCAGCCGGTGCGAGAGGCTGCCATGTCGCCTCTCCAGCCAATCCTCCATGATGGGTCTTACCGCCAAAGCTGTGACCGTTGCGCCTCGATTTCACGAGGCGCGGGTCTTAAGTCCCGTTCTAGTGCCTCCTTGTGCCATAGATATAATGACGCAAGGGTTTTCGCCTTCAGGTCCCATGGAGCAGAACCGGCTAGGAGACTTGCCGCTTCGAAGGATATCGAACGGTATCCTCTTATGACTCTAACCATCAGCCATCGCCCTTTGCGGTCGCCGCAGTGTCGGGCCCTCCTAAGTTTGGTAGCAATCTCGAGAGTGCAGCTGACGTCCTCATGAGCTTAGGGGCCAGATTCCGGAAGTGATAACAGAAATGCCATCGTCTGTCGAGTGTGAGACCAAGGTATCTCATCGAAGATTCGATGCCGATGCGAACGCCTCCCACGACAAGACTGATCTACCCGAGTCGGGCAGGATATGGTCGGCGAGAAATGTCGTGCGGTGTTCCACAGGGATCGGTTTTAGGACCTCTCTTGTGGAACATCGGATATGACTGGGTGCTTCGCGGTGTATTTCTCGGAAGTGTTGCTGTCACCTGCTACGCCGATGACACCCTCGTAACGGCGCGAGGTCAGACATACCGCGAGGCAACTATAAAAGCCACGGCCGGGTCGCTCAAGTCGTTGGAAGGATTCGGCGGCTGGGTCTGGAGGTGGCCCTGCATAAATCGGAGGCCCTTTTCTTAACATACATACACACACACGTTTATATCCCCGAAGGGGTTGGCCGAGGCATCTCAAACGCCTTCGTTTTTCAAAATTTAGATATATTTAGTCCCACACGTAGTCGGTACGTGGGAATATATTATGGTTTTCTATATTTATTATTTTCATTTTATTAAATAATGGCACTTATTACACCTGCACAACTATTAGTCCAGGTAACAACCTACGAACAACAAAATTAAGAAATAATAATATATATATTTATTACTGTTTTTCACTGAGTCACTTAATATTCTTTGTTGGTACAGAAAGTCTAATTTTCAATAAGTGTAAGTACTTCATATAAGTTTCATCAAAATTCTAAACGTGATTTAATTTAGGTCTTCCTCAGTGTTATCCATCCATAGGCTGCGTGAAAGAAATTGCTATATATGATAATATCGCTCATCGTACATTAGGTTTAGTGTATGTATTGGTGTGTGTACTATATTTTATTTCTGTTCTATTATAATTAAAGTATATAAAATAAGTAAAGCAAATAAACGTATAACGCACTTAAACATTTGATCAATTATTTAACTAAAATATACTCACCAAATATTTCAACATTTTATTTTAAATTTTTAATAACACTTATACACGCACTAAAAAAAGTTACAAGATTAATAAAACGTACACAAAAAATTCAAATTCTCGTAATCGAAAACGAAGTGTTCTAAATGTAAATAAAACGCGGGCGGTCGCCGCTCACGCACGCTACAGAATGACGAGTATTTCAACTCACTCGCATATTGTTTCACTATTCTTAAACTTCGTTAAGTGATTCGTAGATAAATCATAGATTGGTTTATACGTATGCAAATTTAATGTTTGGTCTAGTAGCACTCAGGAGATGACAAGGTCTTATCTGAGTGAAAGTTATCAAGAGATTTAGGATCAATCTAAATGTTACTTGCCATGTCTGCTTGTTGTGATAGTTTTAATAACATTTATCCTAACTAATTTTATATAATACGTAAATGTCAGTTTGTTTGTCAAGCTCTAACGCTTTTACTACTCAGCCAATTGTTATAAAATAAATCATTCAGTCAGGGGTACAAAAGAAGATTACAGGTACGGTAATCCGCTATAAAGCTCTAATTTATCTTTTAACACCAAAAGCCTCGCAACTGATCAACTTCATCACACTCCTGTGTAACCGAAAGTTGCCTAGAAGATATTGTTTTTTAGCAATAAGGCCACACATTGTGCATTTTTATCATATAATATCTGTTTCTATATTTTTATGGTGTGAATTAAAGAGTATTTATAAATTTTTCTATTTTTGTGATGTAAGCAAAGCCATAAGCTGACAAGACATTGTAAGACTGTATATACACTGCCTGATAGATAACAGTCCGACCCTTTAGTCGCCTTTAACCACACCATCGGAAAGAGGTTTTAAGTCTTTTTTGTTCAGTCGCTTTCGTATTGTTTTTTTTTTAATAATAATAAAATACGTGTAAAATTATTATGTTAAAATAAATTATTTATATGTACTAATTTAATAAAGCTGGGGAGTTTAGATTTTGTTTCCCAACGGATCACGTAAACCTAAATGCAGGTAAAGTTATAGTAAACGACTAGTGTTGGCTACAAAAGTTATTTTACTAATTTTACTTACACGAGACTTAAACTAGAATGCCTTAACTATCAGTGTGATCAAGATATTGGGACCAAGTTATAAAAATTCCGAAAACATTTGTATTCAAACTTAAGAATGATGCAACGTTAGTCTATGGTAATTTATGTTACTTGTAGTGTTATTAGCCAAGGTGTTAGGCCTCACGGCTTATTAACAACCTATTACTTGATTGTTTTGTAACCAGAATATTCATTAAGCCATGAACATCTACCGTGCAAATATCTATACTAATATAAAGATAACACTTAACGTGTGTAAATCTATCAAGCCTCTTAAACTCGATGGTGTTTCGAATAATCATCATACACATAATTATGTATGTATAAATATCGCAGTTTAAGTTAGGTATGCGACCCTGACTTGCTTGAGCTATTGCTTATACTCCCCAATCCATCTGTATTAGCAATATCCCTTTCTATCCTCCCTTTATATTCCAATATACTCCCAATTTCCCATCTCATTCCCAAGGTGCCCGTAGAATGGCAATAGGCCTGTCCACTATTACGTATATTTGACTAAATTGTAATCGCAAAATGTGGGCGGGTGATGGGGTGACCCTATTCTTGTCAACCGTGAAGCACGCGGCAACTAGACTAGATAAATATATGTGTGTTTATCATCTGTCTGGTGTAGTACAAGCTCTTCTTACTCCGGGATTACACGGCCGTGTGTTAGGTGTCTGAAGTTAATATTTTTAAATATGTAGTTAATAAAATATTTTTGCTTCATTCTCAAAATTAACCATCTGCCATTTGACAGTTTTTGCTTTAGAAACTAATGACTATGAGTAAGCACTTGTAATTAAGTTATTATTATCTTCAGAAAAACCTATTAGGTATTAGGTAAGTTATATTCTTTCCATTTGGGTATATCATTTACCCACAAGGAGGCGAAACATTAGAAAAGATTAGGACAAAATGTTATAGCATTTTTGTTATAACAAGTCGTAAATTACATGATTGAGTGTTTTAACATGTACATACATGTTTGAGACCCAAATTTAACATGTAGTTCGCTTTATAAAACACTTATAAACATCCTAACTGTTCATATTTTGTAAATAAATTCATATCGATGCAAAAATATACATTATTCATGAATACAAATCATAATCATCTGCCTACCCTTGTCCCCAATTTATTTGGGGTCCCTGCAATGTGTACATTTCAAGAGAATTTTGGCTAGATTCGTTTATGGCTGCTGCCTGCCTGACGTCAACTCTTCTTTGGCACATAAAAAGGGAATGGTAGAAAAAGTGGCTAGGGGTAAGAACATGAGGTAAGGGATAATGCAAGTCTCAGATAAGGTAATGGGACTGAGACTGCAGAAGCTCGCAGACAGGCCAGGAACTTCGCTTACCCGTATGACGTGTACTTCTTGTCACAAGACAAAGTCAAAATTATAATTGCTTTCAAATTCTGATCACATAATCAGTTCTTTTTAAAAGCAACAGACCAGCAGCCATATTCTTGCAAAACTTACGAGTATAGTGCTATTAGCCGTGTAGTTCTAGGTTAAGTAGGGCCACCTCAAGTCCTACTGCCGTGGCTCTCTAAAAAGCAACTAAGTTATTGGACTGTTATCTATCAGACTGAATATATACAGGGCCCGGTTGATGGCAATGGGCCTGACACGTAAGTGTGACTAAGTGTATATTGTAAAGTTGTAAAACCCACCCCTAACACAAGCATTTAGCTTAGCTGGGGGGGTTAAAAAGAATACTAATTATGTATGTTATGTGTACCCATGTTGCTAGTATTCTTTAAAAAATAAGTGTATTGTAAGTTTATATAATCTTAATAATAAATAATAGGAAGTATAATAGGAAAAACAACAGAGGAGAGAAATAGGTTATTAAAAGTGTGAAAGTCGTGGTCTTGTAGTGTAATGAGGAAACGAAATATCAAGAATTTGAAAAAATTACGGGTAGTTAAAAATCTTCTACCACTGATTACAAGACGCGGGCGTGCACAACTGCAATTCAGCTTGTGACGACACCCAGTGAAACCTGGTTTGAAGTATGGGCAGCTGTAAGGTTTATAAAACCTATTATATTTAAATTTTAAATATTCCAGTCTGGTGTGTCATTCAATTATTAAATTTTACTTAAGTTTGACCTTCCATGGCTTAAGTTATGAAACTAAATGTGTTTCAGTTCTATCAAAATAGTATTAGTTTTAAGTTGTCCACAAATCAAAGTCTGTCTGTCTTGTCTAAGAACAATAGAACAACCTTCATTTGAAATATAAGAATTTGAGGGCGAATTGAAAAAACAACAACACAAACACAAAATAAGTGCAGCTCCATAAAAAAGGAGATGGTGATATAGGATTTTCATTGTAATTGTTTTAAATATTATGAAATGTCGTTGCACTTGCCTTGGCTCAGTCTACATATAGGTGAGTAGATATTTTACCAGAATCAATCGTGTTTAGTGGCCCTTCATCTGTAATTTGACAGTTTAGCATAACTATCCAGTTAAGTAACAACATTTAATCGATATGTGTGAGCGCTGAACTGGACATACTATTTACAATAAATAATGAGTAAACCGGTTCGTAATTATGTACGTATTTACGAAATTAAGGAAGACCGATTGTCGAACCAAATCGTTCGTTTTGCGTGAGTGGCCAGCAATCCGATCATTGTCCTGAATGAAGTTGCTTAACCGCTTATTGGGGCACGATTATCATAATGAAATCTTACGAAAAGCAGTTACTTGTCTGGACGTTGTATTTGGCATTTAAATTGATGTTCTATAGTTTTGATTATAAGGTTGTAAATTGGCTAATTCTATGGATCATTGTTATTTGGTACAAGAGTACACGACTTTAGTTGACCATAACCTTGGGTCAACAGGTGATTGATTTCTAACCGTATGCTATGTCTGTCTCTTTCCTTGTAAGCTGCTTGGGTGTTAATTTTGTTGTAGGAAGTAAAACATACATCCTTGATTTTGTGAATAAAAAACCACTCTGGTAATTTCAGTATAATTATATTAGTTGCTATTAAATACTTACCGTAATGGTGAACCTTTAATTACGTATTATAGGAACAAATATGATGTATAAAAGCGATCACAGGGTTTTGCGGATTCTGCTAAAAAGCTAGTTCTCTCTTAAATGCAAGTAGGAATCTTAAAAAATATATATTGCGATACTTTTACACACAATAAATATCTCGCATAAATATATTGCGCGAACATCTCATTTGGGGGAAAATCGTCTTATTTTATCGGTAGCTGTAGACAGGGTCTGCAGCGGGTGAAGTAAGACCGGGGGGAGGGGGGGTAGTCCGATCCATCACGGCCGCTGTCACATGCCATTAGCCAGGCCTACAGGGATCTGAGGCTGGGAAGTACGGGACAATTTGATTGAAATTGTAATGGAAAAGCCTTTATTTTTGTTTTACTTATATTCTAGAATTTGTGTATACGAGTACCTACAACCATTTGACTTAATTATTATTATACTGTTGACTAACATTTTGTTGATAATTTTTCTTTCTTCTTTCTTGTCATGTGTCCATCTCCACTTTAACTGTTTAGGTGTTGTGCATGCATATGCATGTTTCTTTTAACTCCTATCCATCACATTTTGTTGGCTACTTTTTTTGTCAATGCCGCCCAGGTTTGGCGCCAATATAAGAAGCTTTTTGCCTCGCACTACCAGCCTGTGGCACAAATTGTCGCCTGCCGTATTTCCGGATCGATACGACCTCCAAACCTAAAAAGCCGGCAACACATTCGTGACGCGGGTTCCATGGGCGGCGGAAGTCACTTACCATCAGGTCACCTGTCTATTCGTTTGCCATATAACCTAAAAAAAAATAAACATGGCAAAATACAGATGTCATATCCTTCCCTTTTTTTATGGTGATTAGGCTGTTCTTCATTACTCCCCTAAGTGACCAGTACCGTTTCCATGTGGTGGCTACTCTTTTTTTCTTTCTTTTTCCATGTAGTTTTCAGTAAACATTAACTGTCCCAAGTAGATATATACAAGCACGTACTCTCTTTGCTCATTATTGACTTTTATGATTTCTGTTCTCTTCTGTACAAGACTATGAGATTTTATTTTATTTTATGTTCATTAAAAAGTTCAATTCATATCAAATTATTCTAAATTTACTGGAATGTATATCTAGTGGTTAGTGATCTTCATTGCTGAGCTAGATCATTTGTTCAAATATAGTTGTCCTAAATCTGGATGCTCTTTGTATGTTTTTTAAGTTCCCCGCGACCCAGGAATCCTTTTACAAAGGCAAGTCCGTCACTAAAAGAATGTGAACGCGAGGGTTTTGTTGCTTTTTCACACATTTAATACTAACGTTTATTTATAGTGTATATAGTAGGATAGTTATAATATATTTAACTTGCGCCTAAAATATCTACTAAATGCTATCTATCTATAACACTACAAGAGACAACGACAAGAAAATTAAAAAGTCTTATATACGTTATGTATTGTTAAGTTTAGTAGTAGTTTTATAATTGCCAATTACTTCTTTAAATTTTCTTACACTATATTTTTTTATAATAAACTATAATGCAATGTGTTTTAATAATTGGGTATTAAAACACATTACATTATAGCTACACGCTGTTTTAGACCTGTGACCTAGATTTTATGGAGTTGAATTCAACCCATGCTGCAAGCAGCTTTGCATTATTATATGAGACATACGCATAAAAAACCTTCAGAGCTGCAGATACACTATTTTATGCTTCCAAAAAGTAAACGTTGCTTAACCCAGCAGCAGCATTAAGATACTTTCTTTATAACTTTATAAATAATAAACATCACCTTTCCTGTATCTTTTCAACGTGTTATATCATATTTGCAGTTTATCAAGTGATTGCGGTGTTCCATTTCTCGATAGTAGTAAATAATTCTTGTGGTGCCGTACTATCGCGCACGGCCGTACATGTGCAAATATTCTTACAAATAAATGCGTAAACAGCAAATATCTCCATCAGGCTCGGGCTTATCCTGGCGCACAAGCAGACGTACTTTTGAATCGTATTTATTTTATTTCTTAATATTATATATCTACAGTACACGTAGTAGTGCATAAAACTGATATTCCATCCCATATACGTGGAACATGGAACGTGGACATTGCCTGGCCTTTTTTTTTTTATTATATCAGCCTGCCATAGTGACTCCACTTTGCATGATGGAAAGCAATAAGAAATCTTGGTCTAGAGGTTAGTGGCGCGGTCGTGGGTTAAATCCCCATACTAGACAAAACTTAGTATGATTCCGGAATAGTTGGTTCGAGTCATTGTGATCTTTATGTCCGTCATTTATATTAAGTCGACCGTCCTATAGAACCAATTTCTGGTACAGGAGTTATCTTTTAAAAATATCCTACCTTATACATATAATATGTATATTACCGCGATTAAGTTCATATTTGTCTATCAAATATTCACAGTATGATATTGGGTATCTGCTATTGAGCTTTATATATGTACCAGCTGTTCCCGTTTCAATCCCATTTATGATCAATCCGCGCATAAGGAGTGTAGTGTTATTTTTTATACTCTGTCGACTTCAAGAAGTGAATTACGAGTATTTATTTATCAATTTATAAAATCTTTTATTGTCAGGTTTAGGTGCGCTCCCTTTCAACTATTAAATCTAACAAAATCTAGGAGAACTAAGTAACCAAATGCATTTTTTATAATGTACGATTAGATGTACATATGTATATATATAAAACAGAGTCAATTTACTTAACTTTTTATCAACTCAACCAATCTCTATGATCTTTGATTTGTTGGATTTGTCTCGCTCTCGCAGAGCAGAATCACTATAACACTTAAAAAAAAATTGAAATGGCATCCTGAGGCGGTATGAAGATTGTCTTGTCAGCTAGTTATTAAGAAAATATAAATCCGATTATCCACTTTTTTTGCTGACGTTATCTCATAATGAACAAATACCACCTTGACAGCCATTAAGCCACCCTGGCTGTAGTAGAGGATTACAAAACCAAACCCAACCAAACTTCTTGACTAGTCACGTTAAAAGTTAAACAGATATCTAACATTAAATTCCAAAACTATCCTATGCTCTTTTTCAGCAAAACAATGATATTAAAGACGCTTAATTTCTAACTGACTGTGATATGCTAAAGATAACATAATCCTCTGTCAATATTTGTCAAAATCCCACCCCTGTTTTAAACTTAACTGACCCTTGTAAAGTCGTAGCACTCTATTGAATTAAAACCACCCTTTTAAGTCAAATAGGGCGTTTAATATGTTTGAAACGAGTTTGTAACAACTCTGTCTTGCAGGAGATTTTTTTTGAAAGAAGAATAAGTTCAAATTATAAATGTCGTTAAAATATGAAGGTTGTAATTTTTTTCTATTCTTACTTGACAGCGTAAAAAGGAAGGTTATGTCGGTAGGTAGGTCCCGTATAGATACATATGATATTTGGTTCACGGCTTGATGGGATGTAACATGGGAATTATCATTTAAATAGTAGAAGTGAAGTAAAAATTAAATTAAAGAGAAACGTAGTCACGTATTCCTATTTTATTGTTGTTCTTAAATGTTTAATTTCTTATTTGACGTTGAGTATTATTTTAGTGGCTACACATATACCTGCTTTCTGTTGCTTTGTATCACGCGAGTATCCTACAGAATTGTTTCCAATCTGTTTGTGACTGAAACCTAATTAAAACATTTTAAAGTCCGCCGCTTTAATATCCGCAAAACACTTACACTCTTGTTTTTTATTACCACTTTACGAAGTAATAATTATCTTACCTGTGCTAGTGCCGTGTCTTATTGCCAATGTTACTGGCGGACGTGTGAGAAGCGCAAACTAAAAACAAGTTTTGAATTTATTGCTCCATTTCAAAACATCTTGTTTACATACAAACTTTTCTCGCAAAAATTTAAATGTCTATCATTAAGTACTTGGACACTCTGTTGTCGCTCGTGTTCAGTTCACGTCCAAACTTTCTACTCGTGATGGATCGCCACGGTTTCAAGGTTTACCTATTATTACCTACAATGAAACAGTTTTAATTCGTCTACATTAGAGATTCCTTGGACTGGCATGTGGATCTTTTGGGAGCCATAAATAGTCAGTTTTCCCCAGTTTAGGTGTTTTGTGTGTTCGCTGTTTGTTAAGTCCCCCGTGGCACAGGAATCAGTCCTAATGCAGGACTTATGTTTTGTAACATTATTATTTTTTGTTTTACTAGTGGCTAAGTACATTTGTAAGTAATTAATAAAGTTGATACGGTCATAAATCATTCCGTTGAAGATATGTATAAATCAATATTTTTAGATTGTATTCAGTCAGTTTCATCATCATCAATCTAAATCTGTTTAAAATGTACTTTATATGTTAGCCGTTTATCTCTGCGCGGACCCTGACGTTATGTTTATTGTACCTATGTATGTATGATGATAATTTGTTTAAAGATTTTAAAAGGCTCGGCACCAGATTTTTAATATTTTGTATTTATATAAGTTATATAATTGCTTCATTTTTAAATTCTGCGTCAGTTGCAAGCTAATAATAGAAAATTGTTTGTTGTATCCACTTAAGTAACAGAGTTTTGAACTGTTTAGTATTTTATTGAATTCGACTTATTTGTATTACGTTAATTATTAAAGTTTAATCAACAATGTATCCAGATAATCTAGATTAATGACAATGTTTAACCATTTAACTGTTGTTTTGTTGAATCTTAATGCTGCCATGTAATAACTGAAGATCATAAAGAAACATGAATAAATTTGTTTTAAGAATTAATTGTACTTGATAAATTAAGCTCCCTCTACTTTGATAGGTCAGTTTTGTTAGGTATCTATTTATTATAGAAATTAGCTTTCCCCGAAAGATCGCCTGTCTAGTTGTTAGCGATGTTTTTGTAGTTTTTTCCGTACCTCTCGCAACGTCGTTGTAAAGTAATTAACAAACATTTTATGTATTTAGTACTCGCTTTTGCCCAAAGCTCGTCTCACGTTAAAAGTTATTTTTATATTCAGGAACTTAACTTTTTGTTGAATGAAATGTACCATTCCTTTATATACTTAACTAAAATCCACTTTCGTACTCCTCGCTGGACTGGCGAGACTTCTGTTTTATGCAAAATTTTATGATTATCAGTTTAATAGTAAATATGTTAAAGCATAACAAACAAAAGAACATACTTTCGCTTTTATGATATTAGTTATATTTAGGAATTTTGGTCGCGTTCTTTCGCCAAAATCTGTCTGTCCTTACCGTGATGGATCACCGCAGCACACATTGAGCACAAATTTTACATTGTGCTCAGGATTGACATGTTCGTTATCGAAGGTTTTTGTGAAAATGTCCACAATATAGAAATTGAGACGTAGTAACGAAGCTACATAGGTATACATTGTATTAAGTAGGTACTTGTTTATATGAATGAGGTATGCCTGCCCCGGTATATAGCTGAGCAAGTACTTTGGACTAGAGTACCTACCTACCTCTGTTCGTTCTCTTTTTAACTTACTCCAAAATATGTTTATTCAAAACGACGTCATTTACTATTTGTACTGATTTTTGGTGGTCTTTCTAATTAGACGTCATTATATCGGGCATTAGATACTGTTACTATGCTGAGTAATTAATTAATTTAGTAGAATATCTGCTTTTATTTGTAATTTTAAAATTGTTTGGTATAGGAATTAAAGATGTTTTACACATTTTTAAAGAATACTTTTAAACGTTACTAGTATAATTCTACAGTTAAGCTTAAATTAATAAGTGCGGCCGATTAGCCGTTACGATATCGCTTCTTTCCTTCGTAGGTTAGGTTTATATACATATGTACCTAGAAAGCACTCGCGATTTGTACCTAAATCCATTTCTTTGGGCAATATGTTGTCCTACGAGCTGTTATATAAAGAAACGCTCTCATTATAATTCGTCCACATAGCGTGTGTATACTAGGTATTATATGGCGCGATCCATCATTCTGTCATCGGCCGTCCCCCGGTGCGGACGTCCCGATGTTCACACAATACATTTTATACATTTGCTAGAGAAATCGCACCAAATCCCCGCTATTGTATAGATTTATCGTTCAATCGTGACGGATTCTATGCATTCGTTTTGATTTGTTTGTTGAACAAGATGTAAGTGATGGAAGGAATAATGCTGACAATGTTTACGGAGTGCACCGTTTGGCAAAGTTGTAATAAACCAACTGTCACTAGCATTACAAAGCTTCTGAATTTGAGGCAAATAAAACGATTTTCAGTGAACAGGTAGATAATCTTAACAGTAGTAGAGCCATGTTTGGGCACGAATGGGCCGGCTCGATACCACGGCCTCACAGAAAACCGGTTGTGAAGTAACGTTGACGTTGCATTTCTCCGAAATGAGTGAGGTTTCCGGAGGCCCAACTCCTCCTATACACTTTCCTCTCTCCTCAAGCCACCTCTCTTCTTTCCCCTCCCAGCATCCCCCCATTCCTCATCACCCTCAAAGGCGGGCAGCGCACTTACGACTCTTGAGTAGCAGGTTTCCATGGACGAAGTTGTCCCTTACCATCAGGTGACCCGTCTGTTCGTCTGTCCGTATAGTATAAAAAAAAACAGATATTTAGAGACGCGGTCATATTTGCTTAATCGGTAATATCTAGAAAGCTGGCATCCTTTTGTTCAAGGATAAGAAAAATGGGGTATTGTATCAGCGCAATTTTAGTGGAAATTACAGATGCAAAAAGTTCTTTAACAATGTATATAGGTTTGTAGATTCTTTTGACTTTATTTTGGATAAGGTGTCCGCAATCCGAATCTGGGGTTGACCTGACCAATTTATTTTTGCTCTCTTCTTGGAACTATCGACAATAATCGCTTGTTTTAAGTTTCACCGTGGGGTTCACGGAGGAGTGGAATAGGGTCCCCCCATCTCTTCGGGGCGACTAAGGAATCGGGCTGTGCTCTATCACGGCACGGTTGACGGCAATAGGCTTGCCCAGTCCAGTATTACGTTAGTGGGACCTAATTGTAATTATAAAAATGCGGGTGTTTAATACACTTCTGCCTACTCCTTAGAGTTTCATATGTATATTATATTTATGAAAGTTAAACAAGTAGATGGTTTGAAATGGAAAAAGGTCATATTAATTAGAATTTTACAAAAATGTATCGTGATGTGTACTATGTATATGAATACAAATCACATACCGAAGTAACAGAAGCTGCAGTACTCGATCTGTCGCAAAACTAGTAAAATTTTTCTGTTCTTTGGTAACGGTATCGTGAACAGTGATATCCCATGTTAATCCCGTTATTAGAACGATTTAAAAACCTCACGTCATAATCTCAACGCTCTAAGACGTGACAAAGAAACGTCAAACATATATACGTACATATACTAGCATACAACTGCAACACGAAAACATAATCCTCCTTCTTGTGCAGTCAGGTACAAAACGTAGCTTGATACAGAGTGCTGCCCTCTATTAGTTTGTTTTAGAGTACGTACAGCATAGCATTTGAAAATGATAATGGTGCAGATGAAAAGCTAGTGGCTCCATCTATATTTCATATTAAACACCAAATAGTTTGATACAATTTAGTTTAAGGCACAAGCACAAGACATGCTACAAGTTATAAAGAAAATAAACTGTCATGTTTTATGTGTAAAGGAAGGTTTTCTTAACCTTAAAATGTGGCTTGTTGAGAAATGCTCAGTTCTGAGTTATTGAACAGTAAAGTGACAAAAATTGTAACCTTGAGCTACTTAATTATATTTTTGACATTAACATGCTTCACCATATTAATAATTAAATATTCCATGTATACTATTTATATATTTGCATATCGTTAAACGACAAAATGTACCTATCTGGCATTGCCTGATAACATTTCTCTCTCATTTATGTACTGTACCTACATATAAGTAGGGATGAGACATACAAACCTGTGTACCCGGCCTTCAAGGTATGGGTATCGTCAAATACCCGGTACAGAAACCAGGTGTCGACATCCTTCTAAGTATACATATTATTTTAATTAATTTTTTTATCCAATACGACTCTTCCAGTACAAATATGCGCGTTAAGAGATATGAAATATTTCCTTTCTACTTTACGAGGCTTAGGATCTGATATGTTAGGTTTCATGCATAAAATTAATAATGTTCAAACTCACTAGCGGAGTTTCATCACAGAGGCGAAGAACATATGGACGACGTGGAGTGAAATGAAGCGTGAAGCTGAAGACTAAACGGGATGTCGGCGCGCTGTGGACGCCCACAGGAACATGTAGTTAACGGTCATGTAGTTAAACGAGAAAATGTATATCATTGATGTACCTACATTTTAAGCTAATAAACGGAAACGTAAAACGTAAACGTATTCAGTAAAGCAGTAAGACGGGCCTAACGTTTCGACTTGACATAAATTTAATCCCGCTGCTCGTAGTGGACAAAGCATTTCAATTTCTACACTCCTTTTAATATTACTAATACTTATGTACATCAATAGTAGTTAGGACAATGCTAGGACAAATATAACATACACCTATATAATACGGAAAACTATGTGAAGACAATTTCAACAAGACTATACAATTTCTGCCGTAAAGGAAATCTGCCGCAAACCGAATCTGTCCAAAAGCGAACAAGGGCTAGAATCGAGTGCAGTCAATGATGTTGGTTATTATGTAAGAAGAGGATATCGTACAGTTTACGTCTGTTCGACTACGACCAATCGCGGCGACTAACATTTCAAAAAATATTAGTCTCCGCGATTGGTCGTAGCTGCATCTCATCCTCTGATGTAGATGCGAAATGTCTTGTGACGGCTCGTTGTACTCTCTGCGAATAAGGGGGATTGTTGAATAATAAAACCACACCTGTATTACAGTTATCACCGTTTTATTCATCTTTTACTTTATGTGGTATAGACCCTGTATCAGAGTATAGTTTTTTCGCCCATCTTTATTGCAACAACTTATATATTTAATAACAAAAGTTAATAAAAATTTTAAAGTTTCGCTTCCTTAGGGTACATTTAATTCTTTTGCCATTTTATATGCTTACTGTATGATTTTTTTTTTGTAAATAAAAATATTACAAACAAATTTAACAAAGAAAAAATATAATTAAATATGTGTATACATTTATATAAAGGTATATTTATCTATGCCTCCACAACGGATGCAGAATCAGCAAACTGGAATCTCAACGCGTACGTTTACAAAATAAATAAAAATATTTACAGGTGTAAAACACTCGACAGATTCGTTAGTTGGAGCTGGCTGTGCTAATTCTGAAACAAAATAAAATTAACATTATTCGGGTGACGTCTAAAAATTAGATGCATACATTGTTTTTTTTTAGTTAGGTACTTGACGACCACGTCTACTGCCTGCGGGACGGCTCT
The DNA here is from genome assembly GCA_947561695.1 of Tyria jacobaeae. Lineage (NCBI taxonomy): Eukaryota > Metazoa > Arthropoda > Insecta > Lepidoptera > Erebidae > Tyria > Tyria jacobaeae. Next base: position 945,764 of record OX387218.1, on the reverse strand, counting down.
GAGCTCGAGACTGTATGTGGATAGACAGACAGACATAGTTACTTGTTGGCGAGCACGGCGTTGACGGCGGTGATCACGTCTGCTGCCTGCGGGATGGCTCTGTTCTCGAGGGAGGCGGTGTAGGGCATGGGCACGTCGGCTCCCGTCACGCGCCACGCCGGCGCGTCCAGCTCGAAGAACGACGGAGATTCCATTACTCTTGCGCAGATTTCAGAACCAATGCCTGACAAAAAATATCCACGTAAATTTATTAATCTTCACTTCCACCGCTGCCCCTCGGAGTTGTCCAGTCTAGAGATTCTCCTCATGAGACACAGCGTGAGACTCGACCATCTTCGAGATTCTAAATCTAATAATTATTATTATATAATCTTTGCCATATGAAATGTATAAACGCGGATCAGATTATAGCCATCGTGATCACGTCTGGTATACCAGCATTGCATTTAAATTCGGCCGAAAAGTCAGGTAATCAAAAATATTATCGCAATTATGTTCCAATGTACACATTTCAAATGTGCATAAAATGAATTACAGATTTTAAGGCAGATTAACAAAATTTATTAGAACAACAAGGGTAATAAACGAGATATTGTTGGAATTATACGTTTCAAAAAAGATCTATACAAAACACATACTGCAACTACTCAAGACCCTGGTTCTCTCTAAGTCTGGAGCTCCTGAGTTGATTCCTCCATTATACGTAGTTATTTGTGCTGATATTCTTGTTGTACCTTAGATGTCCCTTATTTTGTATACTTTGACGGTCTTTTGGAAGGTACATCCATCCATCCATCCATCCATCCATCCATCCATCCATCCATCCAACACTAATTATTATTCTATTTCGTAAAAATAGATTATCGAATAGATGTACATTGTGACAATGTGACAGTCTATATTACTCAACAGTCGAAGTTTTTATTTAGGAACGACTGATCTAAAACTAACCTATAAAACAATTAATCAACATTTTTACAATGTACAACTTGGTATCAACTCCCCATAAAAATGGCGGATGTTCTTTAAAACCAATTATATCTTAGTCAAGAGGCTTTTAAACATAGGCTATATATTAATTATTTGTGACGGAAGTTTCCCAAGTTGAAATATCTGTTTCACAGATGGCGTTGGCGTCAGACTTACCGGATTGTGGCCAGCCTTGTTCTACAGTGATCAGATGATGGGTCTTGGAGAGGGACTGCGCTATCGCTTCAAAATCCAACGGTCTGAGTGATCTTAGATTTATTACCTCGCACTCGATTCCTGCAATTTTAATGCAATATTTTGAAGAAGTTCTTCCAACGTGTAGAAAGAAGTATGTAACTAATATTTTTTTAACTAGGTATATAAAAAAAAAATTTAAATGAAATAATGCTACTTTGGCATATAAAACGCCCCCAGCCAAGCTTAATGCTTGTGTTAAGGGTGGGTTCACGACAGTATTGCACTGGGTGGGGTTCGAACCCGCAACTACTCGCTTGCAAGCCATTACCATTTTTTACCTTAGCCATTACGCTATCGCAGCTTCAATTATATTGATACATTGGGGAGTGTAAGCAATAGCTTAAGCAAGTCAGGATCGAACACCATGTAACTCTAACCGGCTGATGGCGGGATGTCATCTAAAGAACCAACCAAAGAACTAATATAGTTTTATTTTATGGCATAGGAGGGCACAGCTGAGAGTAAGTTACAACCGCCGCACATGGGCACCTCCAACTAGAGTTGTAAGTGCGCTCCTTTCGAGGGTGTGGAGGGGAAGGGAAAGAGAAGAGGGGGTTTCGGCCTCTGGTAACCTCACTCACTCGGTAAAACACAACCGGTTCACAAAACAATAGCATGAGGTGTGGTCTATTTTTGAGATTGTGAGATTTTTGTGTGTTTAAATAATAAAAACTGTACATAGTCTTTAGATATAAATGGTGAGTAACGTATTTTGTTGTGAAGAAAGCGAGGTACAGGACATCATTTCTATAATTAACATTACAGCTTTAATTGTCATTGTCATATGTACGTGTATCTTTTGTATTAAAATTAGGCGTCAAATACGAGGGGCGATAATAAGTATGATAAACAACTATTCTAATTAAAAAATATATGTTTTTGTACATAGCCTATACATTTAGTCCATCTTTTTTCTAAACCTTAAAATAACCTTTAAAAACAATATTTATGTTCTCTAGCTCTACAGCAATTCGCAAAACACCTGTAGAGGTATTTTGCGAATTGCTGTAGAGCAGTCAACACCTCGATATCATAATCAAATTTGTTGCCCCTGAGGTGTTCCTTGAAGCGAGGAAATAAATCCTAGAAAACGACGGTATAACTTTGCCCGCCGCGCTAAATTTTCTTGGTCAGCCTGTGACTGCAAGATTAGCTCTCGAAATGTCAACTCGTTTTTTCATTTGTTGGTCGCTTAACATTCTCGGTACCCAACGCGGAGAACTTCTTCGTATTCATTTTGTTGGTCTAGACGCTTTGGATGCTGCCATAAGATCCCTGTGACCTCAACTAAATGTCTGACGGTTATTCTTCGGTTTGCCAACACCATTTCTTGGACTTTTTTCCCGTTTTCCTCATTGAAGGATGGGTCTCTCGCGATGTTCATCTTCTGTGGATGTTCTACCCTTCTTAAACTATTTACACCACCGCTCCATCGTGGAATATAGAGGAACAGTCCCCCAATGTCTCAACCAAATCAGCGTGTATCTCTTCGGTAGACATCAAACGAAGGTACTTCATAACGCATCTAACTTCGTGTTTCTCTATTTTCATGTCGTCTCTCCGACTGCTCAATTAAACAGTTAAATATTTAATAAACAGAATCAACAGACTTTATTATTACAAGAAATACCGGGAGCACTACATCATCATCTACACGATACATGGCGGGGGATAGTGGGACGATTAATGGCAAGGTATTATGGGACGATTGATAGTGGAGTATGGTGGGGCGATAAAAAAACTATGTGTGCACTACAAGTATGATAACTGTCACTTCAGTGCGGATACGGAAAATATCGCGGTTACTTTTGTTTGCTACTACTACTAGCTACGAGTATGTAGTCGTTTCTCACAACGTGTTGCTAGGTACATCATATATTATTTACAAATTCTAGGGCGGGAGTCCTTTGAAAGAAATTCAAATGGCTGAAACGGTTTGGAGAAGGTTTTGTAAATATTGGTCTAGTGGTATGTAGCTATATTAGTTTGAAAGTGATTTATCATATAATGACAGTCTGGTGATGTCTTTGGAATCAATCACATAAAAATAAGGACTAGAAAAAAACTACAAAAATAATCATTATAATACCAATGTTTAGTCCCGTACTACAATGAGTCTGTCTTCTATTTATGGTTTATATTATAACTGCAAAGCTAAAGGCTTATATAAATCATATGTAGTAGTATACACACATAAGAACACGACAGATGTTTTTTATATCCATAACACATTTATATCGGGTTGCAAACATTTTACAACATAATACAATAAATACCTAGAGAAATGCTTATAAATACATACATTCGACTTATGTGAGGTTAGCAGTCCTAAATTACATTTAGAAAGTACTCTTTCAATTTAAATGTAATATTTTGGTTTCTTGTATTTTTAGGCAATTGATTAGTCTTGGGACAATATAACCGGTAGTCTGTTCGCCGAACGTGTTATTAGTTCGATGTGTACAAAGCCGATTCTCGGAAACAGGCCGAGTGCATACAGAATTTTCCACTACACTGCTTATTGATTAAAAATTGTTCTTTTAGTAATAGAAAATGTACTTGCGTGTGTACTGGTACAATTTTACAATGTTTAAAAACACCGTTGAACTCTTTTTTTATGTTGGGTGAGACTAGAATTTTGATTTGCAACTTACACATTGCAACAAGATAAGTCTTGTAAGTGCGACCATAGCGACCAAACCGAGGAGAGAAGATCGTAATTAGTAAAATCTTCACCTTGAACGGGATTCGGTTTAAAAGTATAGAGATATTTGCTAGAAATTATTTTAGTTTATTATAAACACGTTCTATGTGATGGCTTTAATTAAATTTGTCATCAATAATCAATACAAGATATTCTTTGGTTTTACTGTATTTTGGATATTTGATGGTAAGTAGCTTTGTTTAATTAGAGCAAAGTACCAAGCCAGCATCATGACTCCACCTAGTTTAGTGTATCTAGATCTGATAAGGAACAAGTTAAGTATCATAAGAAAACTGATAGTAAATAAATTAGTAATGCACTTGCTCATATTATACAACAGGATAGAGAGTGCAGAGGTAACACGGATGGACGGTCCTAACACGAGCTGTTCCTTCTGTTACAGACATAAGTTCACTATATGCTGTCGATTTTTACGGTCAATAATGGACTATTACTGACTTGATGTGCTAATCGTCCTCTAATCTATCAACAAGCTGATTATGTATTAAATATCAAACGCACGTAAAAAATCAATTTGATATATAAAACACTACACTTTTATATACAAACTACGCAAAATGTTATTTCTTATGTCAATCCTTTTATAGGTGACAAGTCAGTCAGTCAGCTTTGCCTTTAAAATATTTAGATTACTCGAAATACATACAGAAAATTATAGGATTTTATAGTTTTAATTCCATTGTAAGTAGTTTTCGTCATGGAGAAGCGAAATTAACCTGAATTAGTTCAGAGCTGGATTGTAAATAACCGAGAGCTAAGTTATGTTCAAGCAACTGGTATTATACACAAAATGTGAAACTCAAATAAAGGCAGCGGAAAGGTAACATTGATTGGTAAATCAAAGGGCCACGGCATCAAGGAGGATCAATTTTTTGTTTAAAAAATTGTTGTAATTGCTCAAAAATATATTTCGTCGGAATGACGACTACAAAAAAGTATTTAGATGCCTTTTACAAAATTAAAATGAAAACTATTCATGGTGCTATCGGAGATAACAAGCTGGGGATTTCATTTGAAGAAACAACAGATTTGTAGTACACTTACTGGTAATGCCATTGATTCAAAATGTGGCGACTCAACCGTATTTAGTTTCTTGTAATTAATTATTTAACAGTTTTGTACAGAACTTTAAATACATATTAAGATTCTTCAAATAATTTAGTTCAAATGTATTCAAAGTTCAATAATTAATTAGCAATTTCTTTAATGCCGGGATTAAGCTGTCAATATTTATAACTCCGAGATTTTAGAGGAGGTATTAGGAACTCTGTTACTTCCTACTTACTTCCTCGAACTTTAGATACCTAAATATACTCTAATTATTCCGGTGTCTGGTAATTATATATTAAAATATGTCTGAATCATCAAAATGTAGAATATTAGTCTAGTATATTAGAGATGTTATTTATAACCTGTACAAAATTTGTGAGGGAAGGAGAAAATACAGATTTACATACGTATGGTACTACAACTAATACCAAATGTAATCAAAATTAAGACGACTTGCGTTTCGCGGTATACCAACACTGGATTTCCTGAAACTAATATTTACAGTTTCAGTTATATAGCACAAGGGTGTGATTCAACGATTGCAGCTGGCGCTGGCACCAGTGCATTACTTTGAATGGGACCACATAATAATTAACGAATATATATTTTGCGATAAAAAATTAAATTCACCTTTTTATAAAACCTTGTCACTGATATTGCTAAACACAAATTCATGCAACTTAGTTAGGGATGCAGGACCTTACCCAATCTTGTAGTAGTTTCAAAGAAAACATATTAAGATTGTTTACAAACATAAACTCTTACTTCAACAACTTATTATTTGTTCGATAAAATAATTTATTATTATTATTATTACTGTTCTTACAGTTCTTCCAAAAACTCCTTTCGTCGTAAATTTTAATGAATTGAAATGAATTGAATTGACATTTCAATAAAAAAAAAAATATAATATGTTTTATTTAATGTTTTATCAAAATCACTCTTCGTAGAAAGTGATTTAGAAAGCCACTCTCCGTACGTCATGTTATCGAATTTCCTTTTTCTGACAAGAACGAACACAACAAGAAAATAATTATTTCATTTGTATAATTCTTACATTTTAGCGATTCATTTTTATTCATATGAAGTATCTTTCTCATGAATGTAGCTGAGCAACTACCACCGAACCCAACACTGAAAACATAGTATGTATTTACAGAGAAAGTGAGGGTCAAAACCGCTCTTCTGATCCAGCGCTCTTCACCCTCAAAGGCTTGCCAGGTGTCTATGGGCAGTGATTGTTACTTACTATCAGGTGACCTGTCTGCTCGTTTGTCACCGAAAGTGTGTGTTGTGTGTGTGTGTGTGTGTGTGTACATACCATTTCCGGCGAGGTCTTTGGCGGCGGCGAGCGCGGTCTCAGTGGCGCGGCCTGCGCACACCACCGTCACGTGCGCGCCCGGACGCTCTACCTTCGCCTTACCTGAGCACGGAGAACACATTACTATTTAACAAAGTACACACGACAGCATCCTCGAAGGTACAGGCAGGGGCGTTATAAACGTACAAAAAGTCAGGGACGTGACAAATGGCGTCTTACTATCTACTTATATCTTACTATTCAAATAAGGGGGAGCATATGTATGTACGTAATGGAAGCAAAGCTATTGCTTTCCCCCGGGGACTGTACATGTACCGTCAGACAAATAGACGTCTAAGACATGGGGTGGCCGTTTTCTACCCCGCCGAGAGTACTCTTATGTACCCACACTAATTATGCAATAAAGATTATTGTTATACTAATCGCCTAATTGATGAACATCCCCAGACCAATATACCGCATCGGATTTAAGAGCAAACATGCACGATAGACCATCAGTGCAGTTTGTTTAGAAGCTATATCTATATCTTTAAACATGAAGTTTGATGTTAACAATATCGACGTGATCCTTCTGTGGTTTTTTTTATGGAATATAGGGACAAAGGTGCAGACGGGTCACCTGATAGTAAGCGGCTACCGCCACCCATGAACACTTGCAACTCAAGAATCCTAAGAGTGCTGTCCACCTCTCAAGGTAGGGGAAAGGAAGGAGGGTAAGGAAAAGGAGGTTATGCCTCCTGTAACCTCACTCGGTCACACAATGCAAAAGAAATCAAACTTTAAAAAAGTATGGTTACCCATTTGAATTGAATGATGTTCAGTGTCCGTTTTTCGTCTGCAATAAAATCAGACTATACATATGAATGTCGATACATTTGACAGTGGTAGAGCCTGGGCACGAATGGGCCGGCTCGGCCGGTGCGATACGACCATTGTCTGTCCCCCTATAATATATAAACAAAACTTTTATACGAAAGTTACGAGTGATGAATATTATGTACGAACAGAATACATACCAATAGGCAACAAGAAGTCCTTATCGAGTGCTTCATCGCTAACTGGGAACGCAACACCATACAGAATTTCATTTTCAAGTACTATGACTGGATCAGGGTCCCTAACGGCAGCTTTCAGAAGTCCTGCAAGCGAAGAATAAGGAATGACTGTGTGTAACATTCTCAGCTCTTTAGCTTTAGTACTTTAGTCTTGTTTTTATTATTATACACATCCATCACGATGTTATTAGGGTGATGAAATCTATTTATTTCGATTCTGTTATATTAAAATGTTACCTGCTACTATTTGTACGCACCGACGGCGAAAGAGTGTGATGATTAAAATAGAAAAATGTTAGGAAATATATTTCAAGGCTATGTTATTACGAATAAACAATATAATAATTTTAAATTTGAGTGTAGTACCGTCGCGGCTGGACGACTTACTCCATGAAAGAGGCCTCCTGTCGAGATCGAAACAAGCGGGCATCCCCGAAATAGCCACGTGAGTAAAACTGTATATTTAAATAAATATAAATCTAATTCACGAAAGTTTTTAATCTGATAATATAATAAATAATAAACAAAACATATAACAAGACCATATTAAAAATAATTATTGATTTAGCAAATACACTCACAAACTGCGTGCGTGTCTCGACTTTACAGCCGCAGTAAAATAGTATATACTACTCATAATTTTAATTATCTTGAGCTACTTTCGGTTCCTAAATAAGTATAAAATCACTTTGTATAAATTTGACAGTGTATCAGTATCACAGAGTAGATATATATCTTATTGAATTCCAACCGTTCCTTTCAGTCGGTTCGAAAGCCCGATATCACTTCACCATTTGCTAGATAATTAGGTGGTACTGGAGACAATAGAATTATAGACAGTAATAAAATAACACCTCTAGCATCTTCTGATGAATACGGCATGACCACCTTCAGTCCAGGACAGTGGCTGTACCAGGCCCCGAAGCACTGTGAGTGCTGCGCGGCGACTCCCGCGGCAGCGCCATTGGTACCTCGAAAAACGATGGGCACGCTCACCGTACCAGCTGACATGTAGAAGGTCTTGGCTGCTGAATTGATTATCTGGAAAGACAAACTTTTATCTTATGATATATTCATAATATTTTAAGGTCTTCACGGTCTCTAAGGGCTTACCGGCATCAGCCAGGTCAAGTCACGGGTACTGATTCCTCCTCTTGGAGCTATTGCTTACACTCTCCAATTAAACATATCTCTTTCTTTAGTTTTTAATATACTACACATTTACAAATCTTTAATTCTTGAAGTGTCTGATTGACGCTATAGCCAAGTGACGCAAGGGAAGGCAAGCCACCTCTCCTTAGTTACTTGTACATCTATCGCGACCATTACTAATCTTTTGTGGTACACTCTTGAAGTAAAGTTCACTGCTCAGACGTACAGCTTCGAGAAATCTCCAGATCTTATAAGCAGTGATTGTTTGTATTTCCTGCGGTTGAACAATGTGCAACCCATGGTGTATACGGTACAGCAGATACGATGAGCCACAAAACCATAGAATATACTGGCAGTTTATTTGCCTCTTGACAGAGACTGCATGTAATGCTTTGGCCTAGCTTTAGCTTGAACATGTTTGTTTAGCTTGCAGTGTCCGGTAAGAATCCGGTTACTGAGCTGGTTGTGTATCTTTTGAGCTCCAAAAGTCCTTTAGTTACTTTGTTATCATATCTCTTTATTAAAGCTTTCGAGTGTTTAAGACCAGTATTGGTCTTCCATCTCTTCATGGCTACTACTGTACGTTAGGCATTTATGATTGTATAAGCTCGTTGTCTGGTAATTACACAATATGGTTCTGTTCATATTGTCCTGTGATTATCGGCACCAGCTTTGATCGGCGTTTTTTCCATCAAAACCTGAGTGGCCTGGTAAGAGTTAGTAGTTTTCAGGTATTTTTATTTTAAATTTGTGTGATTATTTGTGTCCCGAGTGTTTGGGTCCGTTGATTGAATTTTATTTGTAAATAATACTTCCTAGGCTGGGATTTATCTTTCTCAAGACAAGAAATAACATCATCAAAAGACAAAAACATCGCAAAAAGACATGATATTATGACTCACTTGATCAATGGCCTGCATAGAGAAGTTCCAGGTCATAAATTCGCAAATGGGTCGAAGCCCTGCCATGGCAGCGCCGATCGCTATACCTGTGAATCCTGATTCAGTGATTGGAGTGTCAATAACTCGTTTGTCTCCATACTTCTTCCATAGGCCTCTGAAAATAGAAAACATTATGTAAGATCGTGTAGAATCTAACTTAAAAAGCCGTTAGATAAATGAACTTTATGTTGACTTCTAGAACATTTAGATATTTTTAACCTTCAGTAAACATATTTTATAGAGATTTTATTCTAAACTCTTAGATCGATAAAAAGTTCATTCAATGATCCTTACAACAGTGCTATTTGTCCCATAGATAAATAGATAGATAGATAGATAGATAAACTATTGTCCAAATAAAAGACATAACAATATTGTAATTTACGTTACTGGTATTCTTTTATTAAAAAAAAAAAATATTAAGTGAGGATCCAAATGTAATCTAGAATTTAGAATTTAACGTGTTGCATAATAGTTTTATTTTTAAATTCTAACTTTACGTTATTCATTAAAATTTGACATTCACTTTGACGTAACGTTAGGCAAAGAAAATGTTACAATTTTCTTTTTTTTAATTTAGTACTACATTATTGGCAGAAAACCTACCCTGAACTCGTTAATATTAATATTATTGACATCGTCAAAGTTATTCTTCAGTCTATCTGCTTTAAAAATTAATGATGTACCATCAGGAAACAATACTATTTTTGGTGGCTATCCAGCAATTGGGGAAGAGCAATAATATACACAAGAAAGAACAAATGGGCCCTGCGGAAAGTCCATTTTTTTGTTTGGTCTTAATGAATTTAATCTGAACCTGCTGTTGTCTACCACTCAGGTAAGATTTAAGAAAATCGAAAGCCTTTCTAGGAAGTCCATAATGCTCAAGTTTCAGGAGCAGTTTCGTGACTGACACAGTCAAATGCTTTTGAAAGGTCACAAAAGATACCGGGTGCATCCTTGGCTTCCTCTAAGGCGCTAAAAATATGCTGTAACAAAGGGACACCGGCGTCAGTTGTACCCTTTAGATGTTCTTTGTATGTTTGTTCCGTGCCACGTAGAAATACTAATAATACTACTAAATAATCTAATATACTAATAATAATAGTGCGAGAATATTAAAAGTAAATGGTATGAAGCAAACGTTTTCTGCTTTAATTTACTATAAACAATTTTCATAGTAAACTTTGTAGAAAAGCACTTTTTAAAGCGCCAATTTCACAATATGGCAGCACTAGCGGGTAGTTGAAATTTGGTGAAACCACTACCGTTTTCTGTACCTGCTGCCTGAAGATTTCCGAGTTTTACGAATAAAAAATAGTACACAAATCTTATAAATATTAATTCTTATAAAGTTTGACAAGAAAACCACGAAGACTTGGCTTTTTTTATGCTTCGTATAAACACTAATTAGTTTTAATAAAAAAATCTCGGCTCCATGACTAAAATCGATGGCCAAATAATATTAAAAAATAAAAAAAATCGGCTGTATTATTAAGTTCCTGTCTTTTTTTGCTGTCTCGAAATCTTATATGTTATATGATGTATGTCCCTATGATCACATTATTGATACTACATTATATCGAAATCAATCACGCCGTCTAGGATCTAGGGAAACAAAGTAAAATAAACATCGTACATACATTTTACACAATTGAATATAGTGAGTATGAATTTTTCATAATATTTTCAAGAAAATATATCCCGCTACAAGTCAAAATGAAATGTTTGTAAAATTGTCTGTTGCAGTGAACTTTAAAACTGTTTATCTGATGTCTATGTCATGCCATTACACAATCGTCGTATAGCTCGGTTCCCATCTCAACAGTTAGTAAAAAGAGGGGATAGGGGACATATAGACATGAGTGTATGTGTATTATAATGTAAAAAAGCCGAAAATTTAAAACCATTTCAATATATATTATATATATTTTAAAGGATAGGAGGCAAACGAGCAGGCGGGTCTTTCGATGGTAAGTTACTACCTCCACCCATGGACACCTCAATTCAAGACTGAACATTTTTTTAGACTCTCACATATTGTTCCTGGATCACTTAGAACTGCCTCTGGAAGTATGCGTTGGCCCTTGGGCCTATCTGAAGGAACCAGTAAATTCATTTCAAAATGTTAAGCAAAGTGCATATAAAAACAATGGGATGCCTTATTTTTGCTGATGTTTCTATGGTTTAAATCACACTAGGTTACAAAAGTTATATATTCGTAATATATAGCTCATATAATGTAAAATTAATTAAAAAAAAATCTTTAATTTTCTTTATAAATATTGTTTTTTATTATATATATATATAAAGAGCACAGAAAGAGCATTTATAATTTTGAATAGTTTAATCAGTTTCTATTAAATTACACAATAATTTCCATAAATACAGGTAAATTACTAAAAAGTTATTTAAAATAAGAACAAAATTTTGTATATGAGCATATTTCCTCACCTGTTATGTCTTATTTTATAAAGACAACTCCCGCACTAGGATTAATTCCTGTATCGCAGTTGACTTTACACACATTCCAATTACAGACACAAAGAACATCCTGTGTGGTAATGAAACCCCAATACTCGGCACGGTAGAGTAGTGGCCACTTAAACCATATTAAGTTACGCAATATTATAAACAGGGGAGTAAGCAGAGGTGTATCAAACCCTTAAATTAAAAAATAAATAAATACACAATTTGCAAGCCTTCTGCCATCAACTGAGTAGTGTTTTATGTACTGTCTGTTTGAGGACAGTCCAATTCCTTAATCAGCGGTAGTAGAAAATGTGTCCCTTAGAAAGAGTTCAGGTGCCATGGCATTATTGTTCTTTTCAACTGAAATTATATTCTTAAGAACCTAAAACACTGCTTGTTTTGGTCATTTTAAAATATCTAACTTTAGCCAGGATTATACAGATAATATTGGCAGTACTAAAGTAAACTGGCCCAAACCAATGTTTTGGCTGATTTTTTTCTTTGGCCGAGGAGGCAAACAACCAGACACTTCACTGGTTGGTGAGTGACAACCAACAGTCTGCATTGATATATAAGTAAACTATTTTATGTTTCTTCTAGTTAGAAACATGTCAGCTGTCAGACTCATGGTGGACCTGGCCGATGGTCTTTTCTATGTCATTAAAATAATAAAAATAATCATCAGATATTGTTACATTGGGGGGTGAGACCATTGGCTGAGGGTTATATCAGGAATCGAGAAGGGAAATATCAGTTATGTACTGATATTTCGGTACAACCAGGTCACAGTCAACTCTAACAGCTGACACATTTTTCTATTGCTGTTAAAGTTTGGCATATAGATGAAAATACTGCCTATAATCAACATTGCCTACTGTAAGAGCTATGTTGTTCACATAAGGGAACAAAGAAATAGCTATATTTTTATTTTTAAACATTTATATTAACAGATGTAACTCAAAACTGTACTACTATTTTAACAATATATATTTCGCGTTATGCATGTTCATAGTTTAGCAAGTGCATCTTTAGCATAATAATGGGTTGGTTTAGTGGTTAGTCATCCCAACTGACAAGCTCGAGGGGATGGTTTCAATTAAAACTCAGGACCAAGAATACTTGTGTGGTGAATGTGATACAATTTGTATATATATAAAATATACAAGTATTTATATCAGCAGTCTGTTTACTTCGGGATCTGACAGCCATGTGATGTTTCATGTTTGTATCATTATTATTGGGAATAAACCCTTCTAAATTATGACAGTAAATTGATAACTAACTTTCGTCAGGTCTAGTGATTAATGACCCTGACTGCTGAACCGGAGGGTGTAGGTTGGATTCCCACATGGGACATAAAATCATTTGTTCCAAACAGTCGTCCCAAGTCTGGGTATTCTTTATGACAAGAAATATTCCTAATTCTCAATTTGTTTAGTTAAGATTTAACATACAATATCATTCTTTAATATGTCATTGCTTTCTATAAGACATCTTACTTAAGCCACTGTCAACAAACTCTTTGGTTATGTAACATTACAAGATAGTTTTCTTTTAAAATAAATGATAGACACACTGCCCCTTCAAGAATAGCTAAAGAAATACATATATGACCTATAGGTGTATTCTGTTATCATGATATACAGGTAAAGGCAAAGAAAGAAGACTCCATACCTTGATATTTTGTATGCACCTTCGTATTGAGCTACTTCTTCACCCATTAGGAAAACCTTTTCATCTCTTGTCATCTCCTCGTCCATGGCACTGTTCAAGGCATCACGTACTGTCATAGGTTTTGCAGCCAGACTGCTGGATGTTGAGAAATTACGGCGAGATAACCGCGACAACCAGCTAAACACCACCGGAGATGATTTTAAAGCCATTTTGATTATCAAATAAAATTTTAAAACTAAAAATTTATATTGTAATTATTTTATTTGGCTTCTCTGGAGATTTTTTCTTTTACTGTTTTTCGAAATTATTTTAAAACCGTTTTGATTAAATGTTTCGACGAAGGATGAATGGAGGTCGGCCGTAATTTCATTTGACTTTCCAGTGGCAGTGTTGCCAACAGTGAGGATACTTATTATTTCTCAACACATCACTCAACGGTTAGTGTTAGCATAGTTCTTTAGAATATTTATGTAGATATATGCGATATTGCTGTAGATGAAATATACACCGTGTACTGAAAAGAGAAGAATTATTTCAGTCATCACTGTGAAAACCAATCATTAAAGAGCTTACATGTCTGTTGGTGGTTAGTGACCTTGACAGCTGAACCAATGGTCATGGGGTTCGATTCCCACACGGGACAAAAATTTGTGTGACACCAAAAATAGTGTTCCCGAGTCGGGTAGAGTTCGGTCGGGCGAGTTGTTTCATAAAATATAGTAAAGCAAAATCAAAAAATATTTATTAGGACCTTAAATGACTATATTCTTGATGTTTATAATAAATAATTATTAAATTATTAACTCTCTTTTACTTTGCAACGATTAGACCACTTTTCATATTTCATATATCATGAGTTCTGTTACGTTTGGTATTTCAATTTACTAGATAATTAATAATCATAATTTAAACTATTACATTTATCTTGTATGGAACAGAGAATCTATTTAAGAGATAAAACAAAACTATGTTCAATTATTTTTGAATTTGATTTGAACGAATTTTTAGTATTTAAAATTAATTTTGTAAGTAAGGATGTTTTCATTGGGTTGGTCTGGATTCACCGCAAAAAAATATGTTCTCAGTAAATAAAATTCCAGTGTGGTATCTAACATCAACTTCAGTTACCGATACCTTCTATGATTGGAGTTGATTTCAGCGGTTTAAGTGGTCACCAAACTGCCGCGCCTAGTGTTGTGGGTTCGATCCCCGCACGGGACAACACTTTGTGTAATCCTCAAATTGTTGTTCTTAGTCTGGGTGTTCTTTGTGGAAGTTGCTTGCATGTTTGTAAAGTCCCCCGCGACACAGGAATTAATCCTAATGCGGGAGTTCTCTTTAAAAAAAAAAATAGAAACAATACTTTTCCTAAACGATTTTAGAGAAGCTGTTCTTTTAAAGCCCAAATATCAAATGAACAATTACCAGTTGGTCTAAAACGTTAGAAATAGCCTTATAGTGTTTACACCAGTGTCTTCTTCCAACATTGGCTAGGACCATCTTTTATATTTTGTGACATATTACTCAACAAAGCCAAAAGCACACACGTTTAGACATGATTATCGTGATTTGAAAGGACCCCACTAGAGGGTGTTGCTATTATATTTTCTAAAACAAAACTTTCGCTATCAAATTACAAAGAAAATTGTAATTGTTGAGAATATTAAAATATTTGTATTACGATTATAGATGTTACAGAAATATTCACTCGATAATAACGATTTTATTTTCTCCATCTCCGTGAATGTACGTTTCAGACTATGGAATGAAACATTTAAGTTTTTTTACATTAATTGAAAGTTTAATGTATTTTTATAAAATTTTCGGTCAACTTTAATAAAAAATAAAATAGGTGTGCCTTAAAACGGAATTAACCCAAAAGAAATATAACAATTTTTATATAAAAAAATTTGAATGCGGGAAAAGAATGAAATTGTCAAAAGTAACGTGTCACGTGCTCTACGAATGTATGAGAGCTGTTCATATTCCTTTACTCTTTCAGTACTTCCAGGTATGTTGGTAATCCGTAAATTAATTCCGAATTATTAATTTCTGCCAGGAAAACATTATTTCCTGGTTTATTGACCTAAGAAATCAAAACTATCGCCGTTAAGTATTATATGTAAAAATGCATTCAGAAACAGTCAGGCAGTTTAAAACTTTCTGGGAATATGACATGCAAGAGAAAGTGGGAACAGATTACTATTATGTAACGTGGCACGCACCAATTTATTAAGAACAAAATAACTTTATAGGCCGGTAAATAAATATATAATAATTATTTGTGATATGTCAAAAGTACCTATAACCGACTAGCCTGTATGCGGAACCGAATGAAAGTTAAAGAAGCGAGAAAGGTATGTCAGAATCGTAGCAAATGGCAGGAAGTGGTCTCTGCCTACCCCTATGGGAAAAAGGCGTGATATTATGTATGTATGTATGTATTTGTGAACTAAAAACGGCTTATGGCAAGATGAGTCAGTAGTAGTAAATAAAAATAGAGTGAGCGTAATGAAAAGATATATTGTTCTCTTAATTGGTTTTAAATAAAAATAAATTGATATTTTATTAATAATAATAAATACCCGAACTGAAACGTCTGAGTAGTTATAATATTTATTATTAATGTGATTAATTAATTAATAACGTAGGATAATAATTAATTAATTAATTAAAAATAAATAAAACTTGAAATTGCAATTAACGCTTACAAAAATAAATATTCAAATATTTAAATATTCAACTTGTAAAATAACGAAAGCAGATACTTGTTTAATTATAATATGACGATCCTCATGAAATATACTGGCAACATTATTGTACAATGCTATTATTAGTCCGACACACACAAGGTTAAGTTCGAATGCCGAATTGTCGACACCGAGATTTCAATAATGTTTTGGGAATTTAAAAAGGGGGAACTCGAAGAATAAGCAATTATCTGCCATAAACAAGTTATTATTTAAAAAAAGTATTTTAAATTTTAACTTTTATATATACATATTATTTTCATTTCTATTCTAACGACACCCCAATCATCATAAATATGTACAATTATACATGTCTACACATGTAATTTATACAACCTGTACTTTAGTAAGCCTTGATTAAGTTGGCTATGAATTATACTCTGTGTAGGTACTCTTTCTCTCTCATTCACTCTTATATACATATACATATGTATACCAAAAGATGGCTCTCTATCCGTGATATTTACTAGGTGTTCGCATAATACCAGCGCTGCTTCTTACGAGTTAGCACAATGCTGAGCTCACGGCCATTTTTGTCTCATACAGTGGTACATACTTGTTAGCACTGACGTTTGATCAATTTGTTGTCGCTGCTTTGTATGAGTACAAAATAAATATATTTTCTTTCCTTCTTCCTTTCTTTCTTTCTTTCTTTCAGGCATTAAGAATGAATGGCGGAATTAAGAAGCTCCCGTCATTCACACATACATCAACTCTGCAAAAATTAACTTCTTTTTCTGCCGTCGTAATGAATAGCTTTCGTTTCGATGTTACAGTTTCAGTTTGGCCAAGGTTTTTTGGCACATTTTTTTTTAATATTGAAAACTAATAATCCTTTTCCTTTCCTTTTTAGTTTACACAGCGAGTTTTGACACAAAAACGTAACCAACCTCAAGAGGTAGGTAAGATGATTTAATTATAAACCTCAAAACCGATATTGATATTTTTTTGATAATAAGTATCATTATGATTATTTGATTTTTAAGGTATAGGGGGAAGACCCGTCTGATCACCTGATAGGAAGTGAACTCAAGAGTTGTAAGTGCGCTGCCCTCCTTTTGAAGCTGATTAGGAGAGGGGAAAGAGTAACGGGTTTGGGTTATCTTGACCCCATTATTTAATTTTTATCATTCTATCAAGGCTTTTTTAATACAGGAAATAAAGATAAAAATAATACTGAACTGCACGTGTAACAGCTGCACGCAGAGAAATTGCCATCGGAATAATTTGAATTTGTCATAGAAACGATAGGAAGATTTGGAATCAACTGAGAACGATACTGGAACTGGGAAAATTCTGTTTAGTGGAAATGTATATGTGATGTAACTGTAATTTTTTTTAAAATTTGTATTTATGTTATTAAATATTTGCACCGTTATAAATGTAGTTCTCACATTAGCTACTCTCACTCGTCGTCAGACCGTCTGTCCTTTTTTCTCTCATACCACACTCATACCTCATTCATTCATTCGTTCAGTTAAGTTCTATGTCACTCAATTTTTATTCCTTCCTACATGTATCACAAAATTTTCGGAGTTCCGCTGTATAAGGCGTGATAAGATGAAGCATCGGGCAATACGTCAGACTTTCAATCATCATCATATTTGGGGATTTAAACAAACAACACGTATTATCGTCGCGAACTTCACAACACGAGCTTCTTTTTTTATGCTATATTGGGCAAGCTAGCAGACGGGGTTACCTGATGGTAAGTGACTACCGCTGCCTATGGACAATCGCAACTCAGGAGTCACAAATGCGTTGCTAGCCTTTTAGTTAGGACTACGCTTTTACAAGATACGGTATACACTAGCATTTTTTTTTCGTTATTAATTATTTTTGCACTAGTACCTGTGTCGCTGGGGACTTCACAAATACACAAAAAAGACACAAAGAACCCAGACTCGCGACAACTATTTGTCCCGTGTGGGAATCGAACCCACGACCTCCAGCTCAGCAGTCAGGATGTTTTAACTTATAAAATAAATATTACATTGCTGTATTTAAAGAAAGAGGGAGAAAACCATTTTATATTCACAAATAAACCCAACCCCAACTTACTAATTATGTATCTAGCTTCCGGCTCGGACCCTTGGATCTCATAGCAAAGCGTACGTTTTCCACACATCATTAATTATGACCATGGGCTTCAGGATCACGGTTCTCGTAAATAAACTTCCTAATACAAAGTGTGGTGGCCGAGGGATGTCCAACTGCAAGCGATAAACAAGAGTTGTTTTTCATATTAACATTCTTCTTATAAAATTATTCGACGGTACGTGACGTATTTTGACATTACACATATTGGACGAAATAGGGCCATCTCATCTGTTCCGGATCTGATTTTATTTATCAGACAGTATATATACAGTACACTTCCCTATTGACGGCGATAGGCTTGCTCCGCATTAAGTAAGTTGAGTTGAATTATAGTTAGTAAAAAAATATAATAAACATATAACTATATGTATCTGTAGTAAGAGTTACTTAGAGAAGAGAGTAAAATAACTATCTGAAAAATATAGACATACATACATACGTATAAATTTATCTGAAACACATAGCATACATATATCGCTAGCTTGGTCAACAATATTTAAAACATAAATACTGACAATCACCCTTATATTCAAGTTGTAGGCAGAGGCATCTCATAGGATCACCTATTACAAGCCACAATTCAGTCCCACTCATGTAACAGAGGGCAATCTTTTTTCTGACATATAATAGTCCGATCCCTTAGTCACCTTCTGCGCCCCCCACGGGTATATGTGGGGTGACCCTATTCTCCTACAGCGAGAACCACATAAAACTGAAAGTTAATCCATATTTACTTTCCACCGCTAATCGCTATTAATGGTCAGTGAGACATTTCCTAAAACGCCACCAAAAACAGACCGGCATTAAATCTTTACAGTTGCAACCGGCCTTGGCCTACTCTCCAAACAGGGTAACTCTTTACCGGAAAACTTCTACGTACCTTTATGTACCGTAACGGTCTGCTAAGACATTACACAACCTCTGCACTTCGAATTTAAATTACATACAAAATCGGAACATTATTTTTTATTAAAGCTGATACTTATATATGAAAACTAGGTGTATTATTGAAATGTTATGAGTAGAGTTATTTATGAAAGTGCCTAAAGACGTCTGATTATTCGCTTTCAATGACGTTGTCGGTTCTCACTATGGGTAATAAATAATATTAGGGGACTGACGAACAGACTGGTCGCCTGATGGTAAGTGTCATCTGCCGTCCATGAACACCTGCACTCAATAGTCGTAAGTGGGCTGCTCGCCTTTGAGATTGATAATTGGGGAAAAAGAAGGGAGAGGGCCTCCGCAAACATCAAATGAAATCAACAAATTTAATCGACGAGAAGTCGCAGAAGGCTCTCAAGTCAACCATATTTTTTTTCTCATGATGAAAATAAGAAACGCTTTTGTGTAGTCAGTAAACGTATTACCAATTATCATTAATGTATCAGTAATTATCATTAGCATTAATGATAATTCGTACCGTGTTTCTAAAAAGTTTTAATGAATACTGTTTGGAAAAAGAAACTATATAATTTTTAATCGCTTTTGTGATTTTATGACTAATTATTGTATAAATTAATTGATATTTTATTAGTGGATTTAAATAATCTTCCCAGGTGTGATCAGAAAAGGAACATCGATTTAGAATAATTAACTAAATAATATATTTGCGTTCAATCGTGACAACTGACAATAAGTATCACGTGTCTATTCCCCAGAAAGTCTGTTATGGCTAAGCATCTGATTTCTATATTACAATTGGTCTTCTATGCCAGATTGATGCCAATCCTATTCTGCAAGTGCCTGTTAGAGTTCTAGGAAGCTATCCTATCGACTATTTAATTGCCACCTTGAGGACTGAAGGCTGCTGGTCATTTTATAACCATCGATAAACTCTTGAATGTTTTCTTATATAGCATTTGCCGTACTTAAATGTTTATGTCTATATCATGACTATATTAAATTTGTAAACTCGTTTTTCTTACGAGAAACCTGGAGTTTAGATGTGTGTATTTAAATCTAAGTTAACTCTTCACATACACACACTCACGCCTGTATTCCCGAAGAGGTAGTCAAAGGCGAAATTGACATCCCCAGGTTGCCGATTACAATTTAGTCTCATTTACGTAATAGGGGGCAAGCCTATTGCCATCAACAGTACAGTTCTGTTAATGGGATTAAAAAAATTATAGAGTACTAGTTGTGCCAGCGTTTATGTAGAAAAAAAAATAATAACGAATTCTTATTACGCTTATAAAACAATAGGTTTGTGGAGGAACGGGGGTTATGTTCCTTCAACACAAACGGAGGATTCTCCAACCAGGCGAGGTGATCATGCCTGCGAGAGCATAAACACAATAATATTGTTATGATTGCTTACATGCGAAATAAAACCATAACTACTTAGTGTTATCTGTAAAAAAGTATTTTATTTTCAAGCTAAAACTCTCATTGGCGGCTCCGTAATAACTAGGTTGAGTCAAAACTCTCGCTACAGGTAGTAGAGCCACGCTGATTTCAGCAGGAATGGGCCGGCTCGACCGGGGCAGTACTACCCTCTCACAGAAAACCACCCTAAAGCGACATCATTCGTGCTGTCGTCTTTCGCTGGTGAGTGAGTGCGCCGGAGGCCCAATGATGCAGGGGATGACAGTTATCGTGGTATGTGTGTGAGCAGTGGAGTGCTCGTAGAATCATTGTGAGGGTGGCGTGGATCGAACCGTCGGCCAGGTAGACCCGTAGAAACGGTGGTGCCGCTGGCCGCCCGCGGCATAGAGAGGGGCCCAACCACGGCTAACCACCCTGGGAGGCTGCCTCGTCAGGTCGCGCATAATCCACGGAGTGGCTCGTCGTACAAAGAAATGTACAAAGAAAGAAAAATGGTCCAACAGCGGCATCCTCCTCTCCCACCAACCCGCTTTTTGAGGTGGAGTTCACTAACATACGTGGACTCTATGCAAACCTCAGCGCCGTACACCAGCACCTTGAGACGGCTCGGCCGGCCATGCTTTTTCTTACGGAGACACAAATACGCCGCCCTGCCGACACGACATATCTCTACTATCTCGGCTACGTGCTAGAGGAGTGCTTCCTCGCGAGGGCTGGGGTATGTCATTTCGTCAGGGCGGATGTTTGTTGTCGCCGTCTGCACTGCTTAGAAGACACATCCTTCTCCATCCTTTGGCTTCACGTGGATTTTGGCTCTATGAGCCGGATCTACGTTTGCGGAGACTCCGAGACAACTCGACTCTTTGACTACATGAGTCACGCAACGGACAAAGCGCAGGAGCAGTTCCCGACCGCCGAACTGGTGTTTTTGGGAGACTTTAACGCCCACCATGACTTCTGGCTGGGATCTTCCAGAACGGACCACGCTGGTCGAACTGCCCACGCATACGCTCTCACGCATGACCTTACCCAACTGGTACTCCAGCCCAACAGGATACCAGACATATCGGGTCAAGCGCCCTCTTTGCTAGACCTTCTACTGACGAGTCACCCAGCGCAGTACAGTGTAACGGTTCACGTCCCTCTGGGATCCTCCGACCACTGCCTGGTGTCCACCTCGGTTCCTCTTGTTGCCCTACCACGGCCTGTGGTAACAAGGCGGCGGTTATGGCACTACTCGTCAGCAGACTGGGATGGAATGCGGGAATATTTTGCATCCATCCCGTGGGCTCAACGCTGCTTTAAAGACAGGGATCTGTCGCAAAGTGCGTCTGCCGTGGCTGACGAAATGGAGTCATACGTCGGTATGGAGTACTATATCCCCTACAGTGAAGTTGCCAGCACAAAGAACCGTCCCTGGTTCAATCGCGAGTGCACCCGTGCTGTAGCTCAAAAGCAGTCAGCCTACCGCGCATGGATCAGGGCCCGCGCTCATTCTGACCCAGACGTTGATCACCTAAAAGCAGCGTTTAACAAAGCCACTAGGGAATGCAAGAGGGCTTACATCAGAGCTGATGCCCAGCGCTTTACACGGTTTGGTCAAGAACTCGTCACATACCCTACGGGTAGCCGTAAGTTTCGGCGATTGGCTAAAGACGTGCAGTCCAACTACTGCCAGCCTTCGCTGCCACCGCTGAAGTACCCTGACGGATCACTGTCCCACGAGCCGCAAGAGAAAGCGAAACTACTTGCTGACCGCTTTGCGGCTAACTCCCGAATCGACGACCGTGGCGCTCACCCGCCCACCATTGCATCTTGCGACTCCGCAATGCGGGCTATTCGCATCCGGCAGAGGGATGTCCGTGCGGAGCTTCGGTCACTCGATGTTCGGAAAGCCAGTGGACCCGACGGTATTCCGGCGGTGGTTCTTAAAAACTGTGCACCAGAGTTGTCTCCTGTACTGACGCGCTTGTATGGCCTGTCCTATTCCTCGGGAATTGTTCCGGAGGCCTGGAGAGAGGCGAACGTCCAACCCATTCCCAAAAAAGGCGACCGCTCCGATCCAGCTAATTACCGTCCTATAGCCGTCACCTCCATACTCTGTAAGGTGCTCGAGTGGATAATCAACACCCAATTAATCCGCCACCTAGAGGATCACTCCTTGTTAAATGATCGGCAATATGGTTTTAGGCCGAACCGATCCACGGGTGATCTTCTAGCGTACGTCACACACTACAGAATACAACTAATCAACACTTACTATTGAAGGACCTTTTGAACATAGAATCCCATACACATCCCACTACATCCTCTTTCGTAAAATATACAGTTTCCTAATAGCAATGTCTAGAAATGTTAGTTTTCACCTACATATGTACGTCTAGTGTACAAGTTCGACCGGGATGATCACTTAAGTAAAGTTAAGTAAGTCCATAGACCAGAAAGTAGTCATAATTCACTAAAAGGATCCAGAACTTCCATTAAACAGGTCCTTAGACTAGTAACCTTGAAACTTACATCTAACCGGGTTAACTCGGCCTAAAATAAGAGAATGTACTGACTGAACGAACTATTTGTAGCATAATCTTGAGCAGGATATTTTCATAGTAATTTTAATAAAGAATATTCAAGATATGTCTTCGTGGTCGTAAGAAAGATTTATGTTAATAAAAACTCAAGTACTAAGTATTTAGAGTTTATGTACCGTTAAGTTGCACACGGGTCACTGACAAACATTATAATAAACAATACAAATAAGACATTTATTTCTCTTCATTAATCTCTGTGTTCTCTATCTGTAGTTCAGTATTTGTAGTATACTAAAACTACAAATTCTGTATTCACAAAAAGAAATTTTGTACCCCACATAAGAAACTCATTTTGAGAATTACTGAACTCTTAGACGCAGTTGATGAAATCATTTCTTTTTAAGTGAATTGTTTCAAGAATGAATCTTTACTGTTAGCGATGCCAGATTAATTACAAAATAACTCAACCAAGTGTTAGGACTAATTTCACAATTAGTGTAAACAACGTGGTCTGCCAGCGTACTCATTTGCTTGTGTTAAAGAAACGATTTGTTAGTATAGATTATTACCTAATATCAAATGGGATATCATCGTATAGGCAACTAATTTTGTGCTCAATCTGTATCCCTGGATTTAGGCAAATCCAAGGATACGGATCCGTTTGTATCTGTAGTACTAGAAATGGGTTAAAGAAATAAAAGTATTTTACGAGGAAGTTAAAAAGGGTAATAATAAGTTTGGTTAGGTTTGAAGGTGACGCTGGCACGTTGTTAAATTGCCCGTAGCAAAGTTAAGAAGATAAACTAACTATAATTTAATGTCACACTAAATTACAAACAGATAAAATCACTTATTTGATTTGAAGAATATATCGCTCTGTAGAAAGGCTGATTCTTCATTACATTGCTGATTGGGTAGCGTAAATAAGTGCAGTGGATTTAGGCTGAGGATGGTATAGATACAGTGCCCGTATGACAGCAATAGACTTGCCCCATATTAGGTCAGATTAACTAAATTATTATTAGTAAAATGTTGGCGTTAGAGACGCTTTTAGAGATTGCCTATGTGCAATAAGGGCCTGTAAGAGATTACCTTTGTTCAATAAGGGGCTGTAAGAGATTGCCTTTGTGCAATAAGGGCCTGTAAGAGATTGCCTATGTGCAATAAGGGCCTGTAAGAGATTGCCTTTGTGCAATAAGGGCCTGTAAGAGATTGCCTATGTGCAATAAGGGCCTGTAAGAGATTGTATCAATGTCTAGTGTAGAAATCTATATTTTTTTAAGCCATTTATTATATGATTAATCTGGTGAACAAAAAACAAATTTTCTGTTATTATTATTACGTACAAAGCTGCATTTAGATAAGACTACGAGAAGTAGATTTAAATTGACTTCCAAAATTTGTTTACATAGTAATTTAAAAGTTAAGTTAATAAAGCGTGTAAGAAAATAACGATCAATAAATCGATTTCATAAACAAAGAACGATCTGTACGCCCGTGAAGAATATTCCAATAAATAGCAAATCAACATAGGGTTTATAAAGTTATAAATTGTTTCCTCACCGTGTAAGGTGATGCACAATAGTGTTGAATTTGTTTTTTTATATTTAAATATTTTTTATATATACATGTTATTGATATAACGGTTACAGTGGCAATGATATAAGTGTGGATTATTTCTAATGTTTAAATGAGTGTACTTAAAATAGTATTTTTTTTAAATGTTATATATTGAATTAAGTTTCATTAATATTGTTTGTTTGTGTAAACTATATATGGGTTGAGGTTTGTTATAAGCAATCTTGCTATATTAAGTATTTATACTATTAGTAAAATTAGCCTGTCTTCAAAATATCTAGAAAACATCTAGCATAAACACAAAATAGCAGATAGCAGAGCGTGGTTTCGATCCACGGACCTCTGGGTTATGGGCCCAGCACGCTTCCACTGCGCCACTCTGCTTATAGTTGTTCCAACTACAATAGCCGCCTTGTATTGGCAACGAAACAAATGTGCAGTTCAACATTAACATCATCATTCTTTTTATGGCATAGCGGACAAATGAGCTGACGGGTCACCTGATTATAAGTAACATCCTCCACTGGTGAGACTTCCAACTCAAGAGTTGTGTACTGGTACCCTCACACACTAGGTTAATACAATGCGAGCATTGTTTGACAACGGGTTTTCTGTGAGACCGTAAAAAAAAGAATATTAGATTAGATTAGATTAATTTAAATATTTTTTATTACTTATTGTGTATTGTTTAATATAACTTATAATGGTGAAAATAAACCAGAGATAGAATAATCGAACTTCCCGATACCTTCTTGTTTGAGCTGTTGCTCATATTCTCCAATCCATCTGTATAAACAATATCCCTGCCCTTCCGTTTCTATCCCCCCCTTTTTATCCCCCCTTTCTTGACAATATACTCTAAATTTTCCCCATCTAATTGCCAAAGGTGCACGGATCACGGCAACATGCTTGCCATCTATTACGTAAAACTAACTGAATTATAATCGGCAAAATGTATGCGTTAATTACGCTTCTGCCTATCCCTCTGGGGATACAGGCATGTTTATATGTATGTATGTACATATGTTATTCACACGTGTGTATTTCGGGGACCTTTCTCAACGAGTGAGCCGTCCAGCCGCTACAGTCCCCTATTAAAATAAATATGATAGTTATTCAAGAAACTTTTAATTGAGATGTTTCTGTGTTCGTCAAGTCGAAGGGTCCAAGAATTAAAAAAGATTAAACAACATATACAAAAAAAACTAGATTAAGCACAAAACAGCGGTTAGCAGAGCGTGGTTTCGATCCACGGACCTCTGGGTTATGGGCCCAGCACGCTTCCACTGCGCCACTCTGCTTGCTGTATCTCTAACTACAACAACGGTGTTGTCTTGGACACGATACCAAGTATGCACTTCCATCAATAATCATTAAGATCATCATCATTCATGATATTATAAAGGAGGTTAGAGAGAGCTATGATCAAATTTAAATAATTAATTTTAGTTATGTTGACTAAAAAAACAATAAATTTATTAGTGTGCAAATATAAATTAAATTGTATAAAACTGTACATATTTTTTTATATGTGAAAACGAGAAGATGGATGACCAGTGAGGTCTCACTCGGTGAATTACAACTTAAGCATTGCTTCACAACCGGTTTTCTGTGAGGTCTTGACATTACTGCTTTCGAGCTGGCCGTACTTCCCGATGACTTTCCGGATGATGAAACAGGATTTCTGTCCTAAAATCAAGAATGTTTCTAAAACTAGTAGCATCGCTTTACTTTACTCACAGAGTCTTCTATGAGACTCTAAAATCTGACCACTTTTTTCTGTAACACCCTATTTAATAGCAAATTAATTTTGATAAATATCTAAATAAAAGGTACATACTTAAATTTACTTTCTTTGAAAGACAACTCCCGCACTAGGAATTACTCCTATATCATTTTACAAATAACCTAATATACTAAAAGAAAATGTGAGTTTTTCTAATGCTTTTAATCTTTAACAACACACCTTTTACACCACAATTTTACATGTTAATAATAAATTCTATATACATATATACAACACGTTGTCAGTACAAATTTATTTACCTTTCCCAAAGCAAAAAAGTTATTCCCGATCTTGTGGAAGATAGTTTTCATAACTCCGTAATATGAAAAATCAACGTCACCAGTCTTTATTGAAAGCATTATTTCTTTATACAATAGAGTGACATCATGTATAGAACAATGTTGTTCTAAAAGCTTTCTCCTGAACTGAGAAACTGTCATACATGCTATAAAATAATACAGTACTACTCCTTTCAGAGCATGTCCTCTGCATGAATGGCGTAGCGGCTTAAGTGGTCACCTCGACACCGCGCTGCCACGCCTAGTGTTGTGGGTTCGATCCCCGCACGAGACAACACTTTGTGTAATAATCAAATTGTAGTTCTGAGTCTGGGTGTTATTTGTGTCCGTTGTTTTAATGTTTGTAAAGTCCCCCGCAACACAGGATTTAAACTAGGATTAATTCCTGTGTCGCGGATGACTTGACGAAGTTGTCTTTAAAAAAATATATCCAATTTTTTACTTGACAATTATCACTCAGGCCGTCCGATCTTATATCCCTGACCTAAGCAAAGTTGTACATCAAACAACAGGTAAAAGAAATATATGTCTGCTGCCTGTTCACGGCTAAACTGTGGAACCAATTTTGATTAAATTTGGTATATGACTTTTTGAATGTTGCGGAAGGACATAGGTAACTTTTGATCGACATACCACTAGGGAGAAGCGGCGGGAGAAAGGTTGTTGGTTTTACATTTCATTTCATAAATTTTGTTTTGTACTTTTTACGTGAGGTGATGAGTGCACACAATTCTAGATTGTGTTGTAATGCTTTTTATCCGAAATAACTTCATTGGCAGATTCATTACGGCTCATGGTTTATGATTGAGATTCTCGGCTAACTCGGCTTTAAGGCGGTACGGCTTATCATGAAAAACGCACCAGATTTTTAGTTAGACCTTTGCCAATACTATATAGGTAGTGGGAAAATTTCATCCAAATTCGTGCGAACAAACATACAAACATGCTTTTCTTTTAATTAAAATTTTTTGGTTTTTATTCCTATTAATTTTCTTCCAATGTCTAGCCACTGATCAGTTACTTATTGCTTTAACCCTACACCTACATACAGGTATGTTTTGATTCATCTCTGTACCAAAATTCATTCGGATAGTAGGCTTAAAATAGTTTGATACTCCGCTTTTGTTGCACAGAAAACACAATTCAAAATTTCTGTATTTATTTAAATTGATATATTTTTGTTTCCTGGACCAAATATGGTAGAATTTATTCAATTGTTAAAAGATATTTGTTATAAGTCAAGTAGCCTGTTTATTTAAATTACTTTGGCGGATTGGCCGTGCAAACAGGCAGACAGAGCTATATTCACATTTATGATATTAGCACAGTATAAAGAAGAAAATATGATCTTTCGATTCTTTTAAGGCAAACGGGTTTTAGTACATACTTGTTTATTTCTTGGTTGCTCGGCTAGTTTCGAGCCCGGCAGGGGAATTTCTATCTAGTTATGCACAGTGTGTATATAGTATGGATAACACCCGGACACGGAACAATTGACCATGCCCATCCCACAGTTATTTGACTTGGGAAGGAATTGAAACCATGACCTCTGACTTAGCAGTCAGAATCAATAACCACTAGATCAACAGTATCAAATATATACAAACGATAACAAATGCGAATATGAGTGATATGTAGGTACCAAAATTAACCATCGATGATAAAATTTTGCTTAACATTGTCAGGAATGCCAGGGTTAAGAGTAGGACATACTATGGACAGTGTCGTAGTTAGGGAGGGCCATGCAAGAGGTGCTTACTAAAAAAGGTACTATTTCTGCGAAACAATTGGAAATTAATTGACGATCTACCTCAAATCCAGCCAAGCAACTACCAACTAGTAATATTCCCAATACCAAAGATTTGTGCTCAAAAAGTAGGAGACTTTCTTTTCAGGTATGTAACAGATTTGAAAACAAACTTTTTTAATTGGAAAGTGCGATTCTCGATTTGTTACCTCTGATGTTAAAAATTGTGGTAATTATGACAAATACAGCGTATTACTAATTATCATGACAGGCGCATTGAATTTGGTACGAAACTTTTTTGAAAATCCATTAATTATTGTAGTCTAGGTATACTGTGAATCTTCTTAACCGATTCAATCATTCCTGAAAGGCTGTAGCCTAGAGGTCCGAGCTCTCTACTCAAGTACTGTTAAGTAACACTGGCCATATTTTATTTCAGATAAAGGTACAGATAAACGTGGCTGAAACCACAGACACCGTTAGTCTCCCATAGAAAAACTATTTAACTTCAATAGTGGTAGAGCCATGCTTTGACACGAATGAGTCGGCTCGACCCGTGCGATACCACGGCCTCACAGAAACCTGGTTGTGTACGCTTGTATTGCATTTCCTCGAAATGAGTGAGGTTTCCGGAGGCCCAACTCCCCCTCACCCCTTTCCTCTCCCCGCATCCCCCATCTGTCATCACCCTCAAAGGCGGGCGGCGCACTTACGACTCTTGAGTTGAAGGTATCCATGGACGGCGGTGTCACATACCATCAGGTGACCCGTATAGTATAAAAAAAAAAAAACAATTACGCTGTAATGCCTGTGTTTTACGGTCAATCTATTTTCTTTCATAAAGTAGGTTTTTACCCTATTTATGAATGCGCATATTTTAGTAGGGTTAGCTTAGATAATAATGGAAGTAAATATTTTCGTTTGAGTACGCCTGACCTAATTATCGCGGATGTGGAAAGATCTTTTGGTAAGTGTGGTCGTTACCTAATTTTTGGGGTACTTCATGAGGGGCTAATCAGAGTGGTGAGTGGTTGACCTCATAAGGGATGCTGTTGAGGCTTTATACTACTGGCCATAACTGGTGACATCAGGACTTACTATTTTTCATAGATAAGAGAATTTGGATTGATGTTTGTTAGTCAATAATGCATGAACGGATGAATGTATCTGGATAAAATTTAGCACAGAGATAGAATATAGTCTGGAATAGCATAGAGGCTTATTCCGTAAAATTTAGGGTTCAAACTTTCGTATTAAGCTTGAGATTTGAGCTAATTTATTTTTGTCCTTTTGAGTATAGTTGAACCTTTAACAGGATAATTAAAAAATCGTTTACGTAATATAATCGCTTGTGATGCGTACATACAGAGCACGTCAGTGGTACAAGATGGTGTCTAGCCCTGTTACAATTTATTGTTTTCCGCGCGTTAAGCAAAACAGGCAGAGGGCGAAATGAATTCAATTAATGTAAAATATAGCGGATTACTTTTTCTGAATTCGTTTCATGATATAACAGAAATGATGCAAAGGTGTAACAACAATCTTCATACATTTATATATACATACATAGATAGATAGATACTATACTATTACAGGAGAAGTTTCATACAAATACATTTGTCAATTTGTTAATTTGCTGAATGCAATCTCTTCCAGGCAACCTTAGGATGGATCAAAATGATTCGGAGAGAAAGAGGCAGTTGTAAGTGTGTATCAAATATAGAAATATTGTATACATTTAATCTGCTTATACTATACCAAACTACTACGCGTACATACATATATATCATACATGAAACTAACAAACACTATATAAATATACCCACCGCATATCTTAATACGGAAATTATGAAACTAAATTGATAAATAATATTCATGAACCCTTTTTATGAAAATATTTACTGATTGTGCTTTACTAACACTAAGTAGTAACGCATTCCACAGGCCCTAAGCTTAAACATTAAAAGATACGTTAATTTTTTTGTGGAATGCTGTGGAATCTCCAGTGTCAGATCTTCAGATCACCTTAGACATTTTTCATGTGTGTCATGAAGGAACTTAAACCATCCTTTGAGTTAAAAAGGAGCTGTAGGTTTGAATGAGATGTTGTAGAGTAAAAAGCGAATATGAGTATTCCGGCGAGTACGAACTGGAAGCTTCTTGAGCTTTTGAAGGAATTCAGAAACGTTATCATATTTTCGTAACCCAAATATGAATCTTATGCAAAAATTTTGATGTCGCTCAAGTTGTGCTTCAGTAAGATTCATATAGCTGACACCAGTCGGATGAAAGTTGCCCAATCTTCGCAGGGGTCCTGCTAAGGCAAAAACCCTGCCACGAACTTCCTGCAACTGTGGGCCCCAATTATTACTTTAACTTAATTATCTTATAGGATTAACTTAAGTCCGTTATTAATATGCTAATCAAAATTAAAGTCTGCATTGATGGTGCTTGTGTATAAATCTGTAAATCATCTGAATAATGATGGTAGTACGAACGCAATTCTTTATAAAAACATTATACAATAATGCGTAAACACTCACGCCTGTATTCCTGAAGGGGTAAGCAGAGGCGTAATTAACTCCCAAATTGTGAAGATTGTAATTTAGTCTATTTACGTAATAGCTGCAAGCCAATTTCTACCAAAAGACACTATTGGGAAGACAGGGAAGCAAAGGGATATTACTTATAGAGGTTGATTGACGAGTATAAGCAACAGCTCAAGCAAGTCAGGCTTCTAATGGACCTAGAACTCGAAATGGCTTGTGCCGGGAAGTCTGAGCCCTCTAACTATATGACCCTCATAGTAAACCATAGTTAGAAACTTAAGTAACTAATGGTTTAGGTAGTATTATGTTCGTAGTTCGTACTACAAATAAAGATGGTATATTAATAAATCGATACCAATTTTTTGTAAACCTCTTTTTATAATAAGTGTTTTAGAATGTAAAACTGTGGAGGGACGGGTGTTATGTCCCTCCAACACAGAGGGAGGATCCTCCAACCAGGCGAGGTGATCATGCCTGGCGGCCCAACAGTTGATGTTGAGAAGTCGTATACATACTAATCGGCGCGAGAACTTTATTATAGTGATTCAGAATCGTACTACGTCATCAGCGTCGTTACTACGTAGTTCCACTTGTCTTCACTAGATGATGCTGATATGTTTCTTCTGTATGTGGAGATCGCACAGTAACAATAACATTAAATTGATTATAAATCATAATTATTAAATTTTAGTAGGTGCATTTTTATCTGCGCAAAAAGAGGGTTTTTATATTTTAATTTATACAATCATTCTATACATATATTTCTTAAACCTAAACAGGCTTAATGGATTGCTACATGTGAGGTAAAGAATTGCAATCGTTTTAATAGCGCTAGCGTTACAGCATATGAAACTTCAATTTGATACAATCAGGTTTTATACTTTACTCGTATAATACTTTCTTTGTGTTTAAGCATTAGTCAGTCAGGTATTACAAAAAAGTACAGTTTACAGATGCACGACGTATAGTGATGCACTATTTTACCGATAAGTCAGCAAGCAGAGTGGCGCAGTGGAAGCGTGCTGGGCCCATAACCCAGAGGTCCGTGGATCGAAACCACGCTCTGCTAATAATCTCTTTTTGTGATAATAGTCTTTAGTTAATATAGTCTATTTTGAAATCAAGTTTTATATGTATATTTTTTAAGGAGTTTTCAGTATTTATAAATGGCTCTACCTAAATATATTTGCATTTGAGAATCTATGAATATCCGTAGTCATTAAAATAAGATATTACAACTCTGATTCAAAACTAGCTGCAGACCTGTACCTTTTTTGTGTAATTAGCAAACGCATCGTAATTAATGCAACTGCGTACACACCACGTTACTCCCTACACGCAAATCTAATACCCGACCAAATTATAGAGGTCTTGTAGAACCGTAATAACAACAATACAAGGGACATCCACTTTTATAGTTATTGTCTAACTGCCCTTTATGATAGGTCAGCCTCGATCGCTAATGAATGCAATACCCCAGACATCAGTTTTGGGGTTAATAGGCAAACTAGTTAGACGAGCACAAAAACTGATTTAGAAACATTTCATTTCTATAGCATGCATACGCTCTCGCCTGTATCCCCTAAGGAGTAGGTAGACGTGTATTAAACAGCCACATTTTGCCAATTAGAATTTAGTCCCACTAACGTGATACTGGGCAAGCGTATTGCTGTCAATGCGGCTACTGTATGACTGTTTACATACTGTCTGATAGATAACAGGCCGATCTATTAGTCGCCTTTTACAACACCACCGGGAAGAGATGTTATCCTATCGTACTCCACCGAGTACGACATGGCTAATGTCTATAGCCATGCTATGATTAACTGTTGATATTATCCTTAAGGCTGACTCAACTGGAATATTAGCACGGCCTCACAGAAAACCGGCTGTCAAGAAATATCCCTCGCCCACTATCATCCCCCTCATAACCCTAAAAGGCTGGCAGCGCACTTACATCTCTTGAGTTGCAGGTGTTCCTGCCATATAACCTCATATGCCATTTATAAATTCGTCTTAGAACAAACAAATAAATGATATATTTAATTGAATTGGAATATCGAACATTGACTTGGCTCTTAAACCAGAAACAACGGTCTGCGTTCGACTTATATAACTAAGTATCAATATACCACTGTGACGGTACTAAGTTGCTCCTCCAATCTTTAACTGTGAAAAGATAATGAATAAACTTCGGAATAATTGGAATAAGTTTGTACTGAGTTAAGACATATACAGCTGAGTGTTTATAACTAAACAATTAATGATGAATAACAAGAGATAAACACAGCTAAAATAAAACAGAAGAAGTTTGAGCTATTTTCTCTGTTTAGTTTAGATGATTTTTCTTTTGTTTTTTTTTTGTTTATATAATACGATTAGGTTATTATGAGCAAGTTTGTTTTCAAATTTTCAGCTACAACGTCTCTTAATTATAGCTATATTTCAATATTTTTTTTATTAATTATTAATTAGACAAAAGACAACAGAATTAATGCGGTAAAAATGAGAGCATTGCGGAGTATAGTTGATGTGAAATTGAGTGACAGAGTAAGGAATAATGTGATAAGGGATCAGTGTGGTGTGAAAGAGGATGTAGTGACTAAAATAGAAAAAAAGTATGCTGCAAAGCAATCTAGGCAAAGGTCAGGTCAAAAGTACCTTTACGCGACGAGCTTGTATGCGGAACGGAATGAAAGTTGAAGAAGCGAGAAAAGTATGCCAGAATTGTAGCAAATGGAAGGAATAGGTCTCTGCCTACCCCTATGAGAAAGAGGCGTAATGTTATGTATGTAGATAACACTAACTAGACTAAGGTTCTTTTTTAATATAATTTGACATAGAATGGAGAAAAATCTAGAGAGTTGTGCAAAAACTGTATGGGCAATTAATATTAAATATATATGACAGCATGGAATTTATTGACCACATGACTCTTTTAAAACGGTGGAAAGGCAACTGGAAAAAATATCACTCTCATACTACTCAGAACACGCCACGATAGAAGATCTCCGGCCTCATTATGAGCTATCCTAAGAGTATCAGATTCGGCAAGAGAAGTCCGTTTGAAAACGTGACACAAAGAGCAAGACAAAAAAGCCTATTTTGATATAACATAGCGTGTTTCACATAAGAACAACAAGGACTCTTGTATGTACTGTGCCAGATGTTTGATTTGTGTATATTCCTATTGTGTGTGTGTATCGGTGACACGCTACAATACTATTGACATAAATGCGTAAAAATGAATCGGTGCTAATTAAACTGACTTCTATTTAATAGTAATACATTGTCCATTGAATTACTTTGTCAGCCGCAATCAATGCGCGTCAAAAAATACTATGTTAGCCACTATACATAATCTTCGATATATGCCGCTGAAAAACAATTTAGCATGATAGTTACTTTTAAGCATATGCATTTCTAACATATCTTCAAGCAGTAAACTTATAAAATACACACATCAAAAGTGACTACGAACAAGTACATTAAAAAAAAACAATTAATATTTACCGAAATCTATGGCTTCTTACTTTAATTCCTACGTTTAAGCTGAAAGCACATGTCGGGTCTCTCGAAGACGTCTCTGCCCAGCTCAAGGGAGAAAAATCGTGAATATACATATATATGTATGTACGTTACTTGCTGTAACTAGTCCCTTCAAACAATACCTGAAACGTTAGGCTGAGAATATATTCCAAGTGCAATATAACTCATTCAAATCAAATATCAAATCACCAATTGAGACGTTTATCACTCAAACAGATTAGCTCAGCAAACGTCGTACGGTTATAAAAGCGTCTTGACGTAGCTCACTGAGATAATTGTGGCGTGGTACGCGATGCGACAGGTCATCGGCCTTTCACTTTGTCACGTGATTTACGACGAGGCAAACACCGAAATAGTCCAGGAGGTAGGTTTTCAAAAAATCAGATAAATAATGTACTATATTTTTAATGACTGAATGAAAAATTATCTAGGATTTTCATATAATAGCGTCGTTGCAGCAGTATGACACAATAAAAGAAGTTTTATAGAAGACAGTGGGCATTATGTATATCATGTAATATTTTTTGTAAAAAGCTGTAACGTTTTGATTCAATACTAGTTTTCCATAGCGTGGCTGTAGATATTTTTATGTCGAATGACCGAGTCTAAAGTAATTTTTGAATCCTTTTGAAAAGAGTTTTTATTTTCTGCATAAAGAATACAGATTTTATGAAAAACTTCATGATGGTTAATTGAGGAGTAAAGAAATGGAACCGTAATAAACAAGCACAGAAAGTAACACATTTGTATTTGTAAAATCATATAAAATTAATAATCTCTTCCCGTGGGTGTCAAAAGAGAAACTAAGAGATTTGACTATTATTTATCAAACAGCATTTATTATACAGTCATACAGTGCCCGCTTGTCGGCAAAAGGTTGGCCCTTAACCTATGTTACCCGTAGTGAAAAAAAAATATAGTTAATAAAATGTTGGTGTTGAATACGCCCCTGCTTACCCTTTCAGGGATATAGGCAAGAGTGTATGAATATATGTATATATCGTATTAAAAGAATTCTTAAGTGTTAGTGTTATATTATAACAACGCCATTAAAACTAATGTAATAGAAATATGAGGACGCTATTTTTCAAGCGTGAGATCTGAGAGAGTGGCGTAGGCGTAAGAACAATTATCCCTTCAAAGGGTAGTATTACGTGTCTACTGCGTAACCTTCAGCTCACACTATGACCTATAAAAACAACACAACTGTAATAAAGATAATAGTAAAGGGAGAGGATAATTTTACAATATTTACAGTGAGTTTTCAGTTAATATTTTGAATTTATTAATTTTGTAATTATATTAAAACTGTAAATACAGATACGTCTGAATAACGTGATTAAAATTGTCGCGGGAACAAAGCGGTTAGAAATTTCTTAAGCTCAAGAAAGTGTACAGTTTACTGTGCGCAACTATACAGACAGTACAAACAAATTCTTTTGAATAGCTAACTATTTACCGTCTTTTATAGGGTCTAGGGTATAGGGTAAATTTTACGGGTGATATTTAGTAAATAGTAATTGATAACATGATCGGAGTATTCATTACTTCACGACATATTATTTTCGTTTTGAAAAAAAAAAAAAAAACTGTGTCAAGCTTCCTGACTATGTCATCACTTAAACGCTTCGTAGCAAATTATGATTTCTCTCACAAGTGTCACTGTTAGGTTTTATCATATATCAGCTTATTTTATTCAATCATGCCATATCAAGTAATATATATATATATATATATATATATATATATGAAGGTATAGAAAAAGAAAAGATATTACTTTTTGCTGGACGATTTTTTAAATTGATTTCTCACCTCCCAAGGCTGTGGTGGTGGTCATGTAATGAACCCTGAGACTATAAAAGAATTAAACAGATCAAAGTAGGCATGAGCGCAGGTGAGGTCACAGAGTACCTTTTACCCCGAAAATAGTACCTTCTGTTCCCGAGGGACAGCTGATTGATTGACTAAATCCATGTAGATTAGAAGCATGCAGACGTTAGATTCGACTGCACGGATGGCGTAGCGGTTTATGTAGTCTCCTTGCTACCACGCTGCCGCGCCTAATGTTGTGGGTTCTATCTCCGCAAGGAACAACACTTTGTGTTATCCAAATTGTTGTTCTGAGTCTGGGTGTTCTTTGTGTTCGTTGTTTGAATGTTTGTGAAGTCCTCCGCAACACAGGTACTAAACCTAGTGCTGGAGTTGTCTTATTAAAAATGGAAAAAAAATATGTTGTGTATAATGTTAGGCCAAGAAGCTGTTTAAACAGAGCTACCTATTAAGACATCTAAATGAATGTCCCTATCAAATTGTAATTAAATGTATATATCATTTCAGCTGGTATACTTATTTACTGTTTTAGTAACACTCTTATATAAATAAAACTGCTCGGAAATACATAAGTCATTACAACGTTACATGTTTTATCACAAGATAGTTAGTAGCACTGAATGTGATAATTGCTCAAATTAGCTTAGCCATGGACCAGAGAAAGCTCTCTACGAATTATTTGAACCTCCACCATTCTTCAAACTTCATTGGACTACTAGAGTTAGACAGAGATTCCATCCTTTTAGTATCCACGGGTGCATCAAAAAGTTGTCTAACGCTAACTAAACGCCATCTTTTTTTTGCACAAAATGCACACAGGCGGACTAAATGCTAAAGGTATTCGCTGTCAGTCTACCTTAGGGTGATGTAGAAATGTCTGAAGTAGGTGCATTAAACAGTATTTGCAAAAGAAATAAAGAAAATAAAGGAAAACGATACGGGTATAACTATTATATCAATAACATATGTTACAGAAATATAACATATATTATCATACACATATATATATATATATATATATATATATATATATATATACATATATACTTATTTATCGTTGAGATGTGTCTGCCAGTTTATTGAAAAGAAGAGCTCGAACCTTAGTCTTAAACGACAGGTGACTAGATGCCAGCCTGATTACCTCTGGTATAGAGTTCCAGAGGAGGACACTCAATAACGAAAGAAGAGTTGACACAATGGCGGAAGAATGACTTGGGAATAATAGTAATAGATTGTTTGAAGACTGAGAGTCTGTTGTGGTTAGAATAAAGAAACTGGAAGAGAGACGTAAGATACGAAGGAGAGGTGGGTGAGTTGAGTATGGAATACAGAGTAGAGAGGGCGCATAGATGACGGCGCTGATGAATAGCATAAAAAATATACTATAACCGAGAACCACTACCACAATGAGGGGTTCGTGGTGGAGTAGAATCCCTCCGGATATATGGCCGTGAGAGTGCCTATGTGTATGAGAGTAAAGTAACATAAAATTATCTTTTATAGAGTAGATATACGTATATTTAATAAAACAGACGGGTGATAACAGTTTACAGCGGATATTTATGCCTGCACCTATGCCCCCCCACCCCGCGGGTTCGTGGATGCTCAACGCCGCCTTCCCACACTCAGCGGGCCGATGGCGAGGACTAACTTACTAAAATTTGCCCCCTTGTCGCGTGCCATACGGATTATTAACGCAATGCCAACATATATAGACATTTATAACGGTAGCCTACCAGAATTTACATTAGCGCAAAGTTGCATTATTTCTGACATGCAATTAATTTATGTTCATAATTGTTATTATTATTAATTGTTAAATATAAGTAATTATTGTATATAATTAGTTATAAGTTTGCAATATTGCCTTGGGAGTTTTCCTGTAATAATATTGTTAATGTATCTAAATAAACAAAAAAAAAAAACTAAATAATAATTGAGGTGGGAAACTAAGCTCATCCTCGGTAACAGCTGAGAATGAAGCTCAATAAATAGCTATAGACAGGGAATGCTAACCGAAATTCCTTTACAGTTTGATATACTTACTGGGTAATAGGAACATTCAAAATATCCAAACATTAATTTGATTTTTTTGCAATAATAATATAACATGTTTTTCGTCCGTTCTTGAGTCATGTCAATGACATATAAATAGAAATCCTTTCTTCTTCTTCAAGAGACTATTATGTGAGTATAGTATCACAAAATGATCAAGTTACCTTAGACAGTCTTATACGTCAATACCTATCTCTCGTTAAGTGACAAAACCCCTTACATTGTCAAGTGTAATGTCCTTAACATAAACACGCAGACAAAGTTCTATGACCGGAAATCCTCAAATGTTTACAGGAAGATGATACCTTCACAGTTTGACGACACTGCGTAACGATTCAATTTAACGGCCTGGTGCGTTTTTTTGTTATATTTTATACAGATTGGTATTTTTTGTTGTGTCAGGTTATTATTGGTGTATCAGTGTGTTTTACGATCAGTTATTTACGGTCCAGCCTGGAAGTATTGTCAGGCATATTAAAAGGTATGTAATATCGCAGAAATTCTCGGCTTTGTAATTTTAATTACTTTGACAAAAGTGCAGAGCCGTTTATTTATATTTATTTATTTCTAGACTAGATTCCGACCGCGGCTTGGCCTATGTGGTATGTCAATAAAAAGTAAAAGGTATTCTTTCTTTCATGCCTAATATGCATACTCTATATGATACAGAAATTCTTTAAGTCTTATTAGATATGTTGAAATGCGCTACACGAATGAATAACTGTATTAAATATGGAGCATTGATGAGTTTTGTGATAAGTAGAATAT
Source organism: Tyria jacobaeae (assembly GCA_947561695.1). Classification (NCBI taxonomy): domain Eukaryota; kingdom Metazoa; phylum Arthropoda; class Insecta; order Lepidoptera; family Erebidae; genus Tyria; species Tyria jacobaeae. Next base: position 906,277 of record OX387218.1, on the reverse strand, counting down.
AATCAATGTCTAAATAAAATATTGTTATTTGTTTTAATTTTTCTTTTACAACAACTTCAGCCTTAGGTATAATTGGTGTGAAGCGGGGGACTTCACAAACATTCACAGAACGGACATAAAACACCCAGACCCGGTACAATTAATTGTGAATCACGCAAATGTTCGCTGGAATTGAACCCACGACCTCTGGCTCGGCAGTCAGGGTCACAAACCACTAGACCAACATGCCATTGTATATGTATATTTTCGGTCCGACTATTTTTAGTTGTGCACCGTGAGTTACCCGCTACAAGAGATCGTAGACTGTGATACAAACGCCCATTGTATTGATACTTAAATGTTATTCCTAGACTCTAAAATAGTTTTTTAGTGTACAATAAAGAGTATCCATCTACAAGTATCTATCTATCTATGGTTTGCTGTATATATCCGGAGGGTATCAAACATCACTGTGTCATTGACCCGCGGACCCCCAAAGTAAGATATTACACTCCATGATTATAATTAAAATTAGAGAGTGAACAAATATTCCGTTATAAAATATCTCTGAAAACTACAAACGAAGCCAACGAGAATTATTTCAATCAAATTTAAACTTAGACACCAAACTATAGAGTTTATTCTTGCTACACATCTATTACCAAATCAGAATCAAAGTTATGTTAGAAGTTTTGATATTTAATAGTTTGCTGAATGTGACTGATCGCAATGAAGTTGATTATAAGTTGAAATAATTTGTTCATCTCCATTAAGAAAATTATGTTTTCAATGAAGTTTATACGTAGGTGCTTGACTTTTCATGTTGTTTTAAACGGTAAATACATTCTGCTAATTTCAGATAATTGTAAATAGCTATAATCTTATCTTATCTATATACTTGCCCTAAATCATTTTCTGTTCTAAATGTGCAAAACAAAGTTGTTTCTTTTCAACCGACTTCTTTTAGATTCTGTATTCACTTTTTCAGTATTCACTTTTATACAGTTGTACTATATTCATAAGTCAATTAAGAGATTAAATTATCTGCCATATCTATCACTTTGCGAATTAAAGTTTAAGAAATCCGAGTGGAGGAAATCACTCTAGGTCTACCACGGTAAGTGATGGTTTTGATTTTTCAAGAATTTCTTTGACTTGTAGTGCAAGTCAAAGAAATTCTTAAAATTTGACTCGCTTCCCGGTGTCCGATTGATCTGAAATTTTGCATATACCTTCAGTTCGTATGACTATGTATCTTTATGACAATCATGATCTCACTCTAATACTATTTTTTTTTTATTATGCGGTATTCGTCAGTTCTAAATAAAATAAAAGTGTGTGTGGGAGTCATAGCTTTTGTTCTTAGCTAAGGTACTTTTGTTACAAGGATAAATAAAACAATGAGCAACATCAATTTAACACCTGCTGCCTCGTCAAAATATCGAAACTAAATACAACTAACTGATTCACGATAACGACCAATAAATAAAATAATATTTAATTGAGAAAACGACATGTCGCGCCATCGTAAACATAGAGCAATGCCTTACTATACAACGTTCAATGTTTCTGTCATTAGGGTTTCGTTATTTAAAAGAGAATATGGAACTCTTAAGGGTTCACTTTGTTGTCTGTCTGTCAAACATATGAGAGAGTGCTAGTCTTCTCCCGTTCCCGTTCCGCTGTGTAATCGCGTCAGCTAAATGATTAGGCAGTGGACTGTATAAATAAATGTTTAATCTGCGATTTACAAAAAATCGTATTGTACGGAACTTATTGCACATATAAAATAAATTAAATTAGGCAAAAGTAAAGAGAGCGCTTAGCGAATGTGCGTCTTGGCTCGTGACAGGTGACTATCCGTCGTCGTAATTATACGTAGACGGGGGTGTGCATGACGGCCGATGTTACGTCTCACTCTGGCCGCCGCCGCATCTGTGTGGAGAGGTCTCAACACGCTGTCTTTTTTATCAGCATCACCTCTTCGCAAAAGGAGACGGCAGATCCCCACGCACTCTCGCTTTGTACCATGGTCTCTAGCGAGAGGCTTCCCACACCAATAGCCGTCACGAGGTTGTGCCGCTGTTGTGTTCTGAGCACTCCACTAGTATGTGGAGCGCAGTGTCCTCCGCGGTGGTGGCACGCAGACGTTGGCTCAGCCGGTACGAGAGGCTGCCATGTCGCCTCTCCAGCCAATCCTCCATGATAGGTCTTACCGACAAAATTATGGCGTGCCCTGCGCTTGGTCGCTCCAGTCGTTGTTTCCACTCGGCCATTAGGACCAGACGGAGCTGGGACCGTTGCGCCTCGATTTCCCGAGGCGCGGGTCTTAGGTCCCGTTCTAGTGCTTCCTTGCGCCATAGATATAATGACGCAAGGGTTTTCGCCTCCAGGTCCTTGGAGACTTGCCGCTTCGAAGGATATCGTGCGGTATCCTCTTATAACACTAGCGGCCATCACCCTTTGCGGTTGCCACAGCATCGCTATATTGCAGGCCGTCAGATTATAAGAGTGAACTGCCAGGTTTGGAACATCTGCATAAATCTGTGGATCTGTATTGATTTCTGAGAGATTTATTTACATAGAAATAGAAGTTTTTTTGCTTAAGGAACCCTTCATGATCGCGTCAGGCTCGCGCAATTGTCTGGGTTTTTTATTATAATTTTTATTGGTGCGTATAACCTCAACACGAGTTAAAATTATGCTTTCATGGTTACGATTGTTATTTTTACACAAATGTACACGCGCTTTTTATTAAAGTTATTACATTAACATTTTATTTGATGGTTGAGGATGGGAGAGATACAGATCTGTATTGTCATTGTTAAGTGCCTTGGACGTAGAAGAGTGTTTGTAGTACTTAAAAGTTTATGTTTTTCTAAAGTTTTTAATAAATTTGGGATTATAAGGCATTAATGATTTTTTTTAAAATAAACTGATCATTTCCCAATGCCTAGAGAATTGGTTTATTGTTTGCAATGGTCCAGTCTTTTGAGTGCTTAATTTCCGGGTCTTGAATTTTACTAGTAAGTTTTTTTTATTAAGAAATTCTCTATAACAGTAGAGGGAGTAGAAATGCGCCCAATGTATGGAGTTATGCAGCGGAAGGATCAAGACTGCGCACCAATGGCCGGGATAGTTGTGACTTTCCAGCAGTGGTCGGTGATAATGATGATGTGGAAATGGCAGTATAATACCTTTTTTGGTGGTTTTCTTATGTCTGAAAATGTGATTTCTACATTGGCTATACACATTGTCTTATAAAGGTGAAAATCTACAGTCATTGACCCTAACCGGATAATAGTGTCATTGTGATTGCAAAATCTGACATCACATAAAACTAGATTACCAGCCCTTATCTTTGAAATTCCATTAAAAGCTGTGATAGCGGAAACCTATACAAAAATTGCAGGTACACAATTTTCATTGGGGGTCAGGGGTGTCGCCATAAAAGTGCCGCTTGAAATACTGCCCTATGATGTCCCATTGTTCGTAGTACAGCGACCCAGCTTTTATTGCGCCTGATATTACCAGGTTTCATTCAGAATCAGTGGTCTCCGATTATTTGACAGAATTTATTTTGGGCCTAAGCGACGAAAAAATATTTTATGACGTTTTAATTTTTTGGTTGTGTGTGTGTGTACGAACTATTGTATTTTTTCATTGATAGAGTTTAATCAGCCTTTATTATTAGCTTGCAACAATATTAAGATCTACCATAGTAACTTCAGACATCTCACATAATAAACTACAACTTATGCAATTTGTATAAACCAAATATAATTAAGAATTGTTTTCTTGTAACAACTGTCTAAATACGTAAACAAAAAACAACAAAAGTAGGGTTCAATGTCCCTCTGAACGATTGCCTGATAGTAGAACAGACTAAGTAAACTCTCACAAAATATACAATTTCGTCGATGTTCTTTCGGACGATCGCCGATTTATCGGGATGACTAACAGGGGTCCAATTTCATACTACATCGTTGGCTGCCAAAAAAAAAATCTTATTTAAGATATTATAAATCTCTTAAAAATCCAATTAAATAGAAACTAAAGAAAATAATCTTAATAATGCTTGTTTTGTAAACCCTACTCTTATTTATACTAATATTATAAATGTAAAAATAACTCTGTCTGTCTGTTAATCTTGGGGAAGAATCATCATCATCATTTCACCCACAAGTCATCGTTTCGCCTCCAGAAACCAAGAAAATTTTATTGGTTTTAGTAACAACGTATTAAAACAATAACGATGAACTATTGATTCGACAAATTAAATGTCTAAAAAACAGCTTTAATAATCTCACGATGTGACCTTAAAATCAACAGTAGCAAGTGCGATTCCGTAAGAACAGAGTTATATACTTTATTTTATCAGTAATTTTACCAAATATAAATATATATATATATATATATAGCATTCACCTGCTACATTTAATCAAAATCAACATTACCCCACACTTCATCAATTGCATCAAATTCAAAGTAAGCCTAAAAGTTTTACAACTTATTACCTCGATTAATCGGCCTGAAAGTCGGCCTGAACAGAGAATATGTGAGTGTATTTAGTTGTACGGCCCCTTATCTGGTATTCAGTGAACATTTAACGTTTACCAGTTAATTTCGCCTTATTACTAATCACTGACTTTGACCTTTCTCGCATGGTCTCACATAGGGCAATGTCCAAGTACAACAGTGCCCGGAGGATTGTGTCCACCTACGCAATAGGCTTTTTTTTTATTTTTTATTATAAGCGGGAACCAATAATGATTGGCAAAAAGTGGGTGTTTGAGGCACACCTGCATGCCCTTTTAGTGATATAGGTGTGAGTATTTGTACAGACAGTGGTAGAGCCATGCTTAGGCACGAATGGGCCGGCTCGACCGGTGCAATACCACCGTCTCACAGAAAGCCGGTTGTGAAGTAATGCTTCCGTTGCATTTCCCCGAAATGAGTGAGGTTTCCGGAGGCCCAACTCCCCCTCTCCTCTTTCCTCTTCCCTCATACTCCCTCTCTTCTTCCCCTCCCCGCATCCCTCATCCCTCATCATCCTTAAGTAAGTCGTTTTTTTTATAAAGAAACGACTTACTAACTAACACCCAGACTCGGGGCCACTATTTGTGAATCACATTTTTGTTAGTGAGGGAATCGAACCCCAGACCACTAGACCATCAGTAAATATCTCGGCATCTGTAAATACTATACTAGTCACAATAATATTTCGTCACCAAAGTGTTGCGTCACCAAACCTACCGTGTGTCTTATTCTTTGCACTATAGAGCGAATACTTAACTAGAATCTATGTAGGTGTGAGTCGGGAATTCAAGTTATACATATTACTGTTCCGCATATTGAACATTTTCTATCCGTTTTTCCATGACTGCCTTTTTAGTTCCTATATAAGTTTATTTTTTCCCCATAACTTGAAAATGCCTGTACAAATTTTGATTGTGATTTGATGATCATTTTGATAAAGTGTCGTTAGCATACTTACATAATCACGGCAAAAATGCTTATGGCGGGGTAGTATTGTTTTAAGTTTATTGAATCAGTAAACGTTTCCGTTGCTAGCACCTGTGATATAGATAGTTGTGCCAAATTAGTATATATGCCAAAACGTATGAAGTATCCACGTAATATAACAGAATTGACTGGGACATTTTACATATATTTTTTTTATGCGATAGGGGGCAAACGAGAAGACGGGTCCCCTGATGGTAAATGACTACCTCCGCTCATGGACACCCGCAACTCAAGAGTCACAAGTGCGTTGCCGGCCTTTTAGGTAGGAGTACGCTCTTTTATTGAAGGTTTGAAGGTCGTATCGGTTCGGAAATACGGCAGGCGACAATTTGCTCCATAAGCTGGTTGTACGAGGCAAAAAGCTTCTGGAGAAGCGCACAGTGGTGGAGTGCCAATCGTCCAGGTGATGGGGATGGATATTTTGTCGCGTAGGACGATGGCGGAAACCAGCAGCCGGTATAAGTCCGAACAATTCCTCTGAACACTCCCCATGATGCAAGCGATAGAGGATGCAGAGTGAAGCTACATCTCTACGCAATGCCAAGGTGTCAAGTCGATCAGAAATATCTTGGCAGTCGATGATGCGAGTCGCTCTCCGTTGATATCGTTATCGTTATATAGTAGTAAAAACCTGCTTTGACCGACGGTAACTGTCTAATAATTAAAATTAATACCCAAACCGTCATAGTGTGCATTTATCTTCCTCCTACGGTAAGAGATGTCTTGAAATTCATTAAATCTTAAAACAATATCTAATCAACACTATCTTCTTTTAGTAAAGTATTCCTTATGGGTGATATAAACATTGACATTTCTTAACCTGCTACTGATACACGATCCAAAACTTACCTCAATCTTTAAGCTTCTCATGGTATGTTGCCCGCTTTCTGTCACGACGTTTCTGTTACGCAATAATGAAATCAAAACTCCCTTTAACAAGTTTTGTAGCACACTCTACATTAACTGATCATTATAGTGTAATTTTAAGTATTTCTCAGGCTCGTCCTTCACGATCTTATACTAAGACTACAAGCGAATAGGAATAGAAAGTAATGCAAAAATGCTGTGAAAAAAAATAAAACAATAACGTATATCAACAGTCCGAACAACCCATCTGCAGACTTTATTAACTTCAGTAATCCTTTTTTCTTTTTTTTTTTTTTTTTTTTTTTTTGTTGACGGGGTGAAAAATCCTTCGGATCTCCAGCTCCTCGGGACACAGGAGCCAGGAGTATGTGGTGTTTCCACTAAAAAACACCCCGACGGCCGGCCTCTGGCGCCCTACTCGGTGAGGACCCGGACCATGTTATTTCAGGTCCTCCCCGAATTGACGCCGTGCCTTATTATGCCCTGTCCCGGGGGAAAATTATTGTCCCCCCTCGTTCCCAGCGATGTAGGCTGTTTGCATATCTATGCAATCATGCCGCCATTCCGACCGCAGTAATCAATCTGCCTCCAGAGGTCCCCATCCTCTGGCGACCCGCGGTCCCGTCGACGGTTTTTATCGCCGACGTCTCCTTCGCTCGGGATCGGCTCTCTCCCGATCCCGTTCAGCGGTCTCTTTCAGGAGCATAACAGCTTCGCAGAAAGAGACCACTGCGTCCCAGCCCTCCTCATCCGCCAGCATGGCAGCAATAATTGCTGGCGGAGACAGGTCTCGTCCAATTTGGTCAACCAGGGCTTCGCGGTTAGATGCCCATGCAGGGCAGTCCTCCAGCGTGTGCTGGGCGGAGTCCCGGTCAGCTGCGCAGTGGTGGCATTGTGCCGTCTCTTCCCGTCCGATCTTATTCAGATACTCACCGAAGCAACCATGTCCGGTGAGTATCTGCGTCAGTCGGTAGGTAATGTGACCTCCCTCCCTTCCTACCCAAGCTTCGAGGTTAGGCAGAACGGCACCAACAGCGCGTTGGCGCGCATTCTGCGGCTGTTCCAGCCGCGCGCGCCACAGTGCCAATGCCCGTTGGTGAGCGTTCCGCCGCATTTCGAGCTCGTCCTGGTCTTCTCCGCTTTCACCCCGGCGGACAGCACGAATCTGGTCATAGACCTTCGCGTCCATATCCGCCAGGATATCAAAAGGCGGGAAACGAGCCAGGACTGTCGCCGCCTCTGACGAGATGGTGCGGTATCCTCGTACGATCCGAATGGCCGCTACCCGCTGCGCTTGATTGAGCTTAGCTCGGCAGCGGGAGGAGGCCGATAGGCGCTTGGCCCATATCGGCGCTCCATAGAGGGCCATGGATCGTATCACCGCACCGTAGAGGCGGCGAACTTCTTCCTGCGGACCCCCTAAATTAGGCAATAGCCTCTACAGGGAGCCCGCCACCCCCCGAACTCGGGGGATCATCCGCTCGAAATGCTCCTCGAAGCTCCAGCGGCTGTCTAGGGTGAGGCCGAGGTACTTCATATGTCGCCCAACCTCGAACTCCGTTCCTCCCACTCTAATAAGTGAACGAGTAGGAACGGCACCTCCACGTTTCCTGTGAAACCACAGGGCTTCCGTCTTATGAGGTGCTACCCGTAGACCTAGACCGCTGATCTCCTGGACGACACAGGCTACCCCTGATTCGGCGAGCTCCAGAACTTGCTGGAAGCCATCTCCCCTGGCCAGTACTAGAGTGTCATCCGCGTAGCAGACGATACTCACTCCAGGGGGTAAACTGGTCCTCAGGACCGCATCATACGCGAGGTTCCACAGAAGGGGTCCTAAGACCGACCCCTGGGGAACCCCGCACGTGACCCCCCTGTGATGTTCTTCGCCGTCCCGACCCATATATGATATGGACCTATCGCGAAGATAAGCCCCGATGATGTCCTGTAGGTAGAGGGGCAACTGGTGGTACACCAGTGCCTCTCTAATCACCCACCACGGGAGGGAGTTAAAAGCGTTGACTATGTCGAGACTGACGGCCAGCGCTACTCCCCCCCGACAGACGACCTCTTCCGACAGGGAGCGAACACGTTCGATCGCGTCCAACGTTGAACGTCCCTGTCGGAACCCAAATTGGCTGTCTGATAGATCAGGGCCCACTCGCGACAGGTGCTGGTTGATACGGGTGGCGATGACTCTTTCAAAAAGTTTCGCCACCTCGTCCAGCAGACATATCGGTCGGAACGCCGAGGGAGAGTCTGCAGCCCTTCCAGGTTTCTGGATGAGGACCAGCCTGGCTTCCTTCCAGCCGGAAGGGAATACGCTATTACGGAGGCAGCTAGAAAATAGCCGCCTCAGCCTATCCCCTAGGATCACCAAAGCGTGCACCCATATTCGGCCCGGGATACCATCAGGTCCCGGGGCGGTATTACGGGCGGCGAGTCGTTTCACGGCTCGGTCCAGCTCGTCCTCCGTCACGTCAAAGTCATCGGACCATGAAACCATTGTAACCGATTCCAACGGTGACGGAGGGTGTGAGGGACTACCCTGGCCCCTGGGGAAGAGTGTGTCTACCACTCTTCCCACAAACTCGGGGTCCAGGGTCTGTGTTAGTGGTGGGACCCACGGTCTGAGCTTGCTCAGTACAAGTTTGTACGGGCGCCCCCATGGGTCCCTGTCCAGTCCCTCTATTAGCTCCTTCCAAGACCGAGCCTTGGCTTCCGCAATCGTGAGGCTTACAGCCTTCGCTGCGACGTTGTACTCCCGTCTCGCTTCGGTGATCTCCTCGGCTGTGGCTCGCCTTCTTATTCGGGTTCTCTGAAACCGGCGACGGGCTCTTGAGCAGGCTGTGCGCAGCTGCTCAAGTTCCGGCGTCCACCAGTACACAGAGCCCCTCGAACCTCTCGGCCTGATCCGTGGCATCGACGCGTCACAGACGTCAATCATGATATCACGAAACCAGACCGCCTGTGCTTCCGGACTGGACGAGACCTGTTCTTCCCCTTCCTCTGGCCAATCCGCGACGATGGCTGCGGCGACGAGCATGTCCCGGTTCATCCGTTTGAGGGCCCATCGTCGCGGTGGGCAGCCACTGCGACGGTCCGAACCTGCGTCCGGGCGGCGGATGGTCACATCGAAAACGATATGACGATGGTCCGATAGAGTGACCACACCACTCTCCATCCTGACACTAGGTCAATAGCAGGGGGTCAATAGCCCACGTCAGGTCGACGATCGACTCCCCCTGCCATCGCACGCAGGTACTCACCGAACCCCGGTTCGCAATGCTAAGGTTCAGTCCCGCCGCCCACTCAATGAGTGTATCTCCTCTTATGTTGTCTAGGCGATCTCCCCACTGTGTGGAGCGGGCGTTGAAATCGCCCAAGACAAGTACCGGACGGGTTAGGATGGTGCAGATGCAACTCCTAAGTCCGTCCAGGTACGCCTCAAATGCTGGGAGGCCAACTTCAGTAATCCTAGTAATTATGTTAATGATATTACCACTTATTTTATAAATGTGAGCAGACTTAACACACAATCATACCCCACATTGCACGCTCCCTTCCTCTTACTTCATCAAGGCTCTCATCATTTGTACTTCTTTTAGCAGACATACAAGATGTAATGAGTGTTATATCTTTACTAAAAAGTAGGTAAAAGGGTATTGACGATACTCTTAGTGCAATATTAAAGAGATATGCAAGTATTCTAGTTGAACCTATCCAGTATATATGCAATGCCTGTCTTTCTACAGGAGTATTTCCAAAGGAACTCAAAAAATCTCTCGTTCATCTAATCTGCGAGTGGTGGAATGAGAGCTATGCTTGGTGTGCATAGATATACGACACAGAACCAAGGTAACCGACGTAGTCCAACGAATGAGCAAGCTGAAGTGGCAAAGGGCTGGTCACATTGCCCGTAGAACCAATAACCGCTGGGTTGACTTCTGGAGTGGAGACCGCATCTAGGTAGACGTAGTGTAGAACGTCCTGCAGCAAGATGGAGTGACAATCGGTAAATAATGGCGGCGGGTATAAACTAGATGGGAAGATCTAGCGATCGAGATCAGAGGCGTTCACTGGGAGAGTGGAAGATGAGGAGTTGATAATGCTGATAAAATCTTTATTGTGTATCTTTATATATAGGTTCTATTCCGGCTGAGTGCGAATATTTATGTACTTATTAAAATATTTTTTTTTGATATGGTCATGGGCTTTCTGTGTTTAGTACTAGTACACATGGAAAGCGCTGTATAACAACGTCTAGAATAATTTAATAAAATAATGTTATAAATAAAAAATGTTAGAAAAAAAGTGCCTAAAACAATAAAAAGCATTTATAGCCTTATTTCGCTGACGTTTTCTCAAAATCTCATACCCTATATATCTCGCACTGTGAAAGCGATTCAAATTATACCTTACATGTAGAAATCCATCAAGCTATTCAGGATAACAAAGAAGCAAGCAAAACATATATTCATACATACGTACATAGACATGGAAAACATAACCCTCGGTCTTGAACAGACGGGTAATAAACACCGTTGTGTTACTGTAGAAGAGATCTTTGTAATAACCAACTGGATTAGTCCAACTGTTATAACTGGAACGTTTTGTTACAGATTTGTATTTTCCAAATGTCTGTGGCATAAAAGGGTGAAAGTCGTTGCTTAAAGTTAATATTTCCCGAGATTTGTTGAAACAATACAAACTAAATTGCTTTTTTTTTTCGTGTGGAACCCCCCACGGGTCATCACCTCACCGGAGCTTACGGAGAGGTAGTATGTCGGACTCGAACCGACTAAAACCACACGGTGTTCCGTCACAAAGAGTTTATTGAAAGGGACCCGGGAATACCCTAACAAGGAAGCCTCCGGGTACCATTGCAGACCTTGGTCACCTCAACAGGTGGCCACACTGTGTAGGGGGCCTGGCCCCCTCTTCAGTTTAGAGAGCTATAGCTCCCCCGTTATCCCATGGCCAGCGCTCATGGAGGCCGGAGATCGTTCGGTGCTCTCCGGCGCCTGGTGACAAACTAAATTGCCTAGATATCAGTAGATCACACAAATTAGGCCACATCTCCTAATTGCAATGCCGGAATCACGGGGTAAACAATGTGCAAGTAATACTTATATCACCATGATCGATGCAATTCGGTTGAAACATCGTGCGTTAGATAATTTGAATAATGTCGAACGGTTGTATAATATTATAATAAATTCTTACCATCTTTCTACTATTACAAATGAGAAGGTTTTGATAGATATTTGTAAGAAATGTAGGACAAAGATAGACTAAGTGTGAAAAAGCACATCGGCTTCTTGTTATCCCAGGAAATATATGTTTCAAAATATCCACAAGCAAGCGAAGTCTCGAACATCTGCTAACTTTTAGATAATTCAGCCTTTAAAGCTTTTGGTGTGTATGGTGACCCGCATTTCACTTGCTTTATTGCTCTTAACTCTCAGTGATTTTTTATAACCTACATATATTATTCCTCAATAAATACTCTATCCAATACAATGAGATTATCATTCACAGCCGACTATTAGTTCCAGAGATAAGATAAAGACTCTTTTTAGCTTTATTCATATTGTTGCGAAATAGACTAAAAATGCGATTTTATGAAACAATAAACATATTACAGTATTAATATATCACATATAAGACATTTTTTTGATATTGTATTACAAAGGAAATTCTTAAAACAAAGCTATTATATTACAACAGTTTCACACATGTTAATCTTTCGACTGCAATTGTTCAACTACTCATACCTTTAAACATAAAAGGATTTTTGTAGGTATTCATTGCCATACTTCCATTAACGTAGAAAAATGATAATTGAATTTAGAAGAAGAATTTAAAAGATGATAATTGAATTTAGATAATTCTGACAAGACAGAATAAAAAAAGACACGGTTACTGCCAATAATATTCGAGGATTTCACCCCATTTCCTTGTGATCTTCAAATCCTGACTTTGTTACAATGCGCAACACAGAACCACGTAGTAAGTATTAAAACAAAAAATAAACGGACTAAACGGGTAGTATACGGGTAGTATATATCTTTTGATGTTACCTTTGAGAATAATACCACAGATAACATAAAAGTTACATTGTAAGTAATATCACCTACTTTTAACCGAATTAAAAAAAACAGGATTTATTCAAGACAGTTGTGTTACTTTAGAATAATTCCCGATTTGTTCAAAACGAGCTCACACGAGCTCTCACTGAATGAAACCAAATAAATGGTTTAAATCGTAATTCTAATCTATTAAATCGTAATGAAACCTTTTTTGAAAATATTGATCACCGGTGTTGAAATGTAGATTCGTAGGTGATCCAAAAATCACAAAAGTGATAAATTTTTGACAAGAACGTGCAAAACAGATCATGTTCAAAGGGTAGTCTAGCTCCAGAATGCAGCAAAACCCAGTTTAAGAAGAAAGTGATGCAAAGTCATTGAGAGAACTTGGTTGTTAAGTGTTAATGCATCATATAGTATAGTATTCACTCTTCAAAAGTTATCAATTTTTGACAAGAACGTGCGAAAAAGATCATGGTCAAAGGGTAGTCAAGCTCCAGACTGCAGCAAAACCCGGTTTAAGAAGAAAGTGATGCAAAGTCATTGAGAGAACTTGGTTGTTAAGTGTTAATGCACCATATAGTATAGTATCCACTCTTAAGTTTTCTTTTCTTCAGTATTAGCTTAACATGAAGAGAGGACTATCAAAATCACTTGTCGCACTTTTTTGATTTCAAAATCCAAATAGTTCTACAGCGACAGGATTACGTCACTATCTACAAGATTGCAACAAGTTAACGAACAAAATGGCACATATATATGTTAATTAAATGTACCTAATTAGACTTTGAAAAACAAAACTTAAAAGTGTTTCTATGATTTTATATTTAGTATTTATATGTATGTATGTAATCGTATAAGCATGATTTATCAGCTGTCTGGTTATCATAGAACAAGTTCTGCTTAGTTTAGGATCAAATCATTTGGACCATGTGTGAGATGTCTAAAAGATATTATATTATATTAATTATGGTGCCAGTATAACAAAAATTAGAAATTAATATTTCATTCAAACGAAAAGAACACCGCTGACTTTTATTATTTGGGAGTAATGATGTTTCTATATTATTAATACATTTTAATTGCTGTTTTGATTATTAGGCTCCAATTTCAAGGGTAGTTTCATTTAAATAAAAATATTAATAAATTATTAACATTAATAATAATGGCGACCACGTGACAAGGCGTGAGTGAGCATCGGGGCGTGACTCACCGCGTGACTTCTTAGGGCACGTTCTAGAGTTTTTCGTCAAATACTTTATAAGAATTATACGGTCTGATTATAAACTTCTAAAGGTAATCAGGGTTAGGAAAGATAAACATACAAAAATAGTTATATTGAAATATAGTGTTTATTGTTTAAAAAATTAGGGGCCAAAATCGCAAGTCCTATTTATTTATTAACTGGCTCTTTACGCGACTACCAATTAAAAGTTTTCAGATGTGTAACACATTGAACCATGCATTTTTTTCGGGTTAAAACAGTGCATACCTAGGTGCTATTCCAAACACTTATCTATCACAGTACCTTTTATCCAGATTCGTTCAGCGGTTGTGGCATGATCGAGTAACAAATATTCATCACCTTTATAATAATAGTAAGGTTTTCATTAAATTCGGAACGAGGAAGCAACATCCGCTCTTTTCTCCCCAGAAGATGTGTTTCTAAGATTCTTAATAATGTTAAATACAGTGCAGTCTTTCTTCCTGTCTAATAATGAACAGAATGTTAAAACTCACAACAGTGGTGTTTGGTGTTTATTTGATTTCCACTTCCAATGTTCTTCCTCTATGGTACTTTCTGGGTAGAGTTCAAAATCAAAGTCATTTATTTCATTTAAATTAATTCCAAATAAGATCCGTATGAGAGTCATGCTTAGGCACGAGTGGACCAGGCATGATCGGAGTAATACCACGGTATCAAAGAAATCCTGTAGACAAACAATGCTTGCAATGTATTGTCGAGTGTTTCCTCTCCCCTCATTTACTTTCTCCTGTTTATGCTTGGAATTTATGTAGAAATTAGAGTTTATTACCTTTAATTTGGTCTGTAAAACCAAGTCAGTCTATATTTTAAGCAATAGCAGAACAGAATTAGAATAAAAACTAAGCCCCCCGTCTGGTCCGAAACGAGTCAGGCATCCTTAAATATACGACCAGTTATAAAACCGTATGTTCCTTCATGCATTTTAATACTTAGTGCTTATTTTTCTGAAGTTCCTATAACACACCCTAATATGCAATCAGTACTAGACTCAATAGGAAATATTGTGTAGATATATTCGTTCTGCTCGCAGCGAACCAGGCGATCAGAAATCTAATTAAATTCATACAGACCCGCATTTGTTGCAGAAAGCGTTAAAAACGATGTTTTCAAACTTTGAAAGGTTGTTGACCATCGCTATCTCTCTCGGTTCAGCGGTTCCTGATGCTTCAGAAATAAATTACAGTTGTTCTGGAGAGTTTGCAACTTTAATAATGTCAGATATAAGGAACTGTACGTACAGTGGCCTTAATAAGTTTTGTTTTCACCATTAAAATAGATAAATTTTATCACAAGGCACCCTTCGATTATGTGTTTTTTTATTTTTTTTCTTAAGAAATACTACTTATTAAGACAAAATGCATTAATAAACATATCGGTGTCGCTGAGGAATTCACAAACATAAAAAATAATCTCAAAGAACACACATACTCAGTACAACTATTTGTGCATCAAACATGTTTTTGTCCCATGAGGAAATCGAACCCATGACCTGCTCAGTAGTAACGATCACTAACCACCAGACTGAAATTGGAAATGGAAAATTATAAAGTTTTGTCAGGTAACAGGTCAGGTAAAAATAAATACGTGTTCTTTATAGATTTGAGAGATATATATATATATATGTATATATAGAGCAAAAGTCTTTACCCAGTTATGTTATGCTCATCTGAGTATTAATCGACTTCGAAAATTGCTTGTAAATTTTAGTATTTAGCACAGACAGCAAAATACCTGTTTAAACCATTACAATGATAGTCATTAGAATGGATGAAATATAGAAAACCAGGTAAATATGTATTATTTCTTTATTTAAGAGAAGTTAAATACGTACAGTGTTCTAACAGCGAGTCGAGTCTCGTTGATGTTAAAGCATTTCAATTAAAGTAAAATATCTCTTAAGCCTATATGTTAAGGAATATGATGTTCTCTTAAAATAGCCTTCAAAATTGCTCCGTGAAATTTGTTACTCGTGTTGTAATTAGAATGCTGTGTAAAACTTAACGTTAAAGGTCACTGATATTATATTTATATAAGGTGTACAAAAGCTCTTGTAACTAGATGTTTTGAATTTGCATTTGTATTAAGTAAATTACACCAAATTGTTGAGTCACAAGGAGTGTAAGTTTTTATATTAGTTTGTTTTTGCAATCTACGATGAAAACATTCGGCGAATGATTATGAAATTAGCTATTATTTTGCAGGGAAATTACTCCAGTGTCATGAGCCTTTTTTGCTTTTGTTTTTTGTTTAGCATTTGATTCTGTAGGAAAACATTTTCCCTAGAAACTGTATTAATCATATTATAACTATATATTTTTAAAGTGGGAGAGCCACGCTTCGGCTCCTATGGGCCGTCTCGACCGGAGTATTACCACGGTCTCACAGAAAACCGGCTGTTACACAATGCTTGCATTGTGTGACCGAGTGAGTGAGGTTACAGGAGGCCCAACCACCTTTCCCTTCCCCTCCTCTCTTTACCTTACCTACTTTACTCTCCTACCTTTCTTTTTACTTCTTTCCCCTCCTGCTTTTCTCTGATATAAGGAAAGGCGGACAGCGCTCCTGTGACTTTTGAGTTGCAGGTGTTTATGGGCGGCAGAAGTCACTTACCATCAGGTGACACGTCTGCTCGTTTGTCCCCCATAAAAAAAAAAATCATGCGTGCCTTTCTTTTCAGCCTTTTGAATGATTTCGAGATGACTTAAAGATATATTATTGGGTTACATAACAAGAGGTGATAAAAAAATATTATTTCACACTCCAACTAAAAACCCAGAATAAAATACATATACATATATATATTATTAGTAAAGAGGGCTCGGGCTTTTCTTGATATAGAAGTTGGAAGAACGGTTATGAATGAAATTATACGTAAAAAGTAATTCCAAAAAAAAAATATGGTACTGTAGATAGTCTCAATTTAACATGATCACTAATAGATAAATTTGAAGAATTGTCATGTCACACTACAATAAAATGTGTTTTACACGGCTATTTACAGGCTAAAACTAATTCCAAGAAATGTATTAGTTAAATATCTAAATATAATACGTCTATGACGCTCACGACAATGCATAGAACTCTCAAACATTATGTTAATAATAAACAGGACTACATAAAGTTATCATTTTGAGTTGTAAATTTAACTTCTATAATTTAAGTCAAGTCATATGAATGCCTTAGAACTAGATGAATAAATCCATTCAAGATATATAGGCTAAGTTTGTTCTAGGAAAGAATACTAACGCCACGGCTTTTAGTTTGGATAGAATTTGTTAGATGGCGCTGACGGTATTCATGTCTGTAACTATTCCTTAAAGTTATTAAAATAACTACTATCATGAGAGCATTTTCTCAAGTTAAGGTGTAATACATACACATACTCAGGCTATATCCACGAAGGAGTCGGCAGAGGCGTCTCTCACGCCTGCTTTTTGGCTATAATATATATTCCCACTTATATATTTATTTTACATTTAGAACACAGGCGGATTTCGTACAAGCATTGTTTGTCTACCTGTTTTCTGTAAGGCCTTGGTATTACTCCGGTCGATTCGGCCCATTCGTGCCTAAGCAAGGCTCTCCACGGTAAATCCGTTCGTGTACACCCCATCTCTTCCCCGTGGTCTCATAAAAGGCGACTAAGGGATCGGGCTGTTATGTAGTGGACAGCATGTATACAGTGCCCGGTTGCTGTCAGTAGGTTTGCCCCTTATTACGTTAGTAGGACCAAATTATAATAGGCAAAATGTGGGTGTTTAATACACCTTTGCCTGAGCCTTTTGGGGCCGTAAGCGTGAGTGCATGTATGTGTGTACGGAATTAAAAGCATTTAAAGATTCATTGGTTGTCTAATGTAGTCAAATTAGCGATATATCAGAGGCATTCCATTTACGTAACTGGACGATTACAAACGCAAAACTGCACGCACACATTTCAAGTATTTCAAGGTTTAAAAAATAATGTTGAGTATTGTTAGTTATTGAAACACTAATGCTTACAGTAAAGGATTAAATAAATATAAACAAGAAGTACTTCACAACTCAATATCGAAATTCCATTTTATGTTATGCAAATAAAGTCGATTTAATCGTAAACTAAATTAATCGAGTTTACATGATATAAAGGCGTCTGTACACGATTTTATATGTTATACTATACGACTGCCTCTCGGCGAATTACTGTCTTCTATTTATAACATGTTTTATTCGTCTACCACGGATCTAATATATGAATTAATATTATAAACTAGGATTGACCTTTGAAAAGGCAATACGAATATACATATTTTGTTGGTTTTGTATTTTTATTTTCTCACGTGGGAGAGGCATGCATGGTTTTGACGGAGTAATACCACGGCTTTAAAGAAAGCCGGTTGTTAAAAATAAGCAAAGTGAGTGAGATTATCGGAGACATCCTCCTCTTACCCTGCCTTTCTTTCCTCTCTGCCTTCCCCCTAAGAATATCCACATACCATAAAAAAATAGTATTAGAATTTTTCCATGGTCGACATTTTCTTTTATAGTGTCTAGAGCTCAAGCTCTTATGTCTCGCTTACAGAATCTAATCTGTACAGATAAAAATAAGTGATATTAATATATATCATACGGGATGGAAGCACTTTTTGTGAAGTTTCAGATAGGGTGTAAGAGGGAAAATTGTGGATCGCTCGGCACACAAGTTCGTTAAAGGATATATCAAAGCATTTAGACTTTTATTACCACCGTTACATAATATTAAATCTTTAACATGTTTAATAAGTTTGCGTAAGTTGGACTAAATGTAGGCGTGTGAACCTCTACCCACCCCTTTGGCGACACAAGCGTGAGTGTATGTATGGGCTGCTCGGCTCTTGTAAATATTATTTTGTCTGTACCTCAGAAACAGTACTTTTTCTGGATAAAATGTATCCTTTATCATTTACTGAACTCCTTCAAACGATATTAGTTATTATATTAGTAAAGATGTCTCTTCCACAACACTATATCTTTGTCCAAACCTAAAACCATGGAGTATTCCTTGAACAGTAAAATTTTACGAGCTCTTCACGGTTGGTATTAATAAGGAAAATCTCATCTTTAATACAGTGTTGATGCTATAAACTGATCTGATACTGAATAAATACGATACAGAGAAATTATAGCAAATAACATAGTTCTACTGTTTGAAACATAATAGATTATAGGTTAGGCAAGGTTCGACTTGCTTAGTATATTTAGGGAAGATATTGAACACAGAATTCGTCGTGTTGAATAATACTTTGTTGAGCTGGAAACAGATGGTTTTTTTGTTCAGGCATGTTTGCATTTACTTAATAGTACAGCGACAACAGAAACAATGAAGATAATTTAATGCCGTTGAAATTCGTGCACAAAGAAGTATGTGTAATGTCAGATTGATTGAAAGAGTGAGGAATGTAGTGAAGTTGGTGGAAGTGAATGTGGAAACCGAAAATGTATTTTACATTAACTGGAACCAGTGAAAGCTGTCCGGACTGTAGAATGAATTGCCACTGGCCCTCAGAAGTGCACAAAACTTGACTAATTTCAATAAACTAGTGAAACAATTCTATGTGATACACTTGGCAGTATTACATATATTTTTATTATTTTTTTATGTATATATTTGCGTATAGATGCACTTATATATGTATATATTTTGTGTCTACGTATACCTATTAAATATGAATTTAAATAGGAGAACCTTATTCTCTCTCTTAACTCTCTCTATTTAAAGGTTGCCTGGAATAGAATAACGCGCTTATTGCGATGAGGCTATATCTTTAGTTAATAATTATTTATAAATGAAATATTGTATCTGACTGTTCTAATAAACAGTTCATCTTCTTCAAAAAAATAATTGAAGGGCGAGTCGGGACGGGTAGACCCCAATAAACAATTACTGACCAGTGTCTGATACTATCTGAAGAATACTGAACTAATACTATACTACTGAAGAAGTGCCAAGCACCCGTAACCGGCGATCGAATACGTATATAAAATGTCTGATGAATGCGGAAAAGTCTCTATTTATTGTACTCTATAAAAAACCTGATTGACCCCTAATACCTTTATTTAAGTCTCTGTTTCAAGACACTAAGAACATAATAAAAATCCATTTTTTCTTTAGCTCTTTTCTGACATATTTAAAAAAATGCAAAGACAAAAAAATACAAATAAAATTAGTATGACCAAAACTCTAGAATTTAAAAACTTAGAAAAGTCGGTCATACAAACAATAATATACCTATAACTACCTATGGTTACGAAAAAAAAAAAAGATTGGTAGAGAGGAGCATAAACTAACTAGGGTAGTGAATGGTTTAGTAATCAAATATTCATAAAATTAGGATGTATATACACTTGGCAAAGAATTAATGGTAAATAGGAAGGTACATTTAACATACAAGAGTTATTTCACAACCGGTTTTCTGTTAGGCCGTGGTATCACACCGGTCGAGCCGGTTCATTGTTTGATTAAACTGGTGAAAATGTAGGGAACGGTTAGTAATAATTATTATAAATATTAAAATAAGTGTGTTTGTTTGTTCATTGATCGTAACAAGATTTTGTATACATCTTTTAAAGTGTTTACAAATGCAAAATCAAGTAAGCATATAAGCTATAACCAGCAATCTGTTTGCTACAAACTATTTGCCAAATACAAAAACATTCGAAGAAGCGCAGTATTGATCCTCGGAAAGTATGTCATATGCATAATTATGGGCTCTTTGATTCTTCGTATACTAGTAAAGTAGCTCAATCGATCTGTAACTGTAACTTGTAGTCCAACGTTGGGCAAATATCCCAACATATGGTTACGTAACATGTAACCTATTGTACTTTAAATGGCAAAGATTTCTTAGAATATTCTCTATAGTACCGACTATCACGTGTCATAAATACAATGTTATTTTAATTAGCCTAACGACATATGTTAAATATTTATTGATCGATGTTCGCTTTCTTTCTTATATTTGATTTCCTCATAATTATAACGGAACTCTAACAAGGTTTTAGGCAGGACATACCAGTATAACGAGTACAGTGGAGATACTTCATAAAAAAGAAGTTTACGAGTTTGAACAAAACAGAAAGTCAAAGGGAAAGGTTGGCTACATCAGCCACTGACGAGCTCATTTAAGAGCTGATAACCTAAGGTCATAAAAGATGTCGGAATCACAAAGTGGTGGCTGTAGTAACCGGCTGTAACACATCTATCAATCAATCAACAAATCAATCAATCCCCTATTTTATTTATCG
Organism: Tyria jacobaeae; assembly: GCA_947561695.1. Lineage (NCBI taxonomy): Eukaryota > Metazoa > Arthropoda > Insecta > Lepidoptera > Erebidae > Tyria > Tyria jacobaeae. Next base: position 885,284 of record OX387218.1, on the reverse strand, counting down.
ATTCTAACAAGATACCAAAATTTGTGTGAGTCTCGAGTGTAGGCGTTTTTTGTATCAGCTTATTTCAAACTACACCTACTGTCCAGAAGAAGTGAACTGTAAGTCTGTTGTAATTTTTTACAGCCTCAGTTATCTTACGAGTATCTTTGTTCATAGAATATTTCCCTGGGATAGTAGTATCCTAGGAAAATATTTAAGAAGTGTATAAGAACCATTGCATACTAGTAACATTAACTTTAAAGTAAGGTTTAAGTTACGAGAATACCGACAAGAGAGTCTCAATAATCTACTTCTAGAGACTGAATATATCTTAATGAAGTATATTTTGCTAAAGGCATTAGAAGAGACGAAACTTGTTACTTAGCACTTCTTAATTGTATTATTTAGTGCATAAATAAAACATATACACATACAGACAGATATAAAAACATTACAGTGTATATAAGATACATTTAACGACGTATATATTTATTAAAAAAATATTTAATAAAACATATAGTTCATGATTAGAGAATTAAGGAATTTTATATTATATGGGAAAGCCATGCTTCGTATGCACGCATAGGCCGGCTCAACCGGAGTATTACTACAGCCTCACAGAAAACCAGCTGCTAAAAATAAAATTGCATTGTTTGACCGATCTGACTTTTTGACGTTGATCTGACGTTTGACTTCTGGCAGATCACTGATAAGGAATTTCAAAGGACCTAACATGACTTACTGTCTTGACTAAAACCATTATGAGTAGAATATGGTTTAGAAGTTCTTAGATAGTCCGCTAAAATAAATTAACAGATCAGGAGTGAACCCAGCGAGAGCACTTTCTAACAGGATGTTATTTCATCCGGATTAATTCCACTTTCTCACAGTAAACCGGTAGATAAACAACGCTTGCATTCTATTACCGAGTGAGTGAGGGTAACGCAAGGCCCAACTCCCTTTCTCTTTTTCCCCCTTATCACCCTTCCCTCATCAGGTGATCCGTCTGCTTGTTAGCCCCTACTACTTTGCATACATATGTGTAGTGCGTATAATAAAAGAAAAACAAACTCTATTCAATACAGCCATTGTTATTCGAGATGAAAACATGATTGTAACACCCCTGTACAACTAAATCTGTTCTGACATTAAGTTGTTATGGTGACATAAAGAAACTTGCATACATACATATGTACATGAATCCTGAAAACCTCCCTCCCCTTTTTTGCGCAGTCTTGCAGAAACTGAATTTATCTGTAATTCATCTTATGTACTACGTACGAACTACGCATTTGATGAAATATCAAGATATTATTCGTATTTCATAAGCGAATAAACTGTGAATGAAACCCTGTCACTTTCAGGAGGAGTATTAGAATTAAGTACATACATAAATAGTCAGTGTCGTTTGTTTGTTGTACAAATGATACTTAATAACACATGCCGTGGTTAATAATAGTGATAGTGATACAAATTAATAAATTAGAAATAATCTCAGTATTTTTTATGAAAAATAATTATTATTCTAGTCTGATATTTACTTATCTTGAGAAGTTATAAACAAACATACTTACATATATTTATAGATGCATACACTAATACCAGCGTAATTAATGCTAACAAGCTACACCGGCCATTGGTCCACCCGGCAAATGACGGTGAATGGTGGGGTGTCACTTGAGCTCGGATCGAGATACAAGCAACATCGTGGTTACTGTTATTTAGTGAATTTGATAGTCTATATCTATTATCATGTGTTTATTTCCTACACACTATTCCAAAGCTACGGGTATTAAGTGTAGTTTCCAAAACTCGTGCTTCACTGAGGCGTCGCTGAGCTCTCATCAGTCCACCCGTGACCACGGCCTATGTTATTCGTCCAAGGTGTAGGGTGAATAAACTTATTGTGCCTTATAATATAAATATATTATGGTGATTAAGTTTTCTTTTATGGGATACGAGACAGACGAGCAGACGGGTAACCTGATGGAACATGACTACCGCCACCAATGGACAAGAGTCACAAGTTTATACATATGATATCTAGGATATTAATCTTTAGCAGTCAAACTCAATGTATAAAATATAATTTCATTGCTTATCAACATAGTGATTTCCATACAAAATAAATAATAGAAACCTTTCAACTTGCAGTGTAAAATGACTGCAGTTCAATAACTTGAATTCAGAAATAATACCAATATATCAAATGAAATTAAGTAAACAAACAAACGATTTTGCAATTAAATCAAAATGTCTGAAGTTTGTTACAATTGATTTATTGGATCTTTGAACTCGAAACACTATAGTGATGAGCAGTTATTTCAGAAGTGGCCAGTCTTTATCATTGTACAGGCTTTTGAACCATGACAGGTCAATATACAACCTGGAAACGTGTCGCTTGACTTAGAAGTTTTCATTTTTTTTTTAATTTGTCACATTGAGGTGCGTTATTTTTTAAGCTTGTAGCTTTCTATATTCCATCTATATATTGATTAAGTATTCCTAGAATAAATGGGTTAAAGATTTAATAAGTACTACACAGATTTTTCTAAAAAGTACGCATCCAGCGACATAGAACAATTTCTCTTCTGTTCACGCTTGCTTGAATCGTTTCTCTTTTATGTCAGGAGTATTAATTATTAATTTATGTTACTAATAATCTCAAGTATGTCACTCGAATTATTTGCTTTTGAAGGCATACGATGCTTGTAAATTACAAAAAAAAAAAAAATTATAAATGTAAGAAATTGTCGCTTGTTGTATCTCGGGACCGATACGACCTTCACACCTTCGAGAAGTGAACTTTCCTCAAAGTCCAGCAGCGCACTGTTGCAGATGTCTATAGGTAGCGGTTATCACTTAAGATTAGGTTACCTGTCTGCTCGTTTGCTCCTTATCGGATAGTAAAAGGACCGATACTTTCGACTTGCAACAATTTTGATAGAAATATATGTCTGTTCCCCACTAAATATTATTTTTGTGTGGTGTTTGTTTCAAATATTTGTTTTTTTTTTTTATTAAAATTTTTTTTTTCTTAATAAATAATAATCTTGACACATTTCACACACTGTCGTCTGATACCAAACTAAGCAGAGCTTGTACTATGGTAACCAGGCAGTTGATAAACATACTTATATACTTCTTAATACATACATATTATAGATAAATTACACCCAGATATAGAACAAATGATCGTGCTCATCACACAAATATTTATCTTGGGTGGGAATCGAACCCACTACCTCTGGTTTAGTAGTCAGAGTCACTTACGAACCGATACGACCTTCAAACCTTCAAGAAGAGAGCGTACCTCTACCTAAAAGGCCGGCAACGCACTTGTGACTCTTGAGTTGCGGGTGTCCATGGGCGGCGGTAGTCACTTACCATCAGGTGACCCGTCTGCTCGTTTGCCCCCTATCGCATAAAAAAAAAAAAAAAAAAAATATCCACTAGATTTTGCGGCTTGCTTGAGCTACTGCTTATACTCCTCCAATTTAGTTAGTTTAAAAAATATCCCTTTCCTTCCTCTTCTATCCTCCAATTCCTGTCAATATACTCCAAACTTTTCCATCTAATTCCCAAAATATTGACAATAGGTCTGCCATACGTGAATGAGATTAAATTATCATCGGCAAATGAGCGCCTTAATTACACCTCTGCTTACCCCTTCAGGGTTAAAGGCGTGAGTGTATGTATGTATACTTTTGTATTTTATTATGAGAGCTGAAACCAAATGGTGTTACAAAAGCCTAAATAATTGCTTTTTTTTTTAGGCAAAAAAACTGTTTTCTTCTTTAATTTACTTATTTGTAATATTGATCAATATTTATTGTTTAAATTTATATTTTTTTATATATTTTATCATCTGCAAAAGTACATCGTACTTGTAACATAATTAGGAATAAAATGCTTAATTTTTTTCATGTTAGTGCACGCTAATATCAAATTTTGTGTACTTAAAACTCTTAACTAGTGAAATAGTACTGTTCAAACCAAAAAAAAAATACAACTTGTTTTGACAAACTTAAGTAAGAAATAATAAGATCTAAATGTACGCAAATGCACATTATAGATAAGAAAAACTAATATGAGGGGACTTTAATAGAGTAACAGAAGCCAAAACAACAATTTTAGAATATTGTCTGTATGTCTGTACACGCATCACGCAAAAACTACTGGAACACATGCAATTCAATGCAGTTTTCACAAACGTATAGTTGGAGATGAACTTAAAATATTTTCTCCATTTTCCTGCAGGAATTTATTCTAAATTCAAGTTTTTCAAATTCAATTACACGAAGTCGCTAGCCAATGCTAGTTTTCAATAAATCATTCAAAGATAATCAGGGTTTATTTTGAAAAAAAAAAAAATGTAAAAACATTTATTATGTATTTTTATTACATTGTTTATTAAGGGCATAATATTATATTCACTTATATTCGAAACAGGTATCATTATTCTTGAAAGATTCCGTTATCCTTATATCAATTTGTATAACATTTAAGACACAAACTCGTCTCATACATATATACATGGCATATTTTTCTTAAATTATGCCAAAACAAATTATAATAAAAGATAATGATGCCAACATAAACTAAAGTATTATTATATGTAAAATTATTACGTTAAAGTGGTTAAGCCTAAGTATATTTAAAAAAAAAACATTATCAGATAAGAAGGGAGGTATTTAGGAGGTATGTCGAACTGTATGCTATTCTAACGCTTTTTGCATTTGATTTACTGTCAATAGATGAAGCAGTTCCGATGAATCATATAGACAACACATTTGCCTGAATTTTACAAATTTTGAAGTATGGTAACATATTATAATATTTTATATAGAATTGATATAGCATTTGATAACTTATACAATATAAAAGTGGCTAGTATGTGTGTTCCTGTCATTACTCAAAATGCACAATTGCACATGCGTCGAGACGGCGGGGCCTACGCGGCTAATAGCCGTAGCGGCTCTACGGGCAGACGGCGCGCGAACGCCGCCACAACTACGCGTACCCAAAAACCCGCTACGAAGAGTCGCGCCACAGCTACGGAACTTTTCATACTTTTCTAATGGAACATTAGAATTTTATTTTTGTCGTGAGCTTGTGAATTTAATTAATTTGCAAAACTTTTGATGTGTGGAACTAGAATTCTATTAACCTAGTGATGTGTGCTTATAATAATTAAATTTATTAGAAGTTTACTTTGTAATATTGTTTTACGGAAATGTCATATAACTGTTGATGAAAAATGGCACCATTAAGGATACCATCGAATGATTTCTTCACTGATGATGCTAACTACAATTCTTCGACACAGTCACCAGGTCACGAGACGCGTCACCATTGGCGGCATCACAACCACTCTCATATGAGGGAGAATCACAAACATAACGTGGTAGATATGCTTTCGAATTCTATCATGGAGGCTATGAATAGTAGATTTGTTCCTGATAACAGTGTGCTCCCAGATTTGGAGCCTCTGTCGATTCACATGGAGGGGGCGATGGACCGTCAGCATCCTATGAAGATGAACGTGACGATGAATAGATCTGATCTGGGTGTTATCACTGACGAATTTATGTACCGGCATGGAGGTGTGATGACCGCTGTTTACTGCGCTGCGTACTTATTAGTCTTCATCGTGGGTTTGGTGGGGAACTGTTTTGTGATAGCTGTGGTGTACCGATCTCCGCGAATGAGGACTGTAACGAACTTTTTTATTGTTAACTTGGCTGTGGCGGACATTCTGGTGATCGTGTTTTGTCTGCCGGCTACGCTGATGTCCAACATATTTGTCCGTGAGTACTCAGATTATATGTATGTTTTCCTTAACAGGTCCTTTATATTGCAGCATCAGCAATATTTTTTGGCTGCGACTCAAGGAGAACGATATCGTTATTTAAGACAAGTTTGCGATATCTTTGAGTGGAAGGTCAGAAGATAATTGATTTGATGACCCAATTAATTTATCTACCTACGACCTAATTAAAAAAAATAATGTACCAGAACATAAAATATATTTTTCCAAATTATAAATGGAACGTGAGTATAATTGAAAAAGCAATTAAGAGCAATGAGTTATAAATCAAATCCCATTGTTCTATGAAACGGCTGTTTACTGTTTTTGACCTTTACTATATTTTACCGCTGACAAAATACATTCGGTGTGATATGAATAAGGCCGTTTTGCCTTTTAGCAGTTACTTTTATTTATTGATAGTCGCTTATTTAAATTTTATATTTTTTCATTAATCGATAGATTATTTAACTTTACGTATGGTCTACTTTTATTATTACTTATATAACGTTTTAAGATTTAATTTGTCTATAAAAGTCAGTTTTTATTATAGTTGCAGTTGCATTACGTGCCCGATTGCTACCTCTCAGGGTATACTGTTGTGAGCGTATGTACGTATAGTTGCAGTTGACTGTGTATTATTTAAGAATATTCGGGAAGAAAAGTTCTACATAATTCATGAACGAGTAAATGCACGAAGTTGTACCTTACTGTTGATTCAGAAATATGCAAATGGCTGATATCTTGTGTTTTACATGAATTTAAAGGGTTTTGACACATTGGAGTTACGTATATAGTTTATTTTGATAGGATTTAATTTTTAATAATTACCTGAAGGATTTAAGCTATTGAGCCGGTGAAACTGCTCCGTTACAAGGGATTAAAACAAATCATCATTTTCGATCCAAAATATTTATACTATATAAATCTTTTGGATTGATTTTATTTGTTGAATATTTTTTAAAGAAAATTGTTTTAAATATCTTTGGTTTTACAGTTACTGAAAAGGTAACTTCAGATTAAAAAAAAATCGAGGAAATATTACCGATGGCTTGTTAAGAAATAGGTAATTTTTGATACTTTTTTAAACATAGGTTTTTTACATGAAAGTACTTCACGCCTGTATCAAATGATAAGCAGACACACACTCATTCATTTTGTCAAATATAATTAAGTCCCAAGTACGTAATAAAAGGCAAGCCCTGTATATATATATATATATATATATATATATATATATATATATATATATATATATATATATATACATATATATATATATATATATACATACATATACATATATATACATATATATATATAGCCTCGTGAAAAGATGAGCCCTAATCCACTCGTACACCATCAAGATCCGCAACCATCACTCTTCCACGGTAAGTATAAACAATATCCCATTTCTTCACCTTCTAGTCTGCAAAACGTGGGCGTTAGTTTCACCTCTGCTTACCCTTCAGAAATACGGCTGTAAGTATATATATATATGTATGTATATTTGTTTGATATAAGTCAACCATTATGAATGATATAAATCCACCTACAAATGTATTAGTATTAAAATTATTTATTTAAATTACAGATAATGAAGTTTCAATTATTATCAAAAAATTGTTAAATAAATTGCAAAAAAAAAAATATTCCCCAGCACGCATATACACCGAACGTAACAAAATTACGGTCTTCAAAAGGGATATACAATATTATGCAAATAAAGTCATTTATTTTATGCTCATATACATACATATATACAAAACTCAAGCCTGTAACCTGAACAAATAAACACCCTGAAAAGGTAAGCAGAGGCGTCTCCAACGCCTCTTTTTGCCAACCAAATTTAAGTTCCACTTACTTAATAGGGGGCCGTCAACCGGCTTTTTATGTTTAAATCACATTTCATTTAAACTGGCTCGACCGGCTCAAGGACCGGCATTGCAACTTGACTCGACTTGACTGCATAGTGGTGCAGTGGTTAAGGTGGTCTCCTCACCACCACGCAGATGCTCCGAGTGTTGAGGGTTCGATCTGAACACGAAATAAAATATTGTGTAATCCTCAAATTATTATCCTGAGTCTGGGTGTTCTTTGTGTACATTATTCTAATATATATAAAGTCCACCGCTATACAGGATAGTCTTAGTGGTGGTGTTGTCGTTATTAGAAAAGAAAGAATAAAAAAGTCTTGACTTACAAGTGTCGACGGACCTCGGTAGTCATTTACCATCGACAAGTAGTGGAAATAACTTTTGGTTAACAATGTTTTCCAACAATGTAGATTGAACAATTGTAACAGATCAATAACCCATTCGAGTATGTTCTAGTATTTATTATGGGCCCATTAATGTGTTCCTATTCAATATAATATTTACTATATATAAAAGCTATTATAACCCAACCACAATGAGAAGAGTATTGTTTTCTTTGTCTAGCGTTTCGATCTATTCAGGACTAATTTAGGACTGTAGTTTAATGTGTTTGTGGGGATTTATTAGATTTCTAATAGTCTTTGTGCTTTTAAATGATTTCTATTTTACTGTTTTACGGTGGAAAATAAGCAATCGAACTATCTGATGGTAAGTTTTTACTGTAAACGTAATGACGCGTGCGAGACGAGAAGTATAAATCTTTTTTATTGCCTCAAAAGCGAGGAAGTTCTCAATTGAATTGAATATTTTTACTGTATGTTATACGACAGTAAATCCTTTTGTTAACCGATTGAAACAATTCTTATGACTCTAAACAATACTATGCTTACCGGACTTACTAAATTCAAATCATGCAAAATATTTATATAAATGTAAGATGCCAGGGACATTAAATTATTTCGTCATTATTAATTATTACTATTATATTAAAATAATTTGGGAGTTAGTTTGGGATCAGCCGGCCGTGTGTGAGATGTGTCCAGATATTATTATTATTATTATATTAAAAATGGTCTAATCTGTGCGCTATGTGATCTAAACCATAATACTATAATTATCTTGTCAGTGTTATAACCTGAATGTGCAAGAAGGAGAGTTATATTTTTCGAGTGTGTGTACATACATAAATATATACCTGATCTTTTTCTTGTCGCGGCTGCATGTATACATGATCTTTTTCTTGTCGCGGCTGAGAGCCTTTTTTTCCTTTTTTTTTTCATGTGGTATAACCGCAGCGAATGGTGAGGTGGTATGAATCGAACCGACTAAAACCACGCGGTGTTCCGTCACAAATTGGTCAATTGCATGGGACCCGGCAATTCCCTTACAAGGAAGCCTCCGGGAACCCTTGCAAACCTTGGTCACCTCAACAGGTGACCACATTTGACCCCCTCTTCAGTTTAGAGAGGCTCAGGCCCGCTTCTGCTAAGGTAACGGACAGCTCCTGCGCTACCCCTAGGTTGGCGCTCATGGAACTGAGAGCCTAGACAATTTGATGGATTTCGACTTGTAAGGTGTCATATTAATCTTCTTAATTCATTATGAATATTCAAATTTCAGATTTGAAGGTACCGATAACGCAGATCGGTAATAGTTATTAAATAAATTATTACTTAACTGTTCTTGGATGAGCGCTGAAATGATTATACGTACATTGATAAATACTTAACTTAACATACAACATTGTTTAGTATATTATGTCGCAATGGTATTTAACGCAGTGACATAATTTGACGAAGTTTGAACAGCGTTTATACATCGTGCTTTCTGTTCAATATCTAGGCTTAGTCTATGTTCGATGAGTAACGAGGCACGCGCTGTTCGTTTAGATAGTTACGGGATTAATGAAGATTGTGATGTGATGCAATACATTTTAGGATTACCTACATAATACAGGAATTCAGGAAATAAAGATAAAAAAGACATAAGAAATGAGAGTTCGACTATTTAAATGTCAATCTGTAATCGGTCATGTTTAAGGGGGGGGTGGGGGTGGGGGCATTAATTCCTCCGTCAATCTGAGTAGCTATGCTTCGGGAAATATCATATTATTATCGTCTTGAAGCCTTAGCGTGCTGTGAGGCCTTATACATACCCTCCGTCTTGCGCAGTTTTGTATAAAAATGTACACAACAAAAATAACCCGAGCTAAAAATAAACTTTTCTGTCACTGTCATTATGTCAACAGATCTCTAATAGTTTGTGGGCGTCGGTAGCGGCGTCGGGAAGTCAATTTAGGGATTGTATTGCCATTATTTTTATGCGAGCATCGTTTAGATTTACGGTGGATAGGGTGGATAACTTTAAAACAGATGATTGCTGTCTTTGTTTTTCATCAAGCACCTGGCAGTTACTGTTTTATACGAAATTTGTAGAAACTCATTGTACTATTATATCATACTTACAGTAACGAAAGAGAAAGCAATGTTTTCAAGGTATACAAACCTTAATTGTTTTATGAAAATAAAATTTAATATCTGAACTTTGCATAGAAAAAAGAAAACAGGGAGAGAGAGAAAAATATAAAACTTTAAAAATGTAGCTGCACAAAGGTTCAAAATTTGGTCAATTCTATTTCGTGACGTTGACGTGAGTAAGTTTCTATTAAAACTTTAAACAATAACTTCAGTAGAATGTGTAAATTGGGCCCGTGAATAGAAAGTAAATAACAAAACCTAAAACCCAGTGATTCTCAACTTAATAATATTATATACGGAAATATATTAGGAAATCCGCAGATGCAAATTCCTGATATCACGTGATATATCCTTGAGTTTACAAAACAATAAGCTATAGAGTAGAAACCACGAACCGGTAAACGTATGGTTAAACGTAACGCCCCGCGTCTAGATGGTCTGATGACTTGAAAAAGGCTGGAATAGACAGGTTGCAGAAGGCGGAGGATCGGGTGCTATTTGCTGCTATGGGAAAGACGAATGTGCAGTAAACTGCAGCGGGCTAATTGACTGATTGATTGATTGATCTATTCTCGATGAAGTAGAATAGGGTCATCCCATTTCAAATTAATTAATATTTGCCTACGATTGATATGGTTTAATATGCTGAACTGTTACATAGCATTTAAGACCTTAACTGGTAACCTGCTTACTACGTCGAGGAGGCTTCAGTTCATGTACGTATGTAAATGTGTATGTACAATATTGAACTACTCGTAAAAAGTAACTAAATCGCTGAGAGACAATTCTAAATGTAAGTTGAAGTTATAGTCTACTACGCAAAAGTACACACATTTTCTTAAGTGGTTGATCGTTTTGTGAATTGTTTAGAAATAACATTAGATCTACATTAGACCAGAGTAGTGTAATTCTATCATCTTATCAAATAGCTAGTATTTGATAGTTTTATTGAAATTATTACATAAGATTTTTTTGTTATTTAATATAAAGAAGTTTCGTAAACAGTTCGAATAATTTATTTATCGTTTATGTTATTGTTTTGAAACAACATGTTAAAATAGTAATAGGAAAATCAGTCTTATAGTAGGTTTATTAAGAATTAAATATTTTCCCTGATGGTAAGTGACAATCGAAATCCATGAATCCATAAAACTAGAGAGTCGTAAGTATGCTGCCCTCCTTTATAGGTGATGAGAAAAGAGACGGGGGATTAGGAGATGGGAAAGAGGAAAGGGGGATGAGGGTAGAGAAAAGAGGGAGTTGGGCCTCCAGAAACCTCACTCGTTTTGGGGAAATGCAACGCAAGCGTTACTTCACAACCAGTTTTCTGTGAGGCCGTGGTATCGCACCGGTCGAGCAGGCCCATTCGTGCCTAAGCATGGCTCTACCACTTAAAATTATAGCTAATATTAGTGTACAATATATATTTAGGACTGTCAAACAGTTAAAATGGAAAGAACTTAATTCTTGAAAAAGAAAGTCACGGTTAATATATCAATTTTACTATACTTTTAAAAACATAATAGCTTATACGGGCGTGCCATTCAATATAGGGATATCAAAATGGATATCAAATATTCAGCATTGAGCGTCAATCATGGCATTAGATATCATATGGATATTGTATTAGATTTCAAATTCTCTCTTCAATTTTCATACACGTCTCTAGTTTTATCTATTGACACATTATTAAATCTCACGATAGTAGGGATTTTTGTATATTTTTTTGTTTTTTTAATTTAAACATCTCCTCTCCATATCAGTAATAACTTGTGTCTTGCCTGGCAAGTAATTATTACATCACTAAGATTTCAAAATAAGCATCTAATATTCCTGATAGAAACAGTCACAACAATCAAAGAAGCTAAGGAAGTGAAGTTACCGGGTTCATTGGCGGCGGTAGTAACTTACCATCAGGTGAATCGTCTACTTGTTTACCCTCTATAAGACAAAAAAGGTTGTTTAGAAAATAGTGCAGAATTTAGCAATCTTAATTTCGTACTAGTTATACAACTGTGTTAACAGTCAATAAACATCAATATGACAATGACCGAGCACTTTAATAAGGAAACGTTAACAAACCATTCACCCACTTCCTCAAATGTGTTCGCCATAAGAAAACTAGAGTAAGTACTGAACAATCTGCTGTTAATATTACCAGCTGTATTGCAGCTTTAATTTGATACTTAACTTTGTATGGGAATCGATTATTGGCTATTACTAAAATATTGAATGATAAACAAATGAAAAAATGTCAATATTAATATTAATCGGTGAGTTCCCGGAATCTTAATTCTTGTTATGTAATTATCCGAGTGCCCTGCGATAGATCTATTTGTCATTAAACATAGTGATTTTAGATTAGATTAGATTTACACTTTACTTTTTGGTAGTTCGTTCGTTCTTCTTTTTTCCTCCTTCTTATATAGCCTCTTATGGTAGTAATTACAGCGATTCATCATAGATTCATGGATTGCTGTAGTAACAACCAACGAAATCAATGGCAACAGTATTAATTTTAGTATAATACTTGTTCAAACTTTTTAATTTAATTTTTAACATAGAAGCTATTAAAGAAAAAAATATTACTTAGTATCAGTTTGTTATAGGTACGGTTTTCTATCATTTCAAAAGAAAATTCCGTTAAAAATAATTACATACGCTTTAAAAAAACGAAATGAAATATAAATAGAAGTATACTCGTAATTTAAAATAAACCATTCGAAATAAGAATTTTGTAGCGAGTTCGTTAATATACCTCATTATAATACACGCGCTTTATGCTTTGGTTACCTTCAATTATTAATAAAAATATTCTAATTTCAGTAAAAAATAAAGAAAGTATTATTTTATACAAATGTAGAAAACGGTCATGAGAAAGAGATGTAGTGAGCTATCTTAAACACAGCTCCTTGCCACCTTCGTGTGTCGTGTGTTTGGCCCCTCATAAAACATCAAGTGATTACAATTTACTAAAATATGTAAACACCCATTCAAACTTTAATCAAGTTTATAAGATTGCGTCTGTTGAGATTAACTTTTTCGGCCTAATTTATGTTCTTTAGATATTATCTGGATAAAATATGAGGTCATAAAACAAGTATAAATCAGTTAAAATTAATATTTCCTTAATCAGTTAAATCCCTTCACCGATTACAATAAAAGGTGATCTTCAAACGGCCTGAGCAGAGTATTTGTGAAACATAGCTAAAACACTCTCGATTAAAAGACCTTTCAAAAAGACTATCAAAATCAGTTTACAGGGCGGCTAGGATGTCACAGACGGATACACAATCACGGTACAAACATATAAAACCCCTCTCTTTAATCGTAGGTTAAAAATTAGCGATAAGCGGTAGCGTAATGGCTATTCCATAAATTTTCTATAAAGATTATTGGTTGCACTCACGATTTAGGGATGGAGCTACCTGATATATACATATATATTTATGTTATTTTTAAAAGACAACTGCCGCACCAGAATTAATTCCTGTATTGCTGGGGACTTTACAAATATTCAAACAACGGACACAAAAAACACCCAGACTCAGAACAACAATTTGAGAATCACACAGTGTTGTTCCATGTGAGGGTCGAACGATGGATGGTGGAATTGGTGGTAGCGCAGTGGTAAGGCGACCACATAAACCAATTTGACTTGCCAGGTCGTAATTGCGCTGCCCTCCTTTGAGGGGGAAGAGAGGTGGGGGAATGCGGGGAGGGGGTTGAGGAGATAGAAAGAGGAACTGGGGGATGAGGTTAGAGAAAAGAAGCGAGCGGGAATTGGGCCTCCGGAAACCTCACTAATTTCGGGGAAATCAAGCAAGCGTTTCTTTACAATCGGTTTTCTATGTGGCTGTGGTATCCCACCGGTCGTGCCGGCCAGTTCGTGCCGAAGCCTTGCCCCACCACTATAAAATTTTTGGATGCCTCTACCATTGTTAAATAATTTAGAGTATATTGGGAAAAAAGGGAGGATAGAATGGGAAGGCAAGGGATATTGTTTGCTTATATAGAGATTTTCAAAATTACCACTTTTAATCTAGTAGTAGTAGGGGGCAGCCTGTTACTGATAGTCGTATAATGTGTATATATACCGTCTAATAGCTATCAGTCCAATCCCAAAGTCGCCTTTTACTACACGAACGGGAAGAGAAGGGGTACCCTGTTATGAAACTCTCAAAACCTCACCGCTGCACATAAATAACAAAGCTGTTTAATATATAAAACAGAAGCGAAAACATATCATACTTAAACAGCATATTTAATATCACACTAATCGTTTCGTCTAATATATATAAGAGTTCAAGGTTTAAGCCACGTTTTAACATAAATAAACAGTAAATTAAAGAACTAGCTCTGCTGCCAACAGCTACGTCCACAATTAATACCAATTTAGTCATAAAGCAAACAATTCAACTCAAATTAATATGGTACTTACTCAAGTACAGCTTTTTGTGTTTGTCTAAGGGTGATGGCCGAGAAATTGGTGCTAAATTACAATTATTTAAACTTTTTGAGGGTTATAAATATTTCACTTGCTTATGACCACATTTCAAATATGATTTCAGTTACTATCAAAGTGGTTTAATTACCAAAATAATTAAATTGTTGTTATTGAAATAAAAACTTACAGCTACTAATGACAGTAAAGCAAATTGTTAATAAAAGAAAATGCTTAGTTGAGTTGAGTTTTGAATGTGGTTGAGCCATGTACGTGTATGGACCTGCTGGACTGGAGTCATTTCGCCGTCTCGCAGAAAACCAGTTTTTAAGCAATGCTTGCGTTATTTTTACTGAGTAATGTTACTGTAGGCCTTCCCTTCCCCTCAAAAGTTGAAAGCGCATGTTAAACTGATTGCCAAACTTTTGAGTTGCAGGTGAGCAAGGGTGGAAATAGTCACTTATCATTTGGTGGCTCATCTACTCGTTTGAATCAGAATCAGAATACAATACTAATATAAAATAAATAAACTCGCAACTAGCGATAAGACCGCCGTTTGTATCGTGATATGTTATTCTGAAATACTATGAAGTGTCCTTAGTGGTGTACAATAAAGAGTATTGTATTGTATTGTAATTATTAAAAAAAGAGTAGAATGCTCGAGCCTCACGGCTACAGCCAGCTCAAGTTGCGGGTCCCCCGTCCTTTAGCTGTTACTTACACTTGATAAACCATTCATATAAGCGAAATCCTTTTCCTACCAAGGAAAAGTTAATAAAAAGTTGAGACGGTGCATTACCTTGTTCTTTAAATTTTCTTTCAATAAACTGTCATTTTTTTATCTTTCATCCTAAAAGTGTTCGGTTTTTTTCCCCTACTATGTTACAAATTCAAATTTTCAAAATGTTTGTGTACAATAAACCTGTGTATAGCCCTTCTGGGATACAGGTGTGAGCGTATGCATGATTGTATTAATAAAATAAATAATAGGTTTATATAAAATCAAATTATTGGTTCGGATTCTTTGTAGCGTGTGCTCCTACAGTGCAGACATAATACCCTAGTATGTTATCTATGTGTAGTACATTTCAAAACATATTGTACCTAAGTTATAAAGTTATAATGAAGTAAGATATTGCGATCTAAGTTTGACACTGCTCTTTAAAATAAGATAAGATTCGGTAAACATTTTATTAGGATTGATAGTAACATCATGTCATCATCTCAATACTGCCAATTTTGCTATACGTCAAAATTATAATAACATATCTCCACATGCACTTATTATCAAAATATTGTGTGCATTAAATTTAGTATCTTGCAATACGCCACCAAATCCAGTAGAGGGACTAAGGGCTAATATAAAAAATCTTGGTATTTCAAAGTAAGTATATTTTATTGAAAAAAGTTTTTTCATTGTAAAATCACAAGTGTCCTTTGTTTTTTAATATTACTGAAACTCATAATCACACTGCTTGCACTAAAACTTTAGGATTAATAGCATACTGTTAGACTTGATATTAATTTAAAAAAACTTTAGCGATTTAAGATTTTTTACAAAAGTTACTCTTAGCTTTTAACTGTCTGTGAATACGCTTGACCCCTGAATTCATTTTTAACATGTTTTTACTTTCAGGGACAGGGAAATATCTCAACACCGACACATTTAGGGTATAAAGCGATGTAGTCTAAAATATGACTTGTTGTCTAGAGCTTAGCGATCCTGACTGCTGAGGCAGAGGTATATTTATTTTTTTTATGTAAAAGCCGGTGTTTTCTAAAAATAAAATATGTTTTATTTCTTCTTCTTTTCTTTCTTTTTTATTGCACAAGAAAAAAATTGTACAAACAAAGATTAAAAAAATAGTATCAGCACAATGGCTGGTCTTATCGCAGTCTACCATCTCTTACCGTTGATGAACTACACAATACAAAACATAGAACAAAAACAGTGTATATACAACTAGTACAGAACAATTTAATGAGGGGGGGGGGGGCTGTTTATTGAAAGGACAAAAACTACAACTAATCTTTCGTAACTATTAGGAAAGGTGTAAAGGTGTATGTCCCTAGAAGCTATATATTTTTATAAGTTTATTTAGGATGTTGACATGACAGGTAGTGTTTTTAAAATAAGGTTGAAGATAATACAAAATGTATGTAAATACTAAAAGTGCATACAGCACATTTAATGACTTAACCACGATTCATTTACGAAATTCACATTGAGAAATTTCCGATGCGATCAACATTTCAAGAATCTGCTATCGAGTTTTCAGATATACATCACATCAATAAATTAAATCACGACATCACTTTTAACAATTTATAAAAGGAAAGCCAGTATTATTTAAAAGCTTTAAGTAATAAATCTATCTTCTTATGTCCACAATATCCTAGTGTAAGTTCATTGTACTGCTGCGTCAGATGTCTACAACTTAAAGCTTAACGTTTTGATTTTCCGAAAACCCGCAGCGTTTAAACAAAAAACAGTAATATAATGGTACATAGTTTTCATAGTATATAATATATGAATAAATGAATAAAATCGCAGACTAAAAATATTTGACATTTTTGGTGATAGGTGTGATTAAAGATTTTACCAATTACAATATGGTCTAACTAATATACGGTCTAACTAAACTTTTAGAATTAAATATGGGAAAATTGGGAGTGTATTAAAAGGGAAGGGAATGGAAGGATCATATTGCTTATACGGATGGATTGGGAAGTGTAAACCTAAAGGTCCAAGCACTCTTCTCGAATTTTTCTTTTTATTCCTATATATTTAACAGCAGTCGTTAAAAAGATAAGATTCTTATCCATCCATTTTCATTTGTGTTCGTGATTCTCCCGAAAATGATTTCTTTTAAAAAATTCTTTGATAGCAATTATAACAGTATAGCCTTATGTTCACAAGTGTACCTCGTTAGTGAGGTGCGTGCGAAAGGCGCTCGCTTCGGAGACTTTCTCTGCTCAACTTCGTTAAGGCGATTGTTTTTATTATATTTAATATGAATACAAAAACAAACATAATTCGAACAAACGGGTCACCTGATGGTAAGTGACAACCGCCGTCTATGGACATCTGCAACTC
Source organism: Tyria jacobaeae (assembly GCA_947561695.1). Classification (NCBI taxonomy): domain Eukaryota; kingdom Metazoa; phylum Arthropoda; class Insecta; order Lepidoptera; family Erebidae; genus Tyria; species Tyria jacobaeae. Next base: position 867,601 of record OX387218.1, on the reverse strand, counting down.
GAGAGTCGTAAGTGCGCTGCCCGCTTTTGAGGGTGATGAGGGATAAGAGGAAAGAAAAAAAAAAGAGAGGGGGATGAGGATATGGGAAAAGAGAAGGGGGAAGAGGGTGAGCAGAAAGGAGAGGGGGAATTGGGCCTCCGGAAACCTCACTAATTTCGGGGATACATTTCCCCGAAACTAGTGAGGTTGCTTCACAACTAGTTTTCTGTGAGGCCGTGGTATCGCACCGGTTGAGTCGGCCCATTCGTGTATAAGCATGGCTCTACCACTGTTAAATTAATGTGATTAATAAGATGCAATTAATATCGAAAACGTGAATATTTCTGAAGTCCTGTGTGAATTTAACGTAATTGAAATAGAAGTAATTAAAATTCATTGACTAGTCTGTCGGTCCAGTGGTCAGTGACCCTAACAGCTGCACCACAGATCATGGGTTCGATTCTCACACTGGACACTAATTTGTGTCCACAAATAGTTGTCCCTTAGAGTTCTTTGTGTCCATCGTATGTTTGTTTGTATAAATAAAAAAAAACAAAAAGGACAAATGACATTTTGTTAAAAGTCATCTGTACTATTTTCGGTTATACGCTTATGAGTTAATCGCGTTACCCAAAGATATCCTACCTGTTAAAAGCTGTCTTATTGTTTATTATAAAAAGGCAAACCTTGCCCTTGATTATATAGGCTGTTTCTTGCAACAGTCGTTGACACCACTAAAATATTTAATTACCTACACTTTACGCTTTCATTAAATTGTTCAGGACTGACGTCACAACCAGACTGTCATATAATCTGAAGTAGGCTTCAACTGGTATTGGTATGTGATTGTACTTTTAAGTCCTAATTTAGCCAAGGAATTTCAGTTATTAAGTAAATTTATAATCCTTGAGTCTAACAAAAGTCTCAGCTGATTTGTGTTCACCTTGACTTCAGTAGCTCCTTAGGCCAATAGTCAATAGTGTTTTATTGGTAATTGATTGTAGAACGTTCTTTACATAAAAATGTATACATACATATGTATATTATACACATATATAATTTATATATACATATATATACAAGTTGTTTCACAACATTGTTTCAGTGGTAGAGCCATGCTTAGGCACGAATGGGCCGGCTCGACCGGTGCGATACCACGGCCTCCCAGAAAACCGGTTGTGAAGTAACGCTTGCGTTGCATTTCCCCGAATTGAGTGAGGTTTCCGGAGGCCCAATTCCCCCGCCCCCCTTTTTTCCATCTCCTCATCATTTATTTTTTCCATCTCCTCATCCCTCCTCTCTTCTTTCCACTCCCTGCATCCCCTATCCCTCATCACCCTCAAAGGCGGGCAGCGCACTTGCGACTGTTGAGTTGCAAGTGTCCATGGACAGCGGTGTCACTAACCGTGTCAGGTGACCCTTTTGTTCGTATAAAAAGTCTCAACTGAAAATGTAATAAAAAAAAAAAACAAAACAATAAGTTCAATGACAAATAAAAAATGCAACTTATAATAATATTAGAGTTAGGAAAACAGTAACGTAAAACCATGCTATATTTCGTCAACATTATAACACGCTTAAACCTGATAATAACTTCTTATATACCTGTTATCTGGTATAAAAAAAAAAACATTACATTATAGGCTATATAGTACATTATTAAAATAATTAATCCAACCTATCAATGTTTCCATAACACAATCAAAACTTACCATCTCAGCAGTTTCACACAAACAGTTATCAATAGTTTCGCTCAGTAGGCCATTCGTCCAAGTTTGCAATTGGCTTGTTGCTACATAAGTTACGAAGACAAATAGCCCTGATTTATATGTACAGATGTTAGAAGCTGACGTGATACTTTAGTTGAGAATTGGCATTTCGAATTTTAATTTGGGGTTACAAATGGCTGCTTGTGATTTAGGTGACCCACATTTCTTTATTATTTTGTTATTTCCTTAAAATTTTATTTGTGGATAACTGAATTAATTATAACTTCATTTAATTAATAAGCTATTAACAAAATTATTGAAACTCTTTGTTTGAAAAATATCGCGTAACATACAAAGAAAATACTTGCGTATTCAGAATTAAATAAGTTTTTAAAACATTCTGTCTTGTATTTATTAAATTATAAAGAATGTTTCGTATTTAGCAGCCAACAGAGTAATACATAATTATAATAAATGTAACTTGCAGACACGAGCCTAGAACTGATATAAAGGATGAGTTTTCCGACTAGACTAGGCCATTCGGGCTGTAGCCGAATTGTGTGGTGTAGAGGTACGCACATACATACAATATGTACAATACACTAAATCCTATAGATGGACATACTTAATACTTTTATTTATAAACATTCAGTAGAATTCCTTACCAGCAAGTGATTCTGTCCTGGTGGCTTCTCCAATTACAGGAACTTAAGAATATTCGTGTAGGCGGAGCTGAATCCTGAAGCTATTTCAAGTCTTAGACACGTTTCCTCATCTGAGACTTACGATATTTCTTACCCAAGTTACTCTCCCAACCATTTCTTGTTTCCACAAATCTCTGTTACATACATACTAAATAAATTTGGAACAAGATTAAGAGAAGAAGTAAGAAAATGATGATTATGGTAATGAAGAAAAACTTCTTGTGTTAGCGTTCCGTTCTATTATCTTTTTAAGTATAGTCGCTAGTAAACTCTATTGACAAACTAACAAACTTAATTTGAAACAGCGGTGTCCCTATCTTCTCTCTGTCAAATGTATATCCGATAGCCATTGTAAAGAATATAAGTAGTGAAGTTATCTTTATATAAGATTCTATTGAAGTACACGACAAGTTAGGCATTCCGTCGTGTCTAGACGCCATTGTAATAACAGTTACGATATAAATACAACACTTGGGTAGTCTTTAAAGTAAAAGACAGGTACACTTTGATCTTTGGATCGGTTCGAGATATTATTTTATATTTTAAGTTTTGCAATGTTAACATGTGCTGATAGTATTAAGGAAGTAGCAATATTGATAAATGTTTTTGAAAGGCCTCTTAAAGCCAGCTTTCACGGGCAGTATTGAAGTTTTAAACTAACTGTTTTAAGGACCAAAATGTTTCCATGTCAGTTTCTTAATAACTTTCACCGATAAATGAAAAAAAAAAAACATTAAAATATTTTTAATTCCTAACTAACAGTATGAAATGCGTCTATGTGTAGATATAGTATACATTCAGATGGTACTCTTTGACAACAATACCCTAAAGGTATTCAATTTGTGTATTTTCAATGACGCGAAACAAAACAAGAATTTCCGCCCGAAATTGGATATCACGGGAATATTATGATTGTGTCAATATAGTCGCTTTTGTATGTTATATCTTGAAATTGTACAGAGCCTTGAGCATAAAGTTTAAATTTGAGTATAAAGACGAATAGACGATTTACATATTAAGCTTCGATAAAAATATATTAAAACTTTCATAAGGTATCCTATGTGAGTGATCCTGAAGGGCCCACGACTTATAAGACAACGATGCTGTCAATGCCAAGTTTAGTCATAAGAGTTGCTATAAATTATAACAGACAGAGCTTTGAAATAAAAAAACACGCTTATTTGTTAGAGGGTACACATGGTGTTTTAATGTCAGAGAATGGATTATGACATCAAATAGGTACATGCAAGTTGCAAGCAATTAAAAGATATTCAGACTCTACATACAAAATTCTTATTTTCATTTGCCCGAGGGAATTTTACGTCTTAATTTCTTATAAACTATAAATAGAACTATAACGTCTGTATATTTTTTTAAATATCTTAAACCTTGCAATTCAAATCTGTCCCTAAATTTTGCAAACCATTACACTAAATAATATAGGTCCATGTTCTTCACAGCTTAAAACGATTTTTTTTAATCAAGTTTATTGCGGTACTTAAATACCATATATGTTAGTTTGCATAGAGAAACAAAAACATCTAAAGAACTATTATAGTTATAGTAAGGACATAATTAAAACATAATTATTTGGCAAGTCCCACCGATTAGTCAATACGCACAGGATGCTGTCGATGCTGCCAAGCAATCTAGGCAGCATTGAATCGATAAAACCAACCCTGTGTCACTACAAAATCGCAACAATCTCGTCAACATTCTAAATGCATTATTGTATTTGATGCGCAAGTCGCCGTATGCTCCTTGCGTTTTGTAGTCCTACAGGCTGGCTGCACGTGTAAAATGATTGACGGTAAGCAATAGGTAAGCATAAGGTAAATTTTACTTGATCGGACCAAACAATTATCCTTTACACAATAAGTTTTTTTATCGCTCACCGAATGTATATACTTATGTAAATTACCTTCTGAAGAAGCGTAATTAACGCTCATATTTTGCTGACTATAACTTATATTGCGGGCCACTATCTGTTCACTTTTGAGAATTAGATGAAAGGGAGGATATTAACAAAAGGGAAGTGATATTACATATTACAGCTGGATAGGGGAGTATAAGCAATAGCTCTTAAGCAAGTCAGGATCGCAAGCCTATAACTGGAACTGGCTAGTGCCGGGAAGCCCTCTAACTGTAAATATATTTGTTATAACAGAAGCATTTATTATCACATACATAGGCTTCATGTATTCATTAAAATTATCGCCTCTCTACATCTCAAACTAATAACAAACATACTGCACATAATCTCGCGAACGAATAACTCAATTTCATGAAATGTAGTGCGCAATGACAATGTAACGCACGTGCGGCATTGCAATGAATTCAGTGAATTCGTGCAACGAACCAGTTAACCATTGCCACTGACCTAATAGAAATATTGAATAATTAGGTGCGTGGTTTACTATTCTAACCACGTGCTCGGGATAAAAGCATGATAACATTCTTTTTGTTGGGATGTTCATTTATTTCTTTTGTTTTCAGTGAGCTGCATTTTAAATACTTGGTAGCAGAGTACATTAATAATGTTGATATTAATACAAAACACAGTACTATATTCAGATTAGTTTATATTCTTTTCTTTTTACCCGACTGCTCAAGAAAGAGGGTTGTGATTCGAGTGTATGTACCTATTTTTGACGTTTCTTTGTTAGGTAAGACGGCTTGATGGTTTTTTTACGTTTCGTTGGCGTTGTCATTTCAATAAAATTTCAAGGTAACTTGGAAAAAAAGGAGAAAGGATTTTAGTGCAGTCAGCTTATATGTGGTTTAAATAATTCCACTTGTTTAAAGGCGTACATCGGTCTCATTTTAAAGTTATTAGATCAAGTCCTTGTTAAGGAAGGTGACTAGCAGTGGACATCATACGGCTCAAATGATGGTGATGAAATCCGACATACGCTCGCGCCTGTATCTCCTAAGGGTTAGGTAAAAGTGTATGAAACTCCCACATTTTGTTAATAAGAATTTAGTCCTACTAACGTGATAGGGGGCAAGCCTACTGCCGACAATCGGGCACTTTATGACTACATACATACTGTCACTGGTATACACATAGTCTGTCAGATAACAGTTAGAGCCCTTAGTCGCCTTTTCACCGACACCCACGGGAAGAAATGGGCTGGCTTTATTCTTCTCCACCGAGAAACATGGCAAATGCACTGTAATTCAAAAATTCTAATTCTATTATATGCGATATGTGTTGTTAATAAAATTCACATGTTGATGATTAATATTTTATCAAGCATTCGAAACGACGTCTTGCAAAGTTATTATGATAGATAGATATCTTCTAACTCTAATCTAACTTTATTTTATAGACAATGATTGTTCATTCCAAGTGAAATTGCAGCTGAGCTACTAGTCATACAATATAAAACTAAAGAACACTTCATAATTTTTATTGACTCTTAAGATTCTGAGTGCACTGAACTGTCTTTAAAATATTTTATTTTAACTTTTTAATTGACAGATATAATTTATCTCTATATTAATTTACTTTCATTGAGTTATTGTAAGCCGTAAATCTAGAAATGAAGACATTTTTAAGGCAAAAGTGAATAGGAATGCCGGCTGGCAACGACCACGCAGAACAAAATGATGATGATACCCGATCAAAATGGTGATGTTCTGAAGAAAGGACAGGTCAGAAGTTCCCGAAACCGACGGGCTTGTATAAAAGGTTTATTGACAGTAGAGGAAGCTTGTGTCGTATGTAAGGATAAAAACAGCTAGTGGTCTGTTGATGAAAGATGGGGAGATGTGGGGATGTGAAAGAAGAGACGGGGCATGAAGAGATGGAAAAAAGGAGAGGGATGATGTGGTGTGAGAAAAGAGCGTTAGCGTTAGCGTAAGCGTTGCTTAACGACCGGTTTTCTGTGAGGCCGTGGTATGGCACCGGTCGAGCCGGCCCATTCGTGCCTAAGCATGGATCTACCACTGTCTGTACAAATAATCACACCTGTATCACCGAAAGGGCCAAACAGGCATTGCCTATCTACGATTTTTCTGTAAGGAAATTATTCCAATTTACCCGGCCCAGTCGTGCCTAAGCATGTCTCTCCCAAGGTCTATTAAACAAAAATATAGAAAATAAATAGAAAACAGTTATTGTTAGCAGTAAATCTAACGTGAAGATATTTAATCTAAGTCGCTCGCTGCATTTCATGACGTACATAAATATGCTTTGTTGTTAAGTTTCAAATATTTTCTCTGAATTATGTTTATATTTTAGTTAGAAAATCGTATGAGATTCTTTTGCAATATAGTTAAACATTTATTTTGTATCTATAGAAAATTATGAAACTTGAAGAAAAGAGCGTACTCCTACCTAAAAGGCCGGCACGCATTTGTGACTCTTGGGTGTCCAGTGCCGGATTTAGTCACTTACCATCAGGTGACCCGTCTGCTCGTTTGACATATAAAAATATTTATGCATAAAAAAAAAGAAACTGACTGTATATAAAGTTAACTAACAGAGCGACAAAAAAAATCGGAACTGCTTGTGTACAATTATCTTGGGACATCAATAAAATAAATCTACATAACATATGCATGCAATAACTACATCTTATCTTTTTATTTTTTATATTTTTGGCTCTAGATTCAAAGACGAGTTATATCGTTATTTAATACAAAGATAAAGATAACTTTATTGCTGGCTGTGTACAAGTAGGTCTTATATATACCTTTTGTATACATTTTTTAACCGCTTATCGGCCATGCAACATAGGTTAAAAGCAATAATTATGAAATTGAAATTGCACTTTCAAATTCATTTTAAATATCTTTGTCATAAAATTGCTCAATAAATATTTGAAATCGTTTTATTTAAAAAATATTTAAAGTTATAGATTAAAGCAGCGTCATCGGAACTACAGGTTGCATTGTCAAATGTGATTTTAATATATTGTTAAAAAATGAAATAAATACCTGCCTGTGTTGATCTATAACCACACGTTTCCAAATGGTTGAGTCTTATGAGAAGAAATCGGGCAAACAAACTCATGGCCATTCTTTTAAAATACCAGATAGATATACGTATGTGTAATATGGTATATTATACATAAATTTATTTGTTGTTTTTATTTTAAAAACACAACTTTGCATCAGGTATTATTTTTGTGCCACGGAAAACTTTACAAATATATAACAAATAACGGACATAAAGATCACTCGGGACAACATTTTGTGGATCATACAAAGTTTTGAGTCATTTGGGAGAGCCGAACCCTCGACCTCTCTCACAGCAGTCAGGGTTACTAAACACTAGAACAACAGGTCAGTCAAATTTAGATGCCTGACTGCTATGTAACTTTATGGTTCTAATATCAAGCTGCTACCCTCATATCCTCTTACGTTCGACTGTTAACAATCAATTCTATTATTTGCACCTTAGAGTTCAGTGAACATCTCATTTCCTCTAGTAATGAAAGAATCTTTCTTCTTTCTCTTCTTTTTGATAATTGATGAGTTCAATAACCTTTGTAAAGGATTGCTTCACTTTTTGGAAATGATTAAGTAGAAGCAATGAAGACAATCAATCAAAAGGAAGTATTGTTTGAGTTGGTTTTATTAAAGTGTAGATTTGTTCACTTTAAAAAGAAAAAGACAATAAGAAAATGATGTTGCATTACTGTGCATAATGGGTGCATTTATTTTATGTTATGATTTAATGCGTTGATTAAGCCGATCGTGACGTTTTGAAAATGCATTGTCAGCAAACGATATAGATTTAAGAAAGCAAACTGTTAGCATAGTCCAGAACTATTTATTTTTGAAGAACTCTTTATAATTATACATATATATACAGTCATCTTTACCTTCTGGGTAGACAGAGATGTTAGTCCTTATCTAGCTTCTATCTCAATAATCGACATAGCTCCCTGGCTTCCTCAATTGTCTTTACACTTTTCATACGAACCGGTTTAGGTACGTCTGGTCTGTCCTTTTTCAGAGCATCACCGATTTGAGCAGAGTATGTTCTTTTAATTGCTTTTTTTATTTTATGTTTAGGGTTATTCCTGAACCCAGTAATATTTCGAATTTACTGAACCCATTTCTATCTATATTAAGCTATCTTAATTTTATCCCATTATAGAAATGGGCACAAAAGAAAAGATACTTCGTTCAGACAAATCAATAAAACAGATTAAATCTACGTATATATGGAGGAATGAATTTCTTAATTGATTTTCACAACATACCGTAATTTAATTTAAGACTTTGTTAGAAGTGCTTAAGTACTGACAGAAACAGGCCCAAAATCTATACGCCGATAATACAAAAGGAAATTACGATATAGCCTTACCCTAAATGCAAAGATCTTACACTGGGTAGCTAGAATTAAATAAATTACTGAATAGTACTTTCCAGACCTGTTTTAGTAAGGCTTAAAATGTGTAAGTCTGTATTTTGTTCATTTAAAAACAGACCGTGAAGAGGTGTGTGGGTTTCTATTTAAAGGATCGCTCAAAAAGTAGAAGGTAAAATATAAAAGTTAGTTACCATAGTCGTATTATGTAGGTCATATTGGATACATTTAATAAATCTTGCAGTACTGCAGTAGGCTTGATTGATGATTGATTGATATGTGTGTGTGTGTGATATTTCTTGACCGCTTACAGTGAGACAAAAGCTTGATTTCACTCAGTATTCACATAGAAAGGGTATTAATGTCTTGTTAGAAAAGCTCTCAGGAATATTCTTACGATTAAGTTAAGGGACAATTACTTGGATTAACATAATAATGTTCTAACATAACAGAGGTTGATAAATTATATCGATATGTGAGAAGACGGTAAATCTATATGATCTTACACAACCTGAACCTGATGATAAGTGACTACCACCACCTGCACGCATATGATAAAAAAGTTCGAAGTAATAACAAATTATTTAGAAGCGAATAGATATGGATAAACAGATGAAACTAAAAGCCCTTATTTTACAATTTTAGATTCCATATTAGTTAGGTTCAAATGTTGATTAAATATTTTAATGATTATTAAATTATTATGGAGGGAGAGCGTCATCGAAGGCGGACAGCACACTTACGACTCTTGAGTTGCAGGTGTCTTTGGATGGCGGTTGTCACTTACCGTCAGGTGACCCGTCTGTTTGTCTGTCCCCCCACATTATGTATTAAAAAAAACCTGGTAATGGATATCGGTTATACATTGATGTTATTATACTTCCCAATCCATCTGTATGAGCAATATCCCGTTCCTTAACTTTTTATCGTCTCTCTCTTATCAACATATTACAATTATTTCACCTAATTCCCTAAAGTACCCTCAAAAATTAAAGTCTTAGTTTCAAAATGACATAAAAGCTTATAAGGTAGGTTTCTTGATAACTAACGACATGAGAACCTTTCAATATTTTTAAATGAAAATTTAAAAACATTGAAATTTCTTTCACATTCACGTCTAAGGTTTTATTGGGTAGCATCGTCAAAGTCGAAGGTACAAATGATGATATAAAAGTGTAGATTTTTGGAAGTGTATTCAAATTATATAGTATAAAAATGTTAAGGAATTACGCAAAAAATTTTGAATAATACTTCAAAGTGTCCTTATGCTTTGAAGTATAATTCAAATTTTTTTACGTAATCCCTAACATTTTTATAGAGTTTCTTTACTGATATTGCTGTTTCTGTTCAAGCCACGATGAAAAACAGGGGTGTTGTAGTATTTCTATAGACGTGTGTCTGTTTATGCCATCATACATAGCTTCTTAAGGAATGAATCAATTTTGATTCAATTTCTTTCGTTTGAAAGTTGTCTTAATCGAGTGTTTTGAGGCTACGTTTCAAGAAAATCTGTTTAGCTCTTCTTCATCTCTTTTCTAATTCTTTAAGGTATTGTGATGCTTTTATTTGTAAATGTAGATTATATATGTATGTATACCTTCTTAAACGAATTATATGTGTGACAGGTAAATAAAATATTACAAAACCTATAAATATAAAACACTAATCTAATACCTTAAATTTATTATTTATATTTGAGATTAAATATAATAATATGAATTATTGCACGTCACTAATTTTTATATATAAAATGAAACAACATGGCGGCTTGACAATAAGCTTCCCATTTGAAGCGCATTCCAAAACATTACTTCTTAGTCATTCTAAATATATATTGCCATAAAAATTAAATAAAGATATATTTGTTTTTTTTTTATGTACTTTTTATGCTTACTAAACGTAAAGGAAATGGTTCATAAAATACTATAAAGGGCTAAGTACGTCTATAACACTTAAGTATGTAATATGTGAAGGTTCAATAACCTCGTATTATATTTACAACAAGAACATAGTCAGTAACAATAATTTATTCGTTCAAAAGAAAAATATTTCGATACTTAATATGAAATAAAAGACATTTTTTAATATACATAGAGGATTCCCGGTCGCTTTTCGTGAATATTTTAAGAATGTATGCAGGGAAATTCATAAAGTTTTGGATCTTAATTAATGTTCTGCAAGTAATATTAGACAACAATATCTACGCTAAATTAATGTATACAATGTCTTGTATGTATTTATGCTTGGTGTTTTGTAATATTTATTTTTACTGTTACTGTTACTTTCGATTGCTATGCGTTTGGAACTGCTTATCAAATGCATTGTGTTTAATAAAAGTATTATATACGCTTGTTATAATTGAAACTAATGTGTAGTGCAATGAATACGAATTGGCAAGTTTTATGTAACTAATTAAATATATCTTATTTGCGTTTATGTGCTTATAACATACATACACAAAAGGGAAAGGGGAAGGCAGAGGCGTCTCATACACCTACATATTGCTAACTATATTAGTTTTACTAACGTAATATAATAAACGACATACATATATAAAGCTCAATCTAAATCTCCATTGGCTTGAGTTTTGATCCAAATGTTGAGGCCAGTTATCAACACAAACACAACATCTTATTACTAATTTTAGGGACTCCAAACTATCATTGCATTTATAGCATGCCATACTCTCTAAAACTGACAATAAATCATAATCCAGGAATAAGATCGGGACCAGATGACGACCAGTCTTTAGCTGTATTGCACTCAGAAACGGTCGTTTCCTACCATGCCTGGGAGGATCGAGCTTCATGACCCGGTGCTAAGTCTCATAGTAAGCGCATACCATAAGTGGCAACCATCGTTCACCTTCAATTTAATAATCGTAAGTGCGCGGTCCGCCTTTCAGGGTGATGAGAGATGCGTGGATACGGGGAGGGGAAAGATGAGGAGAGGGAGATTTGTCACCCGAAAATATCACTAATTTAGTGGAAATGCAAAGTAGTAGTTCGCGTGTTTTACAATTGGTTTACTGTGAGGCCGTATTATCTCACTGCTCGAGTCAGCCTATTCGTTCCTAAGCAGGACTCTACCACTGTTAAAGGACCTTGATGAAAGGACTATTCTTGGTTATGGAACATGGTGGCTTAAGAGGCACCTTGATACACTTCGTTACACTTGCTGATGTTACCTTTTCCCATAAATATGCTACTCCTTTATAGCTAACAACCCACCAAACCAACATTAAAGTCGGTTAATGCCCACGTTGTACACTTCTTACTAATTAGAAAGCTTTTACAGAGCTTGGAGCATATAGTCGGTTATTCTACTTGGTAAAATATTGCTCATTAAAAAAAATTCGTCAGTAAATAATTTTCTTCTGAGACCGACCGAGGCTAAATACGTGAAGGAATCTATTTCTCTCACCAACAGAGGAGGTTTCATGATACCTATCAAAAGCAGATACATATGGACAGTTTCAAAAATTGCATTTGGTTCCATGCCTACTTTGTATCATGCTATCACAGCAATTCGGTTCTCTTTATCACCCTATGCCATTTCAATATCACAAAACTATTTAATATCGATTAGCGTGAAAAGGTGTTAACGCAATGAATATTCAAATAAGAATCACAAATTCCAAATTGAAATGTAATATTATGTTTTTTTTTTATGATAACAGTATTTACGGCCGGCTAAGGTGTATACTGTCTAACAGATAACAGTCATTAGACTCTCTCTCTGTAACTGTCATAAAGGCAACTAAGGTTAATACCTTAGTTGCCTTTATGACAGTTACAGAAAGAGGTAGGGTGGCCCAATTCTACAAGACCGAGAACCAAATAACCTACATAGTATCTTACAATACATCATATTAAAATCTTAAATAAATTTATTCATAATTTAAAAGTTATGACATCATTAGTTAGCAAGTATTGGGTAGGTGGTGATTTGTTTTGCATTAGATGTTGTGTAACTTAAAGTTAATCAAGCACATCTGTTCAAAAAGTTTTAGAAGGTTATGTAAAGGGTGAATTGACCTTTAACATAAAATAAACGAACTGTGTTTCGTAGAGCTGAAATAATGATGTTTTCTTAACTTCTATATAAAGTTATTAATTATTTATTATCTATTATATAAATTTAACAGCGTTAGAGTCACGAATGGGCCGGCTCGACCGGTGCGATAACACGGTCTCACAGTAAACCGATTGTGAAGCAACCGGTTTTCTGTGAATTCCCCGAAATCAGTGAGGTTTCCGGAGGCCCAACTCCCCTCTTTTTAATCTACTCATCATCCGCCTCTCTTCTTCCCCCTGCCAGCAACCCCGATTACTTGAGTTGTAGATGTCCATGGACGGTGGTTGCCACTTAAAATAAATGACACAAATAAAAAAAAAACAGTTCGTCTAATAAGGACGATAAATAATATATTCTTAGGTTTGATAAAATTAAGACCATTCTAAATTACGAAGTCCATCCATATAAAGTACATATGCGTGTGTAGTGATTCACATTGAAAATTTATTGTCTGACTAGACACCATTTATCAGCGTTGCATTTAGAAAATTCCTATTCAATTTAGTCAAACAATTTAGAAAAAAAAAAACAGTATATTTGTTTCCAAAATATTTTGCTGTAGCATTAGAGTTTTCCGTTTGCGGCGTAATCTCGAGTTATCAAGGATGAGGGCTTAGAAAGACTAGATGGTTCGGTGACCAAGAATTGAAATCTGCTATCTGCGAAAAGTTGGACGCATTTTAAAGTTTTTTTCTTATAAAGATTGGCGTACACGTCTCATTTAAAAAGAAAACAATATTATTATATATAACTGATTCTGTAAACTAACTCCTCTTAATATCATATGTATCTATAATTTGTTACCACCACTGTAACTCTACCAAATGATAACATTTGGTAGAGTTATAGTGGTGGGTGTGTGTGTTCACCTATAATTTAAAATATGAAATAAAAAAAAAATATGTAGTAAACAGGGTTGATACTTATTCTACGTCAATATACTAATAATATTTGATATATTAATAAGTTAAAATAGTATAACACAGCTTGTATTCAAGGTTCGTATTTAAGAAAAACTATCTTAGTACGTATGGTTTAGGATGTTCTGTCTTGTAGGACCAATAGTGGAAACTATGCCTAGTATAAATCGTATTAATATGAAATATAATATTATATGTAGTGTAAAGTTTAAGATAAAATTAATGCAAAAAAATTAATAAATATAACAAACAGGCTGCCTTACTAAATACACGTGTACAAGCCCTTAAGCATCTCATTACCTCGGATTGCAAGAGAACAGTGTTTTCATTATGTTTGTAAGCTAGGCTTGCACAAATGTCTTTATTTAGAAAAGTATTTATTAAAATAATGTAACTATCAACGATGGTTCTCATAGAACATACCTAACTAACATTACAACATCTGATGCGTTTACCCCAGTAATTTAGCGCTTTAGGCGTTTTATGACTTTTGAAAGCGATCATACTATCCTACAGAATGTTTAGTTGATTAGGACTTGAAGTAAACAACTGGAAAAATAAGTTTCGTGTAGTGTGCTTGTTAGTAATACAGCAATACATTTTATTAGCATATTTAAAAACGATTCTAGTTATTGAAAAATATGATATCGGTCTTCGTAATAAGCTTTGCTATATTGTAATCTTATACCTCATATCATTTCCACTATTAAGGCGATTAAAATAACACCTCCAATGGTGAAATTCTTTAAGACGTCTAGCACGTGACGCACACACATCCCACATATGTACATAACTTATAAATACCTACCTACAGCCCAGAATACATCAGAGTAGGCGCTAGCAACTTTCAGCAAATCTCTCTATTTAGATAAAGTGTTAGTGTGAAGTTATCTTATGATGTCTTTTATGCGATGATACAGAATTGTAACTGGCTTTATCTGCTTGTGAACAAATAACACTACACACAGAATAAACTTTGTACATAAACGCAATACTACGGTCATAACAAGTTAGGATGTGTCTTAAATAGATGTTAAAGTATAAAATTATACTAGATACAAATAACGTCATCACCTTCCTATCCTTGCCACAAATTTATTTGGCACTGTTGCAATATGTAGATTTTAAGACCGTTTTAGCTAGTTCCTTTTATGACCGGGTGTCTGCCAGACTCCAACCCTTCTGAAGGCTGTAGTTGTTTTTAGATGGGAAAGAAGAAAGGGATATTTGTATAATGGAAATAGGTAGGGAGAGGAATTTTAGGTAAAGCATATCACAACTGTCGGATCAGGAAACAGGACTGGATTTATCACTAGCACAGGAAGACCTGCTGATAAAACAGTTACACCTGCATTAAAGCAGGCTTACAAGCAGATCAAGCGAGTTAGAATTCATAACACATAAGTTTTTGCTTCACGGCTCTATCTAGACCCACACTAAATGTAGCTTACTAGCTAGTTGTAAAATAAGTTAAAAACAAACATATACATAATGTCACTAACACATTATACTTTATTATTAAACATACATATTGCATAAACATTATTATAGTTCATTTAAGTATGTATTTATTAAACAGAAAATCTACTGATACTCTGCCCTCATCTCACTGCTATTATGGATGGAGAAGTTTGCATGGGTGTTTGTTACTTAATAATACCGGAACGGCAGAACGACCTTTACGAAATTTGACACAGAGATAGATAATAGTTTGGACTAGCACGTATGCGAGGAATTTTAACCCACAAAAATATAAAGTTCGAAATTTCATAAAAAATCGTAAGCAACAGCTACTTATGTATATATCTTTACATAAAGCTTGGGGAACATACATACACTGAGTTAAATCTTTATACAGAACAACATTTGGAATAAATTATGCGTCACCTGCAGTGTGAACCTACCCTTAACAAGGCGTTAATTAATGTAAGTGTAACATTCTGTCTACCCGTAAGATGACATAAAAGATAACAGGTCGTTGACATTGCGTAAATGAGATTTATGAATTAGGCCGCTTTAGAAATAAAAAAAGGTTCCAATGATATTTATGTTTAAATCAAGTTTTGGAGTTAGTAACAGCCTGAGTTTCGTGCAGTATCGCCACTAGATCCTAGTTTATTTTTAAATCTTTAAGACAAAATAGGAGAATGAGTAAATATTTTGTAATATTCGAAAAAAGTGACAGTAGTGACTTGTTTTGTGCATATTTACACTTTTTTATCATTCGATTTGATTGCTACATACTCTTCAAATATTTTTTTAAGTGGAGTAATGTTTCACAGTTACTTGATTTTTAATAAACAAATCAATTTGAAAATAATTATAATTGATCAATAATAATATTATATCTTAAAAGAGAGGTATGATATGAATGAAACTATGGGTTTCATGGTGGAATATCTGAAATGCGTGAGTAAAATCTAGAATCGTTGAAACTGACAGAAAAAACATGATTTGTTAAGAAACGTTTACCACTTTTATCAATATTTTCTTTTTATAACATGGATGTTATTGAAAGGCATTGTTAAATTTACAAACAAAAGCCTCTTAGGCTTATTTTTAAGATTAACCTTGAAATTTAAAAAAAAATGTGGTAAACGTTTATTTACAAATGATTATGAAGTTTACTTAAAGAAAGTTTTATCATTAACTGAAGTACATGATAAGACTTTCCAAGTAAACTTACATAAGACAAGGAGTCAAATTTGATTAGTTATTAAGTTCCCAAGTTCAAATGCCCTCCAGCACAAATATGTAGGACATGTTTACTTACTAATTACTTCGCTTTAACTTTGGACCTGAAGGTTTGATTATGTGTTAGTTTAGTAGCCTCCTTGATACAGCCTAAATATTTGTGTTTCAACTTAATTCTAAAACCAATTTTTTGTGTATCTTTTCTAATAATCATAACGCTTCTAAAATATTACTACATATTTCTGAAACACACTGTGTATTCTGCTATAAACTCCAATGCTATAACTGTAATCAATGTAAGTAATACCAGGTACGGTGTATCATAACCTGATGACCCTGATGACCCGGATAGACCTGTCGGAGTCTATCTTCAACACATATTTGCTGTTTGAGTCGTATTGAGCGGTAAGATGAAGAATTTTATAATAAATAGTTAAATTTAAAATGTTTTGTTTTTTTGAAGTCGTTGTCATTTATGATCTTTTCGTTTATCGTTTTCTTTTTTTAGATTGAACACTGTTTTTGCCCTCGGGCACAGTCACATCTAAATGTCTTATCATAGTACCCCATACGCATATAAGTTATCTTTACTAATTTTTGCTTAATATATAAAAGATGTATATGTACAACACAATCTTTATTCAAAAACAGGCTTAGATAAATGAGAGAGCCTTAAGAAATTTTCTACAAAAGTGTGTATGTTTTCCGCCGTGTAAACTTTTCAGTTAAATTTTATGGCAATATATATTTAATGTGTGGTATTCAGTCGATGCCTGATGCATTTTGAGGAATACCATTTTTTAGGACCAATGCATGCTTTTAACTTCCGAGATTGATTATGTCATATCCAATAAATTAACTGCATATATGAAATCATTTATAAAAAAATTAAACAAGTTTTGAATGATCAGGACTGTTGTGTTAGTTGCAGGTGTCCATGGGCGGTGGTAGTCACTTTCCATGAGATAAATATAAATATCATAAAAAAAGAATTTCCCTGGTATTATATAATCAATTACTGATTTGGTTACAATGAATACCCTTTCAAATAAAAAGGAATTTTGAATATCTGTCGACAATTGACAGTTAAAATTATAAAGATACATACAGTCGAACATAGAACCTCCACCTTTTTTTGAGTCGGTTAAAATTTAACTTTGAATGGACACTAAACCAATACAATTAAGGAAGACATTAATCACACAAAGTACGTTAGAAATATAGGTAAATTAATTTCGTGGGGTGAATACGCCAGCTCTATGAAAGTAGAACACTCGCAATTTATTGCAGTACAAGCCTTATTAATTAATGGTCTTCAAAGAAGTGAAAGTGGCGTTGTAACAAGTGGTACAGATAATAAGGTAGATATTTACTTAAATTAGAAATAGATTTGCATCCTCTATCGCTTGTATCATGGAGAGTCAAATTATCCCCTTCTTCCTAACAAAGCTTTTCCTCAAATCAGGTTCGGAAGAAGTTCTCACTTGATATTACTATAAAAGGTTAGTCTATGATGTTCAGTGGAATATTTTTACAATATAGCTTGGAGTGCTTTAGATTCGAATCCTGATACAATCAGCGTCATTCTTATATATCTTATTATTTTAGCTCCATATTTATAACGCCTGTAGATAAGCAAAATATATTTTTTTTTTTTTTTTTTTTATGCGATAGGGGGCAAACGAGCAGACGGGTCACCAGTGATGGTAAGTGACTACCGCCGCCCATGGACACCCGCAACTCAAGAGTCACAAGTGCGTTGCCGGCCTTGTAGGTAGAGGTACGCTCTCTTCTTGAAGGTTTGAAGCGCACAGTGGTGGAGTGCCAATCGTCCAGGTGATGGGGATGGATATTTTGTCGCGTAGGACGATCAAATATAGTTGCTTTTTATATTATGGCAATAAAAAAAAACAAGTCAAGTCTTTTCAAGTACTTTCATGACCCAATGACAAATATCTAAGGTCATCAGAAATTTTGAGACTGGAGATGCCATTGCATTCCACAAGGTTTTATGACAAATCTTTTACTGTTGAAATGCTTGTGGAATGCGTTGTCAAAGAACATTAGACATGTATTGTATTTTACTCTAAGAACGGTTTGCAAATAAAGAGTTTTCTATATATTTTACAAAAAAGAAAACCGACGAAAGAAGCAAGGAATTGAAAATCAAGAAAATAACAAAAATATACAATTATAATGCTACCTAAATGTCTACTTACTAGTACACATAAAACAAAATACGTGTAAAATAAATCTAGTTTCGAAAAAGGAATATTAGTTTTCAGTAAAGAAATCCGTCTCGTGTACTGGTGTAAATCAAATTGAAAACTTTAAAGCAAATTCAATTCAATTCCGCCGAGTGCATGGTTTTGTCGACTCGCAAGTTACATACAGTTTAATCGTAAGTTAAAATCGTAAGTTATGTACAGTTTCATAGATTTTATTTTCATATTTAACTAGAAACTATTACAAAATCGGTTTTAAGACGACAACAACGAAAGCTTGTGCTTCTGTACATACTGACAAAAACTTTTTTTTTTATATTGACGTGTATTTATCACTCAAGTTTTGTCTAAAAGGATTCTGTTTTACTAGCGTCATAGTGACAAGCCTCTTGCCTACAACCGGGGTTTATGAACTAAAGTTAGGAAAATCTGGAGCTTATTAAAGTGTAAAACCAAGAGAAGGCATGGAAAAGAAAGGAAAACGATTTTGCTTATATAGATGGATTGCGGAGTATAAGCAAGCCCAGCTCTGCCAGGTTCACGCCACGCAGGGCACGCCAAGACATGGCGAGGCCCGTCATGAAGAATTGGCTGGATAGGCAATATGGGGTAAGACCCCCCCCTCCAAATTAAACGGTATGTTCACCTAATCAGGGGGCCAAGGTCTGCAAGGGTTCCCGAAGGCTTCATTCTTTAGGGTATCCTCGTGCAATATACCAATTATGACGGTACACCGTGTGGTTTTTGAGTCTGACATACCACCTCATTTCAGCTTCAAAAAAAAAAATTGTATCTACCAACTTTATTACAAATAAATACATTTGAATTTGAATTTGAAGTAATTAATCATTTTAACACATCTTTATGGAAGATGAAAGCATGTTTGTTTACCAACCTTTTTTGTGTCACACACTTCTGTAGGATAAATAGGTATCCTCTTTAAAACTACGAGAAGGCTTGTACCTACCTTGTAGTATCAAACATGATCCACCAGCTAATAGGTTTCTTATTATTCGAACTTGAGCTTTTAATTACGAAAGATCGTGCGCGCCTGCCATACGTTCTATTAGGGTCATCAAAACTCAAAAGAAAACTAGAACATCCTTTTTGTTTAGTAATCTCCAACTAAATGTTCGCTTTAATAACTTTTGTAGGGCAGCTTGTACATACATAATATCTATCATGATAGAGTATCCGTATTTCTGGTAGCCTACAAATGAACGGGCCCACAGAGCCCCAACTTGAGGGGTGACTCGCCTTTTTGTTCGGAAACGTCTACCAGGTTTCGCGGTCACCGGGTTGATTCTTATTGAATTTGCAATAACTTGGACCAATTTGGGGTGATACGCAGTACGGTGGTCGCTTTTTATAAATGGAGGGTTGGCGAATTTTTTTAAGGTTATACGTGATAGGAATATTTAGTAACTCGTGTTTTAATTGCCCTTCTTTAAAAGTGTTTTTTTCTCTATAGCAAAACCTTTGGAAAAATTACTTGAGTGGAGTTCCTGAAGTTATTTCAACATTTCCATGTTTCGAGTGTTAAATACATTTAAAAATTATAAATATGTTATTTACTTTATATATTCTGTAGGCAGTAGTATGTGCAAAGCGCGAGTATCTCATGCTTATTCCTACTGTGTGTACACATAACCACTAATATTATTCTTAACTTAAATTACCGCTTTATTAATATAGTATGTATAATTACATATAATACTGTAGGTATATGGTTTAAAACGGTTTTGTATATGACTGTTTCGAGTCACCTGCTAGGGTAGCTATATATAATTTTTAGAGATAACTACCGCCTTAGGACTGATTTTTATATCACGGGGGGCAACACTAACATGACAACAAAGGACACAAAGAAATTTAGAAGAAGAAAAAAAAAAGAAGTGCCAAACTTCATTTTTTATATCCTTTAAAAACACACTACGTTTCTGCACCTTGTAGAGATTAATCTGGGAAAGTTCTCAAGGTAATCCATTGAAATTGTAAGAAAATCCTGTAATGAAGGTTCTTTTGAATCCATTTAAAAGAAATAGAGGCAAAGGATTTGGTTGTTACATCGGTACGGCCAGCGAGATATCAGAGTAATGAAATTTTTAAAAGTGGTTTTGTGAATAATATATTTGTGTTAAAATCTCAGAATAACGAACTGAATGGATGACAAAAGTTCTTAAGATTTTTTTTTAATAAATCTGAACACAAAAATCGAATATCCTAAATTATCGTTGGGAAAAAAATGTGTACGTTTGAGGCGTCGCTGGTTAACCTTCCAGGGAAAGCGTGAGTGTATTAAAGTATTAAAATCAAAGTCATCTTGTAAGATAATAACACTTGACAAAAACTGAAGAGCTAGATAGAGATGACCCACTAACGTAAGTGTCCGAGTTATATGCTATGCTATATTAGCATAGCATATAACTCGGACTGGCCATTGCCGGAAAGTCTAAACCCACTAACTAACTCTTACTATTTATATACGTTTCTTCATAAAGGCTACTATTAGCAGAATATGTAGGTACAATACACAAATATACATAGATATAGATACAAATATACATAACAGCCTCACCAAAATTTCGTAGAAATGTTAATCACAATCTTTGTCTGAGACGACTTTAAGTGCTCAAGACGTCAATGAGCATTAACTTTTTCAATTTCAGTACACAATAGTAAAGACATGTTCCACTTGTAAGATTTAAACAAACACTTTGATCCTGTCTCAATGTTCGTCCTCAGTGAACAGCGATTCTTAACTTCTCTTAAAAACTCTGGAGTTAACGATTGCAATAAACGATAGTTAGTTTTTGCTGCAAGTAGCTATTACTTACTTTAGTTAAATTACTAGTCATCTACATGTACATATATAACATGTACAAAATATGTAGAGCTACAACTACAAAATATGTAGTTCAGTGCTTTTTGCCATGCCGTGGTCGGAGTTTTATTTTTGACAATATTTTAATTGGGTTGCCTGTGAACATTCGGATTAAAAATAGGGTTTATGCTATTTCAACTTATAATTCACGTCTATGCCAAATTTAATCCATATCCACTGAGCCACTATATGAGTAACAACCATCCAAAATATCGCATTTATAATGGTAGTTAGATGAATTAAGCAGAGCACCTCTGAGCGGTTTTTAATTAAGTTGCTTGTAGAGTCCGAAAGTTGAGAGGAGACGTGCACACCAAGTGGACAATGAAAAATTAAGAATCAATATACAATATTATATGCATTTTTGCATACATTACCATCTATTAATTGAACATTCTACTTATCACTCACGCATTCTACTTATATGAGCGCTGCGACCCCGCATCAAAAGCAAGTCAAGTGGAATTCAATCTTCCCGACAAGAGCGATAAACTAAAGCTCAACTAATCGCGAAGCATATCTGAAATGCTTGAACACTTACTGCATATATTAGAAATTCAAATCTGACAGTTGCAAATGATCACTAGCAATTTTCCTTTAAGCTTATCTTTTCATTAGATTTTACGTCCTACCTTATATATTTGCTAGGCGCTAAAGCCTAATAATGTATTTGAATTGTATTGAATAAAATTAAATGTTTATAAAATGTTTACTGGTTTTTCAAGTAAATGCTTAAGAAAAGTAGTTTTTATTTTTTATGCAAAATGCCAATGCTTTGCATGAGGCGGATTTAATTAACCAACTTTGGGTGGGCAGGAAAGTGTTTCGCATAATTTTATTTAGAAGTAATACGATTCTCATAAACGAGTACAAAAAAAATATACAAACAATTTAAGTTAAAAAAAATATTTCAGATCACTTTTCAATTATTTAAACTGAGACTGACGTTTTATAATAAGGCACTTGATGTTTGAATCAGCTCAGCTCGATGAAAAACCGACAAGCCAGCGTCATAAAACTGATGACGTTATGCACGATAAAGTTTAGTACCTCACTTACAAAGTTGAGTGAAAGAGTTGAGTTAAAGTAATTTGACGTACAACATTATAATGCAACTCAATAATGTTTGAAACCCCATCTTAAGTGCTTATGTCAAACCTAAATCGCTTACACTTTAGTGCTTATAATTTGTCAACGACTTTATAGTCAAGGCAGCATTTGTATCAATTAAAATTATTATGACACTTTGATAAACATATAATGAACACTCATGTTGCAAGGGTTATGTGTATTTTTGTGTGTTTATAGAGGTTGATATATATGTGAACGTGTGTGTGTGTGTGTGCATTCGATCGCAACACTAGACTGCTTCGCTATCGAGCGGTTTGCGGTCAACGAACTTAATGCATTATATCTGTGTACTTTCGAGCGAAAATGTGTTCTAATTTTTGCTGACTGTTGAAATCTGGATTTATGGCTTGAAAAAATCGCGTGGAAGTGATAAAATTGAGGCAGCTAAGGAATTTTTTGGCTATTTTCTGGTAATATGAGTACAGGCAATATGGTTTTAAAGGTATTTAAATAAAAGAAAGACTACGTCTTTTGAATAATTTTAAATATTTTTTATTATATATTATAATGAAATAGGAATATTCCAAAGCACTGTGGCATATATTTTAATAATAAATATGATATGAGGTACAAAAACACAAAACTATACACGCAAGATTTGTTACTTTGAAAATTTATAATTTATTTCATGTTCTCTTATAAGACAAAGTCTTAATTTTATTTTCATTTCAATTCATTTCATTTCTGTGCCTTGGGGGACTTGACTAATATACTAAAAACGGACACAATGACATCAGGACTCGTGACAACGATTTGCAGATTACAAAAAAATTTTTGCCTCGTGATGAAATCGAATCAAAGAACTCTGTCTCAGCAGTCAGGATCTCTAACCACTAGACCAACAGACCAGTCAAAAACAAGAGTAACCCCTAATAGGTTGATTATAAATACGCAACAAGCACATTTTTCTTTTACAAAGGAAATACTTTATCACTTAGGTTTGTTTCAAACTTTACAAAATTCTAGTCCTTAGCAAAAGGTCCGATAACTTTTATACATAGTTGTAAAAAGTTTATTATTATTTTAAAAGTTCTTTTTATTGAATACAGAATATTTTATAATAGATGACTAAGCTCAGATAAAAAATACACAGGTAGTACATGATTCCTAAAAGAAAAACCATAAACAAACTGTAACTCACAACCAAAACAACGAGAGGTACGAACTAAATCATTTGATAGTTAAGGGTTATTTTACGATACACAAAACTTTCAGGGGTCGAAAACCTTTGAAGGTACTATCAGCGTAACTAAAGATACGTTTAAAAGTTTTTCTTTTGCTTCTGTCAGCGATTGTACAAACTTCGGTTCCGTTTAGCAAAGTTAGTCAGTTGGCACGTTAATTGAAAGAAGCTAGGGATGTGGAGGAGCTGCGAGAGACTAGGTAAAATATATATATATATTTAATTGAACCTTAATTTGTACAGTTTAGGTTGCTTTTTGAGTGTTGCGAATCTGTAGGGTTAGGCTTTTATTTTGTTCATTATTTGACTCTCTTGTTTCATTGTGGCAGATATAAATCTGAAGCTTTATTATAAAAAATAAAAGATGTTGTGTTGGGTACTTAGAATGTTGGAATAAAAAAAGAACAATGAGTTTCTTTAGAAAAGCGAAAAAGCAGAAACTGCATAGAAATATCTGAGTTATCAAAGCCTTAATCTGTAAATAGAAATCTAAAACAGGACATACATATGTATGTATGTATCAATAAAGTCACAATAGCTTTTGTTTCTATTTGTAAGTATTTGGTATCTCTATAAGAAATGTTTGTGCTCTGTTTATGTGTATATATTTTAAATCAAAATAACATCGTCTGCAGCCGCTCCTATCTCATACTGTATATTGATTTCAACTTGATTCTGTACTTATGCTGAAGTATCGAATCAGAGTTATGATTGAGAAATAGTTTCTTATATGCATTTTCGGTTTCTTTCTTGGTAGCAATGTCGAAAGTTATTTAAGAATCTACAGCATTCATGATGATGATAGGCAGAAATAAAGTTTAATAAACATTGTAACTATGACGACACAGTTGGCTGAATATTTGACTACAACCAGTCAAATATTCAGCCACATGTGTCGGGTTCAATTTCCAATAAAAACAATTGATTTTAGTGGTATTTTATCTATAATATATTATACATATTAAATTCATATAAAATAATAAATATTAATACATATTAAAAGATAAATAAGTACGTTTACCAGCTGATTGATTACCATACTACAAGTTCTGTTTAATTTGTCATCAGATTGCGAACGTGACAGTGGAGATGTGTAAAAAATAAGTGTGTTTATTCTATTCATATGCCAGATGGTGATAATATAAACATATGTATGTACATGTGAATAGTAAACCTGCGACACTTAAAAGTGACCGTTGTTATGTAACCAATAAAGAAAAAAATAGGCATCAAGACCGACATATAATAATATAACTCCTAAGTTACATTGCGAAGGCTTGAAAAGAGCTTTGTACGACTTTTACCTGCTATATACCGTACTTACACTCATTCGGAACTATTCCTAAAACATAAAGCAAACTTATACAAGTCCGAGCATTACAACAAAAACAAAAAAGGTTTCGTCAACAAGGTTTTTTTTAGTGGCGTAGTTACAAAGTTAAGTTAGGCTTGTTAAACCCTTTTTTAGTATATTATTATATAGGGAAACAGACGAATAGACGTGTCTCGTGGTGGTAAGCGACTAAATCCGACCATGGACACCTGCAATTCAAGAGTCATAAGTTCGCTGCCCGACTTTCGGGTGATGTGGAAGGAGGGAAAAGAAAGAAGGGTGGAGCAAGATTTGAGGTGAAGGGGCAAGAACGGAAGCGGAAGAGAGGGGCTGAGAATTGGACATCCGGTATCCTCAATCACTCGGTGAAATTAAATGCAAACATTGTTTATCAATTGTTTTTCTGAGCGGTGCGGCGGCGGTGTTAATACTCCGGGCCGAGCCGGCTCATACGTGCATTAGCATGGATCTCCCACCCTCCCCAATTAAGGCAAAACTTTCTTATGCTGTTCACACAAAATCTATTAAAACTGTCGACACAAGTAATTTTCTGAATGAAAGGTAATCTACGTCTCTTTGTATGCTCATTTTTTTATCGTGTGGAAACCCACGAGGGTCATCAACTCACTGGAGCTAACAGTGAAGTGGTATGTCACCAGTTGATCTATTGCAGGGGATCCTTGTATACCCTAAAAAGGAAGCTGCCGAGAGTTTGTCTACTCCTGGCGTGTATGAAAAATTACATGATTATCAGTTTAGTAGTTAAAGCATTATAATTAAACTTAGTTAGGAAGTAAGGATTAAATTAAACTCTGCTATTATATCTGAATAACTTTTTGTAAGTAAGACAAGCTACAAACAAATTTATAGCGAGTTAAAAATCAATGATGCATAAATTAAAATTGGTCTAGGTCTTGAATAGTTGTAAATCATGAATTAGTATCTCGTTTAGGGAATCAGAGATAGTTAATTGAAATCTAATCGAATCGCATTCGATCCATTGACCTTTCGATTGGCAATTAAGTTTGGTTTTATATGTCGAGAGTTGAGTAGCGAATAGCTTGCAGTCGTAAGGACAATTCTAAAACAAATAATGTGATTTCCATTTAGATTAGTAGACAAAAACATTGAGATTTGTCAGTTTCTAGTTGTTACAACTGATGTTGAAAGACTATTTTCGACGTGTTAGCTTATCTTAATAATATCTAATATCTATCTAATATCTTTTACCGTATATTGGTGGCTAGTGGTTGACTATGAAGGTCTTATAGTTATTGTTAGAGGTGTCAACAATATTAAATCCATAATATTTTTAGGATTCTATATTGAGTCGAGTCTTTATAGAATTGAATTGTCTTTAAGATGTCTTGTTGTTCAAGATTTTATGAACTGGCAGGGCCCTTTTTTCTCAATAAGCTTTTTTTTGTCCCGTGTGGAAATCGAACCCATGTTCAGCTGTCAGAATCACCAACCACTAAACGGACCATTCAATTTGTTAAACATTTTTGTAAAGCTCAAAGCTCCGAACAAAACCATAATATCTCACAATCTGTCATATTATGCATGCCGCCAAATTATCTTAATTACGTTCGTAGACTGTTTCACTTATACATATAGCAATTTTAACATGTTTACATTTTAGAAGTTGTAAATTAAGCTACGTCAATAAAGTATCTTAGTTTTACAGTCACGAGTAAAGAAATGCTTAAAAATAGCCCAACTCACTACAATATTAAGATACCTGTCGTGTTCACGGCTAATAAATAGTGACAGTTGTCTGAAGTTGTCTGTACGTCTTGTTTATTAACTTCTAACATTATAGTACTCATTTCTCTGCTACTTTTAATTTATTTTAGTACTTAAAAGGGTATTTACCATTAAGCAGACTAAGAGTCGTTGGAAATAGTAGTGATTGGTTGCTTCGTATAACTTACTTTGAAAGTATACTACTTTGAAAGTATTTATCAAAAAAATAGTTTTATTTTTGTTCTTGTTATTTTAGGATGTGTATGTTTTGATTTTATTTTTTAATAAATTATGGGAAATGAAATGAAAAAATAATATTAAGGTTTTATTATTTACTGGGAATTAACTTTTATAAAGAGTGAAGTTGACGTAGGACTTAACATATTGCAATAAAAAAGGATTATTTTGTGATGTGCTTATTGTCCGGGAATATTTCGAATGTTTTGAATCTTTCAGAAAAGGGGTACTTGGGATACTTTTTCTATTAGTTTATTGTTATAAATATGATAGTTACTGTTTAAAAGTTTAATGTACTTTTGAAAGAATTAATTTGTTTATAAATAAAGCGGATTTTTTTTTTATAAACACTTATCTCTGAAAGTTGTGGTTGCTTGAAAATGATTCTTATTGTTTTGGATAGAGTATTTACTGAGGAATAATACAAGCTATAAAACGTGACACTCGAACACTGAGGCGAGGGGCAGTGACCATAAACGCAGATGAATCTCCGGGCAACGGCTAGTTGGTTAATATTTTTCAATTGTTGTAAAAAAGATCTTCGATCGTTATTTTTACTTTAAAGTATATTACGATACAATTGTATTTCGTCAATTACTTTTTTAAAAAGGAAATAATGATTTAAAGGTCATGTACTTTGATTCTCTACCGATCACTATTATCCCGTTCGTATTTCAATGAAGTCTACCCACGATACTTTGCCAATTGTGAGCAAATAATCACTATTTAAGGCTTGTGTCTCCTGTGGAATCAGTATATTCAGTATATTTTCCTTTTCAGTCTCATGTACTTCAAAGGCTTTATTTCAATAAAGTCCAATTTCTTTCATACAAATATGAATTTCAAATGCTATAGTCCCTTTACATGTAAAATTTAAATTTGGTCTCCATTTCAAGCTTTCAAAAGAGATCTGTAGATAATGGGATCTTTCTATGTGCAATAGTAGAAGTGACACCAACATATTTTCTTTAATTATATAACAAAATATGCAGTTAAGAGAACGTTGAAAACTGACAATATTAAAATTAGTTATCAGGAAGCAAACATGATTTATCCAGAAGCTTTTTGCCTCGCACAATCAGCTTGTGGAACAAATTGTCGCCTGCCGTCGAATCTTGAAGATAAGTTGGTATTCCTGCCTAAAATGTCGGCAAAGCACTTGTGACTCTTGAGTTGCGGGTGTGCATCCCTTGACCCGTCTGTTCGTTTGCAGCCTATCGCATAAAAAAATCTATGTAAATAACATTTGGAACTGGAACGCTTTGGAACTGGAACGTGCTTTATTGCGGTTTTTACTTTGACTTCTTTTTCTCTATTTTAGATTTTTTTGGTAAATGACCATTTCTCATATAAAATCATGCGTCATCAGATGCCTTCGTTGTAGCACTTTTTATCTTTTATTCTTCAACGATTATTTTTTGTCACAGCGTCAGATATTGATAGTGTATGTGGCCAATGTGTCAGCAACATAATAATTTATTTGATATTTTCTAAATACATAAAGCGTTTTTCACTTTTCACCATTTATCTAAAGAACTTGACTAGAAGCAGTTTCGTCTTTTTGTTTATTATGCCTATAAGGTAATGGCCAACTAGACTAATGTACTTACTTACTTTATATCTCTTGTGATAAATCTCTTGCGACGTTGGGTCGGAAGATATTTTGATCTTAGTACATTAAAGCCTTGAGAAATGAGCGAGTACCTTCATTTGTGTGTGTTTTATTATTTAGTGTGTTTTATTAATTGAATAGAAAACTTAATTTTCTGTAAGAATTAAATAAGTAAAAAATACATACATTCAGGCCTGTATCTCCGAAGACGTAGGCAGAGGTACGCCTATTTTGCTGACATAAATGTCACACTTTAGTAATGAGATAAGAATAATCTTTATTGTACACCGAAGCCATATTCTATACAATGTTATATGCACAATGGGCGGCCTTATCTCTAAGAGTGTTCTCTTACAGGCATTTTTAGATACTTAGGTACAAGATAGAAGTAAAGGAGGAGAGAGCTGAAAAGGCAATTGCTACTTATAAACATATCAGATATACATTCATATACGTCGGTTCGATTGTGACCACAGTAGAACATTGTTTCTTTTTAGATTGATCTTCTTACATTGTTTCTTTAACAGGTGCCACTAAAAATAATATATTATATCAATAATAACAAGAATATTTACGTGTCTCAGTTCGTTTAGAAATGTATTGAATTATGTCATATTTAAGAGGTTTATAATAAGACGGACGGACTACTTGCCTAAAGTTATAAAAGTAAAAAATATTTATATAACTTTTGATTGCATTGGCTATATAATGGCTTAAGTCGTCACCTCGCCTATACTTCGACCTTAATGGGTACGAATCCCACTCGAGATAAAAATATATGTTATTCATTAATAGCCGTCCCGAGACTGGATGTTATTTTTGTGCGTTGTATGTTTGTTAAGTCTTTCGCAACACAGGTTTAAATAATGCGTAAGTTGTTTAAAAAACAAAGAAACAGCTATTTACATGAATAATAATAGCAAACTGCAATAATAATAACAGTCGTCGCGTAGACTATACATAAGACACTGTATAGTCATCATACATGGACTATAACCAAAAAAGACTATGACCTAAAAAAACTTACGCTTTTTTTAACGTTACGGACGTTTTTTGCCGCCTAGGGTACCCCACCGCAACGACGCATAAGGAACTTCGTTCCAAAAATGTCTTTTCAAAATACCACATATAAGGATTAAAATTATATTTATTTAAATATACGATTTTACTCACGTATTTCGGGGATGCCCGACTAGTTTCGGTCCCAACAGGAAACCTTTCTCAAGGAGTAAGTCGTCCAGCCGCGAGGGTACCGAAACTAGAAGGGCATCCCCGAAATACGTGAGTAAAACCGTATATTTAAATAAATATGAATGTAACTCACATAAGCTTTTATTCTAAAATTATATTTACGGATATATTTAGTATATGGAATATAATAAAGTCAATCACACTTCTATAAATTTTAAATCTTAAGGTTTTTTATTTCATTCAAATATTTTCACTTAACTTGTATGTTTTCGATCAGAAAAAGGGTACAAAAGGTTTGGCTTTTTTTGCAATCCTAAAGGTTTATGTAACATACACACACATATTTACATTGAACTTACAGGGTACATAGATTTTCTATACAAACAATTACAACTAATAGGAAAATTTACGTAACCTCACAGCCTTATTAGGTAGCGTTCAAAAACCCAATACAATACAGAGGTACAACATAAAAAAAGTACTTAGAAATATTTCTACCGTTCAGTATCAAGCTGTATCAAGTGCGCAAGATACATATTTTTGTTTGTTCTCAAATGTCGTCCATCCCATCTATGTATATTAATTAAGTTATATTCAGTCCATTGACAATATAACTTAACTGATCTGATCAGATCAAATACCCAATATTTTTACTCTGATGCGTCTCTTAACTTATGTATCTTCAATTTATAAGCAAAAAAAAAGTTGCTTACCTAAAAAAAACTACTGTTATACAAAAGCTAGTTAGTAATTTTTAGCAAAACTTCTGTGAAAATAATCACAAATACTGATACTTTTAACGTCTCGGAAATACTAGATTTCCTACGAAGAGAGATTGTATTCTGTCTTGGTGGGTTCTTTTTATCACATTCATTAATTCATTCAGCAGTGGACGGCGATAGGCTGTTATAATTAATTCATCATCATCGACATTATGTCGATGATGATGAATTGATTATATTTGTTACGTAGTGGTAAAAAGTTAAATGCCTTGAAAATGTGACGCTGTGTTTATATTACAGATGCTTCAACCCCATAATGGTTATAAATATGTTACATAGGAAGTTATAATATTACACCTCTGAAACTTTTGATTATTTGTTTACGGACAGTTAGTCTTATTGCCAGGGCCTAATGTGTAGCCTTGAAAAGATATGCCTGGGGTCAAAATTAAAATTGCACAATTAAAAAAAGCACTCCTGGTATCTTTAATAGGAACGAAGAAATACTACGCAGTACGGATTTACCTTGCTGAATAATAATATAATAATAACTCTACACATCTTACACACGGCTGTCTGATATTAAACTAAGCAGAGCTTATATTATGGTAACCAGACAGCTAATAATCATACTTATATTTTTCAAAATACATACATATTATAGATAAATTATATCTAGACACATCACAAACTATCGAGCTCATCACACTAATATTTATATTGGGTGGGAATTGAATTCACGACCTGTGGCTTTGCAGTCAGGATCACTAACCGCTAGACCAACAGACCAGTCAGCTGCTGAATGATGGTAAAACATGTATTTTATCTGAACTTCGAAGTAAAATTTAATGTCTTAAAACTTTTTTGCTCGTTAACTACCTTTGGTATAAGCTGATATTTTGTTAATGCTTAGTAATTGCCACATATAAGTGTAAGTCGGTATTTTAGCTACTTTTTTACCCTATTTCACTTTCACCTGGGTGATCTTTTATATTTGAAGAATAATAAAATAATGTTACCTTAAAGAATAAATAAATAAAAATACATTTTAAAAAGAAAAATAAATTGTCTCGTCTATTCGACGATTAACTCTACATCACTCGAGCGTTCCTCACTCACACAAATCTTCAGGGTTTTTTCACCTTTACAGTCGGGCCTTTGACATGTGGAGCACTATACACGTGTGTCGGTTGTAGATTGAGGAATTTTGAATGAGGAAGTGTAAGGTCATTCTAATTATTATTTCATCTTGTTGATGTGATCAAGATGGCTTTTATTTTCTTTATAAACATAATTGATTTGAATAAAAAGAAGATTTCCAAATTTAATGCGCCTATCGTAAAGAGCTGTATTCTTCATACTTTAATATTCAACCTTAGGAGAGGATTTCTTTTTCAAATTTAATTGTCATCAAACAGGAAAAAATTTAAAAAAAAAAGGTTCTCAATCGGTTACAAAATGAAAAACGTTTCATTATATTTATAACATTTTGTATTTTTTTTAAGTTTTTATCAACTATTAATTGCTGCATTTAATTTCATCTTTTAATTAAATCCTATAAATAAACTTTCTTTGTAATAAACGTTCAAAAGCACACAGTACATACATACTTAAGGGATACACTTAATTGGAATCGTGTTACGACTAAAATACATATACTTAATAACAGCCCTGACAAAAATACCAATATTAATTAGTTACCAACTTGTTCAATTTCACACGAGATTAAAGCTTTGTTAATCAACGTCAATCCTTTCTAAAAACAATTAGTTGTATAAAAAGTTTACGTTTAAACAATTTTAATCAAATTTTACAAACAATATTGTAGATGAGAAGGTTTGATTTTCCTTCTTATAGTGTATTCCTTCTGTCCTTCTCCATTGTTTAAAAAAAATAACATACATTCATAAATACGAGTACGAGTACGAGTACGAGTATATATTTACGCATAAATACCCGAATTTAGTTGACTATAATTTAATACAACTTACGTAATTAGGGCCACGACTATTGCCATTAACCGACCACATATGGAATTAAAGTAGAATATTTGGAGTATTATGAAGGGAAAGAGAGAATCGAAGGAAAAAGAAGATATATTTCTTATACGGATGAAGCTGGGAGTGCAAGCAATAACTCTAGTAAGTCTTGCTCGCATACCATGGCAACCGAATTGGCTGATGCCTGGAAGTCCGAGATTTCTAAAATGATATAGCGATTTCTACTAGAATTCATTTCAAATATAGTAAAGCGTAAAGCGTAAAGCTTTTCACTGATTGTACAGTTCAATGATACCTGTATAATAGAGAGCATTAACAATATTCTTTTGAAACCAACTATTTCAAAATTGGATAAAAAATCAAGAACGAAATTCGTATAACAGGATCTCAATCTAGCATAGAAACGATTTTATTTATATGATGACGAACGGAGTTAGTTTCGTTTCCGAAATACGATAAATATTTTTTTACATTCAATCAAATGACAAAGGCTAGGTACAATATAAGCTATATTGGCTGAGCCTAGATTCAAATGAAAAAACTAGCAAATATTATTTCAAAAAGGCAATGTTTTAATACTTGTTTTCATAAGAACTATAAATACTCAAGCAAAGAAAAAGTGAAAGTAAATTTTGAGAAAACCATGCTTTTTATATTTAAAGAGTGTATGTATGCATGATGTCTCTTTGTCATGCCCTAGATCTTAGATAGCTCGTATTTTAAAATGCGAGGTATCATTCAAATCTTCTTAGTTTTATTTTATTTATTCACGGGGTCTATACCACTTTTAAACATGACATGACCTTTCTGTAACACCATGTATAACTTAAGCCTAAGTTACAATTATAAAACAAAAACATCTGTTCACTAAATTTTAAAAAACCTGGAAACGAAATAAAGAAAACGAATACATTTACATAAGCTGTGTACAATTGTATATTTTTTTTATCACAATTTTGAGCGTGCATTTGATTCGAAGGATGCAGCCTACGCCTGTTTTATGTCACTCCCATTTAAAACTAATAAACGTTAGGATTGAGGTAAAACCCCCGTGCCTCGTTAAATTGTTACATTGTATACAAATTGTTAAATGAACCTTTATTGTTTATAAATATATAATCAATTTGTATTCTATCGTACAGTTAGAGTTAGTGGTATGCGAACCTAACTTGCTCTAGCTATTGCTGTTATACTCCCATATCCACCGGTATAAGCAATATCAATTTCCCGAATCTCTATTATTTCTATCTTTTCAATTTACTAAAATTTAATAGATACAAAAGAAAGAAATTACGTAAGTGAGATTAAATTATAGTCAGCAAAATGCGTGTGATAATTATGCTTCGCTCTTCTTCGGGATACAGACCCGAGTGTATGTATGTATGTATGTATTTATATATAGTTAATTAAATAAAACGATTATATTTATTACACACTAAAAATAGGTGATCCAAAAGTTAAGGGGTCAATTGTATCTCGTAATGGTTCGTGTAACACAGGGCTGCTGAGTCACATGTTTTCTTACAACTTGGCTTCGTGTAAAATTTAACGGCTTTTATACATGTACTAAACTCTATAATATTGAAAAGGTACAATACCTATTTGTTTATCCGAGCGAACGTTTTAATCGAATTGCACCGGCCGCTGTCATGGGTGGACTGACGAGAGTTCAGCGACGGTTTTTGTGTACTTGAAACTTGGTTTAGGTTCAAATTTTATTCGTCTTATACATGTATCTTTAGAAGCATTATCTTTATAATATGTCATTTGAGGCTAGATACCAATATTAGCAAAAAGAAGAGTTGCTGTGTTATGGTTAAGTTCATATTATTCGACAAAAGAAGATTGGCGCACTGGCTTATTTTTTCTTTAACGTGACATTTTTAATGACAAGATATTTATATAATATAAACAAAACTTTTTTTTTTTTTATACGATAGGGGGCAAACGAGCAGACGGGTCACCTGATGGTAAGTGACTACCGCCGCCCATGGACACCCGCAACTCAAGAGTCACAAGTGCGTTGCCGGCCTTTTAGGTAGAGGTACGCTCTCTTCTTGAAGGTTTGAAGGTCGTATCGGTTCGGAAATACGGCAGGCGACAATTTGTTCCATAAGCTGGTTGTGCGAGGCAAAAAGCTTCTGGAGTAGCGCACAGTGGTGGAGTGCCAATCGTCCAGGTGATGGGGATGGATATTTTGTCGCGTAGGACGATGGCGGAAACCAGCAGCCGGTATAAGTCCGAACAATTCCTCTGAACACTCCCCATGATACAAGCGATAGAGGATGAGCTAGCAGAGTGAAGCTACATCTCTACGCAACGCCAAGGTGTCAAGTCGATCAGAAATATCTTGGCAGTCGATGATGCGAGTCGCTCTCCGTTGAATGCGGTCAAGAGGCAGAAGTTGGTACTGGGGTGCACCTGCATAGAGATGAGAACAGTATTCCATGTGCGGCCGAACCTGCGCCTTATAAAGTTGCAGGCGGTGGGCCGGAGTAAAATACTGTCTCGATCTGTTTAGCACACCAAGCTTCTTCGAGGCTAATATGGCCTTACTCTCTAAGTGACCGCGAAACTGGACTTCGCTTGATATATCGACGCCAAGGATTCCGATACTGGCTGATGCAGTTAGGGAAGTGCTCTCAAATTGAGGTGATACGACCAATGGCATCTTTTTAGCGGTGAACGCGCAAACCTGTGTCTTCGTGGGGTTAAATTGGACTAGGTTAAGTCGACCCCAATCTGAAACTTTTGATAAAGAAGTTTCTATTTCAGACACAAGTTTGGATCGGCTTTCGATGACGTTTACCCGAGAAATGTTAGCGCGGCCGGTGTAAAGGGCATCACTCGTGCTATCGTCTGCATAGCAATGGATGCTGCTAATCTGCAGCATGTCGTTGATATGCAGAAGAAACAGCGTGGGTGATAGCACACAGCCTTGTGGGACACCAGAATTAACAGACTTCGAGTCGGAGCATGCACCGTCAACAACGACCTTGATGCTTCTGTCTGTAAGAAAACTGGTGAGCCAATTGCACAGTTTCTCGGGAAGCCCATAGGAAGGAAGCTTCGCAAGGAGCGCTTTGTGCCAGACCCGATCGAAGGCCTTCGCCACGTCCAAACTAACGGCCAACGCTTCCCCCTTGGTCTCGATCGCCTGTGCCCACCGGTGAGTCAAGTATACGAGAAGATCACCAGCTGAACGACCCTGACGGAAGCCGTATTGTCGATCATTGAGGAGCTGGTGGTCTTCTAAGTACCGGAGAAGCTGGCAGTTAACAATGGATTCCATTATCTTGGAGAACAAGGAGGTGATGGCTATGGGTCTGTAGTTGGACGGATCCGAGCGATCTCCTTTTTTAGGGATTGGGTGCACTAGAGCTGTCTTCCATGAGTTCGGGACTACGCCAAGAGAGTAGGAAAGCCGATAAAGGCGCGTTAAAACCGGTGCTAACTCTGGAGCACACGTCTTCAGCACGATAGGAGAGATTCTATCGGGCCCACTCGACTTATGAACGTCGAGGGAAAGAAGCGCTTTACGCACTGCCCTTTGTGTAAACCGGACTTCCGGCATGCGGGTCTCGCACTGCGGTATGGTCGGCGGTGCGTTTCCCCCGTCGTCCAGGGTCAAGTTGGACGCAAAGAGTTTGATGCAAAGAGTTGAAACTCAACATAAATTTCTTAATATATAACATTTTATTGTTATAAGGCTATTTTCACGTTCAAATTCACTTTTCTCATTACTTGTTTACATATCCTCAACACACTGTAACAATGAAAATATTATTTCAGTTTCAAATTACACACCTACAGATAATTCTAATGATAGCTGAATGTTACGTACTCCCACACGTTAAAAAACAGTCTGAACTGAACATTAGAAAAGTGATAAAAGTATTTTAATCTAACGGTTTTCTACACTTAAAGACTGGTTCACCTCAATTTTCCAGCCGAGCAGTAAATCCTAATTGTACTTCAGGCCATTGCCCGGGCAGTTTATACCGTCTTATAGAAAACAATAAATACACTATCCAATGCTAGAATACCAAAAAAAATCTATTGCTTTCTTAATACTCAAATGTTCTAATAAACCTTAACAATATGAAATCCTTCCTTTACCAATCAACCACTACCTGAACAGATTGCAAAAAAGCAACACGACTCAGAGAAACAAATACAAGAACAGAACAGTACGCGACAGGCGACACAAAAATGTGATAATATATGCGATCTTGTCTCATAATAAGTATTATACTAAGACGGTATATCCTGCCCGGGGCACGGAAAAGACGGCAAGTCTTGCCCCCTATAACCTCGGTTGGACAAACTGTAATAGGCAAAATGTGAGTGTTTAATACACCCCTGCCTTCCTACCCGTAAGGAATATAGGTGTATTTATGTGTGTATATATGACATATACATATGTTAAAAAAGGGTTTTCACTTTACTACTGTTATAAAGCAATATTCGTAACTAATTTACTAACAAATATCGCGGCCTTGGTCACCTACAGATTCGGAAAATAATTAATTAGTCTCAAATTCTGAAAATAATTGAACTTAGACTGTTATGATTATTGAAAACTAAAATTTGGTATAAAATAGTTTGCAGTTATTACAAGAGTTGATTCATACTTTTGAAAACATCACGGAGTTGTCAGCAATTGTCTTTAGTTATGATACTTGGGAACTGTCATTCAGATCTCATTTAATGATCTTTGCAAAGTTTGTATTATACTTCAAGTATCTGTAGGTATTTATATAATTGTTGGATGGTATTCTTGAACGTTAAAGAGAGAGTTTATGTTAATTTAAATGCATATGTTGACTGTTAATTTTCCATTAACACTAGTTCATATATATTATGTTCTAATAATTGTTGCATCAATTTATGTTGTGTATGTATGTCAAAATCAATATTTTAATCCAAAACGTAACACGCACAAGAAGTAA
Organism: Tyria jacobaeae; assembly: GCA_947561695.1. Lineage (NCBI taxonomy): Eukaryota > Metazoa > Arthropoda > Insecta > Lepidoptera > Erebidae > Tyria > Tyria jacobaeae. The sequence continues at coordinate 829,977 of OX387218.1, read as the reverse complement.
CACTTCGGTACTCCTATAATTTTTCATCGAGTGGAATGCTACTCAACTCCACGGTCCACGGTCGAACTGCAAAGGAAGCTTCCAGAAGCCTCAGTGTAAAAAAGGTATTTTTTGAAATAGTATGATAACAACCATCACATCACCAGGCCGCCATAGTGTGGGTCACCATACTGCATTGACTAGACATGCAATGAGGATGGTGACCACTCTTTGACTCCACTTATTGTTTTCCATCAGGCAAAGTGGAGTCACTTTGGTAGGCTAATATATATAAAAAAAGAAAATACTACTCAAATAATCAAACGATTTATTATTTTCCGAAATAATTTAAATAAACACGCAATTTGAAGCAATTATTTTTGTGTTGAAAAGTTAGTGTCGATGACAAATAAAATCGACCCGGCGACCGTTTAATTTAAGGGACCAATAAGTGTCAGTGACCAATATCACAGTCGCCTCTGTGAGCTATTTGAACATTATATAGGTACTACCCTTTCCCCGCAGTTTCATCTGCGTCCATGTTCATTTCTCCATTGGGTTCATTTATTTATTGCATTTCTCAGGAAATACTAGATCCAATACAAGAAGAATAATTGAAATGGGACTGATAGTGCCGTAGTTTATTAAGTTTAAACAAACAGAGAAGAAACTCAACGGCTTTGTTATATTAGTATAGATATACCTATTGGGGTCAATATTACATCAACCAGGTTGATAGTAATTAAATTCTGCCATTACAGTTTGAGCTCCTAGAACAATGCTTTCTAGTTATTCATTAGTAATAATGAAATTAATTTTGTAAAATGATATTTTGTATCCCTAAACATATTATTATAATAACATAGTTAAACCAAATTTCAATCATCTGTATTAAACTAAACTTCTGCGTTGCAATAAGATTTAGTATAGAGAAATTTAAAGTTTTATAAAAACTTACAAAGAAGTGTTTAAAAAGAAAAACCAATAAACTAAAATATCTGTGATTCAATTGTCTTTGAAATCGTTAAAGTTTTTGAAATATTTAAATTTTTGGTCACCCATAGATATAAGAATAAAAACTTTCGTGGGAATAACAACAGTGTCCGGTACCGTCGCGGCTGGACGATTTACTCCTTGAAAAAAGGTCTCCTGTCGAGACCGAAACTAGTCGGGCACCCCTAAAATACACACGTGATTAAAGTTATTTTTCAATAATCATAACCTCTATGGGTTCTATCTATATACAGCTTTAGGAAAGTACTGTATTTATGTATAATGTAATAAAATATATATTTATTTTTATGCGATAGGGGGCAAACGAGCAGACGGGTCACCTGATGGTAAGTGACTACCGCCGCCCATAGACACCAACAAGACATAGACACCAGACAAGAGTCACAAGTGCGTTGCCGGCCTTTTAGGTAGAGGTACGCTCTCTTCTTGAAGGTTTGAAGGTCGTATCGGTTCGGAAATACGGCAGGCGACAATTTGTTCCATAAGCTGGTTGTGCGAGGCAAAAAGCTTCTCGAGAAGCGCACAGTGGTGGAGTGCCAATCGTCCAGGTGATGGGGATGGATATTTTGTCGCGTAGGACGATGGCGGAAACCAGCAGCTGGTATAAGTCCGAACAATTCCTCTGAACACTCCCCATGATACAAGCGATAGAGGATGCAGAGTGAAGCTACATCTCTACGCAACGCCAAGGTGTCAAGTCGATCAGAAATATCTTGGCAGTCGATGATGCGAGTCGCTCTCCGTTGAATGCGGTCAAGAGGCAGAAGTTGGTACTGGGGTGCACCTGCATAGAGATGAGAACAGTATTCCATGTGCGGCCGAACCTGCGCCTTATAAAGTTGCAGGCGGTGGGCCGGAGTAAAATACTGTCTCGATCTGTTTAGCACACCAAGCTTCTTCGAGGCTAATATGGCCTTACTCTCTAAGTGACCGTGAAACTGGACTTCGCTTGATATATCGACGCCAAGGATTCCGATACTGGCTGATGCAGTTAGGGAAGTGCTCTCAAATTGAGGTGATACGACCAATGACCTGTGTCTTCGTGGGGTTAAATTGGACTAGGTTAAGTCTACCCCAATCTGAAACTTTTGATAAAGAAGTTTCGATTTCAGACACAAGTTTGGATCGGCTTTCGATGACGTTTACCCGAGAAATGTTAGCGCGGCCGGTGTAAAGGGCATCACTCGTGCTATCGTCTGCATAGCAATGGATGCTGCTAATCTACAGCATGTCGTTGATATGCAGAAGAAACAGCGTGAGTGATAGCACACAGCCTTGTGGGACACCAGAATTAACAGACTTGGAGTCGGAGCATGCACCGTCAACAACGACCTTGATGCTTCTGTCTGTAAGGAAACTGGTGAGCCAATTGCACAGTTTCTAGGGAAGCCCATATGAAGGAAGCTTCGCAAGGAGCGCTTTGTGCCAGACCCGATCGAAGGCCTTCGCCACGTCCAAACTAACGGCCAACGCTTCCCCCTTGGTCTCGATCACCTGTGCCCACCGGTGAGTCAAGTATACGAGAAGATCACCAGCTGAACGACCCTGACGGAAGCCGTATTGTCGATCATTGAGGAGCTGGTGGTCTTCTAAGTACCGGAGGAGCTGGCAGTTAACAATGGATTCCATTATCTTGGAGAACAAGGAGGTGATGGCTATGGGTCTGTAGTTGGACGGATCCGAGCGATCTCCTTTTTTAGGGATTGGGTGCACTAGAGCTGTCTTCCATGAGTTCGGGACTACGCCAAGAGAGTAGGAAAGCCGATAAAGGCGCGTTAAAACCGGTGCTAACTCTGGAGCACACGTCTTCAGCACGATAGGAGAGATTCTATCGGGCCCACTCGACTTATGAACGTCGAGGGAAAGAATCGCTTTACACACTGCCCTTTGTGTAAACCGGACTTCCGGCATGCGGGTCTCGCACTGCGGTATGGTCGGCGGTGCGTTTCCCCCGTCGTCCAGGGTCGAGTTGGACGCAAAGAGTTTGCCCAGAAGATCGGCTTTTTCTTTAGCGTCGTGGGCCAACGAATTATCTCCTATGCGCAGAGGTGGAAGGGATGGCTTACAAAAGTTCCCCTGGACAGCTTTGGCAAGAGACCAGAATGCACGAGTTCCGGAGGGGACACTAAGTCTCTCGCCAATTCTGCCGATGTGAGCCGACTTCGCCCCAGCAATTACTCTTTTGAGGGACCTGGAGGCAAAGTTAAATTGCTTCTTTAATGTGCTGGTCTTTACATCCCGTGCTGTCGCTGCATTAGCCCATGCTTGGTAACATTCCTGCTTTCGGCGGGACGCCGCTTTGCAGGTTCGACCAAACCAAGGCTGGGACTTGCCACCTGTGGGAATCAGGGAGAATGGAATGAAAAGTTCCATACCCTGAAGCACAACATCCGCGACAGAGTCAGCAACGACATTGGGATCATCCGGCGAGAAGCATACCTGCCTCCATGGGTAGGATGCAAAGAATGTTCTCATTCCATCCCAGTCTGCTGACCTATAGTGCCATACGCGGCGACTGCCTGTAACTCGCGGCCGCAGCGAGTGAACGAGTGGCACCATACTCCTAATCAGGCAATGGTCCGAAGAGCCAAGAGGGGCCTCAACGGATACTTTGTAGCCGTCAGGATGTCAGGTCAGCAGAAGATCCAACAGTGAAGGCACGTGGCTTTCTGCGTCTGGGATTCGCGTAGGCGTTGCTACCAGCTATGTCAAGCCATATGCCAAGGCGAAATCGTGAACAGATCTTCCCGCATGATCGGTTTTGCGCGAACCAAGCCATTCGGCGTGATGGGCGTTAAAGTCGCCAAGAATCACGATCTCTGCGGATGGGACCTGCTGGAGCACTGAGTCTGTAGCCATTTGGACGTGGTCGATGAGTCGGTCCGTTTCGGCATCACCGCTATGGGACCTGTAGAGGCATAGGTAGATGCGGGGATGGTCGTCGCAGTCTACACGTAGCCATAAGATGGAGAGGCCCCTACCTTCAAGATTGCCGAGGCGGCGAGAAGTGATATCATCTCTAACGTACATGCATACACCAGCCTTAGGAACAAAGGAGTGTTCCAGTCCGTACCCAGGGTAGCAGAGGTAGGATGTGTCCGCTGGAGATGATATCTGCGTCTCGGTTAAAAGAGCAAGGCCGGCTTTGCTGTCTCAAGGTGGTGGTGGACAGTGTAGAGGTTCGAATGTAAGCCCCTGATGTTGCAAAAATCCACGGTAAACGTGACAGGGGGTGCCATGGTATGCCTTCTCTTGCCCCGAGCAGATTTTGAGAGCGCAGTTGAGCCCCCCCCCCCCCAGAGTACGAGGGGCAGCCTGGGCGTCCACGCTCAGGCATAATCCGTACTGAGGGTGGACGAGGAACAGCGCTATCATTAGGGGGGTGGGGGATTTTGGGCCTCCGGAGACCTCACTCATTTCGGGGAAATGCAACGCAAGCGTTACTTCACAACCGGTTTTCTGTGAGGCCGTGGTATCGCACCGGTCAAGCCGGCCCATTCGTGCTTAAGCAAGCATGGCTCTACCACTACAATATTCGATAGTACGCCTGAATTAAATAAATTAAAGGGAATGTTTTAACTGTAAGTGTTTTTAATAGGTATTCCTAATTTTATAATAAATAGTGCGGGGAAAAGAAGTATTAAACTTTATATAGATACTACTCCTTTGTAATACCTATAATTAAGTAGCAAATTAAATTGTTAAAGTATTTAGTGTTACGCGAAGAAAAGCGAAATTACAATCAACATACATAGGTAGGCACAGGTGTATTAAACACCTACATTTTGCAAATAAGAATTTGTTCAAACTAACGCAATAGGAGGCAACCTTTATGCCGTCAACCGACTACAATATATTGAAAAGCAAAGATAAAATCAAGGGACAACAATTAAAAAAAAGGGATATTGTTGGGTGGCTTGCGAAGTGTAAGCAATAGCAGCAATAGCTTGAGAAGTCGCATAGCTAAAGCACGAAAGTGCTGTACACCATAAATATATGATTAATAATAAAATTGAATGTATTCTTATGTCAAAGCTTAAATATCTAAAGATTTGTATGTTAATATCTTTTATATTAATTTTATATTTATTGCTAAAAAAAGCACAAAAAAAGTCGAAGCAATCCATAAATCGGAAAATCAATGCGATAACTTTTAAAAATTTCCTACTACAGTCTATGAAATTTTAAATCGTTAGTGAGTCAAAATGTCATGGACGTAATTTGATTTGTGGGCATTATCCCCGTGGCCTCGCTGTAAATGCTACTAAAATAATTTATGTTGCTTCATTTCCTTGAATGCAAACCGAAGGTTGGTTATATTGCTGCAGTAAAGTTTGGTACAGACAATGCGACTTTATGCATACTATTTATTTAAATTATAAATTTACTGTCCATTATAATAAATCAAATAAATTAGGATTTTAATTTTAATTGCTTTCTTTATAGTGGACTAGAAACCTTAATTTATAGACAATAAAATATTTAGGGTAGTCCAATCAGTTATAATACTTCAGAAATATATATATTTGCGCTGATAGTTTAATTAAGAATCTTAAATCAACGATAACCACTAAAAGTGAATAAAGGAAAAATATATTGGCCCTTCTAGGCCTATAAATCTCGGGTTTATTACCGGTACACAGCAAACAACACAACACATTTGATCAACAACTACACTGGGGTTTTATTTAAGTGTAGTATTTCATCCCCGGAGTGAAAGTAATGAACTATTTTTCTGACAGTATTAATTGGTGGGGTTAAAGCACTTTAACTGAAGGTAATAAATATGATATGTAATGCCTACCAATATCTTAATGGGTTAGAAAATTAACAGGTATTCGTGTATATTTGGTTCAAATTATTTATATACAACTAATATATATATATTATTAATTAATAGTAATATACTCAAGCGGCAGACTGTTATGATGTAGCCCCCTATCCCCAGAGTGAAAATGAGCGAATTTATGTATGTATAAAAATGTTTTATTTAATTAAAGGGTATTGGACTTTTAAAACATGATAATTACTGGGAGAGACATACATAGGCAGGAGTAATACCAATGACTTACAGAAAACCGGTACACAAACAAAGCTTGCTTGTATTGGCGAATGATGAAGAGTACCGAAGACTTTACTCTTCCCCGTCTCTCACCCCCTACCCTCTCCACCCTCTCATCACCCTCAAAGGCCGGAAGCACACTCGACTCTTGACTTGCAGGTGTCCATGGGCAGTGGTTGTCACTTACCATCAGGTGACAAATCTATTCTCTGTCCATTTATACAATAAAAAAGGACTTATGTCGTGAACTTTGTATACCAGTTTAAACATTAGTATTATTTCTGCAGTTAGTAATTGGTAAACCAATCATGGTCGTGATTAAAATGTTCTGCAACCGACTAAGTACCAATAATGTTTGTGACTGGTTGACTGACATTTAATCTTTATTAACATCTAAATTAAGTTGGCTGTGTCAGCAGTGTGAACATCCTCTTAAGCCAGATGTAAACAAGAGGCGAGACGGTGCAGTGCCTTGATGCTGGAGGTATTTAAATGAACTTGATGAAAAGACCTTAAAATACTCTCGAAGAAATTATCGATATAGATAACAAATTATATTTTTTTTTTTCCATATAGTACTTTGTAACTCGAGTCAATCCCATGAGATGATAGTTTATTGATAGGTTCAACGTTAGTTCATGTTTCAATCAACTTTTGTAGTGAAACTATTTATTTTGTTTGTGGTTATACAAACCACATACTTAGGCAGCAACAAATACATTGTTGCTGCCTAATACAACTACACAATACTACACAATACACAATATTTTTTTTAATGCATTTTAAAATATTTCACCAGACCCATTAATTTATGTATTAGAACTATTTATAAAAGTATAGTAGACATGATAAAAGACAGCATAAAAATACTCAAAGAATTTTAATATACTATAAAATTTAAAACTATAAACTACGTAGAAAAAGTCGCTCACCTGAGTCCGCCACCACCAACGTTGGCAAACGTTGGCGTTACACGCCAACATGCATTACAAGCGAGGTCGGCACCCGGTGAATGACCAACTGACCCGATTCCCACAGATCGATGCATGCACGCCGGCCCGGTCGATAGTTTTCTTGTTTCTATGTGCTGCGGAAAAGGAATTGTCTTATATTTTTATTGTTGACTTATTTTTAAATTGGTGAGTGTTATTTTCTTTGGCATCTGCTTTGGATGAAATTTAGATTACACTTTTAAGCCCAATAAAAATCTGTGATGCTTTCGATCAATGCAATGGTTTCTCTAAGCTATTTATATATGATACTATTAGATTTAGACTGTACGAATGGCGTAGCGGTTTAAGTGGTCACCTCGCCAATACGCTGCCGCGCCGAGTGTTGTGGGTTCGATCCAAACAACACTTTGTGTAATCCTCAAATTGTTGTTTTGAGTCTGGGTGTTCTTTGTGTCCGATGTTTCAATGTTTGTAAAGTCCCCCGCGACACAGGAATTAATCTTAGTGCGAGAGTTGTTGTTTTTAGATATGTAAATCTACTGTGAAAATAATGTAGTAGAATTCAATCGTGAGACTCTTTTCTTTTCCATTACAAATAATTACAAATATTTGTATGTGTACTCTCCTGATTGCAACTTATGCGGAATAGAAATGGATGCACAAAACGTGCTGATGGAATATGTGAAGAATTGAACTGAAAAGAAAGTACTGATGGAATTGAATTTAAAAACATGGACATTGAATTTAAATCAGTTTGTCGTAGGAATCGCGCAGACTATTGAAACAGTTGTGTATCACTGGTTCAATGTTTTCAGACTGACCCGAGGGTGATGGTGGAATTCGTAAACTAATCTACTCTTAATTGGTAGTACAACCAGTAGTTTGGAATCATTTGTTTTTTTTTAAGACGGCTCATTTGAATTACATTTACAAAATGTTTTTTTTTTTATTAAGGGGTTATATCTATGTGAAAAAAAAAATTTTTTCGTTTTTTTTTACAATATTGATTATGTAAATTCAGGTCTAAGGTTAAATTATTCATTATTTCTAACAATTAAACAATTTAGGGTATAAACTCTATTCCTAGCATGCTATAGATTTTTTTCAATTTTTTTTTTACAATCTGTGTTTCACAAGCATGTCTTAATAGCCCATGTTATCATACAGTTACTAATATTTTATTATCAAAATTATTACTGCTTAAACAACAGTCTCAAGGGCTATTATACGTATTAAATAAAGGGTCTTTAATACCCCAAAGTGTCTCTTACTGCTATTACGAAATAACTTTGGGGCGTTCCAAGGCTCAATGTTACTTGATAATTGAAATATACTCTAGTTGAGGTTTTGGTTGTACGTCATCCAGAACTTCAACGGTTTAATGAATTGGTCCAGATCATGTTCATGAATTTTAGCCGACTGCAAAAGAAGGTGGGTTACATTCTTCAAAGATATGTACGTGTGTATGTATGAGGGTTATATGTGACGCTGTAGACCTAAGGCGACTTGATTGACTCAGATATGTGGTGTTGCTTACATTACGAAATAACTTAGGAAACAAAAGAGAGTTTATTTTAAGTTCATAATGCTGTCTTGTTTTATATTTATTTAACAATTTTATAACTGTTAATGTTAATCATAAATTGTTTGTATTTTTATGTTTTCACTTCTTAACGTTTATTGCATAGTCATATACACATATTTCACTTATAAATACTTAACGCTAACAAGTTACATCATTTATAAAATATTTTTAATACGAGTAACGGTATAACATTGTTTTTGCGACATTTTGAAGCCTTATACGCTGTCGGAATATACTATTAGGACGATTTTAATAATACGTGATATGTCGATATAAATCAAACCGTTTACACCCTAGGGCGTGTCTAAGAAACATCATACATGCATACATATACTAAAAAAATATAACCCTACTTCTTACAAAGTCAGGTATAAAGGGCATAAGTTACTTTTATTCTGTAGAAACTATTGTTTCTGAATATTGAAAATCAATTTTAAGAGACTGAATCGGTTGACGCAAACTATTTTGAGAATAAGGTTGAGTATTGTGCAAAGTACTATAGTAATTATTATTTTACTTTTAAAACCTTCTAAGCATAACTAATTAATTAGGTTTCTGTGAGATTGTTATGTTTCAGATGGCATATAAAATAATTATGTATATTTAAAACAAAACATATAATAATACGACGATTTCTCAAACGCATATTAGTATATAACTAGTAATGAATAAGTACATTAATTTGCTTTGACCGACTTTTACAAAGGCTTATTATGGTTTTCACTTCAATATGACACTTGTTAGTCGCTGTTGAAAGTGTAAACGCAATCATCAATAAGTAATTAGAAAAAGAAAACTTAAAAGATTTTGATTTTAACCGCATTTTGAAATAAGGACTTTTTATTCCAAATTACACTTTTCATCAGAAGATATATAATGCTTCAAAGAGAAGTGACTTATAAGCTCATGTAAACATAAGACCCTCTTGTTGGTTTAGTAGTCAGTGGTTATAATTGCTGAGCGTGACTCGTGCGGTCGAGTCTTTCATGTGTCAAAAAAATTGTGTGATCCAAATATAGTTAGACAGAGCCTGGGTTTTGTCTGTTGCTTCCAAGTTTGTAAAATTCGAAGCGACACAGGGATCAGTCCTGTTTTTTAAATAAAAAACCATGGTGAATATACATATGTATATAGTAGGTATGTATAGGTAGGTACAGCTAGAAAACATTATGATTCAAATATGAATTTAAAAATCAGAATGCTTATATAGAAACTTAGTTAGGGCATTTTGATTATAAGATGTTGAAATCGTCTGTTAATGCCAGGCATGTCCACCCATCTAACCCCTGCAATATACGTCCATAGTACTACTAATCTATTCTCCATCCTCGACATCCAATAACCCAGATGCGGCAGTAATCTCAATAGCCCTACAGTCCGGTCACCGTGTCAAGTGCTACGGGAGATTAGCCCTACGATTACTAGCTGGGTGCTATGCAAGAGCTTAAGATGCACACGTTGCAAAAATAGGGAATTTTGCTTGCTGGACTGTTTACTGACAGGAAACATTTTAGCCAATTTGTATATTTTTTCTTTTTTTTTGTCGGTTTGTAGTCATTAATGAGGTTTTATTAACTACAAGTTTAGTAAACTTACTTTTAAATTCCAGTCTGTTTTGAATTTTTTTTTGATTTGAACTCGGGCCGAGAGTCGAGTTCCTGAAACAAATAAAGTATGAAGTCGAATCGAGCAGAGTATTATACTTTAATTAATAAAGTATCTGTTTAAATGTTTAGCAAATATACGTATTCTCACGCCATTTTGGCTTAAGGATAGGCAGATATACCACCGCTGCTTTTTACACATACACACAGTTCGCAGTGATGTGATCTCATCAGCATTAGTCCACTTTTATAATGTTTATGCCATTCCCAACAAAGGTGGGCACCACCAGCACGCCAGTATGAATTGCCACACATATATTCTTTGCTACCGGAGATATTCATTCAAGTACTAGTTTAGTTTACAGATCGAAACTTTATTACAAAGCATACTTTGATCATGTGGTAACGAGGAACTCAAGAGTACAAACAAATTATTATTCGGAATAAATTAGTTTCGTCCTAAATCACAGACATTTCGGGGTAAGCAATTATAGGATTTAATTTACCAAACAATATAAGTAAGTGTACGGTAAGGAAAATGTTTAATTACGAGGACCAATATTAAGCAGGTACTTACGTAAATCGCTTTATTGACTAAGTTTCATTGGGATTAACAAGAATAAGTGAAATGCTTCAATTGAAAACGATGGGTACAACGATGATACCAAAATTACATTACTGTGTGTCAAATTGGAAATACGCTTCACGATTTCATGATTGAAACAAAGTTGCAATTGATTTGAATTTAGCATCCGGTCTTAAGTTCATAAAAATTAGGTACTTCGTAAAAAAAAATCTACTCAGCTTAGATAGACGTTGTAAAACTGTAGTCGAATAACTTATCCCACGTCTACCAAGCGGTAACCAGTAACAAGTTGGTACTTAATTAGATAAGTTAAAGTTAATTAGCAATACTACGTAGAATTTGAAAGTTTTGAATGTACAAAAGAAGAGGCAGAGGAGTACAACGGTTGGTTCAAACAAATTTAGTTATTAGAGCGTTGTTCGTTAAAAGTTTAAATGGGTTACAAACGTATTCTGTTTAAAATATAAAATTATTTTATACATGAATATTTGCCATTTTCCTTTATACTCCATGGATCTAACGACCGTGTCACCTACTGTCCTTAATTTGTTAAATACAGGAGGACGGTGTGTCAGAATCGAACCGACTAAAGCCACATGGCGTGCCATACTGCGACACTAAACATGTTTAACTGCTATATGTATAATTTCTTTGAAAGTTGTCAGAAGCTTTTGGAACGGAATAATTGTTATACCTTCCTTAATAATTTGTTAACATATACTTTAGCAAATATATACACTTCAATAATATTAGGTTAATGTTTTTGAGTTCCGTGGGTTCTATTTCTTGGAAAGGTTTTGTAACTTGGACTCTTTTGAAATTTATGTAGGGCGGAGGTATTATCTACAACAAACGCTTTAATAAATATAATAGTATACTATTGTCTATCTCAGACTATATTGATGTGCTGTGCCTGGTAACAGATTAATACAGATTAATTGAACTATTACTTTACAGTATGGTCAACCAGCTTCTCTGTACTTTGTTTTATACCTTACGTGTACATAACAGAGTATCTCTCTATCTTGACTTTCAACATTAAACGCTGTTAAATCTACTAAAAAAATATAACATTTTCGAGATTTTAACTGTAAAAATAATGCTCAATAATAAATAAATCAATCTCTCGTGTGATAAGTATATCTATACGTTACACTCTGAAACTTTTATTAACAAATTCAAGTCACTCAATTTAAATATCTAGTTTAAGAAAAGAGTGCTGATTTTATGGAAAATTAAGTATTCCTTTTTGTGGATATTATCTCGTTAGACTATAACAGACGAGATGCAATGGTGGTATCTGTATACAGTAAGATAGATTCTCTACTTTTTAATGCAAATGTGATACAAAGCATTGTTCGCAGACTAAAAAATAAAATAAAGTTGTAAAAATCTTAACCCTCATTAGTTTAAGTGGTACTACGTATTGTGGAATTAAATTCCACACGTGATAATAATTTGTGTAAACCACAACAAGTTGTCCCCTGTAAGTGTTCTCTGTGCCGGTTGTTACATGTTTGTGAAATCTCCTGACACAGGCATATCGTTTTATAGGTATTTTCTTTTAACGAGAAGAAGAATAACAGGCCTAGGGTTTTGGTTGAAGTAGAATAGGGCCACCCTATCTCTTACCGAAAAAGATTACTAAGGGACTGATACTTATCAGACAGTACTGTAAAAACATAATGTGCAGTGCACAGTTGAAGGCAGCAGGCTTGCTCTCTATTACGCAATGGGTACTAAAGTATGGTTATCAAAATGTGGGAGTTTATTATTGTATATAAGAAATATAGTTAAAAATACCCGAAAGTTAGAGTAGATGTACTCTGTAAGTAATTGAAATTTCAAACATTATCTAAGGTACTTTGAATAGAAATAAGTTACATAAGACCACTGTAAAACAATATTTCTTTGTAACATTTGACTTGCAAGTCTAAATGAATTGTAGGCCGTCTTGGTAGATTGTAGAACTGAAATATTCAGCGGGGCCGCGAATAAATAATATATTTTCAGATCAAGGTAGTGTCTGTTGTATATGTGATGTTCTTAGAAATACGATCGATGAGTTATTTATGTTTGGAATCGTCAATCTTAGACCGTGGAGTGATATTTTTACTGTCAATCGTACTTACTTGAGATTTTGATGAGATTGAAAGAGTTATAAGTCTATATTGTTCTCTATCGATTGTTAGGATAACTACGATAAGAAACCGTAACCTTTAATGAAGACTGAACTTAGGTATAGCGTTAGATGGCATATGTATTGTAATAGTATAATATACAAACTTACTTAAGTTTAAAGTTATCGTGATCAGAGATAGTGGCAATAATGTGTCAGGTCATTGTCATATGATAATGGCACATCGCAAACACAGGAAAGTATTTTTTAATCTACCAGTACTAAGATTAACATTAAAATGCATTAAGAGAGTTCCAAGTGAAATTGCAAGAAGAGCATAACTTGTTATTGAGTTATTTTTTGAATAATATTGAATTTTTATTATTTGATCCCTATATAGAGTAAACAATACTTAGCGATTAGCGTATAGAGCGTCTTCTACACTCATCAGACCTTTCACGCACGCTCGCTGGTTACGGGTGCTTTTAATTTGGCCGTTCTTCTGTACACCGGCGATCTGGTCAGAATAAGTTTTTGGATTTTCATTAACGTTTTGTATAAGGTAACAATAATAGTGCTGGGGTAAGTTACATGCAGTCTTTTGGTTAAGTGGTTGGATTTAGTGTTATTGTGATATTACTTTTGCGTTTTGAAACAGTTTTTCAAAAGCCAAGGAATATCATAAATGACCTTATGATAATCTTCAAGTTCAAGTTTATATTTTTTTAAGAAAAATGACTATAGGTACCTAAAGTAAAGACAAATCATCATATTGTGTTAATACTAATGAACACATTGACTTGGCCTATTCCATTTTATTTTATTTTTTATTTATATCTCTTTCTTGTACACCATAAACGTACAGAAAAATACAGAAATGATTGCAAATATTTTGGTATAACAATTGGCGGTCTTATGTCTCTATCAAAATAACAATGTTTGGACCTACTTGTAAAGAATCGAATGTCGAATTGGACAGCACCATATATTGACAGTTCAGACGGTTTTTACAAAAGTAGAACTGTCAGCTATTTATCAGAAAAATGATAACTATAAAAGTTAAAAAAAAAAAACACATTTTAATTGTCCGTCACATTCTCTATACAATATTTACTTACATAATAATAGATATACAAGAACGACAATATCCCCGAAGATATAAGCAGAAGCGTATCAATCAAACTCCCACAGATTGACAACCATAATTTAACTACAATGAGGTATGAAGAGAATTCACACTGGGCAATCGCCACTAGAAAAACTCACGTCAATTAGGTTTTTGGTAATCACAATATTTGACCTTACAGAATTCAAATTAAGATACCATAACACATTAATTCAATAAAAATATAACTGATATGTAACACAAATACTGATTTATTGATAAACATAGTAATTCTATCTTGAAAACAATTATTTCAAAACTTACAAATAAATCTCCAACAAAGTAAAGATAACAAAAATATAATAATTATTTTCGGTATAAAATACGAGTACCTAGTCAATAGTTTAAGACATAGAACCCTCACAGAGAGCATTGACATATCAAGTGGCAACTCTAAATAAATGACCTATTAATGAGACTTTTCATTCCGAAAACAAACAACATAAGTGGCACTCACACGTAGGTATCACGGCTTTCAAAATATAAGCGTTTCTCAAATTAAATTCAAGCTCTCTTACCTCTCGGGATCAAATTATCATACCCTTTGCACCTGCACTCAAATTTACATTTACTAAGATTGTGACTTACTGTTTTTTAATTAAGGTAAGTGTCACTTTAAAGTACGATGCCATTTTAAATAGACGAACGACTTTTATTTCCTTTTTTTTGTATCAATTATAATAATTTATTTAAGCAGTTTGGCTGTGATAACTGCGCGTCCATTAGACGGTGTATATGTATATATGAGTGTGTAATGAAGACGGCAAATAATAACACCTTTCAGAACCCTGAGAATCATAATCAAAATAATAAGACTTACCGCTAAATAAACACTAAAAACTTTACCTACTCAATTTTTAAAGCACTTTACAATTTAATATTTGCAGTGTAAGACCTGGTGATTGTTTTTGTTTGATGATGGTTGTGTACGTTATAATTTGATAACAAATATATAATAAAACAGTTTTAAGACACTATTTGTGTAATAAATAACGCTGAAAAGAAGGCTTTGTTTAAATATGTAATTAAATGTGAATTCTTATTATCAAAAATACAAAAATACTACGCTAATACACAGTTGTTCACTTTCTCCAAACGGTTTGTGATTTAAGAGATAAATGTTTTACACAAAGTTGACAGTCTGTACAGTCACACCAGTCACAACAATCGTTTAACACTTCAATTCTATTTAGTGAGCTTATTCTGTGTTTCCATCACTAATGCATGCTTTCAGACACAAACCACGGTTTATATGTTAAAATATATTTATTGAATTAGTATTCTGAGCTTCATCAAGGTTATCGTAAAGTGTTGTCTTATAAATAGATTAGAAAGATGATATTTCTTTGACATGCCTTCGAACCTAAATTGTCAGATTAGACATATGAGGTGTCCTTCAAATCTTATTGATGGGAGTGACAGATGGCATAACATTGCGAGATGACGTCACCAAAAATATTAAGAGGAAATCAATCTCGGTGGAGTAGGATTGGGAAACCCTAACTCATCCCGTGAGTATCGTAAAATCGATCACACAGTGTATGCATTGCTAGGAAAACGCTCCCGCAATAAAAGACAGTCTATTGTACTAATGATATCTTTAATGTTTAGTCAAAAAAAAAATTGATACCGATAAAAAAAAAATGGTTAGCACAAAGTGAGCGCTAGACATTCTTCTGCCTACCTCTTTGGGTATATAGGCGTGAGTGATTTGAGTGTGTCATAATTTTAATTGTTAGATATGTAGTACGACAAGGCGAGGTAATATATTCACTTGCTGTAAAGAAGAATTTGTCATTCATGTTATGTACAATAAATGAGATGAAGGGTACTTGCCTTTTACTATGCCTTTAACAACAATTATTACAAACATTTGTTTTTTTTTTCAGATTGATATCACTTTTATTTATTTATTTATTTATTTATTTAAAACTTAATGCACAAAATGCACACAGGCGGACTTAATGCCAAAGGCATTCTCTGCCAGTCTACCTTAGGGTGATGTAGAAATGACTGAAGTAAATTAATATTAAACAGTAATAGTAAATAAGTTAAAGAAAATAAAGGGTATAATTATCATATCAGAAATAAACATAAACAGATGTTAAATATATCTACAGAAATATAACACATATTATCATACACATACATATGCTTTACATACATACATACATACATATACATATATATATATAGTCTATCGTTGAGATGTATCTGCCAGTTTATGGAGGAGAAGAGCTCGAACCTTGGTCTTACTTTTATATTACATTTCATATCCGACCAGTACCAGCCATCTTAATCGGATGTTATTAGTGCGCGAACACGACGATGTGACAAGCAGTAAACCTTTTGTCGTATGCGAGGAAAGGTAACAAAACCCAGCCGGCAAATCACTTCACAATATTGACTTTCAAAATATACAATTTACATGTTGAATACAAGTGTTAGATTTCCCATTACGTTACACAGAATCAGAATGTATCAGGTTATCTTGACGCCAGTGGTTTGGTAATTGAGTCTGCAATCACTTAGTATAGAAACATATGGATTAATATGCTTAACATAAATTAATACTCGAATCAGAAACACTCGAGGTTACATATGGAAAATATAATTAGAGTACGTTTTAAAAACTTCCTTCCTATACAGATATATCGAGTATCACTCTTGACATTTTGTCAAATCCTCAAAATTGTAAGATTACCAAGATTATGAATACCTGTCAAGTAATACACATTAGAAATATATACAGACAGACTAGCAAACCAGTCCGAAATATATTTGGAGAAAAGTCTACAGCTAAATCTGAATACATCCCTTCAAATATGGATCCTATCTTTTACACAGGCTATCATGACTAGCCTGTTGGTCTAGTAGCTACTGATCCTGACTGCTAAGCCACAGGTCGTGGGTTGGATTCCTCATTCGGACAAATAATTGTGTGATGGGCAAGAGTATTTGTGGGCAAGATTTTGGGTGTAATTTATGTATATGTTTTGCCTTTACAAATATAGAAGTATGTTTACCATCCGTCTGGTTACCATATAACAAGCTCTGCTTAGTTTGGGATCAAACGACCGGTATGAGATATGTGAAGATACTTTTATATCACCTAAATTGTAACAGATATAATCAAAATAAACAGTATATCTCGCATCATCGCTATACTACTAAAATTTTAACGCTTTAATTCAAACGCAATTTATTTAAAATAATATAAAAATAGTCTATTATAAAAAATATTTAAAATTGTAGATCAAAACACACAGGGTAACCGCAACTCAAAAGGTTGTCTCTCAAATGTAAAATTAATATTAAATAGATAAAATTATTAAATATCTGCTTGTGTTGATCTATAACCGCCCGTTTCCAAATGGTTGAGCTTTATGAGAAGAACTCTTGAATACAAACTCATGGCCACTCTAAAGTAATAATAATAATCTATCTTAAGACAATATAATTTTTATAACCTTTGTAATGAAAACAGAGAAATAAGTTTGATTTGTTTTTCAAAGAAAGTAAAACTATTAAGTTATTAGAATTTAAAACCAATTACTGAAATATACCGAATATAATATTTTCGACAATGAAACACTATTAACCGCGTCAATGGAAAGCTTATGTATAAAAGCTTTTGTAATACTTAGAGGTAGATAGACGTGTACTAAACGTCCACATTTTGCCTACTATAATTAACTTTTTTTACTTTCGTATTAGAGAGCAAGCCTATAGCCGTCACACTTAGGAATTAAATGTCAATTTTGGGAACATATATGGTCATAGGGAGGATAGATAAGAAAGGAAAAGGATAATTCTTATATTCGACTGCACGGATGGTGTAGCGGTGTAAGTGGTCACCTCGCCACCACGCTGCCGCGTCTAGACGCGGCAGCGTGGTGGCAAATTGAGAATTACACAAAGTGTTGTCACACTAGTGTTATAGGCTCGATCCCCGCGCTGGACAACACTTTGTGTAATCCTCAATTTGTTGTTCTGAGTCTGGGTGTTCTTTGTGTCCGTTGTTTGAATGTGTGTAAAGTTCCCCGCGACACAGGAATTCATCCTAGTGCGGGAGTTGTCTTTAACGTAATAGGGGGTAAGTCTATTACCATCCTCCGGGCACTTTTGGGAATTGGAATGGGAATGGGAAATATTGACAGGAAGAGTAGGATAGAGAAGGAAGGAAACGATATAGCTTATAAAGATAGATTTGAAAAATATTTTTATTTGTTAATATATTTATTATATTACGTATTATAGTTTAAATGTTTTGTTGTTATCTTCCAAAAATGTAATATATTTTGTGGATTTAATTGCAAAATATTGTTCTGTATGTTTTCTCGACATATGTACAAGATTAATTACATCATTTTAGTATAGCTTATCGTATTTCTACCACAACTCAGTCTTGACATCCATTTGATATCTACAATGTCAATTAAATGAAATTTCCTACCAATGATATTCTTGTTACTATACACTCGACCTAATATAATATTTCAATGAATTTTACATATACTTCAATTTACACTTCGTAAGGTTAAATGAAGCATAAATAATGTACTGTTACCTATCAAGACAGTATATATACAGTGTATGTACAGTACTAATTGGCAAAAAGTAGGTGTTTAATACACCTCTGCCTTATAGGAATACAAGCGTAAGCGTGTGTATTAGATGACGCGACAAGCAGTACTTACCTTAAAGCATCGTATATTACTTTTTCGCCGACTTGAAACCAGATTATTAGTGGTAGAGCCATGCTTAGGCACGAATGGGCCGGCTCGACCGGTGCGATACCACGGCCTCACAGAAAATCGGTTGTGAAGTAACGCTTGCATTGCATTTCCCCGAAATGAGTGAGGTTTCCGGAGGACCAAATCCTCCTCTCCCCTCTCCTCTCCCCTCACCTCCTTACTCCTCATACCCCCTCTCTTCTTTCCGCTCCCTGCATCCCCCATCCCTCATCACCCTCATCACCCTGGAAGCGCACTTGCGACTCTTGAGAAGCGGGTGTCCATGGACGGCGGTTGTCACTTACCATCTGGTGACCCGTATGTTCGTCTGTCCCCCTATAGTATAAAAAAAAAGGGAAGATTCTCAATTCGACTGTTTGCTTATATATGCGTTTATATGATCAGTGTGTGAACCACTATTATACTTTTTTTTTTAATTGAAAGGGTGGTAGTTGTTGTATACTTGTTATATAGTTTTTTCGAATAGTAAGTATTGGTCTAATAAGTAGTGACCTGTTGTATAGTGCAAAATTAATCGTGTGTCAGCGTATATTTATAGTTCATCGGCTATCAATCTCTCTAGGTGACCCGAACTTATTTCTACAACTTTAAACTGTCTCGTTTGACGATGAACGCTTTAAGTATGATAACCTCTCGAAGGACGAGTGACATCTTTAAGTGTTTGGTTATTGACGTCGGGTCTATTGGGACCTGCAGTTTAATAGACCAAGCTAATATTGGAATGACATATTGATTCATTATGTACTTCAATTAGTTTCCATGTCAATGTCTCTCGAGTTAAAGATTTTTGATGAGAATATTTTGATCTGAGTGAGGTGAAGAACGAATGTGCAAACATTGAAATTAAAACGGCCGTCTAATTTATCAAACTCAAACAAGGTTTTATTAAAACACAAAAATGTGCAATGGTGGTCTTAATTCCGCAGGAGTTCTCTGTCACATATCTTGAGGAGATTTTGTGTTTCAATACGACTTTATTTGTTGGTATTTTCGGCTATATCTTCAAAGAGTTCACACGTCATACAGTCAGATGTTCTTTTTTTCTTTCCTACAGTGCAAGAAGGAAGGTTAAGTAGGAATGACGTTCTCACGTTGCATATTTTTTTTCAATAATTCTCTTAGGTTTAAAGAAACTTTATTCTCCAAAAAAATACAATGTTCACTTGAATGAGAATCATATATTATAAAAATATAATTTGGGTTGTCTTGTGATTGTGACAAATGGTATACAGTCGAAAAATTATATTATAATTATGTATTTTTTTAATTAAATTATGTATGTAGTAGTGCTGAAATGGCTTACACACTGGATACGTGTTATGAAACCCTTGAAGGTATAAAACATACATTACAATTATCGTTCAATATATTATTTACTAAGTCTGTTTTTTTTTTTTTTTTATAATATAGGGGGACAGACGAACAGACGGGTCACCTGATGGTAAGTGACACCGCCGTCCATGGACACTTGCAACTCAACGTCGTGTGACAAACGCACTATGACAGCGCGTTTGATTGTCAGGAATGCATGCGCGTCAGTCAGATATAGTACAGGAGTTTGTTACTTACTTTTATTCCAATATTAGATTGAAATTTGGTGAAGCTGTTAGTTCGGGATATTTTATTCAACTATTAGTTAGGGAAGTTTATGCGTTTCTTTAATAAAAGTTATATTTTTAATTAGTAGGCCTATACTTTAATATGCTAAAAATATTAGTTTTTGTGTACAATACTTTTGTGTCATAAGAATTATATAGTTTTCATTTTGGGTAATTTTTAAGTGTTCAATATTAGTTTTCGATGCTGATCCCCAGACTTCAATGACATAGTCTAAATAATATCACTGACTTATAAACGGTATATTTTACTTTGGGAGGTAAACAAATTCGATCTTTGCCAACGACCCCTTCTCTTATTAACAGACAGACATTGTTATTATTTTTATACAAGTTTCTAAGAAAACCTTGTATAACCTAAAGTTTAAGATACAACGCAGAACGCTGTCCTTTGTCGTATGTAACTAAGATTGATAAAGGTTTTACATACGACTGACGTATGGCCTGATCCCTGTCCTAAATGAGGCCACGTACCTAATTTTAATAAAACGCTAAATGTAAAAAGGGTTCTAAAAGGACTTATGGGTCATAATACAGTCCACAGCAGTCGGTAAAATTACTTGGACTTCGCGGCTGACATACTTGGTATGCAACTCTGACCTAATTAAGCTCTTGTTTAAAATCTCCGATTTGTCCGCGTACACAATATCCCTTTCCTTGCCTTTAAGTATTTCCCTTAGGATACACACAATTTTTATAATAATTCCCAAATTATCTGATAATTGACGGCAAAAGACTTTCCCAATGTTATGCTAGTGGAATCAAATTCTGCTTAGTACACCTCTGTCTAAGTGTGAGAGTAATGGTATCCGCATATATCATTTTATCAAATACTGTTATGCCGTAAAATTATTATACTCAGAAGCAGCAATCAACAGGAAAACTATGTTATTACAAAAAGAAACTGGTTTATTATGTCAGTTTGGCACAGAGTCAGTAAACTTCGTTACTCATCTAACACTGTTTACCAGAATGTAGCACAGACTGCGTAAAGTCACATGTTAGAAGATTTGTTGGGACCCGGTCATAGGTTTTTAGACCAACTGGCAACTTTCTATGTAACACACGCCTAGTTTATAAATTGTTTGAGAAATATTATACATATAAAGACGAAATGCGTTGCAGGGCCGCTGGGACCGGTGAACCGGTCAAGGGTTGCGTGATGACGTAAGAAATAAATAACGCGGAAAAAATGTTCCTAGAGTTTCTTGTCTGTTATTTTAAATATTAACTACGTATTTGAACGCTCAACTAGCTTTATGATTGAATAATTCCTACTGCGACTAAAATACCTGGCTATTTCAAAAATACTGAACAGTTTTTTTAGAAGTAGGTGTATGTTCATTTTGACATGACTAACGCTTGTATTACACTGCTTATAATAGAAAATGAAATTTAAGATATTTTTAAAATTAATTTTGCATAAATGGAGAATAATTGGTGAGATACCACAAAGAGTTTTTTTTATGCGATATGGGGCAAACGAGCAGATGGGTCACCTGATGGTAAGTGATTACCGCCGCTCTTGGACACCCGCAACTTAAGAGTCACAAGTGCGTTGCTGGCCCTTTAGGTAGGAGTACGATTTTTATTTTTTTCCGATATTTTGATTGTCTTTATTTTAACGTAACCCTATCAACATACATACATACATACACTTACCACTCTTATTACTCCTGTATCTCTAACTCCAACTTTTAGCTAGCCACAATTTAATGCCACTTTCGTAATAGTGGGCAAGCGGATTGCCGTCAATAGCACAATGTAGACTGTCTGACAGAGAGGATCGATTGCTTAGGGATGGGGTGGCCCTGGGTGTTCTACTCCACCCATAAACAAAATTGAGCAACGAGGTATACCAGGTAAACAATGTTATCTATTGAATAATTGCAATCATTAACTTCAAATATACCAATAAATGGTTTTATTCAAGAGAACAATTTTGATTAAAATTAAACGACATCTTAACAAAGTCAGTATTATTGAAATTCCACGTTGAATTCTTTTAAGGCCGAAAGGCTGACCTATATTGATTCATTCTCAATAGGCTACTGTAATTATAGAAGTAAATAAAAGTTATAAAGGTTTTGAACTAATTATTTACAAAAACTGGACCCACCCAGGACAAATGATTGTGTCATGATCATTTCTTTGTGACAATTGGGTGCAATTTATCGATAACCTGTGTGTTATGTATTCAAAAATATATAAGTATGTTTATCAAGCAACAAGCTCTGGTTAGTTTGGGATCAAACGGTGTGTGAGATGTGAGGTTATTATTATATTATTATTATAATTATATGTGAAGGTTAGTATACCAATACTTTATGGTAATAATAACTACACACTATACTCGTATAATATGAATGTGGGTAAAAACACTACCTAATTTTCTAGCTCACAGCAATCTTTTGTAAGATGTAAACGATACGCCAATTGTCTTCAAATTGATCAGAAATATGCTTTATGCTAAGTTCAGGCAGTCCGTGTGTGAGTGAATTATACATATGTATATATATACCATAACCATATACCATAACACGGACTGAAAGAATATCTTTCAAGACAAAGGTCCGAGACCATCTCTTTTTTATAGTGGTGTGTGTTTATGTATGTATTCTAACATATATTTATGTGTAAATGTGTCATTACATATTTAGGTGTATATGTGTCATTGCATTTTTATTTTTACATATTAGGATATATTTTCTTCCTTTAACCGTGTTTAGAATAATGTTAATCAAAACATCATCCAAAAGTAGACTGGCAGAGAATGCCTATGGCATTAAGTCTGCCTCTGTACCTTGTACCGTGTGCACAAAGGGAAAATAAATAAAAAATATGAACTAAATTTTGAAATTACAAAACCCTTTTTATATGGTATGCAATGTTTTTTGGTATTTTTATTAAAATTATCATAACAGAGCTATCTTACCATTGCTCGTCATTTATTGTTGTACGACTGAAGAGAAAATACAGATAATTTTCCTGTTGAGTTGATTTATGGGGCGAGGCTGATGACAATGGTTTTGGGGAACAAAATCAACACTTGACCTGATTCATTTCAATAAAATTCCTCTAAACATGTAGATATTGGCAAGCCATCGATAACTATAATAAAATTTATCCCATACTCAGTTTGTTTTACTGTATGGTAAGTTGCAAAATGTGTAAAAGCAAGGTTCTATTCATAATATCTACTTGTCTGACGTGTTTATGGTTTGTTTTAAAAGAGGTTACATGTCCTATTAGAAATTTTGTAATTGAATATTAATTTTAAGTGTTTGTTCTTAAATCTCTCTGATATATATCAATGAAGGAAAGTAAAAAAGTAAAGGTACTACAAACTAAATATAAGTAAATATAAGATCTGTTGCTGGATATTCTACATTTCGATCATTGTAACTGTTACGAGAGCATATAAAATATAGTACGGGGTCAATTTGTGTTGCATTAAAACATGTTTTCTGTTGAAAACGAAAGGCTAAAACATTTTGTCACAATGTTTTTTAGGAAAAATGTTATTCGCTTTTGGCTCTCGATAATATTGAACAATATTAAAAAAAGGAAAGTGAATTAAAATAACATTTTCTTTGATTCGCTTTTATATTAGTACTGTTTTATATCCTTTCGCATTAAAACAATATGCATACAAATCCTTTTTCGTTTACGGACTGTTTTGATAAAATTCAAGTCTCAAACAAAACTTGAGCAATCCTTCATCGGTATTAAATTCTAGGATTACCGTTTTATGAGTGTAGCGTCGTGTATCGGAGGTTAGGTGGAATAGGCTGACCGTTACAATTAAATACGGGTTTATATGTAGTAAATGCAAAACATCTTGTTCGTTGTGATAGCAAGACTTGTTTAGTTAATTTTATTACTATCTTTGGCGTTCATCAAGATAAAGTTTGAGTAGAAAATCTAGGATTTCGAATAATTTTAAGCTTAAGAGTTTAAATCCAATGTACGGTTTGTTGAAATCTGTTGATATCTGTTTTTAATAGAAGTTATTTATTCTCTTTTGAGGTATTTATGACATTTTTTGCCCTCGCTCTGCTTGGTTTAATTATTTTCTCTTTTACACTTCTCAATAAGACTTTTTTGTTTTGTGCCTGTTATTTATCATATAATCTTCTCAAAAAAGACAGTCATAAGGTGCCCGATTGACGGCAATGAGCTTGCCCCTATAACGTCAGTGGAATCAAACTCTTATTGGCGAAATTCGGGTGTTTTATACACCTCTGCCTACCCCTTAGGTGTTACAGGTGTAAGAGGGAGCATAAGTATGTATGTATGTAGAAAATATTTATTTTCAGTGTTAGACTATTAACTCTGCTTAGTTTGGAATCCGACGGGCGTATGTGAGATATGTGAAGTTGCTAGTATTATTCTCTTTATTTAATTAGATAAATATATAAATTACGTTTTTAAAAATAGAAGAAAAACAAAATATATACAAAAATATAAAAATAGTTTACCACCGGCATCGGGTACAGAGACAAATCTACCGGTGGTTAAGGCTCCAGAAGCCTTTTGAATCAGGCCCTTTATCTAGCTACCTAGCGTTAGATTTTTATCATATAGTTTCTTTATATAATTTGCAATTTTCACAATGGATAATCATCTCGACATGGTGCTTCTTTCGCGCCATTTTGAGATGATCTAATATTCTTATTTCAAATATTTGACAATATTTTCTTCACTGCTTTTACTGCAGTTGTTTTCGTCGCTATTAAAACCAAAAAAGAACCAAGATATCTACTACACGGTACACGCGCTGCACATATGCTTTTTTATAATATATTATTGTGTGTGTTTATTATATCAATACAACCAAAATACTAAAATCTACATATTTAAATCGTTCCCATCGTGAACAGCTCCTTTTATGAAACTTGTCTGGCCAATGGAGTATAATAAACACAATATTACCTCCTGATCACCGCTAGACCTCAGTCTGCTGCCATTCCCCGGAGCTTCAAATTTTCAGCCACTAGATTGTTTATTTTTTTTTATAGAAGTCTATCATAATGACTACTCTCTGCCTGATGGAAAGCAACAATTGTAGTCTAACAGTGGTGATTACCATCCTCATTGCATGGTGACCCACACTATGGCGGCCTGGTGAGATGCTTTTTCACGCCCCGCTTAAAAGACCCGGGATCAAAATGGGAGGTATTGTTTTATGTATTAAATTTATATATTTTTTTGTTTGATTTTTCCTTTTTTTACTTTATTTATTGATTTTCATTAAAGTCTGTACATAAACCATAAGCATAAGTACAGGTAGATATAAGAAACTCCAAAAACAGAACTTATTACTTTTTCATCAAAATATAGGAACGTTCCTATAGAATCTATAGGAACTGAAGCACGGTTAATAACCGTGCTTCAGTTCCTATAGATATCAAACACCACTTATCGATACATTTCACAACTCAAACTTGATAGTGTTGGCCCACGATTGTTTACGCACATTTTGTTTACCCACATTAGCGTCATAAAATCTAGTCGTATTTTATGTGAGCTCTATTTAGTTAGAGAACTCGGTGTTCCCGGCACCATCCAGTTCGAGTTATAGGTACGCAACCCTGACTTGTTTGAGCTATTGCTGATACTCCCCAATCCATCCGTATAAACAATTTCGTTTCATTCCCTTTCTATACTACCTTTCCTGACAGTATACTCCAAATTTCCACACCAACTACCCAAAAATGCCCAGATGACGCCATGCCGGCTTGTCCCCTATTACGTAAATGTGACTAAATTGTGTGGGTGTTAATTTCGCCTACGCTTTCGGGGATATCTATAAAGCATTTATATATAAATGTATATATATATATATATATATATATATCAACAGTCATATAGTGTAGTTATGTGGTTGAAAAAAGTTCGCTTTTGAGGGGCTTCTATCTGCCGCCTTTCAGGGATGTAGACGTGTATTATATATAGTAGTATATTTTATATGTTATATGCTAAGAATATTTTTCATAGAGTAACAGACTAGTTTAGGTTATTGATAAATATATATGTGTATTTATAAACTGTTTCTAAACTAGCAAGAAAATAAATCCGTTTGATTATCTCTTTTTAAAAAAGACATCTCCCGCACCAGAATTAATTCCTGTATTGTATTAGTCGAATCTTTGATAACTAAAATTTCTAAATACAAAATTTTATATCAATGTTTAAAAGTGGGTGAGTTTATTTGTTTGCTTGAACGCGCTTATCTCAGGAATTTCTATTCCAGTAACAAACAATCTGCGACTCTTAGGAACGAGTTGGCTGTAAGTAGGTAGGTACTTTTGTGTGTGTTAAAATAAAATACAGTTCGAGAAATTTCTTCCTTCCAAGAAGGAATCATTCATTAATTGATGAAACAAACGTTAATCATTATTCAAGTTTTGGTAAACCATCGTAGGCCAGTGGTTGTTATTCAATATCTCGAATATCAAAATCACGAATTCCTCAATTCAGTAAGTTGAAATAGAGGATCATTGAAAACATTCAACGTTATAGATTTATTATAAAATATAATTTTTAGAGTAAGTATTTTAAAAGATTTTCAGTGTCTCAGTTAGCTCTTTTAAATTAGTTTACGATATAATCGTATTTCCAGACCGATACGATCTTCAAACCTTCATGAAAAGAGCGTAATCCTACCTAATAGGCCGGCAACGCACTTGTCACTACCCTTCTGCCCGTTTGCCCCCCATCGCATATAAAAAAAATATCCATGTGAGTTTCCGCAGCGTCAGAATAATATCCAATTTCTATCTTGTTTAATTTATATTTATTTTGTGCCAACTAGCAGTCTAAGTATTATTATGTAAGGATTTCTCTCTCTGTAGGGAATAATCCTTCTTAAAGCCTTACTTTCTACAAACACAAATTAACACTAATTAACACAAACTTAATCCAGAAACATATTAAATTTGTAAATCGCATGATGTATTTGAATCATGTCCTGACTAAAGCTACAAACCGATGCCAATTAGATAATAATAATATTGGGGATTTTGAACATCACCCTGTCTAAGAAAAGTTACATATCAAGTCGTCTGGCAACTAGCCGCTTTCCTAACAAATTCGTGCCAAGAAACGTAACCTACATATTGGATCTAACAAAGTTTGCTGACATAGACCCACTTATACAGGTTGGTTCTTGTTTTGCCAGTAGGTACTAGAATAGTTGTTGAACAGTACTATCTATAATACATTAAGCTTATTAGTTTTTAACAATTAGGAAAAATAAAACATCTTACTATTTGTGTCGAAATATAAATAAATATGTTTAAATTCAAATCCCTTAATGTTTAAGAATAAAATACAAAGAGTATCTAATACGCATTATTATTTTTTTTAACTACTTGTAAACTATATCACTATTAACTTAATAGGTAAAAAGAGCTTTCTGGTTCTAAGGGAACGTTAACATAATATATATTTTCTACAATTAAACGAAGTCAATAAAAACATTTGACAGTACTAAAATGGACCCATTTCCCCGTCTTCTACAGTCAATTTCTTGCTATTTGACCCAGAGCTAGACCTCTTAATCTCGTTAGAGCCTTGGAGCAGCCTCACTTACGACTGTTATCTCTAATGACTACTGAAATTACCAAATTATTACAAAGAAACCTTCTAATCAGACTATTTTGTTTGTACTAAGGAATTAACTGGAAATTGAATACTAATCTTTGTATTACACAAGATGTTACGCAATAAGCCGTTTAAGCTTTCTTCAAAAAGTATTTAACTAAAAACTATTATGTAAAGATGTTACGCAACTAAGAAAGTAGTATTCAGGCTGATAGCGATTCTAAGATAGTCAGGGATGCAATTTTCCGCTTATGCAATCAGATAGGCAGACTGAGTCTACGAGTATACATACAGTATTTCAACGGAGCAATTATACAAATATTATATTTTAATAAATATATAAATATAATAAACAGATCGATTTGATGCGTTATTTTAAATGACCTGATTGAGATGGTTGGTTGGTGGAGGATTTTTCAAGGGGAGTATTTTCTTTTATTTTATTTATAGTTATATCTTTAGTTATACTTGTTCGGTAGCGGTAGAGCCATGTTTAGGCACGAATGGGCCGGCTCGACCGTTCTTTTTTCCCCTACCCGCATCAACCAATCCCTCATTACCCTCAAAAGCGGGTAGCGCACTTACGACTCTTGAGTTGCAGGTGTCCATGGACGGCGGTTGTCACTTACAATCAGGTGACCCGTCAGTTCGTCTGTCCACCTAAAGTGTAAACAAAAATGGTAATGGGAAAATATGGATTTGCTAAGTACAACCAATATATTAAGCGAATGATTTTCAAATAGTTATGAGTCGTGTTTTTAGTTATTATAATCAAAGCAAACAGGTTAGTATGATTTTATTCTGATTTCACTTTATTTTACCAAAAAAATAAATAAAAAATGGACTAAATTATACGAAATATACATATATAAAGGAGTGATAGGATTACTTACTAAAATAAATTACTTAGACAGCTCTGATACGACATGAATAAATTTAACTTTATCGCTTTTGACATACCTACGTTAGCTTCAACTCACCAAGTCTATTTAGAGGCAAAGAAATTGAAAATAATATTTGAAAACCACTCGAGAGGTCCAAACCCGACGCCTTTTCAAACACTCGTGAAAATACTAAACCTTGACGCATTCTTCAATAGGCTTCTTTTATCAAACATGGTTCTTATAAATATCAAAAATCTATCAGTAAATTATTTTAAAACACTACTACAAAATTTCTATAGCTTCTAATTTATTTTTTTATCATTCTTATTAAAATAATGGAAGATAATGAAAGACAAAGTTTTCTTATTTTATTGTTCTGATCTATGATAGAACTACAATATCAAATAGCTAAGATGACCCGTGGGGGTATTTTACTAAGCAAAAAAAATTCAGCAACTGTAAGACTTAAAACTGTACACACTCAATAAATATTGTGAAGTAGATGAGATATAGAATAGGTCGTTAAGATGCTACGATATTACTTTTTGACGGCCACTGTGGCTTCAAGTACTAAAAAAACCATTTGCACAAAACAGAAATCGAATTTCCTCATCTTCTAACGTAAACGCCAAATTGTACCACAAGACCAATCAAAAGTCACAAAAATAGTCCACTGCAGTCCACTGTTGGACACACGCCGTTCCAAATGTGCCACATAGAATGTGGATCATCGCCTTCCGCATCCACACCAATGGAATAATATATAAACTTTCAAAACACTGTGCATTTTTACCACTGCTTACACTGAAAACATTATCATAATGAAATGTCCTAATAATTTGTTCTAACAACCTGTACCTAGTGACCAACAAATATCTTTAAATATAAAATATAATAATTCGTAAATGTATGCAGTGTATGCCGTCTGGGAGTTTTCATTCGAACCTCGGGTGCACTTACTGATACAAAATCTAATTAAACATTTGGTAACAAACAACGTCTTTATTTAATGCAAAATCTTTGTAATGTTATCATGGGACAATGTACGCTATCATAATTCTATTATAATTGCTGAATATTGACTTTTCGGTCTGTTTAAATTGCTTTAGTCATGTGCCTTATATACCTCTGGCCTTCGAATATCTTAGGATATGTAGCGCTGGTGTCTTATTTTAGATAAGGTACTATGGAAGCCAGCTGATGTTCTTACACCGACCCCAAATTAAATTTGGATAAAGTGAGGAAGACGATGATACTATGTTCTTAAGATATTGGTCACCATTTTTTTTTAACTGCAGTACTATTACAAGTACTTAACCATTAGCTATCTGTACATGTTATGTAATAGGCTATTCTTATACAATTTAATTAAGAACAAATTACAATGGCGTCAATGTAATTTAAAATGTAATTTAAGTTCGTTTTTATAATACATTATAAAACCGAACTTGCCTGAATTAGATTATCGGGATTTATAGAATCCAATTCTCATGTTCACTTGTTATATTTTGTGTCGCTTATTTACTAATCATTCTTTATAGGTTTTTCTATAGACTGACATAAAAAAATGTCAACTTTGCATACATCCATTGTATTACCACAATTTTACAATAGAATTGTATGCAAAGTGGTGTTATATTATTAGGCCGCTACAAAAGAACTACAATAAGTTTCATTTCTATTCGTATATCATCGTTCCGAAAATATAAACGCATCAATACCTTACATAAATGGACTTTGACCGGAGACGCAGATATACTTGTAAAAAAATCCACAATCGATGTTATAAGTCTTCTTAAAATCATAGTATTACATCTACAACACAGATTCAGACCGAACAAATCTCGATAACATAAAAATACAATAATAAGGGGAGGGGAAAAGAGGGGAGAGGAAAGAGGAGAGGGTAAATTGACCCTCCGGAAACCTCACTAATTTCGGGGAAATCCAACGCAGGCGTTGCTTTACAACCGGTTTTGCGAGGCGGTCCATTCGTGCCTAAGTATGGCTCTACCTCTAGTAAAGCCTGTTATAATTCCCCAAAAGTTTACAAAAGTAAATATAGGTCTTTAGTTCAATCTTATTAAACTCTGTGTTTTAACACTATTTAAGCTATTTGTTAATAAGTATTTTCAAAATATATTATATAATTACTAATACATGCTTCGAAACTACCAAAATATACACAAACTTCAAGTGGCATCCTTAAGTTAAGGATCGAGGGCCAAAGGCTTGATCAAGATTAATAGCTGCAGATGGATTACGAATCCTTGGATCTTCTACATGCATTTTTTGTTTATTTCATCTTTGATTGAAACGACATGATAAATGATACTTGTCTGTACATTAAGCGATTGGACATTTAAGCCCAAAACTATTAAATATGTATATAATTTTTAACTGACTACGTTTGTTTCGTTTCGACATGTGAGGTATATCTGAATTGTCTTCAGAGTAGAAATGGTGAAGGGTATGTCATGTCAAGATAACGACAATATAACGTGTAACTAAATTAAAAAATGATAGGTATTTTTATTTGCATTATATATGTATGTATAAAATGTGTACTATTAAGGCTAAAACTATTCAAAAATAATATTTTTTTCTACTTGTTATCCACTAGTTAAGACAAACAAAATGATCAACAAATCAAACTCAAACTCCAACAAACTCAAATCAAACTCTAACTCTTGATTTATTAGTTATACCATTTGAAAACCAGCACAATCCACCTCCTGGCTTAATACCAAATAACATATTATATTACAAACAGTTAAAAAGATTCATAAGTAAGTTGTGTTACACCGTAACCGCGCTGGTTACTGGAGGCCCAACACTTCATCTTCTCTTTTCAGACGAACAGATGAGTCACCTGATAATGAGTGACAACAGCCGCTCATGGTTACCTTCAACTCAAGAGACGTAAGACGTGATGAGGAAAGGGGAGAGGGGTAATGAGGGGAGGGGAAGCAACGCAATTGCAACTCTTGACTTGTAGGTGGCCATGGGCAACGGTAATCAAGAGTGACCCGTCGATCTGCTCCTTTGCTCCTAATACTATAAAGAAACAAGATTTAACGAAGAACAAGACTTCTTCTTTAATATTCATTATTATAATTTATTTAATTCTTCTTTAATAAAGAACAAGACCACTAAGTTATCCATACCGTTTATAAATATAGCAATTAATAACAACATTTTTTTTTATCTTTAATAGATATTGATATTTTTATACATATTTTTTTTTAATGGAAGGAAACGTTATATCTCAATAGTCTAATATTAGTATCAGTTTTAGAATCGTTTCTTGGAAAATTATATCAGGCTTTCTAAAAATACAGCTCTTAACATATAACTGGGGAAAAATAGTACTATTGTTCTGATGAAAAATACCCTACATCCTGCCCAGTTCCTCTGAACATGTTTATGCAAAATTCCATTGCGACTGGTTCAGTTGTTAAGGAATAAGTGCGTAACGAAAAAAAAAAACACATTCGCACTTATAATACTACTATACGCCCGCGACTTCGCCTGCTTACAATCAGTACTTCGGGTAGCCTTTTTTATCATATTTTGTTTGGTATCGCTGAGTCTGACCTCACGCTAAGCGCTTAGCGCTTCGCGGAATGTTCAGGTAACATCTACTTACTTAGGAACTGCTACAGCACAAGAATATTATGAAGTTTATACATATATCTTTAAACATGACTAATAAAACACACGGGAAAAAAAAACTACACAGTCGGGTCATCTGATGGTATGTGACAACCGCCGAGGGGATGAGGGGAGGAGAAAGAGGAAAGAGGGAGATGAAGGGAGAAAAATGAAAAACATACGTTCACTCATACATATGAAACAAAGCGTGTTAAAAATATAAAGCCGACATCAGATATAGAACAAGAATATTTTACAATTAAAAATGAATGGAATGATATTTTTCATCATTAATTAAATTGTAGCAGTTATATGGCTTATACTCCTCAATCTATTCCTATAAACAATATCTTTTTCCTTCCTTTTCTATCCTCTTTTTCCAATTAACATACTCCAAATTTTCCTAATTCCCAAAAGTGTCGGGATGACTGCAATTAGGCTTGCTCCCTATTACGTAAATGTCACTAAATTGTAATATCACTACATTTTTCGTATCATGTTTCTTAATTTGACACTATGTTTGTCTTACGACTATTGCTGACGTTGTATGTTTAACAGTGTGCGCGAAAACGCTAGGTAAACGAGGTATTCTAAACACAAGTTGAATCTTATTCTGGGTGCCAGAGTTTATCGTAAATACTATATATCGTGTTTTTTGTGCCAAATTAAGTAAAATAATTCTTTATTTTTTCTTATCATAATAGGCCAAATTATTGCTTAAATTACGCCTGTCTACCCCTTTAGGGATACAGGCGTGACGTGATGTATGTACGATGTATAAAACCATTTACAAAAAAAATACACATCACAATTCGAAGTACCTTTATGACCTATTTGGTGTTGCAATCAATGTAGACTTTCTAATATATGGACTTATTTAAATGCAATTTAATATATACTCGGAAGTACCTTTTTAAATAGGAGTAAACGACCACCACCACACACAGAGTGAACACCTGCAATTCAAGAGTCGCGATTGTGCTGCCCGCCTTTGAAGCGAGAAAGGGGGTAAGGGGAAGCGAAAGTTGAAAGTGTGGTTGGGTATCCCAAATCCTCAATCACTCGGTGCATCATATGTATTGCTTGACAACTGGATTTCTGTGAGGCCGTGCTATAACTTCGTTCTAGCCGACCTATACGTGCCTAAGCGTGACTCTCCTATGTGAATAAATATGTAGTTTCATGAAAGTCTAATAATGCGTGAGTTAAGCTTGTTACTGATAAGATTTATAGGAGGTCTAAAGTACTTATAATGTTAAATATAATATTTTTGATAGTATAGGTTTATGTTAGGCATTATTCTGAGTAAGGTATAGTCGTCAAATTTCGCATCCGAACCTAATCTGATTGCCGTTGATTACTTCTTTTTGAACGAACATTAAAAACAGGTGTGGTTCTCGGGTGTGTGGAGACAAGGGTATACTATGTCAGCTCATATCTTCCCGTGGGAGTCGTAGGAGATGACTAAGAAATCGGATATATATCTCACAGATAGTATATAGGCATGCAGTGTCCTGTTGGCTGCAATAGAGTAGCCCCTGGTAAAAATATGGGTCCATAATCTAATTTGCAAAATGTCCGTGTAATACACCTTTGCCTACTCCTTAAGAGATACAGACGTGAGAGTAAGTATGAAAGTGTAAGATTTTCGTAAACTTCATAAAAATAACAACAAAATAACAATTTCGTTTTAAAAAAATCCCATTTAGATTCTCGCCACGAAGCTGTTATTAGATAATATATGGAATTTGTAAGAAAACTTTTTAAATTAGACTTCTTTCGATGTTGAACCGTATTTATCATACAAAGTTCAATGTACTGTGTTGTACATACTTATATAATATGGCGGTGATAGGTATTACTCAATTCATGCAGTATTACTAAGACTTCGAGTTTTGGCCCTGATTACATTAAAAAATATATGTCGGCGAGTAATGTAATCTCATATGAGATTTGTCTTTATTAATATTATACCTACAAATGAAGAAGGTGCCTGACGCCTTTATTGGATACTGAAGTGTAGTCGAATTCTTTTCATGTACGTTATTATGTCATACTCTATATAGGGATTTATGTTGTTAATAGACCTGTTCAAGTCGTGTGAGAAGTCGACCTCAAAGTCGTTCTATATACTTGTATATAGAACGACTACGACGAGGTCACACTTATTTCTAACTTTTCCTCATTGTTAAGGAATTCCTATTTAAGTTACTATTGAAGCGATGGTAGCGCTTAATAATGACTTGCGATGAAGTGGTTGCGGGTTCGTGCTCCACAGAGAGCACTACCGTCGTGAACCTACCCTTAACAAAATTTGAAAATATAATAATATCTGTTACCCATTACCCAATAGGCCCATGCTAAGTAAAGCTTGGTTCATTAGTGCCGGAATATGGTAAATTATTTAAACTTAAAGATATCGATAGGTTTTCTACAACAGTGCAAACAACGCACGGGGTTTTGGTTAGAAAATCCATTGGCATCATACAGCTTATTTGATGTTCCAAAATAACACTTTTAAAAGTTTTATCACTAAACACTGTCATAATAAAAAAAAGAATAATACATCTGATCCATCAGCAGCGTCCACATCCACAAGTTGTCACAATATGAAGACACATGTATGCTTCACAGCAGGCGCGGCAAACCAGTAGGCATAGACTATAGACGTGATATACAAATGGCTGACCCATTCTCAATTCGACGGTAGCCAGTGACACATAAATTTATGTCTACCCACCAACAAATAGATTAAAAAACATGTTTATATTTTTTTGTAAAAACCTTCATTTTATTATACATAGGAACACCCAAATACTAATATTTAACAAATCGAGGTAGGTGCGTTGATACAGTAGAATGTTCTGACGTCAAATAATATATTCTTAAAAATATTCCTTCTTCCATTATCTCTTGTTTCTTTATTACGATAAAAAATAATGCAACACTAGAATAAGCATTACATAATATTATTGTAATAATACGGAATAGCCAGTCATGGGGTCATGTTAGTCAGACTTGGCCGCGTCGCACATGAATGTTTTGGTTAAGGTGTCAGTGTTAGATAGGCATAGAATTGTTTTTTGTTAGTGTATGTATGTTTTATTTGTAATTGCATAATAAATAAATAAATACATACATACATACATACATACAGTTAAGCCTGTATCCCCTGAGGGGATAGAGGTATATTACAAAATTATAAACGCACAAATTTTGCCAATTAGGATTTTATCTCACTAACGTAATAAGGGGCAAGGCTTTTATCGTCAACCGGGCACTGTATGACTGTATACATACATACTGTCTGATGGATAACAGTCTGATCCCTTAGTCGCCTTTAAGAGAGAGAAGCTCTTCTCTTCTCTCTCTTAAAGGCGACTAATAATAAATAAACAATGATATAATTCCAGAAATTTTACACACTTATATTTCTTCAAGTAAGCGTAGGGTGTTTGAGAATCCTGCCTTTTAGAAGAAGGAAAAATCCTGTATCTTAAGAGACAGTGGATTAGCCCTTTTCTACTCCACTGTGAACCATTAAAAAAATATTTAGTACTGCCAATTGACGTTTTATTAAATTTATTATGAAAATGTAAGATTAAACTTTCTCTCAAAAAGCAAACAATTTCAAAGAAGAAAACAATAATATTATATTAAAGCTTATCTGATAAATGTATCACACATAATAAAACCCATTATTTCTGCCATATTGTCTCTTATATTGAGGCCCGAGATCCAAGGTCTGCGGATTTAATCTTGTGCAGCATTTGACGGTATGAAGGTTGCAACCGCCTTATATCCACCATATTGGAATTGCCGCTTGTCGAGACTCGATGTACCCTTTATCATTGCTTCAAGGTTGCTTGTTCCGACATGCTCTATTCTCACTAACCTAACACGTTGTGCGTAAGTGATTGTTGACAGCTGATTGATCTTGTCTTAGATTTTTAAGGTTGGATTACAATATGATAAATGTTTGTTTTCCGTGTTATTTGGACTATATTGCATGAATAATCATAAATCGGTTTATGTATATGTATTGAAGTGAGTATGTCACTGAAAACCTTCTAAACCACTGGTCTATCTTTTTTTTTGTGTTTGAGTGGTTCTGGGAGAGTTTAGATTCATAATTAGACCAGGTAGGCAGCGATGCGAGACTTTCCGCTACATACTGTTTAAGGACAGTTTATCCTGGTAGTTATTTAATGTAATATAATAATTTTTTGTAAAATTTTATAATTTTATTTTTTTTGTTAGTTGTATAATGGAAATTCCGATTCAAAAACTTCTTTTTGTTTTTGATAGAGTATTAATTTTTGAATTTGATTTTATTTAAAAAATACCTTCAAACCTTCAAGAAAAGAGCGTACTCCTACCTAAAAGGTCGGTCCGCACTTGCGACTCTTGAGTTGGGGGTTTCCATGGGCGGGGGTAGCCACTTAACATCAGGTGACCCGTCTGCTCGTTTGTCTCCTATCACAATAAAAAATGTGTACTTTAAACAAGTATAACAAAATTATCACAAGGAACATTACTATAGTTTAACATTATACACTTACTGTACACACCGCTATTATTATACTCGTATCTCTTTATACTCAAGCACTCCTAAATAGCTTGTACTAAATGACGAGGCTGTAAAAGGAAAGCGTCATGAAATTCGCATATTTATAAACTTTATGCGCGATCGTAAATTGAAAAAGATTTCAATGTATAGAATTGTTTTTATTTCTTGTTTTAGTGACGGTAATGAATTTAACGTTCATTGATTTAGACTCTGGCCTGTTCTGCGGGCGCCACTCTAAACGGAAGAGCTGGCCAGGCCCCGTACACTACAGTGTGGCCGCCAGTTGAGGGGTACCCTGAGGCTTCCTTCTTAGTGTATTCCAATTTATGCCAGAATAAGTTTGATTCGATGAAGTGATGGTCCGCGGGGGTTTTCAACACGAAAAAAAAAGATTTTTGGGAATTCCTTATACCTTTTTTGTTATGTATAAGAAAAGAAAAATATACAACTATTCATTCTGCGCTCTCCATCACATGGTGTGCATTCTGCCGGGCGGGAGGGTCCTCGTCATCTGTCGTTACCGTTCCATCGCTAGAACACACTAATCAGAATCTTCTATTTTTAAGGGTTAAGAGGCTTGTTCAGGCGCGAGCATACAGTTCCCCCGATGATAAGAGGCTACCGAAGCCCATGGGCACCTGCAACTCAATAGTCTCAAGGGAGAGGGATGGGAAAAAAAGTAGCTGGGAGGGTCATCTGAAAGAGCTTGGCCACACTCACTCGTTTAAACACGTTTCGACCAGGTTGCACTGGTCGTGTGCACAGGCTAATTATTTCAGTAGTTTCAATACGGCCTACACTATACTACACCGGGAATTATATATCATAGAATGCGAAAGTTTAAAAGTTTGATATTATTGTCAAATAATA
Source organism: Tyria jacobaeae (assembly GCA_947561695.1). NCBI lineage: Eukaryota > Metazoa > Arthropoda > Insecta > Lepidoptera > Erebidae > Tyria > Tyria jacobaeae. Next base: position 791,951 of record OX387218.1, on the reverse strand, counting down.
ATATGCTTTAATATATATTAAAGGCTTTATATTAAAAGCTCAATAAATATTAAAAGACTCTTAAAATTTGCATGTCACGAAAATATTAAAAGTTGTAGGGTATATCTTTTCAATTTAATTTAATGATATTTATATAAAGTTATAATGAACACAATTTATCAAACCCTTCAACGATTTAAACGCAATGTATGCCGATTGTCAAATAATATGAAAACTTTCCAACGTGTATTATCAGAAAGTTTTTCAATATTTGCATACCGCACCCACTAAATACATAAAAATTACTCAGTGAATGACTTCTGATGGAAAGACTTTTGGGAGTGCTCCGTGGGGTCACAGGATGATTGCACTTAATATAAATGATGAATATAGAGTTGTTAACCTAACTCTCTCCATTCATTAGGAATATTATTCCTGTGTCGCCGGGGGCTTGACAAACATACAAACAACGTACACATAGAATACTAATACCAGAGATAACTACTTATAATCTGTACGATTCTTCAAAACTTATATTCCTATATACTTAATAAATAATTATTATAAAAAAAATCTGTATTAATCACTTTGCCCAACTATATTTAGAACTGTAACATTTCATAAAAGAACATTCGTCTATTTATTAAGTGTGTAGTCATTATAATCTTTTTTAAGTTACTGGTAATCACAAATCTTACGTAAGATAATTGGACCTCCTTTAGAAATCCTTATTGGATTGAAGAGAGGTCTTAATTAAAGATAATTAAGGAACATTACTTTCCCTTCTTATTTTTGGGGCTCCGTAAATCAATGATAAAAGCTGAAGCTGTACTGGATTACTGTATTCTGTTGGCTATCTGTGTATCAAGATCTTTAGTTGTCTCGGTAAAAAAAACGTGTAATGTTGGAAGGGCCTGTAAGTCTAGTGGTTAGTGACCACGACTGCTGAACCAAAGTTCGTGCGTTCGATTACCACACGGGACAAAAAAATGTGTGATCAACAAATAGTTGTCCCGAGTCTTATTTATTTATTTAATTTTTATTTATTAGGGTTTACAATAGTCTTTAAATACTAATATTACAAATAAAAGGAGAAACAAATTAATGTTAACCATATATGTTCATATATACAATTTGAATATTATTATAAGAAAGTCCAGAAATATTTTTTTTTATAGTGGTAGAGCCATGCCATGCTTAGGCACGAATAGGCCGGCTTAACAGGAAACCGTTTGTGAAGTATCTCAGTCTCAGTTCTCATCTTTATAATCTCTGAAAATACTAAAACTCTTGATCGAACGGCTTTCAAAAACTTTCACCTTATAGAACCAATGAAGTGAAAAATTCTTACGGTGGCGATGCTGCTTTAAGAAGGTCATTTTGCTAGAAAATTTAAAGGAGTATTCAAATATTCAATTTTGAATATGATGTTGATGCTTACAACTTAGTAGTTTTCGATAACAGGGTACAGAGAACTGGTTATCTGCTCGGTTGTCGCTTTAAAAAATCTTTTAGAAAACACACCCCTTATTACTGTTAGGGAACAAAGATAAATGAAATAAAGCTTCTAATTAAAATATTAGTTTATTAGAGCGCTATTAACGGAATGAGCTTTCGACGATACATTAACGAATCTTTTACAAAAACGTTGAATGATCTGTTAAGTTCCTTAAGAGTTACGGTCTTTCTACCTGTAATGAGGGCTTTGTTAAAAAAATCTTGAATAAAAAAGCGTAAAAAGGAATAATAAATACATCCTCTATATTTTTCCAACAGTGTCATTAAAATGACATAAAGATTCTTAGATACTACCTGTACATTAGTTATCAGTTTTCAGTTATTGCTCGTTATATCAACTGATAATAGAGCAAGATGTAAGGTATTTGATTATATTCTCCAACATACTTCTACTACCGACTAACTTCCTTGCACTGTCAAGCAACTATTTATTTAACTGCGACAGTATTATTTAGTACATTGGAAAATTTACCTACGTAGACAAAGGACCTAGCATATTATAACTCTAATATATTTAACTCTATTTAGAGAGTCCCAAACCCAATTTCAATCTAAAACTCTTGCTCTATATAAATCTCTTACACATGTGTCCAGACTTTAGTCCAACCTTTTAAGGTATTATGTAAATCAGTAACATTGCCAGCATTGCTTTTATAGTATAGTTCGCAACCAAAGTTCCTAATTACTGTGTATTGACACATTAAACCCTGCTACAGAAATATTGTAGAGCCTTCGAAAGACAGGTACTCTTTATCCTTTTCTGTATGTCTGATGACGTGTATGACATACTGATTGGTGTTTTTTTTAATCGATAGGGGGTAAACGAGCAGACGGGTCACCTGATGGAAAGTGACTACCGCCGCCCATGGACACCCGCAACTCAAGGGTCACAAGTGCCTTGCCGGCCTTTTAGTAGGAGTACGCTCTTGGTTGAATAGTAAAGGCTTGAAATTACACCAACCAAGCTCACATTCGCATTTACAATGCTGCAAATTAAGATTTAACATAGCCGCACCATTACTCCTTTGCTAAAAAACTTATATAAAAACAGTATTTTTTGCTCCATTGGCTTTTTATTTGGTTGTTTCTAGCAAACGTGCAGCTGACCGTACTTAGAACGGCCTAAACGATGTGTTGGAAGTGGGGCAATGTGATCGAGAGATTTTAGAGGAATGATCCGTTTGTTTTGAGACTTCATTCAGCTGGCCAGCGAACTCGGGTCACAAATCGTTTATGTTTTGGATCAATTGGATTAGTGTATTGCAAGTAAAAAGGAAAAGACTGGATTTTTTGAATGTATAAACATATTATTGAAAAGGAGAAGAACATACAAACATACACTCACGTCTGTATCGCCCATAAGGATAGGCAGCACAATTAGCATCTAACATTTACTTATTTTTCTTAAGGTATTTGATCACTTATCCGGCAATTATAAGGAGAATATAATAAAGTAGAATAAATTAAAAAAAAAACCGGTTGTGAAACAACAGTTGCTTTGCATTTCCCCGAAATTTGTAATGTTTCCGGAGGCACAACTCCTCTCTCCTCTTTCCTCTTTCCTCATCACCCCTCTCTTCTATCATATCTCCTGATCCCCCCTCTTTTCTTTCCTTTCTTTCCTTTCTCGATCCCTCGTCACCCTTAAAGGCGAGCAGCGCACTTACTGCTCTTGAATTGCAGGTGTCCATGAACGAAGGTTGTCACTTACCATCAGGTGACCCGTCTTTTTATCTGTTCCCTTATAATTTAACATATATATAAAAAAAACTAATACAAAAATTATTACTGCTTTTATAAAAAGCAATTAAATAAAAACATTTAATCACCAATCCTTTAATATTCTCTTACGAGTACCGCATGAACAGACAGGGTGTCCCCAATTCTAGAGTGCATTTCATAAGGGTATTTAAACACATGGTTTCCAAACAGCTCATTAAAATGACAAACTCGTCAAAGATTCAAAAGCCAGCCTACTTAAAACTCTCGACATAAAAATCCTCATACTTATCTACTTAATAACAAACTCGTATATAATCCTGTATGATCCTCGGACGCACCTGTTCAACTCGCAACAAGTCTCGGAGAGCCCGGCCCGGCGGCCTAGTTCATCGGCCTGACCCAGTTTTGCAACCCCCTCGCGTCCCTGCACCCCTTCAACCCGCTACCATCCAGCCTAACTTGAACCCAGTCCAACATAATGAAAAAGGAATATGAAGGTACTTTTTGACATGTTGTGAGCACATGTCTTGGTGTCTATTGGTATCTTTTACATATCTTAAAGCGCCCTACCCAATCTGTCTAAATAACCCTACCCAATCTGTTTATAATTCGTAAAAAGAACTGTTTGCTTTTGTCATACAGTTATTTCTTGTTTTACGTTTTTGGTAAGGTTTTTGGTTTTGGCAAGGTAGGCTGAAATGTTGGTTTTGTGGTATGTGTAGACCATAGTTCGTAGACGGATAATAGATTAGATTCAGGGTGTAAAAAAATATTTTTTTTATCTTTTCAACAAACACATACACACTGCCTGTACCAACCAGGGCGTATTTAAAGTAGAACTATTTAGTCCCACTGCTGTAAGGGTCAAGCCTTTTGTCGACATCTGGCATTATGGGAATTAAACAGGAATATTTGGAGCGTATTAAAGGAAAAAATAGGATTTAAAGGGATGCAAGGGGAAATTGCCCATACAGATGGATTGGAGTGTGAGTGAGTCATGGTATGCCGAGCAGGAGGAGGAAGGTTGAACCCTCAAACATCTTTTCAGTATTAGAATTCAAACTATATGTCCCATTGTCAATCGTGACTCCAGTCAAAATTATATATGGTCTCCTTCTGTTTTCCAAACAATTAAACAGCATGAGTTTTATGTAATAGTAACTAATACACAGCATTTTACGGTAAATTTTATTACCTTAAGTTAATAAAAAACTATAGGTTCTGTAGTAGGACTAAGTAATTTACGCTCAATAATAATTAATATTCTAAGAATTTGTTGAACGAATATTTTAGAAGAAGTTTATACTGAAATGGTTTGAGGTACTGTTATTTATAAATTATAATACTACGAGTATTAATACAATTCAAGAAACCTTTCATCAAAGGCTTCTAATGTCACTTTTCTCAGAAACGTTCCATTATAAGGAGATAACACAAATTATTAATCAAATTAAAATTATAGATTTTCTTAGTTTGTAGTATTAAGCATTTTTCAATTAGTCCAAGTACGAATATTACGGAGCAGATTGTAAAATGTTTGTAGCAATAGAAACATTTAAATTTTGAACATAATTTTATTATTGTGTTTGCAGTAAACACAGAAAAAACAGTTCGTTACACAAATTAATATTTTTTATTTTGGCAATCTTATCAAACTATTGTAATAAAATGGTCGTAATATATTCTTAATACAACAAAAACATGAAAACTAGAGAAATAATCCAAGAAGGAGCAGACAATAAAATGAGGGTTCCAAGGCCGCGACGCTCGGGCTCTTGGTAAAACGGCCAAGCCCCCTCCCCCCTCCTCTCTATGCATTATACACATAGCGTCCCAGCCACTCTCGGGTATTCTGTAACTACTGTTGTGTAAATTGAAATAAAGTTCAATTTATGCTTAAATATTTTGGACGTTATATAAAATTCATTACTAACGTTGTACTTTCAATTCAAAATTTATAATAATCTAGTTGTAAGGCTGTTTATTGTTAGACCTCTATTATGGGAGGCTGTTTATTGTTTATACTCCTAATTTATGTACAAGTATTAAACCACATCTTCTAACGCTTTAGTAATTAATATGTAGTCTATTAAAGATGTTTTAGTCAGTTGTCTTTATAGTCGGATAAATGATATATTAGATGTTTCGTTATTGATAGGCCTGTTGGTGTAGTGGTTATTGCTCTTGACTGCTAAGCTATAGATCGTGGGTTCGATTTCTAACCCAAGACAAATTATCGTGTGATGAGCATGGTCATTTGTTTCGTGTAGGAATGTTAAATCTATATTATGGATGTATTTACAGATATATAAGTATATTTATGAGCAGTTCGGCTAATGGTGCTGGAATCAGAAGGCCGTGTGCTAGATGTTTGAAAACAGACGGTCACCTGATGGTAAGTGACAACCGCCGTCCATCGACACCTACAATTCAAGAGTCGTAAGTGCGCCCCCTAGAGAGTGATAGGGGATAGGTGAATGCGGGGAGGGGAAAGTGGAGAGGGCGAGTTGACCTCCGGGGACCTCACTAATTTCGGGGAAATGCAACACAAACGTCGCACCGGTCGAGCCGGCCCATTCGTGCCTAAGCATGGTTCTATCACGATAACGTATATATACAAGATTCTATATATTAAAGGTTCTTAATCAGACTTATCTGATTTAGAATGTTATTGTTTAAATCTCTTCAACTTTTTTTTTCGAATTATAACTTTCAATAAATGATGCACAATTTGAAAAAGGTGTGCAACAAATACAAAAATAAACCATTTATACCTTGTATCCAAGAATGTAGTTACGTTTCGCTCCGTTTACAGTTGATGCAATGGAAAGGTTATAAATCAGTCAAGAATCCATTACGTGCTAAAAGTTATGTATATTTGAGTATGTTATGGTTAACTTTTAGCATATTTAAAATTTTATCTACATTATTTTCGGGGCACTTGCACGCTGCTTGTCTCTGAAACATCCATGAAGCGACTGACGAAGAACGCTTTAGGCTTTAAGTGTAATAAATATGCAATAATTTTAAATATAATAAATAAACATATGCCATGATAATAGATATCTTAACAAATTGCTTGAATTTACTTAAACTTAACTAAGTATTTATGTTTTTAATGATGGCATGCTAAAAGAAGTTGCGAGCACGAATGTCGCAACGAACTAAGAACGACAACAAACAACATGCATAAAGTTGCAACATAAAAACTTAAGGCGATTGCTTTTCGTGGCCCGTTTACATAATTTAGGATATGACAACCTTTATCCGCGTCGGCACGCATCTGGCTGTTTGGTGCCGGGTCAGGTCGTGTATAAGATTTTAGGTCGATATGGTGAATATTTTATTAAGAGAAAAAAAAAAACACTCATTTTTTATCAATTTTTTTTAAAGACTGCCGTAAAAGGATTAATTCTTGTGTCTCGGGGGAGTTTACCAACATTCAAACAATGGACACAAAGAACATCCATACTCTGAACAACAATTTGAGGATCACACAAAGTGCTGTTCCGTGCTGGGATCGAACACACAACGAGGTGACCACGTAAACCACTACGCCATTCGTGCAATGTAAATTCTAAAATGTCACTACTAGCTACGCGTTTGTAAATATTATGGAAAACAAAATGAATTTGACTTTGAAAAAATAACATAACAAAAGGTTAATAATTATTATGCTATTATGATTATGAGCTAAATTGAAATAAAAATTAGTTATGCCAGTTGTGTTTGATTTTTAAACCAAACCATACGAACAGACTCAGGACAACTACTCATGGTTGAAACCAATTTTGTCAAGTTTGGGAATCGAACCCACGACTTCACGCACAGCTGTCAAAATTAGGTGGTTAAGTACTAGACTAACCAGTCAGCCAGTCTAATAAATAGTATGCTCTCTCAATGTTTGCTTCTTTAACTACTAGCCAATGGCATTGGTTTGCTCGATATGCATATGCAGTTCTAGGAATAACTTTAGCGGCCGCATGGTGAGCATTTTGACATTCACACTCGTTAAGTTTTGCCTTTAGACCTTATCTAAAGTGCTCACAATCACGATATCTTGTCACGACTTTAGATAAAGGTCAACGAAGGGCTGCTACTTCTCACTTTTGTCCTACATATATTTAAGAATCACGAATGAATGCATTAAACATAAATGCACGCGGTAGAATGATTCTCCTTTATCAGTTTTTAATATGCGACCGCGTAATTTATGAATTATTGTATGACTATTTGTAAATTCGTAATTAATGTAATGTGAGTATTTAGTAATGTAATTTTTTGGTCAAATATACAGTAATATACAGCTCACATAATAGTACCTTGATGACCAATTGAAAGAATGACCGACCTGATCTGATGGTGGTGAAATATGAAAATATGTGTTTATGTGGCTTTTTGTGTTGGTGTTGTGGTTTTCAATTCTAAGCTTCATTTGATGTTTGAATAAGAGATTTTGGTGTCTGTAAATCAATGATGATATTTTCTTTTAAATTCTATGAATCTGATATCTCCTTAAAATCCTCCCTAAAAATGTTATTATAATAAGATGAATAGTCATCTAGTATACAGTTTATTTATATTAACGTATATTCTCACTAAAGTAGCTTATATTATAACATTTATCATAGTTTTAATATTATTTATTTTCCGTAAAATAACATGTGATGACAGATAATAAATAGAGAATGCGGATAGTGATTGATTACTGTTCATGAATTACTGACTTTTAACTGTTATTATAATCGAAACCCATTTTCTGGGCCAAGGCTTCAAATATAGGTTAAGAAAAACTGAGGCATCATTAATTTCAAATCAGTTGGTTCCGTTTAAATCGATCCGAAACAAATGCAGCTCCCAACAAAGCTTTAAAAGAAAGTGATACTTGAAGTCTCAGTTTTATGATTCAAATTTAATTGTAAACTCTTCAGACATTTCCGACTTTTGTATTGTAATGCGCCTGTACAAGGCCAGGGGAGAAAGACGGGTATACGAAGTATTATAGAGGTTGGAAAGAGATGGGTAGCGAGGAATGCAAGGCTAAGAGGTCGCAGGTAGTACAGTGACCTGGGCGACCTACATTTGGTTGCAGGGTGCTGTGTAAATATTGATTTGGTGACCTTTTCCACTTGTTGCTTTATGTTCGAAGACGTTGCTACGGTTTTCCATCATTTATGGGATTCAAATGCGCATTGTCCATGGGAGTTTTGTGAGTATTAAAGAAAAGTAACATTTTTAACAGTGCCATAGTGTAATGTAGTTTTCACAGTACTGTAATGATTAACATGGTCAATTCTAGAATATGTATAAACCTACTAAATACGTTATATATTTATTACGTACGTTATATATTTTTATTTTCAGTCAAATATACAGTACATATACATATATGTCATACTCAAATAATAGTACCTGACCGACCTGAGCTATTATAACCTTGAAGACGGTGGCGAAATATGAATAAATGTAGTTTCTTAATGGTTTTTCAATTCTAAGCTTAATTTAATGTTTGAATAAGAGATGATATTTTCTTTTAAATTTTAGGAATCTGATATATCTCCTTTTTAAAAATTGATATTATAATAAGATGAATAGTCATCTAGTATACAGTTTATTTATATTAACGTATATTCTCACTAAAGTAGCTTATATTATAACATTTATCATAGTTTTAATATTATTTATTTTAAGAACAAAAAACCATGTGGCAGATAATAAATACAAATATACAGTACATATATATGTCATACTCAAATAATAGTACCTGACCGACCTGAGCTATTACAACCTTGAAGATGGTGGTGAAATTTACCTTCGTATTCTAATCATATTGTAGCAGTTTTCATTGCCTGAAAACACGGATAAAATTACGTTTTCTAAAAATGAAACCTAACTAGATCGATTTTTTGGCCCCGAAACCCTGTGCATACAAAATTTTAAGAAAATCGTTGAAGCCGTTTACGAGATTCGGATTATATATATATACATACACATAAAAATTGCTCGTTTAAAGGTATCAGATAATTCTCTCCTAATTTAAAAACCTCTTAAACGTAGATGACTATCACCCAATCATGTACACTAGAACAGTAACTTGAAGAACGCACTGGTCTCAATTATCATTCAATATCATCAAGGAAACATTGTCGAGAGTAGTATTTTCTACCACTTAAATTTAAACATTAGAGGTGAATTATTTTCTTAAAATTGTTAATGGACCCTTGAGTAGAAACAATTTAAAAAAAAAACTTATAATCGATGCAAAATTAACAAATTTATAGTGTATACGAGTATATTCTTCATTCCTTAATTTCAAAACAATATTTATTTTTAAGCTTATATGTTCAAATAGCAGATGAAGAACCTCCTTCTTTGGTAGTCGATTTAAAATAATCCTTAACATCGCAATAATTAAACGGAAACTAACTAAAATATCAACCTGTGGCCCTTAGGAGCAGCGCTGAAACTGTAATCGAAGATGATATTACGGGCAACTGCCAGTCAGTAATCAATTTACATTAGACAAGCTGTAGAATCTACCACGATTGTACTACACTTCTACGATATAATTCAATTCTATGTAAGAATACTCGTATTATCAAGATGTGAAAAAAAAAAATCATATCATCATATCAAACTTATGTTTTTTTTTCACCGGTTTAGGTAAACAACCTTATGCAAAAATATATTTGTAAATAATTATTTTGTACTTAATTATGATAACGTGTAATTAGACGACTCATTTCCGCAGTCAGTTTCAGGGCAGTGACGGTTTCGAATTGAATACATATACGAGGCATGCCTTCTAAGTTTTGTCGTTTGAAGAAAAAAACACAACTAGAACCTTATAGTAATTTTTATTGTTTTTCAAAGTATTCACCACGTAGCTTAATACACTTTTCCATTCGCTCAAACCAGTTATTATAACATTTATTCCGCTCTAAAGTGGGGGTGTTCAAAATGGCTGACTTGAAAACGTCGACTGCTTCTTTCCCGGACTGGAACCAATGCAAGTTCTCTCTCTTCTCTCACCGAAAATCACTTTATGGCTTTATAAAGCGGTAATAAGGCCAATAATCACGTACGGTGCTATTGCTTGGTGGCAGAGAACTGAGCTTAGCACGGTTAGAAACAGGTTGCAGCAATTCCAGAGACTCGTTTGTACGGCCGTCACTGGATGCATGCGAACAACCCCTGCTGCCGCCCTTGAGGTGGCTCTCGATCTAGCACCACTATACCTGTACATACAACAGGAGGCAGCTATGGCAACGATCAGACTTAAACATCTGAGTCTATGGAATAACCAAGAGGGTCCATATTCCAATATCTGGAATCAACTAGTTGACTACCAACCTCTGATAGCTGCCCCATGTGACAGGATTCCTAAACAACACATCTTCGAAAGAAGGTACTGTATAGAACTACAGGAAAACGATAGGCATAAATGAAGTCCGGATATACACGGACGGCTCCAAGATGGGGTCAGGTACTGGAGCCGGGGTGTACTCACTAGACCTAAACATAAAAATATCGCTGGCACTGGGCGAACACAGTTCGATTTTTCAATGATAGAATAGATATCAAGTGTTGTTTTCAATGCGTGGAACTTTGTGATAAAATAATAATTTGTAGTAGTAGAATTTAATCAAGGCAAGTTACCACAGCAAATTATACAAAACGTCTCCAGATATGTAATAATCTCAGATTTTGAAATTATATTATTTTATTGTATAACAACTACTCTGCGGAATTTATGTACATCATATATTATTTACTATTCTCCTGTAGGTGGCTTATACATTATTAAAAAAAAATACAGCACAGACAGTACAGTAAACAATATGTAAACAGCAAAGTTCAATTCACTAACAGTCTTATTAATATCAGGAATCAAGGAACATGAATAACTTTCAATAAACCTCGAACATCGTTTTAAATCCTCGTAATTTATAATATATTTAAATACATTCATATAATTTAATTCCTTCCTAACATTAATATTCATCTGTCTTTGTGATTTGTGAAGTAAATGCTGAAATATAATAAAGTTTATATACTTGATGAAAGATCAAATTGGCTCAGTGTTTGATTTGTTTTTACTAAATCTGCTTTTTACATTCATCAAAAATAATTTTAATAGGCCTAGAATACTTTTAAAGAACCAGATTATCTTTTAAGATGAACTGTGTTTAAACAAGATGAAAGCTAAAAAACAAACGTTAGAACACCTGAAACTGTTTATGCTTTTTTGCATGATTTGATGTCTAGCCGTAGTCTGTTCTTACTTATTTATCTCGCCAGCTACAAGCTGCTCAAACTGACTCCTGAAGACTGCTGATCTCAATAAAACCATTGCTTACTTCAACGAGAATGCTAAAATTGTCCAAACACAGCAACTTTTGCATGGCCACCTAGCATTAAAACCGTTTAATGATTTCTATTATTTTTATGTGATTATTAACTTTGTGTTAATTTGTTACAGCGTGGGTACTTGGCTGGCTGATGTGCAAGACAGTGCCATACGTACAAGGGCTGTCGGTGGCCGCCTCTGTATATAGCCTGGTTGCCGTCTCACTAGACAGGTAAGATGATAATACAAATACATTAGAATAATATATGTATAAAGAAATACATAACTGTTGTATGGAGCAGATTATTCAAAATGAATTTTAAAATTTATTTTAAACTATGTATGTATATCAAGCTTTATTGTAAAAATGAGCAGCTTGCAAATATGCTTGGAAAATTAAAAATCTAAGTGATTATTATCATTGTGAGATTTAGTTGATAAGTAACGAACTCAACTTTAAGCCTATGTCTAAAAAATACGTGGGCATTTTTTTTTATAAATTCGTAATTTTGAAAATATTATAGGTGTGTTTTAAGGCAGTTCGTTCAAGCAGTTAGTGACTGTTTGACTTTGAAATTATATGAAAATAGGGATTAGCAGTATATTAGCTTAAATCAGTTTTTATATCATGCCCTACAAGTTGATCACGTATTATGTGAATTATTTTAACAGCGATAGGCAATGCTTATCCAAAGAATGTTTACGAAGTTAAAAGAAAACTTTTTTAAAATACATATATACTAGGAATTGTCATTTTTCTCAAATTTTGAAATTGAGGCCCAAGTATACCAGTTAATTGAGATATTTGTCATGGACCAGAAGTAGAGAATCGGGTGATTGAGAACGGAGCACGCAACCAAACAGGTCATAATACGAAGGACTACAGAGGCTACAGTGTTCCACTTTAATCAGCTTGTTCCTGGGAAACAGTTACTTCAGAAGTAGTTCGATATTGCTGATAAGTTAGGATTGAAACTTTAAAAAAATAATTAGTTCAGAAATATTATCTCAGTTCATTTTTCTACTAAATCGTAATAAAGTCAGGACGACGTGAGGCCGCGTATTGCTAGTACATACGTCCGATATACCACTTCACTGTTGGCGGCAGTGAGGTGATGACCCGTGGTAGTTTCCACACGACAAAAAAAAAATACATATGTATAGGTAGGATATACTAAAGTAGTAGTAAATATTAATTTATATATATCAACATACCGTCGTTAAGGCATGTATGCAAAATATGGGATAAGTTGAATGAAATTCGCCAAAAAAATGTCCTGGAATCCAACGAAAAGATGTGACCCAAATGCGACCAAAGAATACCTGAAGCCAAACCTTGACCCAGTAGCTCGGTCTCTTGCAAAGGACTTATTATGCTATTGAACCAAAAATTCCAACGGGAAACCTTCAAGGCGAAATTAGTCAAATAGTCCCTTAAGTGACAAAGATATGGGAAGAATTCTGATTGATGGGTTGAGTTTCTAAGGGGATATTCATCGTCAATGGTCGACTTGCACTGTTTTAGGGAGATATTCTCGTTGATGGAGTTTGTTTAATGTAGAATCAAGACGAGGATATAATATAATAGTAACAATAAAGGCTTAAAAGCATTATTAAACAGTGTCATGATGCATATTCTAAGGATTTACCAAATGCGACGTTAAATTATCATAATAAGAGAATTCTCTTTTTAATGACTCATAAATATTTTTTTTTAATACTTTTTACATAAAACAAATATATACACACTAAACAATTAAAGAAACTCCTGTGGCTACTATGCAACTTTATCAAAAACCTAGGGCAAATCTCTTTTAAATTTAATTTTACAAGTACCAGGTATAATGTATAGGTTACTGTATAATGGAATCTTCACATAAGTTCAGTAAACTTCAACGAAAAGCAAAGTAAAAGCACATCAAACAAACGATTAAATTATATTATTAAAAGATTTAATTATAATTAAACGATTAATTATACAATTAAACGATTAATTATACGATTAAACGATTAATTATACAATTAAACGATTAATTATATAATTAAACGATTCCGTATTTGAAAAAAACTGAACAGAAAATATTTTTATAATTCCTTTCGAAAAGCGTTCAAATGCTAAAATAAATAATTACGAGCTTTAGTTAATATGAATTTTTTATATGAAATATACCTAAGTATTTCGAAGATGACTCGTCATCTAATTATGTACCCTCAAAGCGTTGTTTGTCGTGATCAAAGGCATTCTCTGAGCAGTTTACGGGGAATTATGGGATAAGGAAATTTTAAGATTATATACAAAATGCTTGTGTATATTAGAAGATCAAAATAAGGTATTCTCTTGACAAACAATCCTTGCATAAAATACTATAGATAAATTATACTGATAACTGTAAATGTGCCTTTGAGCAAGTTGATGATATGAAGCTAAAATAGGTAAAGGTAAGATTTTGATAATTTGAAATAAAACTTACTGATTTTCATTGAAATGTTTTAGATTCTTAGAATCCCTTTGACCTGAGGCTAATTGTTTTATATTGATATGATACATATCTTTTTGTATCTTGCTTGCAAAACTCACACTCACTTCCCTCCTTATAAAATAACAAAGATTTGCGAAGCGTCACCTGATTCCGATTAAATTAATTTAGTTTAATAGAAACATAAACTTCAATTTAACTCAAAAAGACACCATTGAAATCCGTAAGGGTAATGAACTTATTTGCATTTAGATATCCACAACACGACTAGGATATTGCTACAAATCAGATTTATATCCGCTTTTACATAAAGCGGAAACATCACTAAGTCCCCCTCTGTGCTTTGTTTTCTTTATTTGTATTTAATTGTGCTGTTATAACTTACAATATAGGAGCAATATCCTGGACTGTTTATATTACAATTAATTCACATTATCCTCATACTTTTTCTTCATTTACAAGCAATTGACTGACCTATTCGTCTAGTGATTAGTGATCCCAACTGCTGCCCCAAGAGGTCATGGGTGCGATTCCCAAGCGGGACAAAAGATTTTGTGATCCATAAATAGTTGTCTAGAATCTGGTTATTTTCCATGTTCTTTATTTGTATGTTTGTCATATCCCTCAAAGTACTGTAACAAATTAAAAACAAAAAATCTTTTAAAAAAGTTTTTTTTTTTCTTTTAAAACAGCAAAGTGATATAAAACCTATTAAAAACAGTCTCCATGCAGTTTTTGGTTAAATCTTCGCTCTTTGACATGATGACATATGTACATACATACATATAAACTATATTTAAATAAATAGATACTTATACCGTTGTACTTCAAGTAAATACATTTAAATAATGGTTTGGTTGAATGTTTAGGGCTTCAACTTAAGAGCCCTGCACGAATGTAATCATTCATTGCAAACGGGGCGAATATCCTTACTGTCTATATATAACGTCTGTCCAATACGATAGCAGGACAGCAAGAATGCAAGATACGATAACTTAATAAAGAAACACGTAATTAATTGACACAAATTCAGAACAAAATCTTTAAATTGTTCCTCGGTAACGAAGCATCAACATAATATGACATAAAGTTTGGTGAGTTGTCTAAAGTCTGTTTAGAAATCAAGTCAATTTTTATTACCATTTGCTTTGTCGACACAAGGTCAAATTCAGACCATGATCCGATGTTTCAATCGGATACATCATTTGTTTGTAAGTTATTTCTATTCGTTAACATTAATAAACCTAATCTGATATTGGAAGTTATTGGAAACAGACCCAAGTTAACCTTATCTAAGACAAAAAGCGGGAGCAATAGCCTGCACCAATTATATCATTGATGTAGTAAAATAAAATCAAACAGCTTCAGATATAAACAACACGCTTCCTTTAATAGGGTATTAAGCTATTGAGTAATAAGTTTCACGTTTTGAAGTAAGGAGAATTATTGCGAGAAGATCAACGTTTTATCCACTCCATGTTCAAGTTTCAAAACATACTACTTTTTTTATTAAATGGAATTTAAAGAGACTATCCTCGAACCGGGACTCATTGCATAAAGTATATTTATATATTTCCTTTCATTCCTCGTGACAACACCTCGGTGACGGCCCTGATGTTATACTAAAGCTCTTCAAGGATTCGTCTTATTTGATTCGTAGTATGGCACACGCAGTATGGTTCCACCGAAAACCCCTGAAGGATGACGGTCCAAGGGGGTTTCCAAACGTAAAAAAAAAGAGCCAATACGCTTGCCCTATTACGTTAGTATGACCAAATTTTGATTGAAAAAATATGGGTTTTAAATGCAACTCTTATAACCTCTAAGTGTACATGGTACTGGTATTAGATGGTATATCCTCATACTTTCAGTTTTTATTTGTAATTAAATGATATCTAACGCATAAAATGTGAATAGAGGAAAATATATAACACGTCACTTTGTATTTCATCTTATCTGCTAACGACATAAAAGCACAAAGTTCTTTATAGCTTATGAAAAACTTTACTTGTAGGTGGTAGTATTTTGGTTGAGTTGAAGGTTAAAAGTTTTAAATAATTTAAGAGATATTACACACATATGTATTAACAGTTATGAGTTTGTCCAATTCTATCAATAATATTTTTAAACCACGGGATCCTTCGAGAAGCACAACTGCTTCACGATAAGTTGTAAGTGGTGATTTTAAAGAAGTCTCAATTCTGAAAGGCGTTCATATTTTCGCTTTTTTTTTTGTTTACATTATAACGATGTAGTAATAAACGGCAATACAAATTATGAATATAATTATGAATATAATTATATTCAACTCCACTATGGACGTGATTAAGTAAAAATTCAATTTATCTATACCTCAAAACCTTATTTAGACCAATCTGTTTTTTTTTTATTTCGTTGAGTTCTTTTCGGAATGTGTTTTAATTATAACTTATTTCATTGTCGAAATCCATGAAGCCGTCTAGGCTTTAGGGCCTGACAAAGACGCATCATACATACAACCGTAATACAAACAAATATTCTGCTTGCACAGTCGGTTAAAATTAGCATTATTGGTTTAGGAGGCGCTTCCCAACAACCTAATTCGATGTTTATTGGTTGAAAATATCATCCCACTAGTACCATTTAGGTATTTCTTCCTTTATCGCCGAAAATTAGCCTTGAAACTGAAACATTCCATTCACAAAAAGACCTTTATTTTATTATGATTGATATGAAGAATGTGTTAAATCTCGCCGTCTAAGATTCGCTCGTAACATCGGCTATTAAGAACGTGGGGTAGTCACTGAAGCTGTCCTTGAGAATGATTTTATAGTATTTTTTGACCTACATTCTATTGCTTAGCTTATATGGTGTCCTTGGCAATAAACGTAAGCATGAAGTGCTTTATTAAGTGGAATACTTGGTCCGTTCAGATTGAAGATTGATTGTCATAATTTTTGGAATCAGTTTGTGGAGATAAATAATGTTGTTTTGTTTTGTGGTGAGAGCTGAAAGATGGGCAAGGTCGTGTGAATGTCTTTGAATATGTCGTTTCAAATAATTAATGTTTGAAGGACTTTAACTGTAAATTTAATATAGAGGATTAGGTGCTTAAAAATTTTAAATTTTTTTGATCTAACTTTTTTTATTACCTCGGTAAATCAATTTATAGACACGTCAGCTAATGGTAAGTGATAACCGCCGCCTCCAACTCAAGAGATATAAATGCGCTGCCTAATATCATCCCCCATTAACAACGAAGCCTTGGAGCATAAGATATATCGCTGAGCTGATAGGAAGTGAGACCTTCGATTTGTTCAATGAACGTGTAATGGATACCAGTTAAACATTACTTTCGATTTTCTGCGGTTATTGTTTTTTGATATGGTATGTATGTATGGTATGTGGTATTATAAACTTTATTCTTAGAAATTTATAAGTGTCCTTTACTGAATTGTATTTTTTTTCAAAACCGTATGTTATAACAATAATAAATATGAACACCGCCTACGTAATTTTTTATTGTAGTATTTTGTATCTTTTTATGGCATTGAGCCTAAGGAGCAGACAGGTTACCTGATGGTATTTGGCTACCGCCGCCCATGGACACTTCCTCACGAGTTGTAAGCGTGCTACCAACTTTTGAGGCTGCTGTAAGGGGAGAAGATGGGAAAGAGACAAGAAACACAACAAACAAGAAACAATAACACGTTGACAGGTACTTAAATTTCTTAAATAACACCGTGACCCTCAACAAGTCTCTACGGGTTACCAATCTCAAACAACCCACCAAATTCATGTATAATTCTCCAATAACAATTCCCGTTAACCTTCAAAAGGCATCGGAAGGTAGTCAATTTTACCGCATTACCCATGGATGAGCGTAATGTATTGCCTTAAGGGATCCCATAGTAGGACAAGGGCACACCATGGTTTTATTAGCCTTAGCAAGGCTATATGCATTTTGGAATTAATGGAAATTAATGGAATTTTATTTTTCATAGGTTCTTTGTTTTTGTATAATAATGTCAATTGATTATTATTTTTTTTAACTGCTGCTGCTTAGTAGTATAATACGTAAGATTATACTACTAAGGTGCAACAATTAAAAAAAAAGTCATTTCATTTAGATCAGATCAAATTTAGATATGTAGAATTATAAAGATTATTGGTGTCATAGGGTCGTTTTTGTATCTGGGGTTTAACGGTAGTTACTTTAAAGACTAAGAATTTGTATTAACCCATTACTTCCCAAGCATCGAAAACTTTGGATTTGTTTATCAAATCTTGAAACTAAGTTATACGCTACGCTACTCTTTATCGCTATACGCTACGAAAAATAATACTAACAAAGAAAAAATCGTACTTTTAATGCTGAGTCAGCCTGTCCTATAAATATGACAGTGGGGACATGTGATCAGAAATAATAAAAGTAAACAATTATAAGAATATTAGCTGTATTTGAAATTTTTGCGATTAAAAGTTTTAAACATAAGGTTCTATTAACTTATTTTGTATGGTAAGGTATAAAACATTTATTCGGTATAAAACGTTTATTCACATTTAGCGCAAAAAGTAAGAGGTTTTTTTTTACAACCTTTTCCCTGGCAACGACTGTCCCTCTTCGTCATATAGTGACCAATATTGTCAAACCTGACAGGTTGTAAAGGGCGTTTTGATGTACCTGGTGTAGGTTTGCTTGCCTTGACTTCCGATTTTTTCATCCAAGAATAACAACCAAGAATAATATTTTGAAAGATTACCACAAGTTTTTAAATTATGTTTTGTTTATGTTTTCATTTTTATATATTTGGTAAAGGTCTAAGAATCAGTTTTATGTAAATTGGAGTTTGCAAGTTTTTTACATTATGGTATATAAAATCAGAATATGATGCTTCTTTTTGAGGCAACAAAAATGATATTTTGAAAATATTACATTAAAATTACGGATACACTTTTTGCAGAAGAAAAAAAATATTTTATCACAAAAACAGTTTTCGACTTTTCTCAGAAACAATAAAAATAAACGACCTAACATGTAAAAAAAAATGTTGAACATGGTGTCCTAAAAATAGGACAGGGGGGAGAAATGGGTTAAACACTTAATCGTTAACTATATGTTTCGTACAGCCTTTACATATCCTTCATCTTACACTTTTATCGATCATTATATCATAGAATATATAATAACCACAAATGACATTAGAGAAAGAATAAATAAAAAATGAAATGAAATGGAACTAAACTCAAACAAACCCAATACCAGGATGTTAAATTGTTTTCTTCAAAATTACAAAAAACAGATTGCTTGTACCTCATCAATCCCATGGTTCCATACATGGTCCGATAATGAAATTTGTGCATAGTAAACTTTGATTTATACGTAAAAGGTTGAATAAAGACATATAAATTTGTAACAGTAGACGCTATCATTATGTTGGAGCAAATGTTAAGAAAACTAGAATCGTGCAATAGATTGTCACTTCAGTAGACTTATAAAAATCTACTATGTTTTTCGACCGTAAGTCATGTGGTTGTTGGTAGAATAGAGCCAACCCCTCTGTTCCCATGGTGGACCTAAGAGATGACTAAGGGATTGGACTGTGTTCTATCAGACAGTACGTATACAGTCATAATAGTGCCCGGTTGACGTCAATATGCTTGCCCCGTATTAGTGGGACGAAAACAAAATAAGGGTATTTAATACATATCTGCCAACTCCTTAGGGGATAGAGGCGTCAGCCTATGTATGTATATATAGCTTTAGACTTGACTACAACATACACAGATTACTAATAGTAAGTAATCAAGAACCTCTCTTCAAGCAATCCGGGAGATTTTACACAAAATTAAAACGTCTCTTCACGAGCCATTGCCGCCCAGGGGTTGCGATAAAAAAAATATCTACTAAGGATGGATTAATATAAATACCTATTACAGCGCGTCCGGTAATTATCCTTGATACAGCTCATTAGAAAGGTCCCACGAGAGAGTTCCATTGCATCTCTTCAAGGTTGCGTAGATTGCGGCTTGTAGATGTATAATAATGTAGATTTGATGAGTTATTTCTGATAACGTGTATATAGGCTATATAGGCCTAATCTGATAAGTAATCATTTTAGTAATCAATATACTCCAAATTATCGACTCTTGAGTTACAAGTGTCCATGGACGGCGGTGTCACTTACCATCAGGTGACCCGTCTGTTTGTCTGTCCCCCTATAGTATAAAAATTTTGTAAGTGGTAGAGCCATGCTTGCTTAAGCACGAATGGGCCGGCTCGACCGGTGCGATACCACGGCCTCACAGAAAACCGGTTGTGAAGTAACGCTTGCGTTGCATTTCCCCGAAATGAGTGAGGTCTCCGGAGGCCCAAAATCCCCCACCCCCCTAATGATAGCGCTGTTAACGAAAAGGATACCCCAGGGGGGTACCAGCGCTAGCGTTGGAGAATCCCCCCCTGGACGTCCACCCTCAGTACGGATTATGTCTGAGCGTGGACGCCCAGGCTGCCCCTCGTACTCTGGGGGGGGCTCAACTGCGCTCTCAAAATCTGCTCGGGGCAAGAGAAGGCATACCATGGCACCCCCTGTCACGTTTACCGTGGATTTTTGCAACATTAGGGGCTTACATTCGAACCTCGACACTGTCCACCACCACCTTGAGACAGCAAAGCCGGCCTTGCTTTTTTTAACCGAGACGCAGATATCATCTCCAGCGGACACATCCTACCTCTGCTACCCTGGGTACGGACTGGAACACTCCTTTGTTCCTAAGGCTGGTGTATGCGTGTACGTTAGAGATGATATCACTTCTCGCCGCCTCGGCAATCTTGAAGGTAGGGACCTCTCCATCTTATGGCTACGTGTAGACTGCGACGACCATCCCCGCATCTACCTATGCCTCTACAGGTCCCATAGCGGTGATGCCGAAACGGACCGACTCATCGACCACGTCCAAATGGCTACAGACTC
This sequence comes from Tyria jacobaeae, assembly GCA_947561695.1. Classification (NCBI taxonomy): domain Eukaryota; kingdom Metazoa; phylum Arthropoda; class Insecta; order Lepidoptera; family Erebidae; genus Tyria; species Tyria jacobaeae. The sequence continues at coordinate 770,952 of OX387218.1, read as the reverse complement.
AGTGCTCCAGCAGGTCCCATCCGCAGAGATCGTGATTCTTGGCGACTTTAACGCCCATCACGCCGAATGGCTTGGTTCGCGCAAAACCGATCATGCGGGAAGATCTGTTCACGATTTCGCCTTGGCATATGGCTTGACGCAGCTGGTAGCAACGCCTACGCGAATCCCAGATGCAGAAAGCCACGTGCCTTTACTGTTGGATCTTCTGCTGACCTCACATCCTGACGGCTACAAAGTATCCGTTGAGGCCCCTCTTGGCTCTTCGGACCATTGCCTGATTAGGAGTATGGTGCCACTCGTTCACTCGCTGCGGCCGCGTGTTACAGGCAGTCGCCGCGTATGGCACTATAGGTCAGCAGACTGGGATGGAATGAGAACATTCTTTGCATCCTACCCATGGAGGCAAGTTTGCTCCTCGCCGGATGATCCCAATGTCGTTGCTGACTCTGTCGCGGATGTTGTGCTTCAGGGTATGGAACTTTTCATTCCATTCTCCCTGATTCCCACAGGTGGCAAGTCCCAGCCTTGGTTTGGTCGAACCTGCAAAGCGGCGTCCCGCCGAAAGCAGGAATGTTACCAAGCATGGGCTAATGCAGCGACAGCACGGGATGTAAAGACCAGCACATTAAAGAAGCAATTTAACTTTGCCTCCAGGTCCCTCAAAAGAGTAATTGCTGGGGCGAATTCGGCTCACATCGGCAGAATTGGCGAGAGACTAGTTAGTCTCCCCTCCGGAACTCGTGCATTCTGGTCTCTTGCCAAAGCTGTCCAGGGGAACTTTTGTAAGCCATCCCTTCCACCTCTGCGCATAGGAGATAATTCGTTGGCCCACGACGCTAAAGAAAAAGCCGATCTTCTGTGCAAACTCTTTGCGTCCAACTCGACCCTGGACGACGGGGGAAACGCACCGCCGACCATACCGCAGTGCGAGACCCGCATGCCGGAAGTCCGGTTTACACAAAGGGCAGTGCGTAAAGCGCTTCTTTCCCTCGACGTTCATAAGTCGAGTGGGCCCGATAGAATCTCTCCTATCGTGCTAAAGACGTGTGCTCCAGAGTTGGCACCGGTTTTAACGCGCCTTTATCGGCTTTCTTACTCTCTTGGCGTAGTCCCGAACTCATGAAAGACAGCTCTAGTGCACCCAATCCCTAAAAAAGGAGATCGCTCGGATCCGTCCAACTACAGACCCATAGCCATCACCTCCTTGTTCTCCAAGATAATGGAATCCATTGTTAACTGCCAGCTCCTCCGGTACTTAGAAGACCACCAGCTCCTCAATGATCGACAATACGGCTTCCGTCAGGGTCGTTCAGCTGGTGATCTTCTCGTATACTTGACTCACCGGTGGGCACAGGCGATCGAGACCAAGGGGGAAGCATTGGCCGTTAGTTTGGACGTGGCGAAGGCCTTCGATCGGGTCTGGCACAAAGCGCTCCTTGCGAAGCTTCCTTCCTATGGGCTTCCCGAGAAACTGTGCAATTGGCTCACCAGTTTTCTTACAGACAGAAGCATCAAGGTCGTTGTTGACGGTGCATGCTCCGACTCGAAGTCTGTTAATTCTGGTGTCCCACAAGGCTGTGTGCTATCACCCACGCTGTTTCTTCTGCATATCAACGATATGCTGCAGATTAGCAGCATCCATTGCTATGCAGACGATAGCACGAGTGATGCCCTTTACACCGGCCGCGCTAACATTTCTCGGGTAAACGTCATCGAAAGCCGATCCAAACTTGTGTCTGAAATCGAAACTTCTTTATCAAAAGTTTCAGATTGGGGTCGTCTTAACCTAGTCCAATTTAACCCCACGAAGACAGAGGTTTGCGCGTTCACCGCTAAAAAGATGCCATTGGTCGTATCACCTCAATTTGAGAGCACTTCCCTAACTGCATCAGCCAGTATCGGAATCCTTGGCGTCGATATATCAAGCGAAGTCCAGTTTCGCGGTCACTTAGAGAGTAAGGCCATATTAGCCTCGAAGAAGCTTGGTGTGCTAAACAGATCGAGACAGTATCTTACTTCGGCCCACCGCCTGCAACTTTATAAAGCGCAGGTTCGGCCGCACATGGAATACTGTTCTCATCTCTATGCAGGTGCACCCCAGTACCAACTTCTCCCTCTTAACCGCATTCAACGGAGAGCGACTCGCATCATCGACTGCCAAGATATCTCCGATCGACTTGACACCTTGGCGTTGCGTAGAGATGTAGCTTCACTCTGCATCCTCTATCGCTTGTATCATGGAGAGTGTTCAGAGGAATTGTTCGGACTTATACCGGCTGCTGGTTTCCGCCATCGTTCTACGCGACAAAATATCCATCCCCATCACCTGGACGATTGGCACTCCACCACTGTGCGCTTCTCCAGAAGCTTTTTGCCTCGCACAACCAGCTTATGGAACAAATTGTCGCCTGCCGTATTTCCGAATCGATACGACCTTCAAACCTTCAAGAAAAGAGCGTACTCCTACCTAAAAGGCCGGCAACGCACTTGTGACCCTTGAGTTGCGGGTGTCCATGGGCGACGGTAGTCATTTACCATCAGGTGACCCGTCTGCTCGTTTGCCCCCTATCGCATAAAAAAAAAAAAAAAAAAAAAAAAAAAAAAAAAAAAAAAAAAAAAAAAAAGATCTGTACTGTACTGTACTGTAGTAGACATGTCCCCTATTACGTAAACTGGACTAATGTGTAATCAGCAAAATGTGGGCGTACAGGCATGAGTGTATGTATGTATGTATATAAGTAATAGTTTTGAAGTTTCACATTATACAAACTTTGATAATAAAGCTTTCGTGCCATGTTTTAGTATGATTTATATTTGATTTTTTTTAAACCATCATTATATTTATGCAGAAGACACTATACACACATACAGTGTGATTTTTAACTGTTTTAGACACCAATTTTTATGCTTAATTTTGACTTTAAAACCGACGTTAAACCAACACTTACTTGTTTTTGATTTTTCATTGTTTTGAGATATGATACCAAAATATACTCACGCTATATTTTTTCAGTGGTAGAACCATGGTTTGGCACGAATGGGCCAGCTTGACCGGTGCGATACCACGGCCTCAGCGAAAACCGGTTGTGAAGTAACGCTTGCGTTGCATTTCCCCGAATTGAGTGAGGTTTCTGGAGGCCCAATTCCCCCGCCCCCCTTTTCTCTCCCCTCATCTCCTTTTTCCCTTTTTCCATCTCCTCATCCCTCCTCTCTTCTTTCCGCTCCCTGCATTCCCTATCCCTCATCACCCTCAAAGGCGGGCAGCGCACTTGCGACTCTTGAGTTGCAAGTGTCCATGGACGGCGGTGTCACTTACATCATTCGGGCACTGTATGACTGTCTATATATTGTCTGACAGATGCCAGTCCGATTCTTTTGTCGCCTTCTATGACGCCCACGGGAACAGATGAGGTTTCCCTACCATGTTCCACTGAGAATCACAACTGTTTTTGATGTTTTAAATAAAACAAGCTAGTAAAATAAAAAAGCCTGCTGAATTAAAATATATATTTACGGCTTCCGGGCTATATATAGCGTTCGCTTGAAAAGATTTTAGTAGTGGTAGAGCCATGCTTAAGCATGAATGGGCCGGCTCGACCTTTGCGATACCACGCCCTCACAGATAACCGGAAGCCACACTTGCGTGGATTTATCCAGAAATTAGTGAGGTTTCCGGAGGCCTAACTCCCCCTTACCTTTCTTCTAACCCTTGACCCCCTCCCTTTTTCCCCTCACCTCATCCCCCTCTCTTCTTTCCCCTCCCCTCGTTAATTTACAAGGCGGGCAGCACACTTACGACTCTTGTTGCAGATGGATGGATGGATGGCGGTTAGCACTTATGATCAGGTGATTTGTCTGTTTTTTTTATATATTATAGTATATAGATAGTATATAAACAACCTATAATATATAAACAAAAAAAATGAAAAAGCAACGGGGACGAAATTGGTTTCTGTTATGAAAATTTGCAACTAAACCTGACTGAGAATGATTCCTCGTTAATTAGCATACAGCTTTCCCATAGTGATTAGTGAATCCTGTTTGAACTCTCATCAGTATTCGTTACACGCCCTATTTTCTGTAAATTATATAGGGGTAGGTCTAAATTATCCAAACTATATCACCAACTATGAAAGTGATAACCCTTTTTTGTTTCCTTGAATGTATGACAAAGGTGTTTATGCTAAGGAGGGAGGCTGTAAATGACGATAGATAATTTACATATGGTGTCAGTGACACCATCTGGAGATGAAGTAAATCTGTTTTATTATCCCATTTGATGTACTGCCAACCTATTTTCATAATGTGATATTAAAATAATATCGCGAATATATCTACTAGTGATCAACGTGTCATAATGTTTTACAATAACACTTACAAATTTTCGGACCTAGCGGCAATTAGGACTTCAATTGCATTTATTCTAATACCTAATTACTCTTCAAAATCTCTAGGTATGTGCGATTATATATATATACAAATATTTTACAAACATATACATAGATATCTTAACCTACGCTACGTTATATAGTTATTAATTTCTAATAACAATGAAATGGTTACTGTATTATTTATAAGTATACTAGGATAAGCATATATCTACCGCTTTGCGAATACTTACATGAATGTATGTACATATGTACATATATGTAATAATAAAACCAAGAAAACAAATTAGATCAATTTTATTTCATTCCAATTAAAACAATAAACTGTTTAAAAATGAACAATGTTCGATCAATGATGAACCGCGATTATCGGCGCATGATGTTTTACAATCGGAACGATTGGCGCCGCATGAACGATAGGTGCCGCATGGACTATGGGCGCTGGATGAACTAAGGTGCTGTGGGAGACCGCTACAGGGTGCGCTACGGCAACTGGATGCGCGACGATGGGATGCGCCGGGACAATTGGTGCGATTATTCCCGCGTGCGCAATCGCAACGAAGGCGAGCAATATCGTCTGTAAAAGAAAACAAAAATTCGTCTGGTCTTTTGGCATACTTTAAATGAACAAGAGGGAGACAAAATTGTAAACTAGAGTACGGCACGACTATTTAATACGTCCATGTTGATTGAATTTGTGTAGCTCATTGCAAAAAATCAGAACAAACATGAGCAGCCTCTAATTTAAAGAAAACATGCTATTGCTGGTGTGTTTATATCTGGATTTTAAAAACATACATGCATTTAAAGGTGTCTGTGAAATATTTTGAATAAAATAGTAAACTACTTGAAATAAAAAATTATATTGACAGGACTGTTTGTCTAGTGGTTAGCAATACTGACTGCTAAGCCGAGGTCGTGGATTCAATCCAACCGAGGAGTCATTTGTTTTGTTTTTAGGCGTAATTTATGTATAATATATCTGTATTCAGAATTACATAAGTATGTTTATGATCAGTCTAGAAACCAAAGTACAAACTCTGCTCAGTCTGGGATCAGTGTCTATTTTTTGGTAATTATTAACCTTATTTTAAAACATTTTTCATATCAATAAAAGAGAAACCATTTTTTTTAACTAGATTATTTTCCTATCAGTTACCGTAAAGATGGAATGACACGAATTGTGTCATATACATTGCTATATCAATACATACATATTTAAATCTAAGCACGTCAAAAGCATTTCATATATTCTGATAAAACCATCTTTCATTTGGAGTACATTTCTAGACGGTGTTTTTACGTTTTCAGATATTTCTACATCAAATGATTTACGAAACACAGCTGTTTCTAAATATATTTTTCATGTCGTAGTAGCAAAAAAATATTAAGATATTTTTATGGCTGCTCGTACCTTGTAAATTTATTTTCAAAGTTAGGGCTGATTTTATTTGTATAGAAATATAATGATATTAGTTTTAATGTCTGTCAATTTGTTGTGATCATCTTCTTACATCCTTATACATTTTAGTTACATCCGATTTTGAAGTTTTTACAAAATCGTCTAAGATTTAGGTAATGAATTTAATCAAATTTTTTAGGTATTATTTTAAAATATACATTAAAATACTTTGCTCCCTATAAGTAAGCATCTGGCAAAAATATACTCTCACAGCTATATCACCGAAGGGGGAGGCCCCTTCGGTGTATATTTTTAATTATTAATGCAACTAGTTATTGTTGTTAATATAGGTATTCGTACATAAAGTATTTTGTTATGTACACTTAAACACATAAATGTATCCTTGTCAATTCCGTGTATAGCTTTTAGAATAGTGTAAATAAAATCAGAAACCAAAATTTATATGTTTATAAGTCTGTTTGTCAACGATCTGGTAACCATAACTTTGAGAGGTGTCTGAAGTTATTATCGTTATTGAACACGCACCAGACGTGGTCAAGGTCCTAATAAAAAATCAAACAAATTTAACTGTTAGAGTACCTAATAGAATAAATGAAGTAAATAAAATGGCCACTAAACTAAATTGTTACTTAAAACTAAATCAATTTTAGTTTAGTTCGGTGGTTTTAGCTTGGCTGTTTTGTGCAGGGGTTAATTCGTTTACTACCAAATAATAAAACAAACTACTTTAGTACTAAAACTGAATGCTTTACAGATTTATATTTAGAGACTTTGTCTTTTGAAAGATTGAAGGTTCATACTTTTTGGTATTTTAAATTCATGTTGTGGCACTTCTTAATCTGCTTAGATACTTATGTAACAAAATATGTAAAATATTTTGTTCATGAAATAACAGATCTTACAAAAACTTACCAATTTAAATTCTTCTTAGTTTTTTTACTAAAATTATTAAGAACCTGGCTATTGCCCGCGCCTTCGTTCATTTTAAAATATACATTTTTTTTGTATAAAAATAGTATTGCATTCCAAACTATAATCAATCTGTGCACCAAATTTCATCGCGACCCGTTTAGCCATTCTAGCGTAATTGAGTTACAAACAACAATCTTTACTTTTGCATTTATAGCAGCAGTTACATAAAAAATATAAGAAATATCTAATAATCGCACAAATAATGGCATTTACACCTACAACATAGGGTACTGTGGCTTTGACACTCAAGTTTAACGAGAGGTCTGTTAGACACACTAGTAAAAGCTGTATTAAGTTCTTAATACTCCATTAAATATTCGAAGGCGATATTTCCCATTAAAACTAGGAGACATAAAGTATCATTTATGTATAAAAATACATTAATATATAATAATAAAAAAACATAAATTCTCTTACCAGCTTGAGCATGATTGTAGTGTATTATTAGTAATTGTGTATTAATCCTCTCGTGCAGGACGACTGTGTAGCTAGATCACCTAGGTACCGTCCTTTTATAGTGCTAGAGCCTACGGTCTAGGCTATATGCATTTACTGTAATAAATCTTACCGTTTGGCAATCTGCAACTGGAGTCAACTGTGTTATAGTGTAGTTTCTTTAAATTGCCCTAATAGTATATATTATTAAAAAAAAAAACGCTGTGCTTTCACAATAGTAATGTTTAAAGACACCAAGATTGACAATATTTACATAAGTAGTTTATTAATAGACAAAATTAAAGAAACAGAGAATATTATGACTAATATTTGAAGTAACAATAATTCTATTACCAGTAAACTTCAGTTAACAAATACTTTGAAATATAATAAATTGACAAAATGTATTTATTAAGAAATACCTAAATTTATACTTATATAAACCTATCATAAAAATAACATACTAAAAACGATTAATGACCTCAGACAAATATAAAACAGTCTTCTCAAAGTATTTTATAAACAATGTACATATTTATAACAATTCAATTTAGGACGACAAAGGTTCTCTCAAAATAGGAACTTGGAAAAATACATTAGTCCCTTTATTCACTACACCATTAACTGCATATGAGAACTAAAGCTTGATTCAACAGTCCTTGCTTTATTTTTTAGGATAACGGTTTGTGGCTCTTCACCGTCTTTGTAAACTTTAACATTGAACACGTCTCCTCGTTATTTACAGACACGTCTGTTCTCTTCTTTATTTTTTGTGAGTAAACATGCCGATAGTAGAATTGCTCTTTTATTGCCGTTGTAGTTTTCTACATAATGTGCTTTTGAATATTTTCTATTTATGTTTCATATATGTTAGTGTTGTGAATTCTCTAGTTGTTGAAATATTTTATTGAGTATACGAGCACTTACGCAAAGATCCTAGCAAAATTCCTAAATGAAAAGGAAAACAATATTAGGTTCATTTGTACACACTAATGTTTTGATCGGGGTAATAGGATCATTTAAAAAACTTATTATCTGAATTTTATTAAAAAAATAATTATTACTATTTTTTCATTACCCAAACTGATTGAAATAAAGATCACAATTAGGACCGTCTCACTAAGTGTTTACGACGAAAAATTCCCGTCTTAACATCTGTTTTTCTTCGTGGCGTTCTCTTATCCTGGCAATTATGATTTATTATCTAATTACACTTAGAGCAAGTTTTGAAAATTAATTATTATAATATCTTAAGAAGGCTCTTGAATGGTCGTCTCTGGAAAAATGGAAGAAAATCACGAACCGCAAGCAGTAAGATAAGCATATTAATTAGGTCAAAATATATATCATGAGATGTAGTTCTATGTACTTCTGTAATTTTATTGAATACCTTATGAAACGTTTTAGTTACACAGTGGCTTTCATAAAAGAAGAACCATGAAAGGAATGGTGCTATTATTACTAAGACAAACTACTATGTGAGTTGAATTTTGTTTGAGAAGGAGGTTGAACGACCAATGAAAACCTAGCACACTGTACAAATTTATTTTGCGATCTGACTTCGATCGAGGTATTATTGATATTATTGTATTCGACGCCAAACTAGTTCATCTAAATGTGTATTTTACATATCGACTTCAAAGTCTATTAATCATTTTATTTTAACTGTTTTATTTTTTTTAAATAACTGCCTCAATATTTTTTTGTCATTTATATGACTCATGTCATTTTTTTAATAAATTTAAGATTCGAAAGAGACTTGTATCAAATGAATAATAATCATATGCTACAATAAATAATAAAATTTAAATAAAACCTTTATCACAAGGACGGGACTGCTGGATTAATTAATTTTAGATTATTAAAAAAGTGTCTTTCAAGCGAACGGTAAAAACTATAGCTTTCTACAAATTCAAAACTAGACACTTAGGACAGCAATAGATAGCAGTAGCAGCTTCTATTTTCTATCACCACCAATTTTTTCATAAATATTTATCTAATAACAAATAAATTCACCATCATGTGAAATCCGTCAGTAGCAGTATAAAAGGATGCGGTTACCGACCGCGGAATATTACGAAAGAAAGACAATTTCCTTCTCATTGTAAATCGTGTCGGAATATTTTCTCAGAAAAAATATCGAAGGAAAAATTATGACTTAGGAAAATATAGACCAGGTGAATGTACTGTAAGGATAAGAATGGATAGGCATTGAGGTGATTTTATAACAGGACAATGAACTGTGAAAACGATAGAACAAAGGATTGAAAATCAAAATAAACGCTGGTTATCAAAGGAAGATCACAAATAGCAGCAAATATATTCTAAAGTCTTAATTTTATGCGCGATAAAACACGAATTGAACCCGCATCAGCATATTCGGTCAAAGATGTTCATGGACTAAGAAATCCCTATGGTATTTAGAATCTAAAATAGAACTAGTTATTCCAGGAATAAAATACAGTGTTTTGACCCATAAATTTAGTCATTCTTGTGTTTTTTCAAATAAACTTTTCAGCTTTAACATACATTACACAATATTGTAGAGGAAAAATAAGATTATATTAGCTACCCTTGTAACTAACTGAAATTTGAGAAATTGTCATACGTATCGAATTTTTTCGTATCGCATGTATGTATAGTTCAGCTGACAATACTAGAATTTGGTATTATGGCGCTAATCTGATGTTGGCTGGCTGGAAAAGATTCATAGGTAACCCTTCAAATTTGGGTAGGGTTCGAACCAGCAACCACTTGACTGCTCGTCTAATGCCTTAGTCATTAAATAAACCAAATACATAACCATATTTTAGGTACTTAAACATAATCTGTAAGAGCGTCATATTAACGGCATTTAAGTATTTAATAGTTCATATCTCTTCATATTAATCCTTAATGAAATAGCCATCATATTTGATTTCATTACTCAAACTGACGCATGGATAGACAAGCGATTAACTAATGCTGTTCATTTTAAATTTTAACTGGAGTTGGGAGAGAAGTGGCCAGGTGAGGGTACGTTTGTCTATTTTATGTTCTTTTAATATAATATTTATATACATTTTACACAAACATTCTTGTTTTTTAGATAAAAAATAAAAGCTGATCTTAATTAACAGCAATTCGGGCTTCATTTGCATAAAGAGATGTGAATGGTATTCAAATAATAATTCAAATGTTACTTTAACAAATACAATAAACTTAAAAAACGCTGTCTATACCTAAACTAAACATACCTACACTATTCATTTAAAAAAAAATACATCAAAATCAATCAATGTAAAAAGATCACGTATGCTAAAATGTTTATACTGATTTTAAGGCATGAGATAGATCTTCAAATTCAAAAAAATAATAAATTTAACTGAGCTATCAACGACAAAGACTAAATAATGACTTAAGAGCTTAATACCAGTTGTATGTAATATGTACCCTATCCTTAAAACAATAGAACCGTTGATATTGATTGGTTTGCTCAGCGCTAATTGAGATTTACATTTGACTTGTTTCTGCCACCAAGTTGAAGGTAGAACTCCGTAATGACGGTCAGCTAATTACAGTGTCTTCTTTTGTTTAAAGAACGTAATTGGTTTAAAGATTAACAACTTTTAGTATACCGAAGGCATTTGGAACATTAATTGAATAGTAAAGGGCAATGACTTACTTTTAACTAGGCGCTGTCTCTAACTTTGCTGAATATACATTTTAATTTAAGCCGTCACCTAATTACATGATTACCCAATATTACGTAAGTGGGATTCAATGATGGTTCGAAAAGGTGGGTTTTTAATACTCCTCTGGCACTGTTCGGGATATACGTGTGTATGTATATACATTTTGAGAGAAATACTTCTATACTACACCATTAGTAGCTATGAATAAATGTATTGTATCTTGGAAAGGTTGAGGGGTCTTGTAGAGTCTCAAAGATATGATAAGGTTTTAATCGAGAAGGGATATATTGAATTAAGGTTAATGCTTGATTGATGCCATTGTTGAATTTAATGAAGCGACTGTCAATGACAGGTTTCGCTCCGTCACTTTACATTGTGTTTTAAAGACGTACAGCATAATTTAATTATTTAAATGTCTCTATAACACTAGGTACTTATATTACTTGTCTAAAACATTAAGTTATCTAAACCTCACACACTATCACCTCACTCAGCTACGAGACCTAGACTTCATGGACCGCTTTTAAAGACTTCACAGACGATGAGTATTCTTGAGCAGCCTTCACAATTAACTTTAACTGACTTGATCTAGTGGTTACTGATCTTAAATGCTGAACCGGAGGTTGTGGGTTCAGTTCATACACAGGACAAAAAAAAATGTGATTTAGAAATTGTTGACCCTACTCTAGGTATTTTTGTGTTTATTGTATGTATGTTTGTCAAGCCCCCCACGACACAGGAATCGTTCCTACATGACAAATTCATATGAATACGAAAATCTAACATTTATTTGTATGGTGTAATTTTCTATAAACGTATGCAGTGATTTTTAAAAATGTCATAAACGACACACACTACAAAGGTTATCCAAACAAAAACCAAACCAGGTTAAAGCTATTAACACAATTTCCTAAAAGTACTGCAAAAATCCTATACACCCTGGTCGTCGATCCGTTACGACTTTATTACAAGTGGGCAATTCGTCCTAACGATGTGGATATCGTAGGCTATATGGTACATATGTTTCAATTAGGAAGCCTTTTCACAAACCGACTTTTTCTATGAACGGGATCTTCATTTTACCGTTCAATCTATGATATCTGGATCCTTTATTTATTCGATATCTTGACATCGACATTGGCTAGTGCAAGTGGCAGTAGCAAAGTGGTTAAAAACCTAGAGTACTCTCTTCTTAGAATTAGGTAAATATATTACCATTAATGCATGATTAATGAATGATAACGTTCTTTATTACACACATACAAACACTCATACTTATATCCCTCACTGGGTAGACAGAGACGTCTCATACGCCCACTGTTTATTAGCCATAATTAAGTCTCACTTACGTAATACGGGGCAAGCCTAAAGCCAACATCCAGGCACTGTAATCTGTATACATACTGTCTGATAGATAACAGTCAGACCCCTAATGACCTTTTACGACACCACGGCAAGAGACGGGAATGAAGATAAGAAAATGAAAAGAAACTGAATCAATGGATGCCTTTATCTCTATTTGAGATTGATGATAAAATTATAATATTCCATTAGTGTAGTATTCGCATAGTTTGGCAAAACAAAGTGCTTGAATATACATACATATATGTATATACCTATTTATAATCCACATCCTTTGTGAGTTTTTTAAGCTAAAGTAACAGTTCCTTCAACTTATGGAGGTTTTGTCAGGAGAACTTGTAGAAAAAATATCCTATACCATGTACCACGTATCCTTATAAAATATATGGAACAGTTCAACCCTAGAAAGAAATAACTGGGGATCAATCAAGTGTCCCTCGATAGCAAAAGTAGGACGTTTGTTACATATGTCCCAGCCCTTATTCAGTAACAATTGAGAGACTGCTTTGTTTCTTATAGATATTACGAGTTTTGGTCATTTTTTATCCGGTTGTATAAAGAATGTCCAAAACTCATCTAAAAGAAACAAACACAAAAACAAAACATCGACAAAAACTTTGAACGAACTATTACTATAGCTTAAATAAAAAAGTGGCCACCGTTATGTAGGATGTAGGGATGATTAGGGTGTGTTTTAACCGACGAATCAAGAAAGAGTGTTATTTTTTGTGAGTGTAGATAAGTGTGATATTTTTGTCACGTCCTAGAAGCCTTAAGGCTTGACGGATTTGGACGTTTTAAGGTACACATTGCACGCTGTTTGTGATACGTGTGACGTACCGTCGCGGCTGGACGACTTACTCCTTGAAAAGGTCTCCTGTCGAGACCGAAACCAGTCGGGCAATCCTGAAATACACACGTGAGTAAAAGCGTACATTTAAAAAAATATAAATGTAATTTACGATAGTTTTCATTCTAATAAGGTAAACATTCCGGTATTATAGAAGAAAATTAATATTTCAGCCGTGTGTATGTTTTTCAACAATTTTACTGGTTATGTACGATCAAATATCATAAAGTGGACAGTTTATATATTTATATTATATATGTTTCTATAATGAATAAAAAACCGAGCGGTGTTGACAAAATTTACTTGATTCATATATTTTATTATATTTACCTATTTAAAACTTATTATTTGAAAAAAGAAAGACAACGTTTACATCATCTGCATTATTATTACAAAAACACATTTTTATTTAACATTTTGATACGATATAATCCATATTACATAGTAACACAAATATCTCTGTATCTCACGTGGACTTACATAAGCGTATACAAATTTTAAAGCACATCTGTTTATACATATAAAATACATTATTTAATAATTAACTTTGAAAAAGAGAAGTTGATTCTATTCTATGTCTTCGTGTAATTTAAAAATTTATTAGTAGTTTCCCTGGTAATGGTCAAATCCTGATTTGTTTACAATGGGATCAACAAAGGAGAATACTCTTTCGAATAAAAAAAAATACGATCTATAATTGACGTATAATTTGCTTAATATTAATAAAAAAATACATAGAACCTCCTCTTGCTTGAAAGTTGGTTAAAATATAAAATATTTTAAAAATTTATAAAGAAAAATCAATATATATTAATAATAAATCAATATATGTCAATAATGAATGGGGAGTGGGTATTGTGTTTTCACGTTATATTTTACATTGTATGGAATTGGGTGAACTGAAGACATGGGCATGGGCATTGCATAATAACCCGTAATAGGACGGTTTGGCATATGAACTGAAGAATAGTAGTCCACCCCGTAGAGCGCTGAAGCGGGGATAGCCAGTGCTGCTGCTGCGAGCATCTGTAAAGAGATTACTTTCGTGTTATGATATCCTGGTTTTGTTTTGTTTATACATTGTTACTTTGTTTATACACATAGTAACACATACATACACTCACACCTGTACACGTGAAAGGGTAGGCAGAACGGTTTTAAAAACCCACAGTTTGTATATTAAAATTTTGTTTCCGCTAACGTAATAGGCGCAAGACCATCAAGAGACTTCTATAGGTATTACAATTGGAAATGATAAAGATGGGATGTATCACCCAGTCCCTTGAGCCTCTGCAGTTGCGAAGAGATGCCACTTCTATCGCCCACATCACGGATAGTGTTCTGACGAGCTCTTGCAATTGGTCCACCTTCTACCTTTCTTTACACGACTACACGTGATGGCCTGAGGAGTCACCGTTTGAGAGTATGAAACATACGATCCCGAACTAAACGATTCGGCTCTTCTGTCTTGTGGCGATCGGTAAAAGCTTGGAATTCACTACCAGCTCACGTGTTTCCTTCCCACTTTGATCCCAGCTGCGATGAGGATGGTGACCACCACTCTTGGACTCCACTTGTTGCTTTCCATCAGGCAGAGTAGAGTCATTATAGTAGGTTTATACATATATACAAATATAATAATTGGTAATATTTTGTAAGAGAAAAGTAATATTTTGTAAGAGAAAAGTAATATTTTGTAAGAGAAAAGTAATATTTTGTAAGAGAAAAGTAATATTTTGAAAGAGAATAGTAATATTTTGAAAGAGAAACTAATATTTTGAAAGAGAAAAGTAATATTTTGTAGGAGAAAAGTAATATTTTGAAAGAGAAAAGTAAGAGAAAAGTTATATTTAGTAAGAAAGAGGGATGGTTGTGTAATGATGTTGTAAAAAAGATTAATATTTTATAGCAAAAAAAAAATGATGTAAATCGCGTACAAAGCTAGAATACTTCTCCAAATTTAATACACAAGACAAGAAAATTAAACTTAATCTAAAACTGACCCATATTGCTCACACGTCCCATTGCAAATATACATAATTGGAGAATAAACGAAACCATAGAAATTATTACAAAAACAAGTTAGATCTTCTTTAAAAGTGTGCCTTAATAAAAAAGAAATTGCTCAATAAAAAGTTCGTTGATTCTACCTATAACTATATCTAAGATACACAAATCAATCCTAGAATATGACCCCAACCTTTTTTTATACGTATACTCGTATATATGTATATATGAACGTAGAGACTCAGACACGTATTGACTATCACAATGATTGTAATTACTTTCATACGCGTTAACTTTAAGTAAAATATTCTATAATTGTCGTTGTACTTGAACTTAGCATCTATTAGAAGGCAAGTTACAGTAGTTGACCTTTTATTGTGACTTAATAAGTCAAGCTTAGCATAATAACCTTACTATGTATGACTTGCTTAAGAATGATCACGTGTTATCTAGTAACTAGAAAACAAAGGCTTTTTCATTTAATTATTTTTATACGCAATTCTGCAAATTATATTTAATTAAATTATATTTGGAGATAAGATAATTAGAATCGTTATAATGTTTAATTAACAACAAAAATGATTTATAAAACTCTACATTAATAATGTTTTCTTTATTGTAAAAAAATGATAATATAATGATGAAGTTAAACAAAATATCAATTATTAAAATTCATTCATCAATTATAAATTAACGTATTTAATTCAGGGAATTCACATTTTACGTGAAATATTATTTAGTTTTTTTTAGAAAATAATTACTTTCCTTGTTGTCGTCGGTGGAGTTAAAATAAGGACACATTGTCTCCTTCCGCGGGTGTCGTACAAGGCGACTAAAGGACTTGGTCTGTTATCTATCAGACGGTATATATACAGTCATATAATGCCCGGCAATATAATTTACGTTACGTTACGTTACAATATAAATACAATATAATATAATTACAATATAAATTACGTTACGTTAGTGGGACCGGAATCTAATTGGCGAAATGTCACTTACATTTCGCCAATTAGAGCCAATTAGATTTTAGTACGCCTCTGCCTACCCCTTCGGGGTTGCAGGCGTGAGCGTATGTATGTATGTATAATTAATAAGACCTTTTGTGATTTGCCACATTCTCAAAATCAAGAAATTTTATATAATAGACTGGTGTGCCTCATAGATATCCAATGCTCCCATAATTTCTTGGCAAAAGGCTCCTGTCGGCCCCGTAGGTAGTTATAATATCCCTCAAATACTACTACAGTAAAACATCAATCAACTCAAGGAATTATTGATTGTAGAATGGCGAAAATAACCCATATTTAAAGATTTATTTCCATTCGTGAGTAAAGGCCTCGCAGAATAGTATTAAGTAAGCCATGTGTATTTAATTAATGGTTTAACTTGTGTTAAGTCAACGCAAATTTTGTCCTAATTTTCCCCGGACATAAATTATTCAATAGAAGTTATAAAATATACAGTCATGTATAAGACAGGATACATAATACAGTAGTCCTATGTCTTAAAATAAGTGAATAGTTTATTACTTGTACGTTTAAGAAGCTTTGCTGTATAGGCATATAACATTTATGTCGTTTGTTGTTTTTTATTTTTGTAAATAAAATGATAATCAGTCCACAATTGGCGGAGCAATTTATTAACATACATAAAAAGGATACATCAGACAAATACTTCATACTTTTTTGATCGTTTTTCTTTCCTAAAGCTCTGTTTATTTCTTTGCCAAATATCTTACAAATTAGTTTGGAGTATTAGCCGTGAAAAGTTAGCAGATATACAGAATTAATTTCGAATTTATGATATTAAGTATGGATGACCACAGATAGACAAGGAATCATTGATACCACTTTTTTAGTTACGGAAAGAGTTTGTATCAGATCTTACCATACCAGATTTACAATAAAAATTAACACTCACCAGTATAATATGCTTGTTCATGTTGAATATTGCTGAACTCATAGCTGAAGCAAGTGCTGTAGCGCTCTTATATGCAAGTATTGGAACTCAAACAATAGATTTCGCAATGTTATCATAAAATCATTTACGTCCTCCGTCGTATAAAATGTTTTCTTCCTGATATTGATTCATAGAAAATTGGCCCATGACAAAGGTGTAAAAAAGTAATTATGATGTAGGTAATTGTGTGAAGAGTCTATGAAAAAACTTATGTATGATGGACTGTAAAAAATATAAGTACATATATATAAGGTCACGACGGAAAGGCCTCTTGTGGAGGATTAGCTAGAGAATCGCAATTGTAGCCGCGTGGCCATATGTGTGGGTAGTCTTCCTATTTAGTGCACTCTAAGGTGACGCAAAACATAAAGTAATTGTTAGAGAGAGCCAGGCTTATCACGGTGCCCAGGGATCTTTTTCGAGCGTATATTATATTTTAGCCCGGAGTACAAACAAAAGTAATTTTAAAAGTGCGTATTTAAAGTATAAATAAAATAGTAACTGCCCAGGTAATAGTAGGAAAGAGAGGATTATATACTATCGATTTCTATGCTTTGAAGTAGTCGATAAATTGAAATATAGTAGTTGCTTCAAGTAATAAATAGTGTTTGTTACGAGTATGGTTTAGTTTGTGCTGTTCACAATTATGGTGATGTGAGGATGATAATTCAATATATGTAATGTTGATTATTTAGATTAAGGCCAGCTGATAGAAAAAACTAAGGCTCACTACAGACAAACTTATAGTTATTTGATTAGTAGGTACCTGGTAAAGCTACAGGCATACCCCCCGTTTACGTTAAATTTTGTTATTTGGCATCTGTTTTTTTTTTAATTTATTTATGTCAAATAACATAACAATTTAAATTTTACATAATTTCGCGCGTTCATTTAACAGTATAAATTATGTATACACATATTTAATTGATATTTCTTTAATATTAGGTGCAATACAATTATTATTTATACAATTACACTCTTTAGAAATTAAGTGGACTTTGAAATACAATTAATAGTATTAAGGCCGATACCCCTTTAATTAGATCATTGAATATTTGTAATAATAATTCTTTTAACTTTTTCTTAAATATATTTACATTTAAACAGACTTATGAAAACATTATTTTGTTAAATTATCTGGGTACTATTATACATTACGTACGTGTTCCTTCGCAATAGTAGCTACATGAAACAGGCTCTTAATGTGTATTTCTTACAGCTTGTCTGAGCATACAATCTTGAGCTTTAGATTACTAATAATACTGGTTTATCATACTGTTCGACACATGTATAATATAACTTTTAATGCACCGGTAATATATTACACATTTTAAGCAATTTCATATTGTTTTATGACAATTATTTTTTGTTTCTTTTTGTCTTTTGGAACCTAGTTTGTATATTTAACACTTAATCTAAATAACCATTTAATGTGCACCCGTAAGAACTCAGACCATAGCTTAAAATTGTATCTACCAACGCATGATATTAATATAAATAGCGTGAGTCGATTTATTACACAAGTTGGTTGCTTAAAATTACATTAAATAGACCTTAATTTGTTGCAAGCAATATTGATGTGAAACTACCAACTAAAATAACAATCTATTGTTAAACCTAAGTATCGACTAATTCTATAATATGTTCAAATTTAAGTAAGTCTTCATACGAGTGACCAATAATGGAGATTTTTCTATCATACGGTAAGTGTATTCACCACAGGCAGATTAATTTTGAATTAAATGGAACAAAATTGATCAAGGTGGTGTCTTGCCGGGCTAAAAGATTAAATCTTGTTGTTTTAAGAATTATTAACCAATTAGCCTTTAGTTTTCAAGAAAAGATAGAACGATGTCTTGCTTTCCGAGCCTCCAACCTAATCGAAAAGTCAGACAATACAACGGTATGCAATACCTGGTACATAATTTTCAACTTCGCCATTTCTCCATTCTTCCATTATGTCATGGAACGCGAATAATCAAAAATATTCTAAACAGGTTTTTTAAAGATGACTTAAATTATTATCGGTTTGCATTAATGATGAGACAGATGACACATGCAGTAAAAAACAAATAAAACCTGCTATTCTACCCATAACCTAGATAACCTTATATGGTTACGATAAAGCTCTAATTATTTCTATTAAATCTTCGCTTTTTTAAATCCTTATTAGGTAGTATGTCACATTGCTCTGTATGTAGCATTGGATAAAACAACATTAACAACATTGCATGTGCAATGTCGTTGTTTATCCTTTTACACATGTACAGTTAAGAAACCAAAAACTGGTCTGAGTTAAAAAGAGTACCTAATATACTTATTTGCCTTGATTTATTTTTAATATTTTTTTTCAAATATTTCATTTTGAAATTCCACTCAACACACAAAATTTTTTTTCTTCTTTCTTCGAAGAAAACTCCCGCACTAGGACTGATTCCTGTGTCGCGACTTTACAATCATACAAACTACCCTGAACCCTGACTCGGGACAACTATTTGTGGATCATATAATATTTTGACCCGTATGGCAATCGATCCCACGACACTGGGTCAGCAGTCAGGTTGTTTTTTTTTTTAAATATATATAGCAATTGCTGGCCCTCTGCTTTGATGCATTATTTACGTGCATATAGACATGATTATGTATATATGGTTTTCTAAGTACCATTTGAATAACGTGCCAAGAAGAAAACAGGAAATTTTGACGTTGGGAGCAGAGGGCTTGAGATATACATTAGGTGTTAATATTTCATCACGTTAGGGTTATGTTAAAGTAAAACTGAAACTAATAAACCCATATGTGGAACACATTAGTATTGCTATTCAGGCAAGAGTTCAAACATCCGAGCAAAAAGTAATCATACACTTTTAATGCGACGTGTGTTGTGAGTTTACTTGATCCACCATTGCTTTTAAATATGTAAACAAATTTGACAATTAAACGATCCTATCACCAAAGCAGCTGTAGTTACTTTATTCAATTTCCTTTTGCGTTTGAAGACTACCTGGCACTGATCTACTGTAAGTTGAAAGCATTTCTACATTTGTGTACCTCTGTAAAAAGTAAAAAAAAATTGGCATTCTTAAATTCCGCCGTTTGTTACTGATGTTATCTTGAAATAGCTTATGTCACTCCCAAAGCCAAGGCAATCCAAATGACTTCGAAATGTTAATGTTCACATGTCGAAATCCGTCCGTTAGTCCGTCGTTTAGTCTCAAGAACGGGACTAAGAATATGATATATATGTACATGCATACATACAATTCGCAAGTCGGGTAATAACTTTGTTACTAGATGAAATTACAAGTCAAAGTAGTAGTAGAGTCGAGTTTGGTTCCCACTTTCTTTTATCTGTACTTAAATATTTGAATTTAGTATATTCAATATGTAGAGAAAAAAAGATTTTTTTTTATCCAACGAAGCTTGTTATTGTTAAGTCCATGTGTTTTCTTATTATATAGAAAGGACTTTTATATCACACTAAAGTGCATTTTTATTTCCCTCAGTAACTTTACTTTTGGGTTGAAAGGTACCCATCATCCTTGTCTGTACCTCTGACAATGTGTATTCAACATTTCATGTGATCGGATAAACGGTGCGGCAGCTCCTAAAATTTGAACAAACATATGTTCATTGATTTTATATCTCACTATAGATATCAAATAGAAAGTGAATTGAACAGATGTGGATGAAATTTGGCACAGAGATAGGATACCTACATTTTTATCGAGTTGAGAGTGGGGTTCGATTCCCACGCGGGACAAAAAATTGTGTGATCCACAAATAGTTGAATGAATGTTTGTAAAGTCAGTTATTCATAATGAGGAAGTGTCTTCTTACTAGAATGAGATAATTTTCTAAAATAAACTATTAACACTTCGTCTGCTCATGTTCGCTACAATAAAAACTAACCTTATAATGTTAACGTTGATGTAAACAGAACCAAGGTCGACAATATTTCTATATTTGCTATTACATATAGGAAATACTATAACAGTTCAATGGGACAGCATTTCCGTACGCCATCAGATAACTTACTATCTGGACGAGCTAGCTGTATTGATGCCAAGGGTTACGCCCACGCATATACTACAAATATATTCATATCTATACTAATACAATAATTCTGAAGAGATTTTTGTGTTTGTTTGAATTTGCTAATCTGTACAATAATATAGGCTACAAAACATCATGCTACAACGCTTTAGGAGCTGAGCAGTTACCTTAAACGCAAGTGAATCTGCAGAGAATGGCTAGTTTTACTAAATCGAGAACGTAGATAAATCGTTAGTAACATCTCGAATTAGTGTTCTTTGTATCTGTTTTTTAATGTTTGCCGAGTACCGTAGAACGACAGTTAAAAAAAAACTATATAAATATAACATAAAGCAACACAACGCGAATGTATCACCATCCTCATTATACAACAATTATGATGTTTACTGTTACTGACAGAGCTGACTCCAAATAGACTACTATAGATATTTGACATAATACTAATAACTATTATTATTTTTATTCTATTTCAATAGTGCGAATTAAATTACAAAAAACGATACCAAAATGAAGATTAGAATAAAAACTTTCGTGAATTAGATTCATATTTATTTAAATATACGGTGCCTAGACTAGTTTCGGTATGGTACCGTGGGGGTGGACGACTTACTCCTTGAAAAAGGTCTCCTGTCCGGACCGAAACTCTTCGGGCATCCCCGAAATACACACGTGAGTAATACCGTATATTTAAATAACATGAAGATGTTTGTCAACACATATAATTTGAAATATTTATTAATTTCTTTTTTCTTTTTTATGTAACTGTCTGATGCACACAACTTTGTTAATAGAAAATTTAATCTGTTGTTTGTTTGTTGGATAAAAGATAGCAATTGTGCAAACCAACCTCTACAAAATCGCCATCTATATACTTTCGCATTTATAATATGGGCGGCTTGCAATACAATATACAATGTTATATATATGATATATTACTTAATACTGTATTACAGTAGTCATAAACATAATATCTGTTAATTGTTTAAATTACAAATTTGACCACTTGAGAAATGTATGTGAAAAAAATTTATAGCTCAGGCAAAAACCACTTGCAAACTTTTAATTTAGCCGAGTCATAAATCAGTCGAGAGACAGCTATAAAAATAATTAAGATTATTCTTTCTTTACTTTTATAACTAAAGATCCATATACAGGTATACACGCCGTTTTATTATCTTAATTTATTGTAGGATTCTGTACGCTTATTGGGTATGAAAATGAAAAGTTACATGAAAAATTTGAATGAATATTTTTTTAATTCAATGACAAAATGACGATGACAATGAGAACATATAACAAGAAAAGAACAGCCTTTTGAATTATAAAAAAAGGTTTCTTTATTGTAAAAATAGCACTGTTTTAGGAAGAAGCCCAACAATTGTTTTATACTAATGTTTAAATAATACTATCGAATACATTTAGATGTAAACAATGCATGACGTATACTTTGGTTTCTAGAACATGTCCATGCTAATATTATATATTGTGAAAGTAATTTTGTGTCTTTAGCTTAATTTTTGCTGACATAGTATATTCATAGAGCGTAAAACATTCGTCTGGATAAATAATTACTTCTTAAAGAAGTACGGTGTATGGAACCCATGAATTACGGGTTGATGGGTCAATGACACATGGTGCACTAGTGGGCTGTGGGCTACAACAGGAGCATGGTAGACGGAAGGGAGTGAGTAGCCCACTGATGGGATGACAACTATCGGAGTGGGCGACACGTCGACCGCAGCCAAAAGCACCAGGATTGTGATCTAAAAAAAAATACATGTTTCTATAATATTTTAAATGTAAAAGTGAGTTTGTTTGATCATTTGTTAAGCTTGTAAGCCTAAACTGTGTCACTGAGCATTATAACATTGCGCATACGTACACGTCGTCAGGGGTACAGCAAAACGTTAAAAAGAAAACAAGTAACTTGAAATGATATACCCCATGTCACTCTCACGCTTAACAGAATTCTAATGATGATATGATTTTTGTGCAGTCGGGTGAAAATAGAGTTAGTAAAACTCCGTTAGCGGGAGTTAAGTGGCAAAAGCTAACTAATACTTATTTTGATGTCTCAGTTATTTACATTGCTAGTGTCGTCGTTGTTCTCAGCCACCTACTACATACTCGTATTTACTATTTATTGTTTAATAATAATAATAGTGTAAGAATAATAAGAATTGTTTATTTGCCTTAATTGCTGTACAGAAAAGATCTTAAAACTAGCTCATGTTGTGAGATCTCTTTGTCACATAGAGATATTAGAATAGAAACTTTCATGAGTTACATTCATATTTATTTAAATATACGATTTTATTCACGTGTGTATGTCGGGATGCCCAACTAGTTTCGGTCTCGACAGGAGACCTTTCTCAATGAGTAAGACGTCCAGCCTCGACGGCACAGAGTGTTACATCGGGTATCGGTCGGGCATCCCCGAAATACACACGTGAGTAAAATCGTATATTTAAATAAATAGACGATTTGGTAATCTTTTTGTATCATTTGGTACTTTTTTATGTATTTGACCAGACGTGAAAACATATTTTTGTTAAAAAAAGTTGTTCTTAAAATTCTAGATGACACTATTCTATCTGGATTTCTAGTATTTCGTGGAAAAACATCCCTAGCTTTTTGATATAGGCTGATTCTGAAGAATCGTTATAGTACGACACGTGAGGTTTTAATCGATGATTTCATTCTTTGCCAGCCTTGCACTTCTTGGTGGAATACAGTAGAGCCAAATAAATAAATAATATTAGATATGTCTAGTTTAGGAATATAGGAATTTTTTAACACGGATCTGATACTTTTATAAATGAAACTTATATTATTATATAAAAAATGATAAATAATAATATTTCAATATATATGTAAGGTCATTTTGAAAGTAGTCTTAAAATTTTAAATTCAACTTAATAAACTTATCGAAGATATAAACAAGCTACACAGTTCCTGCTAAATGAAAAGAAAAAGGCTAATTACTATAATATAAGAGAACGCCAATTGACAAACACATTTTTACTCAAGTTCTTTAACACCAATCCAAAAATCATTAAAAATAAAATTATTTTCTTAAACTTACCAAACGATACATTTTTTCTTATATTCGTGTTCCCAGAGCTTCTCTCAAAGACTGTTACATCCTGCCAAAGCCACATTTTATATAGCCTTAAGTACCTAAATTTCCCAGTCCACTCCGTACTTGTTCAGGAATGCGCCTAATACGACTACAGTTGGCTCAGACGCAATAGTTTAGCTAGAAACATTATTTTTTCCTCTAAGTTACTGATCATTTAATTTGCGGATTAGTTGGAGATGAGTTTACAAATAATGAACTTTTTTATATATTATAGCAGACGAACAGACGGGTCACCTGATGGTAAGTGACAACTGCCGTCCATGGACACCTGCAACTGGAGAGTCGTAAGTGCGCTGCCCGCCTTTGAGGGTGAAGAGGAATGAGGGTATACACGGAGGGAAAAGAGACGGGGATAAGGAGATGGGAAAAGGGGCGGGAGGTCAGGGGAAAGGAATAAGGAGAGGCCTCTGGAAATCTCACTAATTTCAGGGAAATGCAACGCAAGCGTTGCTTCACAAGCACCGGAGCATTCGTGCCTAAGCATGGCTCTACCACGTGTAAGATTAGCGATGTATAGGTGGCGTCCGTGTCCTCTTTTCCCTCCCCTCATCAACCTCAAAAGCGCATTTATGACTCTTGAGTTGCAGATGTCCATAGGTTGTCACTTACCATCAGATGACCCGTCTGTTTGTCTGTCACATAATATCATAGAAAAACAAATATGTTCCAGACTTGTTCAGCCGTTCTGGTAATTTTGATTAACGTACAACCAAACTTTCGTATTTTTAACAGTACGAACATTATATTTATTACCACATGTTACGAAAGTTAACTTCTAGATATATTACAATGTCATAGAAAAAGACTATTCTATTATTATCACATGAATAAATCCCAATAGAGTTAATTTTCTTAAAAAAAGAATGTGTTCCGTCGGCAAACCCTAATTCATTGACGAAATCTATATTAAAACGAGCAAAGCCACTTACATAAGCTAGTTGTCGTAAGAGTGTATATATGTATGTGTGTACTTGGCTATAAATCGTACATCTTTCTTCAATAGCACTAGACATCTAAAGGAACATTGACGGCAGTTGAAATTCCTCGTGCCCGCCCGCTGCGTGGCTGGCGTTTCGGTACTACACAGAGTAATGTCAGAAAGAGATTTAAAGAATATTTATTTAAAATATATCAGATGAGTATACTAAAGGTCTAGTTGAAGATTAACAAGAGAAAACAGATCCTTCTCAGTAATATTGTCGTTTGCATGTCATTAAAAGTGATTTTTATTATAAAACATTAAAAGTGTAATTTTAGGCTTAACTATTAGAGTCGACTAATTTGATTTTCATTGTGATTTACGTGCTATTTCGTCATAAATGATTGCAAACACATGTAAACATATAGGCTAAAATATAACCTACATTTAAATTAATAATTATTTTCAGATCTTTGCCCTTGTTTTAAGTAATGGCTATAAAACAACAACATCACACATACATAGAATGAGTAAAAAGGTGCAGAGTACGGTGTCTTATCCGATTAATCTGTTTATGGATTATGTACAAAAGCACAAAGTTATTTCTCGTATCTAAAGAAGTAATCTATGACCAATGAAAACTGTATAAATAATTCCTTGTTAGACGAGTGATGGCTCGCGATGCGCCAAAGCCCTGACCAGATCCATTACGGTAAATGACGCAAGAACAAGTTGACAACTATTTGCTAAGAATTAAATCGAACATCAATTAAATTATTTAAAGAATGTTGTGTCCTTCCAACACAAATGGAGGAGCTTCTGACCAGCAGAACTGATCATACCTGCAGACTACAGAAATTGGATACACTAACTTAATTCTAAAAGGTCATAACAGGTTGCAATAGTTACAAAGTAGTTCATCTTGGTGTTGATGTAGGTTTTAGTTGTCAGTAGACGTCGCCACAAATAAAAAGAGCTTTATTTTTTTTTATTTTATTTTTTTTGTAATCTACTCCATCTAAGGTAAATTTTCTTGTTATATTTATTACTTATATAAATAAAAACATAATTTCTGACTTCCTTTCAATATATTGAAATATTTACCTAATTAAAATGAATTTCTTGTTAAAGTAAATTCGAGTAATTAAATAATTGTTTTTCATTATTATGACCCTTCTCTTTACTTAAATAATGAGAAAATATTAAGGAAAAACAGTGACAATATTGTTATTATATAATAATTATCTGTAGATTCCTCTTATTTGAAAATTTTGACCGAACGCATACACACATATTCTCTATAAAAATGTCACAACGTTAGATTTTGAACCTCAACATAACACGAACATATAAAAAAATACATTTTTTATCTTTTTTGGATGGTAGGTGTATGTAATTCATACATTCTGTACTCATTAGTAAATCTTGTTTAAGTTATTATTACACATATATAGTTTACTCTTTGTCTCTCATTCCTCATATTGTACAAACAGACGATAACTATCTATTCGTGAAATTCACTAGTTATTACTATAATGTGTTCTTTCGAAATAGCACAATGATGAGATAATCGACATTTCTCATACAGAGGTACTTACTTGCTCAACATGTAATATTTTATAATTACCTTGTTTTTGTGTGAGTGCAAAATAAATATATATATTTTTACATATATTTTTTATTATATATAAAGTACCAATTGAACAGGTCTGCTCAGATTCATTACAGCAAACAGGCCTGTGTTAGTAGTAGTCTTGTGGTTAGTGACTTTGAATGCTGAGCCAGAGGTGAGGAGATGAGGAGATCAGAAAAGGGGAGGGGAGAGGAGAGTTTGGCCTCCAGAAAACTCACAAAAATTATGGGGAAATTCACACAAGCGTTGCTTATCAACCGGTTTTCTGTGAGGCCGTTGTATCGCACCGGTCACGACGGAATATTCGTGCCGAAGCATAACTCTACCACTGTTCAATTTCCATACCAGACTAAAATTTGTGTCTTCCGACTCTGAGAAGAATTCCTAGAGCCGGAGTGGTTTCACTAGGTGCTAATAAAAAAACTAACTAATCTTCGTGTACAGCTGCCATATTGCACATTGCCATACCAAATAATCCAAGTCAGTTTAAGAATTAAGATAATATGGTGGAATAAAGAGTGAGTACATACATATATGAAACCTGAAAACATTACCCTCCTTTTATGGGTAATAATGTACTGTTAAAGCCGCACGCCTTTGAAATGCACTACCACTATCTATTAGACAAGCGCGAACTTTAGCATCATTCAAAAAAATGGTAATACAATATTATCTGTTTAAAGAATCCAGCACATCATATATAAATTTTTAATTTATTATAGATATAATTAATTAATCTATGTAAATGTTTAAGTATGTAGGTATATATGTATATGTATATGTATGTATGTATGTTACACCTAAATATACAAACGTCATTATATTGTCATTGCGTTAAAATAGTTAGGTTAGTTAGGGCTCCAGAGACAGGAATCTCCTCACAATACGTGCCGTATCAAGAAAGACTGCCTTCTGCATTAGGCCCTTAACCCAGCTATGTAACGTGAGCCTCTGCAGATGTTGGTCGAGGCTCTTGGTAATCAACCCATGAGCCGATATGACTATCGGCACAATGATTGCAGAACTAACATCCCACATGTCAATCCCCTCATGGACCAGATCCACATATTTTATTTGTTTTTTTTTTTCAGCCTTTATGTAGATCTATTATCATTTGTGTTTGTCTTGCAATGTGCAATTACAGATCAAGTTGTAATGACGAACAAGATTGTTATTATTATTATTAATATAATGTACAAAGAATTCATTATCAACGATCATCGGACCGTAAATAAATAAGTGGTCTCTGTATTATTTATTAATCTGTTGGAATATCACGAAATACTATACATTAGTGTTGGGCCACTCATTCGAAATAGCTGACGAGATATCTTCCCAAATGCTTATACTACATCAATAACAAACAAATTTCTGGAGGTATAGATGAATAAAACCACCCTTATTCCAATGCCACGTTGATATTCAGGGAACAAATAAAAAGTTTGTTTTAAATTTAATTTTAAGAAGGCGAATGGACGTATTTGTTAATTTTGCAGACTTGTGCAATAATAGGAGAGACACCTCTGATTAAAATAAATAAAATACCCGTAACAGTAATCGTCCAATAATTTATTAAGGACGACTAAAAATTAGCTAGAATTTTGAAGTCAAATAAAAAAAAAACCTAATAAGGTCATGAATATTAATGACGGGCACACGGGATAAAAAAATGTGTGATTCACTATAGTTGTCTCGAGTTTGAGTATTATTTGTGTCCGTTAATTGAATGTTTGTAAAGCTCCCCCGCGACACAGGATTTATCCTAATGGAGATAGAGTTGTCTTTTTTACCAAGGTAACTAAAAACTAAGATCCCATTTATATAAAATCATATTATTATAATATTAATATAAGAAGGTGATATATCTTATTCAATACTGCAAAAAAGGATCCTCGAATAAACAACAACTTAATATTCACAACAAATTATTTAGTTTATTTATTTTTAACTTTCATATTTTGCCGATTAAAATTCAGTCCCATTCACGTAATAGGGGACAGACCTATTGTCATCAACCGAGCACTTTTATGTATTACATGGAATAATTTGGAGTTTAGTGACAGGAAAGTAAGGATAGGCAAAGGAAGGGATATTGCTGATGCAGATGGATTTGAGGAGTAAAGGCTAAAGCATGTCAGGGTCGCGTACCTGTAACTTGTACTTAATCAAAGTGTTTTTAAGAAGGCCAAAAGCCAAAACAATTTAATTACGAATAGAGTTCACCGTACAAATAACTATACGCTCAAAAACGTTGTAAGGTATGATAAAACAAAATTTTACCATAACAACAGGCCTGAAATCTTCCATAAGCCATTAAAAGGCTAAACCTGTCACATAACTTTAATTAATGAAATAACAAGTTTTAACTCTAAAATATATTTACGTCTGTTTACAAGTCGTCAGGGTGTAGTAATTTAATCTTGAGACCTGATAGATGCTCTAGCTCATTCTAGAGAAAGAGATTTTGACTTTGGTTTTACTAAACATAATAACACATCTTTTTTTTAGGTGATGATAAGTATTCATACAAACAAATTAAGTTTGTACTTTATCTTAAAAAGGCATACCTCACAGCTTTCATCAATTAAACTATAAATTACGTATAAATATGATTTATTACTTGATCGTTAAGGCTTAATTAAATCAATGGTGGACAGCAATAATTGGGACCGATTTGACAATATGACCATGATGGACGACTGAGCTGCTGTGGCTAATAGCAGAAGGAGCTGTCTTCACCACAAGGGGGGCAGTGTGGACGACGGGAGCGGCGTGTACAGCGGTGATAACAGGAGCGGCATGGACGGTGTGGACTACGGGAGCAGCGTGCACAATTGGAGCAGCATGCACAGCGTGGACGGTGTGGATCGGAGAGCCATGGTTCACTACCTGGCTGCTCTTAGTGATGGTGGTCTTAGACCCGACGACAGGGACGGTGTGAATCACAGGGGCGGAAACGTGAGCAACCACGGGTTCGTGGGCTACCAGGAGACCGGGCGCGGCGGCAGCACAGGCCAGAAGAGCGACGAAAGCAACCTGGAAAAGAAAGTGAAATTTAAATTATTGTTAAGGTTCATTATAAAAATATTATAAGTCAATATTGAACTGTTGACAGCTTTAAAAAACTTTTACACTTACAAAGGTCTTCATGTTAAATGTTTTTTTGTGTTCACTTGACTGTGATGTCGAGTAATCTAACAAACAGTTGGCCCAACCCAGCTTATATACAGAGCTGCCGAATATCGACAATGAACGGACGCAATGTGTACTTGAAAACCGAATAAATTACACGAGCTTTCGTGGAGGAGGCATGTTGACTTTGACTTCGATAAGGCTGTTGATTACGTAGACTATGAAAGAGATTAGCTATTGGGTAGGTGAAAGAAGATTAAAAAATTCAACATAATCTTATCTTTTATAACAGTTTTTAAGAAATTTCAATTACATTATTAATACTTACGTTGTTACCTAAATTGTTATTCAAATATAACTTGTGTACATATATAAATGGTCTCTAAATAAATGATATTGACTACTCTTACACTGCTTTACAAGCATAAGTGATATACACTGAACCTAAACTTTCACTTGTCACTTACATTGATGGGCCTTATCAAACTTGTTAAGATTAATGACTGCATCAATACAAACATTGAAATCGCAGCGTATTTAGGTTGATGTCAAGTTCAGCACTTATGTAACTTGGACTACTTTCCCACTGTTCGCTCGTTGATTGAAGGAGTGAATTCGTTTCATAAAAAGTAAATTTGGAATTTAATTACGTTTTTACCGTTATAGTTCTATATTGATGACCTATCTTTTTAAAATACATAACTCTTCGAAAGCAGACTATTGATTTTTAATAGATTATCAATACATACATATAAAAACTGCCGCGTTTATCCCCAAAAAGTTAAAAGCATATTAAACGACGAACATTTTGCCAACCATAACTTTGTCCCACTTATATACGTAATAGAGGTCTAGACTTTTGCCGTCAAACGGGAACAGACTATATACATATGTCTGATAGATGACAGTCCAATCCTCTCCCAATAGACACTTAGGGTATCCTAAGGAAGATATTTTACTCATCCGAGAACCACACGGCTGTAGAAGATCTATTGTGTAATTAATTTTATCTTAACTTAACATATAAAAAAGTGGTTTAAGAAATACTGCTGTTCAAAGAGTGATATAGCCAATGATTGTACTCATTTAATTCGAAGAAGTCACGAAAATAATAACAGCATATTTAACAGACTTGTTTTGTTGAATGAACTTGACGCCATTACTGGAATTGTTTAATTCGAGAGTGTCGCCGAAAACATCAATGTGTAATTACGTTGTACTTTTTAATCTTTTTTAATTTTATCAACTAAACTATTATTTTATTAACTATTCCTGTTTCGAAAATATTTTAGAAGCATTATTTAATATACACCATGTCCAAAAATTCTCACTTGTTACTTAAATTGCTGGGCCACGTCAAACTTGTGGAAAGTAATGAATGTATAAATACAATCATACATATACCAGTGTGTATTTATATGCTAAGTTCAAACACCAATGATATACTTACTTGCTTACGGATAGTTAATAAACAGTAGTTGGCCCAACTGATATTGATTTCTAATGATACGAATCTGCTGACATAAAATCGAAAACACACGATTGATTTTTTATTGTGCTGGGTTATAATTAACATCTGTAACTTGATAAAGATGATCACGGATCAAATCCGATCAGAGTATTTTTGTCAATTTTGTTGATATTACACTAAAATAATTCACCATGTGGTTCAGGGATCTCTTCCTCGTGGGAGTCGTAAAATATCGAACTTTTATTCATCAGACAGCATATATAGTCATACAGTGCTCTGTTGACGACTATGTGGGACTAAAAATTCTTATTGGCAATATTGGAAAGGCTTGACAAAAAGAGCGTATGTTAGTCTCAAAAATATTATTAACATTGTATGACAGACATGTTTCGTTGAATGAACTTGACGCCATTACCGTAATTATTTACGTCAAGAGTGTCGCGCAAAACTTTGATGTGTAATTATTGTTGATGTTTTAATCTGAAGTTATTTTTATACTGAACGTTAAAATTGTTCTTATATGGAGTGAAGAAGTTACTAGTATTCTGTGTAGGTCAATGCTAAATGAGTTAATAAGAAAGATAATCTTATTTGTCTGTATTGGTGATGTAAGAAATCAAATATTTATCGGTAAAAAACTGAAACGTAGAGACTTGATGATAAAATTCACAAAAAAAAACAGGCAATCTGTTAAAATACAGTGTAATGTGGTAAAATACAGTGTGTAAATACAGTGTGTTTTTTGTCGGAGACGCGTGGGGACTTCCAAACGTAAAACAAAAAGTGTAATTTACACAAAACAAACAAAATTAGTTCCAAAATACTTGTAACACCATATGGGTCATCATTAAATAGAAATTCTGAAAGAAACGGTTAAAATAATAAAAATGCGCTCTAACCTATAACAAAACCAATTAAATTTTCTTTATCCTTTACTGACCATTAAATGTATGGTCATAAAATTGGAACCAATAAATTAAGATCAACTGACAAAACAGCTGTTGATTTTATGTTGTCATCAACGTTACTTATATCTTCCCATTTAGAGTGTTATACATATTCATAAACTTTATCTTATCATGAATGCAATGGTCGGCATTTTCAAAGTTATATAGTGGCAATTAATATTATTGCGAGGTGTTAAAAATTAAGGAGACGTTTAATTGCATTCAAAATGTCACTGGTTTCAAGCGAATAAATCTTAGGAAGGAATGAAATAAATTCATTTAATTTGACCACAATGTAATTTCGGTATTGAAAAGTATTACGTTTTGCTTCACACTTATTTAATTATATGAAATATTCTACGTTACAAGTGTAAATCGGACTATTTTATTAACAGCAATAATAGCACTTTTTAGAACCGTGTATAAAAAAAAAACTAATATAGAGCTTAATCGTTTACTTACACAAGGTAGCTTCTTAAAAACAAAAAATCCTGGGAAAGTTGTAATTTTTGTTATACATCACTTTTTTTTATTATTTATTGGAATAGAGTTTATTTCCAACTCGCCTGATGGGAGTGATACCCTATCCAGGAGAAACCTATTCACCTTACTCTTAAAGGTTTCAGGATTTTAGTTCTCTGAAAAAATAGACGCATGCAATTCATCTCACCTTTGATTTTTTTCATTTAGCTTTTAAGCAGTTATTAGTATTTTCGTTGTTTCATTCCAGTCAGGTCTTGCCTTCAAATTATAAATTCATAATTCAATCATTACTTTTATTGACAGCCTCTATAATGAAATCCAAATATTTTTTTGTACATGCGTCCGTCAATTCAAGGGAATTTATGTACCAAGACAAGATGTTGTTGGTTATTAAATAATTGTTTCTAATTTTAAGGTCAACATATATATGTATGTTTGTGAATGATTCGAATTTGTAAACGTAGAAGTAACCATTCATAGTTATTTTCGACAATCCTGACTGAATCCACACAATATCTTTTGCGATTAGGCTAAGATGATGAGGTATAAATATTAGTTTTGTTGGTATATTTTTTTACTAACCTATTAGAAGTATTTACAGATCTGTTATTGTAATAGTCTCTGTCTTTTTATTTAAAAAAAAAAACTTAATTTAATAACCGGCATTTGGGCTAGGAACCTTAAGTACGCAGTCAGGCCTTATGTGGCTATTAAAAGTAATAAATACAGAAATTTGGCAATACTAAATGTTAATTCAGCAGTAAAACACAGCACCAATGTTTTATTTACAACACTATATATACAAGTCAATGAAAACAGACATTCTGATGTAACTATAACAGATAAACTCAAGAAAGTCAAGTTTTAAGATAAGCCTTTATTACCTACGTGACTACGGAGCATGCGTTATGTCTGCTAAAATGTCTTGTAACTCATAAATTTAGTGACAACGTAATCTGCACTACGAGTATAAATAATTCTTATTACACATTAATAAAAAAACTTCTACTGAATATAGAAGTAGGACGTACAGTATCTTACAAGATCAAAGACACTAGTAAACTTTTGAATTTATTTATAGGATGTTTTGAATTTGGATCAATCATTTATTGAGGTCAAGGTATGCGAGTTGGACCTTCTTAAACTGTTGCTTCACTTCCACACTCCACAGTCCATCCCTAAATAAATAATAATTTTCTTTTTCTGTACGTTCTTCCAGCGTATTCTCTCTTTCAATCTACTCGCAGTTTTTCTATCTTTAATCCCCTGGTTTGCAATAGTCTATGACGTGGATGTGACCAATAGTGGTCACAATTTGAGTGCTTATATTAATCTTTGTCCACCCTTTCAGAGATTCGTGCGTTATTGTATATTGTATAGACATGTAGACGTGTAGACACTTATCTTAATGCTTGCGATTGAACGTCGAATTTAATCATCACCTAATTGATGAGATCTTTCGCAATAAATTTTAATAGCTGGGAATGTCAAGTTCATGCACGTTTGAGTGATTACGACTGTGTTTTATTGCCTATTTCACGCATGACGTTATTTGTTTAACTAATTTTAACATATACAATTACACGTGCGTGTGTTTGGTCTCCTCTTTACCAAATCGGATTTTAAAACTTTTATTGTTAGTGGTTGTGGGATCACCTGTTTTGAACTTAGCTGCGGTTGAAATTTTTATTGAACGGTAGTGCCGACATTCTTGTTTTTTTCTTTTTGAGAAAATTGTACATAAAGAAACAGTTATACTCAGCGAACAATGAAAGCATTAAAAATATATTTTTACACAATAAATAATTTGGATGTATTACTTTCTGCTTGGGATAAACAATTAAAAACCATACTATTCCGTGACATTATTTATAAAAGCGGCAAAAAATCATGTCTGTTGTATGGGAGCCTCACTTAAATATTTATTTTATTCTGTTTTTTTTTTAGTATTTGTTGTTATAGCGGCAACAGTCCCGTTTTAACCTCTGGGTACGAAAATCTAAAAAACTAGGATTAAGTGAGGTTATCAGTGTGAAACTGTTAATTTATTACATATACAATATTAATAATGCAGTGATTAAGCAAAATCAACACTGTTACAGTCTATCAAAATTAATTGACATTAATATTTGCACAACTTTTTTGTAATTACTTAGATGTAATCAAGTGTAATAACATGTCGTACAAGCCTCTAATTTGCATTCAATCAATCACTCCACTCCAATCCTTGACAACTACTTAAAAAAGGCAAAGACGACTAAATTAAAATGTCATTGAAGGATGTTGCAGCAACATCCAGGATAACGAAAACATTGATAAATAGCTTTAGATTTATGGGTCAATTTTTACAGCGAATATAACCTTGTCAACGGAAATAATAAAAGTCCTTATATAGACTCTTGCAGGGTATGATTTTGAAGATCAACATCATAGGATGTTCACCGTTCTTATTTTGAGGCCTTGTCTGGAAACTTTTAGAATGCAAAATATGACATACAACATAGAAGTAATGATAATCTAAAATATTTTATCTGATATCATTATTCCTTCATAATTATATGTTGGGACTATCAGTAAAAATTAATGTATTAAAAGGTTGAATCCAGGACAAATTGCAGACGAAATTATAAACACAACTAGATCGAGCTCATAAGTTTTAAACGCTAAAAGCTATTGCCGTTAAAATATACATATCTAAGTCTCCCAAGGGGTAGGCAGACATTTATTTAAATACATACATTTTGCCAATAAAAATTCGTTCCCACTAATATAATAGGGCTAACCTTATTGTCATCAACCATTAAAAACCTAGACAGGAAAAGACTCAAAGTTTATGTGTAAGCAATATTTTCGATCGCGCTGTTTTAGCACAATTGGTTGCTGTTTCGTCTTTTAATTCTTATCAGATCTTATTCGAAGTCTTTTCTGTATTACTCAATGAACCTTGAGCATATAATACAATAATTTGATATCATTTTGTAACGTCATGCGATCAGACAATTAGTTAGTAAACCAAGGACTGTTGGCTAACTACTAAGTTATTATGATAATGTTTTTGCAGTACATTACGACAATGTAAGGTAACAAGATCAATGAACAGATTTAGATTTGTTTTTGGTTCTTCGTTTGGTTTAGTGTAGATTTTATTTTATTGACCAGTGCTTAAAAAATTCTTATCTACCTAATTCAATTATGCTTTTTTTATCGTATGGAAACCCCCACGGGTCATCATCTCACTGGAGCTAACAGTTAAGTAGTACGTTGGACTCAAACCATTAGTCGGTTCGAGTCGGTCGAGTCGTTCTCTAGTGGGTCTATTGCAGATTACCCGGGTATACCATAAGAAGGAAGCTTCCGAGAAATTCAAATAAGCTTACATTAATTATTCTAATGTGTAATTATTCGTTCTCGGTGTAATAGAGAAGGGCAAAAGTCCTTGCCCAGTTAAATATTTCTCAAATCCCGTATTTCTCTCTTAATTTAGCGTTTCTTACGTACCTTTGATCGAAGAAGACAGCAGAAGGTAAGAAGATAGAAACCAAAGAGATTTTGCTTTAAATTAAATATAGGAAATTGATACGCAAAATGTGCACCCTTATCAATAAGAACGATCACTTACATGCAACCTGAAAGCACAGAAGTTTCAAGGGTCACGGTTTTTGAGCTGCGTATTGTAAATATTCGTAGTATATACATATATATATGTATATATTTAATTACAATTGTTTTTAATGCACTTTATACAATATTGATACAAGAGATCAGATTAGATATCCTCTATTTTTTTCTCAATTGTCACCAACTAACTATTATATTGTACATTTCATACTAATAAATATACGGAATGGAAGTCAGAATTTAGCTGATCTTACTCGCGATGATCACTTAATTAAAAGGGCACTGACATCAGTGTAATTTGTGTCGGAATATTTTTATTAATTAGCTTTTAAAGAAGATAATATTATTATTTTATATTCGTGTTTTACTTAATTTTTATTGGCATCTTATTAACATTTGCACATTTAGTAATTTTTTGTCCATTCCTTAAATAATATTTTAATAGGAATAAAAATTGTGTTTCGTTCAAAGTATCTTGATTTACATTTAAAATAAGTATTATAAACATACAAAAATATACTGCACTTATCTGTCTTGCTCTAATTACGATTAGAGAGAGAAAGACTTGTGTTCAATAACACGATACAATGACACTCAAGTGTAAGTGCGATAGCGCATAACTCCCAAATGAAAATTGTAAGAAGTAGGAAGTGGGCATGTAGA
Organism: Tyria jacobaeae; assembly: GCA_947561695.1. Taxonomy (NCBI): domain Eukaryota; kingdom Metazoa; phylum Arthropoda; class Insecta; order Lepidoptera; family Erebidae; genus Tyria; species Tyria jacobaeae. The sequence goes on along the minus strand of OX387218.1, from coordinate 733,815 downwards.
AGATGATATTTCTTGTATTTTAGTGAATACCTTTATAATATAAAACCTTAATACGATGAATGATAAACGCATTAGCTTGAGGTGGCCTGTGTAGTCAAAATTAAATAAAAGTACCATAGTCAGAGTTTAAGAATAATATTCAACAACAAAATAACAATTAATGATGAATGGCAAGGAATGGCAAAGATTTAACGTCAGGAACAGTTTCGTGAACTGTAGAACTTTGATGAGTGATAGCTGAATCACCAGTCTTTAGAGTCACGAGGGGTGATGAGTGATAAACCACAGGAGTGTGAACTACTGGAGCGTGGACCACAGGACTGTGCACCACCGGGACTATCGGAGCATGTACGATAGCAGTTCCACCATGGTTCACAATTTGGTTGCTCTTGGTTACAGTGGTCTTTGAAGGAACGTGGTATAGCCCATGCACAGGCATGACTTCATAAGCATTTCCTGGATGCACTAATACAGAACCACCATGATTAACAACTTGGTTTGCTTTCGTAATGGTGGTCTTTGTATGAGCCACAGGTACATGGTGGATGATAGGTGCATGGACGAAAGTGCTTCCGTGGTCGACGACTTGACTACTCTGGGTATATGTCGATCTGGAAATCGAGGGTACTGCGTGGTACACGTGAGATTCTTCGGCTAGAAGATAGGCTGGCGCTGCTGTGGCCGTCGCCAGTATAGCGGTGAAGATGATCTGTAAGAAAGGAAAAATATATTGGGTTATTTCGTTTCCTTGGTGATAAAATTATTAGTGGCCTAAGTAATCAAAAGAAGAGTTTCTAAACTTTAAATCCTACAGCATTTTAACATGTTAATAGATAAACTCTAAGAATACAAATAATGGTTTCATTATTTCTGTATCTGATACAACATCATCAGTTCATAATGAATTTTATTTTGCAAATCTCCAAAACCCCTTTTAGTCCGTTACTGAAACGATTTCACGCCAATAGTGAATAAAATCCTTCTCAATATCTTCTCTTAATATTTTTAAATTCATTCTTGATTGAATGACCCAACATTCAGAACAAAACTTACAATACTCTGCATGGTTGAAGTCTGGAAAGCAACTGATGAGTACTGCCTCTACCAAAAGCTTTTTATACGCAAGTTTAATAGTTATTGATTGCCTCACATTGCGACAATTATTTCGCACGTGCAATTTTGTTTTGGTCTTGTTTTTGAGTAAGGCCATGATCACATTGGTTACCTAATGAAGTAAAGACATTTTTGAACAGTCGGTGGTAAAAGTAAATATGGATGAAATAGCCAAAGCCTTTCCAACTCTGTTATTGAGTAACTAGGAGTATATGTCGTTTGGTAATTGACGAAGTAATTAGCTTGTTTTTGATTTGTGATCTTATCTCTTATAGATCATTGAGCTTGTTGAAATGAGATAAGATCTTTGGTTACGAGAGATTTGGATTTTGCTAATATTGATCTACTAGTATTAAAATAATATATACTTCTGACATGAAACACATACAACGTATAAAATATGAATTTATGCTTAAATACACAGATTAATCCACATTTTCTGAAAAAGTATGTGACATCAACACATATACAAAAACACGATATTTGTAAATATTACTTATAGTGTGAAAACATTAAGGAATTAATCCATTGATGTTTTGTTCCTAGTTAATCCGCAACTATAATGAATTATTAGTGATATTAAACAAAGTTATCGAAAATCTGATTTATATACAAAGAAAAAACCATTTTGTGAACACTAAAATGGGTCAATAAAAGTGAACTAAGCCATGAGAGTGACCAGTAATAAAGCTATCTAATAAAACTAAAGGCTAAAGCTAGGATGAAATTAGTATATTGTAATTACATAATCATATCATACTTAATACAACATTCGCTACTTGTATTACTACACAAGTATTCAAAGTACATATATCTATCATTACAGAGCATTATTCATTCTTCTGATGAATTGAAATGCATTGAAACAAACTTCAATAGAAAATTAAAAATAACTAAAAGAATAGTCATATCTATTGCTAACAAATAAGGTTTATCTGTTGGTTTATCCATCGGCGTATAACAATCTTGATTATCCATCAAGTATGTATCAATATTATTTAGTGTCCAAAATATCTAATGTACAGAACAGTGCAATGCAGAGTCGAATCTACCTGGAATATTTAAGAACTAATTCAAATTAATCGTAGTCTTTATTTGCGACGTTTTAATAGCGTTATCTCAACTGATAGCGTAGATTTTATCGAAACATTTCTTATCTTAATACTTTTAATTTACGATGGTGTAAGTCATTCCTTTAGTTTACTGTTCTTGAACATGAGTATGATACAAGCTTTAAGGTTAATTTAATCTGTAGTAGGTAGTGATACTCTGTATTGTGCAAAAGAAATTATAACACCAAATTATTTTTTTCTTTAGTATAGTAGTAACTGCTTTCGGCTAATCCCATGCTAATTCATAAAATACCTTATCTAAACTAATATAATAAAAGTGAAGAGTTTGTTACTTTGTTTGTACAGTCTCAGTCACTACTTATTCGATAAAAAGAAATACTTGGCTTTAGATAGCCCGTTTAGTGAGAAAGGCTATGGGCTATAAATCATCACGCTAACAACTCTTGGGAGTGGATTATTGAGCATAAACGCAGGAGATACTGCCGCGGGGAACGCGGTTAGATTTAGATAGGTAGATAGATATTCTTTATTGGACATCAAGTTTTAAACAGCAGTCAGTAGAATACAATAAACGTTAGTGTTACAATTCAGTGTTATTATAAAGTGGGGTGACAGAAATAAACAAGACAAATACTACTTTTAAGCCGATGGATTCAACAACTCGACTTTTACGCAAAGGAAATTAAATTTTGGTACAAGCACTTACCATGTCATGACCATGAACCCTGACAAAAGATTATATCGCGGATAGGCTAGCAATTGCATAATAAAAGATTTGGGTCAATCGGTTTTCCTTGGAATACATAAAATTTTATATATGAGACACCGTAATTTTATTTAAGCTCAAAAAGGCGTAACTACTCATTAAAGAGTAAGAAGATACCCGGGACTTCTTCACGGCAAAATGAATTTTAGTCGTAGTGAATCGAATATACAATGTTGTCGGTTAAGAGTACCACAACAGACTTCTTGTTACACTATTGCTAAATAACATTAACCGTTTCACGCCAGTACAGTCAGATAGCAAAACAAGCAATAGTTGACGGTCGAAGGTCTTGTTGAACACCATAAGCGTCATGAACAATGACGGTAGCTTGCCTTGCCGTCTCTTGTGATGATGTCATACTTATGGTGCTAGAAACGTACTGTGTTAAGGCAATTACCCATATTATCACATAACGATATTAGTTATTTTTGGGATTGGGAGCCAATGACCAGCGGGTTACCAGATTGTAAATGACCACCGCTATGGATATCTATCTTACAAAGAAATTCCACTTGTTTCGCACAGAGTAGATACGATTTTAGTATATTACTAGATAAATTAATACGAACAGCCGGGTCACCTCATTGTAAGTGACAATTGGTATCCATGGCTACCCGTCTTTGAGGGTGATGAGGGATGCCGGAAAGAGGAGAGGGGGAATTGGGCTTCCGGAAACCTCACTAATTCCTCTGAAATATAACGCAAGCGTTGCTTCACAACCGGTTACCTTGTTCGAGTCGGCCCTTTCGTGCCTTAGCATTGGTCTGCCACGATAAATGACACATAAGGTAATAGGCATAGCAATGTGACAACCCTAGAAATAGACGACTATATGGGTTGATGTTTTATAAACGCTGTTTAAAGATTTCTAACAATCTCGACAGCGAAACTTGTTCCACCTGGAATAGCTTTCATTTCAGTCTGTGACATAGTCTGACTAAAAGCAGATAGAAAACAACACTATATTTGAATGAGATTTCTTCAACAAAGACTTATCCTACACAGCTTACTAAACTCTAACGCTTTTTATAATAGTATTTATAACATAAAAGATAAAGCTCATTATCAATTGACAAGATATTAAATGTTCACAGTTCATTCATGGAGATTTTATTACCGTGCAATTAATTCGAAAGCCGCTCGTGCGATATCATTAAGAGGTTTTTAAGATTACAGATAATAATATAAAGTTATCGATTGCCGTTAAAAATTATTTATAAGGTGATTTTGAAAGTGCGGCGTTGATAAATGTTCTGCACGTATTTGTGCTGCTTCATTTAAAATTGTGATAATTTAAATTAATACCGTGAATCTTTTTGTACATTTTTTAAGAGCAGTGTAACAAAATATGAGATTTTTTATTAGAGTTCAAATATGTATGCATTTTTTTTATATACAATAGGGGGCACAGAACAGACGGGTCATCTGATGGTAAGTGACAACCGCTGTCCATGGACACCTGCAACTTGGGAGTCGTAGGTGCGCTGCCCACCTTTGAAGGTGGTGAGGGATGGGGTATGCGGGGATGGGAAAGAAGAGTGGGAGGTTGAGGAGATGGGAAAGAGTAGAGAGGGGATACGGGGAGTGGAAAGGGGAGTTTTCGCCTCTGGAAACCTCACTCATTTCGGGGAAATACAACACAAGCGTTACTTTACAACCGGTTTTATGTGAGGCCGTGGTATCGCACCGATCGAGCCCGGCCATTCGTGCCTAAGCATGGTTCTACCACTGTTAAAGCATGGCTCTACCACTATTAGTGTTGTGACTTTATTTATCACATATATACATACACTTATGCCTATAACCTTGAATGGGTAGGCAGAGACGTCTCTTACACCAACCATAGTTTTGTGGATCTTACGTAATAAGGGACATGCCTGCATATTTTAAATCATTATGGGGGTTGAAAGGCGATCAGTTTGGCGACAGGGTTGGTTGTTTTGTTTAGGTTTTTAAGCACCCTTTCGCCACAGAGTTATAAAGAAGATTTCAAGATAATTACTTATCATACTAGACTTCTTTATTGTGTGTAAAACCGCTTATTATAATGTTGTTTAAAACAATCATTAATGCAAAAAAAAAAAACTATTTATTAGTAAGTGACAAGCTAAGGAATGCGACTATAAGAACTTAATTCAATCTTATTATCCGTGTAATGAGGACATATAAATTTTACTAAATTTGCTATCCATAGTCTATAATTATGTAATTAAAATAAAATTGATGTCAATGCCGCCATGACAGCTATATATGTATGTGTAATGGCGCCAATTTACTGATTGAACAAACCAAAAAAATGTCCCTTACAATAAGAAATGATGGAAAATTAACAGTTTACACGTAATTATATTAATTCATTTACGACATAAAATATATAATATTACCGGTATTTACATAATAAGATAAAAATGAGTTACGTAAATTATAGACTGCCAATACGTTAAAAGAAGTTGCTTTTGAAACTAAAAGCTGTTTTTACTTAAAAATTACCATAAGATTAAAGTATCAAAACATTGGGCAGCACTGAGTATTACTTATCTATACAAATGAATTTACTAAGTGCATATGGACATATACACGGTACCTATACCAAAACGATTTTTTTTTTAATTTTTGTCTATCTCTCTGTTTGTTCCGGTTAATCTCTGAAATGGCTGGACTGATTTTGACGGGACATTCACTGGCAGGTAGCTGATGCAAGAAGGACTAACTTAGGCTACTTTTATTTTGAAAACACAATAGGACCTCACAAAAAAAAAACGAATCAACTAATTAAGACCAAATTGAAAACCGTGAACTGAACAATAACTTTTTTGTTAAGGACGAAGTCGCGGGCAACAGCTAGTTACATATAAAATCGTAAAAGAGCTGTCCTTCTTCATTTGGTTGCATAATAAGCCAAAACTCACACCAACTCAGCAAACAGTAACATTTAATGATGAAATGAATCCAAACTTCAAATAACTATAGTTTATCGGTTTAATCAATAAATCAGAGAAAATACTATTTACAATTTACAACAAGAGATGACCGCGGCGCACTCCCTTTAAAACAACAACTGCCGACCCCTTTAGGGACACAGGCATTAGGGAGTATATGTATGTGTAATATATAACTTTTTATATATAGATACACAGTTCAGCGAGTAAAAAAACTAAAAACAAAAACTGTATTTAGTTTAACTAGTAAGCTGTAAAACAATACTACTGACTAGTGCCTTACAAATTTAGATTTCATTTCTTTATAAACAAATATTTTGTAGGGCCAGAGTACCAACCATGTCGTTAGGTAAACATGAAGGTAAAGTAATGTCACACTGACTCAGTTACCCATAAGGGTGGGAGATCGTCGGTACATGCGTGATTTATCGACAACAATTTATTATTGAATCTTGCTCAACGTTTATGCAAAATTCTTGAAGTTATCGGTGAGTTATGAGTTTAAGTTACTCTGTAGTAAAGGAGTTGGCTGTCGACTGATGGTCTTTTGTACGCATTTAAAGCATTACGTAGGGTCGGACTAAACAATTTTAGAACAGGAAAAATAACATTCAATAAAAAGAAAACCCTTAAGCTTGCTAAAATTAAAATAATTGAAAAGGATAAGAAACTTGTTTTGATGAAATCTAGCATGAAATCGTGCCTGGAGAGGAATTACAAGTGCTGGCCTCATGACGCCCGATCTTGTAGTAAGTTGTTGTCGACACATTTGTCTCAGAAGTAGATGCAAAATATATCACCTGCAACGTGTCAACAAGACTCTCTGTTCTATGAATGAAGCAAAGGGTTCGAGGCTACAGTATGCTTCTTTTTCTACTAAATACAGCATGCTGTTAATCAATCGCTAGGGAAGCTAATCACACACGCAGAGCCCTTTTTGATTGTGAAATGGAATATAAATATGGGATTATAAACATTAAAAAAGCCAGTCAGCTCCTGTACCATTAAGTGCCCACTATTATTTATAAGATTCAACGTATCACACACATGGAATCAGTATCTTGTGTTTTTAAATTTTATTATCCAGTATAGTCGTTAAGTTGCCGTGAAGTGAAGAATAACCTAAATTATGGATCGCAAATGTCAATGAGAGGATTACAATGTGTGTGCTCAGTACATTATTCATTATTATCTGAGTGGTGCAAGTACTGGGGAAATTCTTGCTTGCGTAATTGAGGACTCCAGTTTGGGTATTATAGGCTGGTTGGTGCTAAATTCGAGTGTGTGATCGAAGGATAATCTTATATTGCCTTTAGTATCATTTTATAAAAGTAGGTTAACTGGAATATAAGTATGGGCTTATTATAATTTAATGCAATGATTAAGGCACCGGATTTGTAAACGTGTGACATGATATATATTAGCTGCAGAAGGAAAAAATATTCTCTGACGGTTAAGAGCCACAGACACGTATGGGCAGGCTCGAGCGGTGTAATACCACGGCTACACAGAAAAGTGGTTGTTTAGCAATGCTTGCGTTGTGTTTTACAGTGAGTGAGAGGCTTGGAGGCCCAACGCCTTCATCTCCTATGTTCCCTCCCCTACCACCAAAAGGCGGGCTGGGGACTCTTGAGTTGCAGGAGTCCATGAAAGGTGGTAATCACTTACCATCAGGTGACCCACTTCACAGTATAAGAATATTAGTAAAACTTTACTGTTGTTGAAGTAGCTATTTTTGCTGCAGTCATTAAAATTCATTGTATCTTACGTGTTTATAGAAGTTTTGGAGCAGTTGAAAGTGAAATAATTTAAAAATTACTGTTTTATTGAGCTCTTTGTCTTTAAGAAATTGTTTATTTCAGAGAATTGTTTTGTTGGTAGGTTAACCACCTTTTAAAATATTTCTTATATAAAATTCAAATGATTTATGTGTTTCTTTTAAATTAATAATTCTAAGTGACGTTTTAGAAATTGAAAAGAGCGTTAACTTTAAAATGTTAAGCTTTTAAGCAAAAATAATCTTCCATTTAAGCCTCCATTTTAAAATTTTGTTATTAACTGCCATTGCTTATGATATCATATGTATGTTTATTTAGCATATGATAATAAAAAAAAAAGCATGTTGTTGGTTAATTATTTTTACAGTTATATCGCAAAAAGATGTAAGGCTGATATATAAAATAAAGTCGAAAGGCTCATATATAAATGACATTATGATCTAGTCATTGTGTGACGTTTTGTTAATTAATTACTCCATCTTAAAAATAATAGTTGATTGCATGCAAGCATAAAGCATGAAAAAGGTCAAAGATATAATATCCTAAATAAATATTTCTGGAAGAACGGTATCAAGGAATGAGACAAACCCAATAAGATAACAAGCCATAATCACAAACGGTGTCCGTCTAAACGAGTTTAACAACAAACATTGCTTAAAATAACTGTATTTACATCGTACAGATTACCATATGAAATAATAATTTTGTTTTATGGTCGGCCATGCTACTTTTGTGGCGCGTACTTTGTCCAAGGCAAGAAGAAAGGCTTCAATCAGAGCTGGTCTTGTGATTGTGACATGTGATGTTTATACTTGACTAGGTTTTGAGCGCGACTTCGTGCGCGTTTGTATATAAAATTATTTATAACATATTCAAAGGAATCGACCAATAGTTTAAACCGTAAAAATAATCATATCTTTTAATGTATTGTCCTTATAATATAATTATATATAAAATGAATATGTTTAATTTAAGAAGAAGAGTAGACAGACGTATAAAATGCAGACATTGTTTCAGTCGTCATCCGTTTGGAAATTGAATGAGAAAACTGGGAATATATTATAGAGTTTTTAAACAGTGGCAGAGTCATGCTTAGGCACGAATGGGCCAACTCGACCGGTGCGATACCAGGGCCTCACAGAAACCCAGTTGGGAAGTAACGCATGCGAAGCATTTCCCCGAAAGAGTGAGGTTTCCGGAGGCCCAAATCCCCGTCTCCTCTGTCCTCACCCTTCATCCCTCCTCTTCTCTTGCCTATATCCTAAATCCCCCTCTTCTCTTTCCCATATCTTAATCCCCCGTCTCTTATTTCCCCAACCCGCATCCCCCTTTCCTCATCACCCTCAAAGGCGGGCAGCGCACTTAGAACTCTTATGGTCATTTACCATCAGATGGTTCGTCTGTCCCCCCTATAAATAGAATAATAAAAAGGAGAGTGAAGGATGGATTGCGAAGTTAAGCAATAGCTCGGGTAGATGAGGATCGCATAACTTGTAAGCCGAAACGGCCGATGTCGTGACATCCGCGCCAGCTGATCATAGATCATACAATACGCATGTACATATATTTGGATAGATAGATTAATTATCTTTATTTGCCCACCATTGTCACAGTTACGTATAATATTTACACGAACCAGACATATAATGTAGAAAGGGCAGCTTTAGCCTTATTTCTAAATGTAGTTTTCTTATAGGCAACCTTAGGATGGATCATAATGATTCGGAGAGACAGTGGTAGTTGGAGGAGCTTTTCAAAAAAGCGTTTTAAGAAAACCTATACTAACTTGTAAATAAACCTGTATAAACATTATACTTATTTATGTCTAACGTTTAATAAACAAACACACAAATAAATAAGTACCACAATACATACGTACATAACATTTTATGGGAATAATATACTAAAATGATAAATAAACCATTAACCACATGTTTACAACAAAATATTTGTGTTTTATTATAGAATTTCAATAGTAACAATAGTAGAGATAGTTCTAGGTAGCTGTGGATATATACTTGTATGTGTCCAGTTTAATATCCCAATGTTTATATTTACAACCTACAAACCAATTGCCATTAAACCTTTATATTTACTTACATTTTATTATGTTAAAATATATTATCATATATCTCATTTAAATATCATATATCAAATTATTAATTATTTATTAGTAATCTAAGGTCGTATTTGAACTATTGGTGATCGAAGGCGCAAAGCGACCTCGATTGCAAGCAAATCTTTTAATTGACAGCAACGGACGACCTCTAAACTCAATGGTTCGATTACCAGGAACTTATACATTGTTATATAATGTTTGAGGGACATAATATACCTATTCTACTGGTTGAAATATGTTAAAATTATGCGTAGTAGTTAAGAATCCCTTCCTACTTAATGGCGCAATAGTTATAGAAAATTTCGTTATGTTTACTTTACAATATCAAAGTCCAATGACATATTACAATTGATGTTCCAAAAATGTTTGGTTATAGAATATATGGAAGTATTTAATGTTACAATATTTGTTTATTCCAAGTTTACGATGTATTAATAATTTAATGTTTTAATATGAACAAACATGAACTGGAAACTTACTATGACAAAGTTAATATGTATTCAATAAGAGAGAAGGCTGTCATGAATGATAATAAAGACACAGAGGTATATGGTAGAATTTACGGACTTGCCAGAACATACGTATAATTTATGTTGTAAAAATTGCAATAGCATTTATTATAAGAGTATTCTGGAGTAACAAGTAAGAAAAGAATTAATGAAGTAACAACAAATCTCTATTTTGCAATTCTGGCTTTAAGATGTCATACCAAATTTCAATTTGTTTCACATTTCGATCACATTAAACGACACGTTAATTCGTTAACGTGTCATTTAATGTGATTCTCTAACACTAAACAAATATATCTCCGTGAAAGCAGACTCCTTTTATTACCTTAGAGCAGTGGGAACAATTTATCTTAATTAGTTTTTATTCACGCTCATCCAATAAACTGTGACCTTGATTTCGTTAATGGTTGACAACTGGAAATACATTTCAAATGTTGCCCACGCATAAAAATCGTTGTATACTCTACTTTTTTCGTCTTATGTCATTTATGTATTTATAAATGTTATATATTTCTAAATGTCGATTCATCTAAATAGAGAACAGGAAAAATATGTCGGAAAATCTCAGATTCCCAATTTTCATAACATCCCTGTTTTTGCCGTCAGCCAATTAATCTAACAGACGCTTAACTGCCTCACGCTTGAGTGGGTTTACATCTTCCACATGATATCTCTCAAGTTCTCGTCATTACCGATGCGACGTAATGTTATGCCGTCTATTTTTCAGACTTGTGGATGCCTATCAAGTTTTTAAAAGTGTAGTGTTTACAATGTATTTAGAATTTATCTGAATTGCTATTTCTGTTAAGTTAATAAATTTTCTTGAAAATGTTAATGATATAATATGTTAATTAAAGTCGTTAAATTGTGCTGACGTTTAATGCAAAAAAGTAAATGTATTCATTTACTTTCCGAAAAATATAAATTCTGTTCGAATCCGAAACTTATTAGTTAATAATTATTAAAAAAAAAAAAAAACACCTATCTAATTTCATGATGATCATATTTGATTTTTGTGTTGTAGTTTATTAACGTCATATTTTCTTTGTTACAGGTTTTTGGCAATTTGGTGGCCGTTAAAATGCCAAATCACCAAGCGCCGTGCAAGAATGATGATGGTTTTCATTTGGATATTTGCCATTGTCGTCACCACACCATGGGTCTTCTTCTTCGATATGGTAGTCGTTTTTGAAGAGAACCCCAATGTCAGGCTTTGTTTGGACGTATGGCCCAATCCCTTGAGTGAAATCCTGTACTTCGTTATTGGCAATCTAATTTTCTGCTACATTTTGCCCATGGTCCTCATATCTATGTGCTACGTTCTTATCTGGATCAAAGTCTGGAGAAGAAACATCCCTACTGATACCCAAGATGCGCAGATGGAAAGAATGCAGCAAAAATCCAAGGTCAAGGTGGTTAAGATGTTGGTCGCAGTCGTTATCCTTTTCGTCCTTTCGTGGTTCCCGCTTTATCTCATCTTCGCAAGATTAAAACTTGGAGGACCCATCCAAAAATGGGAGGAAGACATGTTGCCCGTTGTAACACCCCTAGCTCAATGGCTGGGATCCTCAAACTCATGCATAAACCCGATACTATATGCGTTCTTTAACAAGAAGTACCGGAAAGGATTTGTGGCTATCATTAAAAGCAGGAAGTGCTGCGGTAGGCTGCGTTACTACGAGACAATCGCCTTACAGTCATCGAGTACTTCAACGAGAAAATCTTGGCATTACAATAATAACAACCATGCGTCAATCACTCGACGGTCACCCCCTGTTGACAAGAACGCGGTATCATTTATTTTCAACCACACGGGAGTGTAAGGGAATGTGAGGCACTCATTGGCTTCTATACTTATAGACTTGGTCAGCCTTGCGTTTGGCACTTGGGCGCCGCCGTATGGCGAGACCTAGCGACGCATCTCAGCATATCCTCATGATACGACATTTTCTATTGTACGTTTTTATTTTGACAGTTTGGTGTTGTCTTGTGCGAGAACATAATGATTGCAAACTATAATACAAACTAAGAGATAGAGTATACTAGTGAACATAATCAGTGTTTTTATTAATGCTTATAGTATTAACTTGAAACTTTTATACGTAAGTCGGTTAAACGTTTTAAGGAGATTTATTTTTACACTGACTGTAATAATTAGGGGCGTACAGAGATAACGCACATCGAGCACAAAGTTTGTAACAATAAGAAAATTTTATAATTTACTAAATCTAATTGTTTCAATTTTATTTCTATTTTATTAGATACTTTATTTCATATTTTTATACAAATAACCGTCAAATAATAATCTTATTTTGCATTATTTTTATTGAATAGATACTTCATATCCCTTTTGAAAAAAAAAAAAAAAAAAAAAAAAACAAAAAAAAAAGATTCTACTACTAAATTTATAAACTGACTTGGTTTTACATGAAAACGATAACTACAGTACAAAAATATATATTGAATAGAAAATAAGCTTTCAAAACTTTCATCAACATTTACCTAAAAATAAGAATTACATTTCCTTCAAATAAAAAAAAAAAATAGATTTTTCATTTTGCTCAACGATTATTTACTATTAAAAAAGTAATATGAATTGTACTATCTAATTATTTGTTTCTTTTCTACATTTTATAAGAAATTTGTATTGATTTTAAAATATAAAACATATAGAGTTGATTTAATACTATAATAGCGAATTTAGGACATTTGTAATCAGCTGATTTTAAGTATAGGATTATTGTAGTTTTTGCAAAAGCAATAAACTTTGTTTTTGGGATCGTTAAAATGAGAGTATTTATTGTTCGCTTTAAACCTATCTGTAATTTTGACGTAAACACACTCCTATTTAATTCAGTATTTTTACATTTACTTTAATACGTACAAGATTAAAATTTGTCACAAAATGTATCTCATTATAAATCAATATACAACAATTAGTGATGAAGTCCTTCACACTTTACCACACAGAAATAATTCTTAGTACGGGAGTTGTCTTTAAAAAAAAACAAAAAATTTTTTCTTTCATCTGTATAGAATATAAAACATGTACAGTGACATCTCACGAAAACATGGTGTACTATGGAGTAACTTATAATCCTGCATCTCGTAACTACAGTTTTCGTGAAATTAAAGTTTATTGAAGATTAGCATTTTCATGCTAATCGTTAACAAAACGAGTAACTTTGTAAATTTAAAGTGTTTGTTTATGTAGATTTCATGATGCCGGTTGCATGCATAAAGTTTCTTTTTTATTAACTTACGAAAGTTAAATGCCACAAAATACGTACTTCATAATCAATCAAAATCAAAATAATATATCAAAATAATAAATTGTTAATGGAGGAAGTCCGTCAGACTAAGTCTGTCGTGAAGCTAGTTGCCTGTTCCAATACGTAGATCCTACGGAGAAGAACAAGCAAGAAACTCCAAGGACACTTTTTTTTTTGTCGTTTAATATTTTGTTGATAAATTAATTCCAATATATACAATAAATAAAAATTGAAATAACGTCCAAGATTTAATAGGCGTCAAATTGTTAAAAATAAAAATTAACTTATATTCTAGTTGTATAACTTTTGATTTAAGTTTGTATTGCAGTTTAGTGCGAATATTATAAGTGGTCTCAATTTTTCTGATCCCCTGTTATTATATTGTTGCCTGCGCACAGCACAGGTCAATAGCCGCTTATAATGCACAAAATAACAATATACTATAATTATAATAGAAAAATTAGGTAAGAATGTGAATAAAAATATTTTGGGAGAAATTCAATAAATATTGTAAACTGTACTTAGGTAAATTAAAAAAATAACAATATTACGCTCATATTATATAGTAAAATAAGTTAATATATTGTCAAAGAATATATTCACTTCAAACATTCATTAATAAAATAATATAATACAGCGTATTCTCACTACCGAATCTATAATGTACTTACATATAGTATTAATATAATATGTATACTGTTGTTGTTACTCCTTACAATAAAAATAAATATAATAAAATATTATTTTTTAAATAATGAATATTTAGGTAGTAGGCCGCACATCTAATAGAGTTTAATCAGGACGATTTTAATTTTTACAAAATGTATAAGAAAATTAAAAATATTTTTCTACTGCTAATGTCAAGTGAAACATCAAACACATTTTTGGGATTTCAAAGTTCACGCATCTTTTGTATGATTTATTTATTAAATACACTGCTGTAACATAAAACATGTGTATTTTGTTTGTGTAGTATATCAATGACATAGTCGAAGCTTGCAAGACTGAAAAAAAAAATTGCTTGGAATTCCTTCAAAAGGACAATTCGTGTGATAATCTAAAAGGATTTTGAATTCGACTATTTTTGTAAGTTAAAGCTTAACCCTAGCTTATCGAATTATTTTTGTGACCTGCCTGTTACTTCAAGCTTCCTACATTTTTGTGTGTTTAAGAAAAATGAACCGTTTCCACGCGTAGGTCTTGTTATAAAAATCTTCAAAAGATTTATCTCCTCGGAGCTGAATTTCTAAAAGGCAATATGTACATATATAGTAATTAAATTAAAAACATGCTGAGCATGTCATCCTGAGTAAGAAAAAAAATTAAATAAGTTATGTAACGTTACAGTCTAACTTCGGTTTTATAAAGCTGCTGGCAGCTTATTTCTCAGGACTAATAATAGAATAGTAGCATTCTTTTCATCCACTTAATGAACACGTCACAGACAAATATGTTTAATTTATAACATCAGCCCGTAGCTCGTAGTATTTTGATAAATTATCTAATTGAGATTAATCAAGATTTCCTTTACAAGGGCTTGTAATGTATCTCAAAGTATGAATAAATTTAAAATTATTGTATAACTTTTAATATAACTTAGTGTTTACATGTAATAGTTGCAACTGTAATCCATGCTTTTTTACTGGAGGTTTAACCAAACTAAAATTGCTTAACATACATACATACATACATATAAATGTATATATATTATTTTTTTACTTAATTGATTTTATTGAACTTGATTTTGTATTTTTTTAAACAAAGTATTTAAAACTTATGTTTGGTATATCGGGCCGTATTGAATTCGCCGTAATGATACGTACTTTGTTGTAGGTGATAAGCAGCATTATGTTCACTGTCATCTATAATATCCTGTATTGTTTCAGCACCTGTTCGGTTTTCAAGCTTTTATAGATTATAATGTGCTTGCAAAAGTTAGTGGTAACTTTGCAAGTTTATAAATACAAAATAAGCCTCTAGTGGAAAAGCATAATATATGTCATAACTGTAATTGTATTGTGATAGGTTTATGCTACTTATAAAAATATGGACGAATTGTTGTTTTATGATAAAATTGTTCTATGAATATACATACATATTTATACACAAAACAATTAAAAAAAATGTAAATACATACTTGTAATATTATGGACACATTTTTAATAGAACAATAATAATATTATATACATTTATTTTATTGCTAAAATAAAAGTATTTCTGTATTATATCGCTGTCATTTATTTGCCGTGTTTGATGTTAGATAATAGTGTTTAATAAATATTAATTTTAATAATAATGTGAGACCTGATTTTAGACATTAAATTTATTAAATTTCATCTAACAAAATATTCCTTCATATAATCGTTAACTGTTTAATGTTACGACAAAATGTAATACATATTTCATTAAAAATGATTTAGTCACGTAGTGTATAATATAAATGCTCGTAGTATAGCTGTTTACTCAACTTTGTAAATGTAATTCTAAAACGAATTGTAAATTAATGTATAAAAGTAGTTTTGATGTTCTAAGCAATGTTAGATGAGTTATAGACATTAGTTAGCTTTTTAGACTGGACAACTTATTTGGTTTATTAACAACATAAACAATAAAAAGGATTTATAAAACTTTTTATACTGAAAAGTAAATGAACGCCTTTTTTGGTACTTTTCTAAATCAAATAAGTAGTCTAATGTAATCAATTAACACAAGATTCCTATATAATGTAAAGAAAAGCAATTTTTGACATATGAAACAATGATTCTACGCCGTACAATTTACCAACATATCAATAAAAGTAGCCTCCCAGTTTCAAAGTCGGTTAAAAATGTGTAAAAATTTATTTCTGATCCTGTTCTAAAATTTAGCAAATCTTTAATTTACACATTTAGTATCGAGACGAACCATTTTATAAAATATCAATTTACATATTTACTGTATTTTTTTAACAGATTTGAAAGATAATCGATTAATTTAACTCAGTACTAAATCCTTTACATTATAGTTATATATAAATACATGTTTTCCTAACTAGGTTGATCAAGTAGATTAGCCTCTTTTAGTGTTTAAAAAGTGACGTTGATGCACCAGATTCTGTTCTAAGTACGTAGATATAACTAAGAAACTTTGTGGTCCTTAGCATGTTACATGTTACGTTTTTTGTTTTAACTGTATTTATATTTCAGTCACTGTTACACAATTTTATAGTATTTAATATTAAATATTACTAATAATAAAACATCTTTTTCAATGTGTGTTAGTAACGAATACAAATAAAAAATAATAAAAAGAAGAAAATTCAAAATAAAAAAAAAATTGCTTTATTTTTTTACAGGAATATGTTTTGTTATTAAAATAACTATAATACAACTATGATATTATTGTTACAATAATATAGTTATATTATGTTTATTTTGAATTAATAACTATAATGTTACCGCATGAAATGAGTTTTTATACGTAAATCTTACCTTGTTTTTACTATTGAAAAGCGAACAATATTTTTACAAATTATGTATTCGTCAATTCTAATAATTGTCACAATGAATAGTTCAGTTGCTTACTGTCGAACTAGGAATAAACATGTTAATTGTATTGGTATTGAGACTTTATCTTTCCAATAGTTTTAACAATCAGTTACAATATGTTATATTTAATATTTTTTATATGCTACTATTAAAATTATTAAAAAGTAATCAACATAATTTAATTACTATTACATTATGTTGATTACATGTTTAATCTACTTATCATGTTTTGCAAATGTGTTTAGGTATCATTAACAAATGAATAAAATTTTATTTACTATACGATTTCTATAATCGTTTCTACAAAATGTTATGTTCCATATATACGACAGATTTCATAATACTTTCTATTTGTAATGATCATAAAGTCTTAAAAGAAAAGAATAATCATAAGAAGATTTCTTTTTAATGTATTTTTACTACTTTTGATATTTATTTTTAAAATTAATTTATACATTTTGCAGCCTGTCGTATTAATTTATCTATACAATAAATTTCTGACTATCTATAATAAAATATGTATTTGTGTGTTTCTAGCCGTGATTGAAAATATAGTTGTTTGGCTGTTAAAGCTTAGATAAATTCATAATTAACCTAACATGCAGTCACTATACATGTAAAGTATATAAAATATTGTAAAAGCTATTTAAGTTGTTTTATTTATATTGTCAGGACCTATATATACAGATCTACATAGCCCGGATGACAGTAATAGTCCCTGTTACGTTAGAAAAGGAGGTGAGAGTGAGTCAGTTACCTCTTTTTTTTTTTTTTTTTTATAGGGGGCAAACGAGCAGACGGGTCACCTGATGGTAAGTGACTACCTTCGCCCATGGACACCCGCAACTCAAGAGTCACAAGTGCGTTGCCGGCCTTTTAGGTAGAGGTACGCTCTCTTCTTGAAGGTTTGAAGGTCGTATCGGTTCGGAAATACGGCAGGCGACAATTTGTTCCATAAGCTGGTTGTGCGAGGCAAAAAGCTTCTCGAGAAGCGCACAGTGGTGGAGTGCCAATCGTCCAGGTGATGGGGATGGATATTTTATCGCGTAGGACGATGGCGGAAACCAACAGCCGGTAACACTCCCCATGATACAAGCGATAGAGGATGCAGAGTGAAGCTACATCTCTACGCAACGCCAAGGTGTCAAGTCGATCAGAAATATCTTGGCAGTCGATGATGCGAGTCGCTCTCCGTTGAATGCGGTCAAGAGGCAGAAGTTGGTACTGGGGTGCACCTGCATAGAGATGAGAACAGTATTCCATGTGCGGCCGAACCTGCGCCTTATAAAGTTGCAAGCGGTGGGCCGGAGTAAAATACTGTCTCGATCTGTTTAGCACACCAAGCTTCTTCGAGGCTAATATGGCCTTACTCTCTAAGTGACCGCGAAACTGGACTTCGCTTGATATATCGACGCCAAGGATTCCGATACTGGCTGATGCAGTTAGGGAAGTGCTCTCAAATTGAGGTGATACGACCAATGGCATCTATTTAGCGGTGAACGCGCAAACCTGTGTCTTCGTGGGGTTAAATTGGACTAGGTTAAGTCGACCCCAATCTGAAACTTTTGATAAAGAAGTTTCGATTTCAGACACAAGTTTGGATCGGCTTTCGATGACGTTTACCCGAGAAATGTTAGCGCGGCCGGTGTAAAGGGCATCACTCGTGCTATCCTCTGCATAGCAATGGATGCTGCTAATCTGCAGCATGTCGTTGATATGCAGAAGAAACAGCGTGGGTGATAGCACACAGCCTTGTGGGACACCAGAATTAACAGACTTCGAGTCGGAGCATGCACCGTCAACAACGACCTTGATGCTTCTGTCTGTAAGAAAACTGGTGAGCCAATTGCACAGTTTCTCGGGAAGCCCATAGGAAGGAAGCTTCGCAAGGAGCGCTTTGTGCCAGACCCGATCGAAGGCCTTCGC
Source organism: Tyria jacobaeae (assembly GCA_947561695.1). Taxonomy (NCBI): domain Eukaryota; kingdom Metazoa; phylum Arthropoda; class Insecta; order Lepidoptera; family Erebidae; genus Tyria; species Tyria jacobaeae. Next base: position 714,793 of record OX387218.1, on the reverse strand, counting down.
CACGTCCAAACTAACGGCCAACGCTTCCCCCTAGGTCTCGATCGCCTGTGCCCACCGGTGAGTCAAGTATACGAGAAGATCACCAGCTGAACGACCCTGACGGAAGCCGTATTGTCGATCATTGAGGAGCTGGTGGTCTTCTAAGTACCGGAGGAGCTGGCAGTTAACAATGGATTCCATTATCTTGGAGAACAAGGAGGTGATGGCTATGGGTCTGTAGTTGGACGGATCCGAGCGATCTCCTTTTTTAGGGATTAGGTGCACTAGAGCTGTCTTCCATGAGTTCGGGACTACGCCAAGAGAGTAGGAAAGCCGATAAAGGCGCGTTAAAACCGGTGCCAACTCTGGAGCACACGTCTTCAGCACGATAGGAGAGATTCTATCGGGCCCACTCGACTTATGAACGTCGAGGTAAAGAAGCGCTTTACGCACTGCCTTTTGTGTAAACCGGACTTCCGGCATGCGGGTCTCGCACTGCGGTATGGTCGGCGGTGCGTTTCCCCCGTCGTCCAGGGTCGAGTTGGACGCAAGGAGTTTGCCCAGAAGATCGGCTTTTTCTTTAGCGTCGTGGGCCAACGAATTATCTCCTATGCGCAGAGGTGGAAGGGATGGCTTACAAAAGTTCCCCTGGACAGCTTTGGCAAGAGACCAGAATGCACGAGTTCCGGAGGGGAGACTAACTAGTCTCTCGCCAATTCTGCCGATGTGAGCCGACTTCGCCCCAGCAATTACTCTTTTGAGGGACCTGGAGGCAAAGTTAAATTGCTTCTTTAATGTGCTGGTCTTTACATCCCGTGCTGTCGCTGCATTAGCCCATGCTTGGTAACATTCCTGCTTTCGGCGGGACGCCGCTTTGCAGGTTCGGCCAAACTAAGGCTGGGACTTGCCACCTGTGGGAATCAGGGAGAATGGAATGAAAAGTTCCATACCCTGAAGCACAACATCCGCGACAGAGTCAGCAACGACATTGGGATCATCCGGCGAGAAGCAAACCTGCCTCCATGGGTAGGATGCAAAGAATGTTCGCATTCCATCCCAGTCTGCTGACCTATAGTGCCATACGCGGCGACTGCCTGTAACTCGCGGCCGCAGCGAGTGAACGAGTGGCACTATACTCCTAATCAGGCAATGGTCCGAAGAGCCAAGAGGGGCCTCAACGGATACTTTGTAGCCGTCAGGATGTGAGGTCAGCAGAAGATCCAACAGTGAAGGCACTTGGCTTTCTGCATCTGGGATTCGCGTAGGCGTTGCTACCAGCTGCGTCAAGCCATATGCCAAGGCGAAATCGTGAACAGATCTTCCCGCATGATCGGTTTTGCGCGAACCAAGCCATTCGGCGTGATGGGCGTTAAAGTCGCCAAGAATCACGATCTCTGCGGATGGGACCTGCTGGAGCACTGAGTCCGTAGCCATTTGGACGTGGTCGATGAGTCGGTCCGTTTCGGCATCACCGCTATGGGACCTGTAGAGGCATAGGTAGATGCGGGGATGGTCGTCGCAGTCTACACGTAGCCATAAGATGGAGAGGTCCCTACCTTCAAGATTGCCGAGGCGGCGAGAAGTGATATCATCTCTAACGTACACGCATACACCAGCCTTAGGAACAAAGGAGTGTTCCAGTCCGTACCCAGGGTAGCAGAGGTAGGATGTGTCCGCTGGAGATGATATCTGCGTCTCGGTTAAAAAGAGCAAGGCCCGGCTTTGCTGTCTCAAGGTGGTGGTGGACAGTGTCGAGGTTCGAATGTAAGCCCCTAATGTTACAAAAATCCACGGTAAACGTGACAGGGGGTGCCATGGTATGCCTTCTCTTGCCCCGAGCAGATTTTGAGACCGCAGTTGAGCCCCCCCAGAGTACGAGGGGCAGCCTGGGCGTCCACGCTCAGGCATAATCCGTACTGAGGGTGGACGTCCAGGGGGGGATTCTCCAACGCTAGCGCTGGTACCCCCCTGGGGTATCCTTTTCGTTAACAGCGCTATCATTAGGGGGGTGGGGGATTTTGGGCCTCCGGAGACCTCACTCATTTCGGGGAAATGCAACGCAAGCGTTACTTCACAACCGGTTTTCTGTGAGGCCGTGGTATCGCACCGGTCGAGCCGGCCCATTCGTGCTTAAGCAAGCATGGCTCTACCACTACAAAATTACCTACATAAATATGAAGAGTATGAATCAATTTGGATTCCAACATATCAAAATGCTAGTCATGGGCAAATTTAGACGAACCCAGAAAAAGGTTAGATTACTAAAAAACAAAGCTTTGTATATGTTTATTACGTTTTTATTAAAATAGATTGAATTAAATTAACGTTTTAAAATAAAGAAACTTAAAATGCACTACCAAAAAACAAATTACTGACACATCTCTTATTTACGTAATGTGAGGAAACGGAAAACTGTCAACTTATCATATTGAACACAAAAAAAATATAACATGGCTGATTTCTTCTGTAAGGTTATGTAACATAAACACAAGTAGGCACATTCCTGTGTTACCTCCTCTCGTTGTGAAAACTACGTCGTCTAGGCACACTTTTTAGTAAATCGTCAATAAAACTTTCTAACATTTGTTCCCATTCTTCTATTAACGGCCTTTTCGGTAGTTACTGCTGGCATTCTTTGTTTAATTTGTTTTGCCAGTTTATTACAGACATGCTCTATTGGATTTAGATCTTATGAGTTTGATGGCCATTCCAAAACATTAAATCTCGACCTCTTGAAGGTATCCCAAAACAGTGGCAGCAGTGTGGGGCCGAGCTTCATCATGCATTAAAAGAAAATCATCTCCTATGTATAAGAAGTATAGGAACAAAATGCATCACAATTTGTTGTAAGATGTCAATTTTGTATCGCTGTCAAAGACCCATTTTCATCGATGTATAGCTCCGTCACTGGCATCCCTCCCACACCCACCCACTGGTTCTCTTCCGCCAATGCCACACTGAGCATATCTTTCCCCTGGTCGTCTTCACACTTTGGCCCTTCCATCCTCTAGTTTGAGCCAAAACCTGGATTCGTCAGTGAACAATATTCTTCTTCCCCAATCGGTTCCCCCCGGTTTTAGTGCTAACTGTCACATCTCGAATTTCCTGGAGCCTAGCTCTGACCTCAGAACACGTTGAAGTACGATTTCTTAACACGTTGCTTACAATAAATCTGTCGTCCCTAGCGGTGGTTACTTATCTGCCTTGCCATCTGCGTCTCGCAGACTCTCCTACACGAAACTGACAGACAGTTACGTTTTACATTGTGAAAAACAACAGACTTGGAAACTTGCAACATTTGAGCCACTTCATGTCAGTGTTACCGTTTTCGACTAACGCTTTAGACACTTGAACTACTCTGAGATCCGGCATTAGCACTTGAATTTTTCAGATTGTCTTTAAATAACAATGACGTTTTGTATAAAAGAATACTGTAAATAAGCGGCGGTAGCGTGATGGCTGAGGCGTCGACTTGCGATGAAATTGTTGCGGGTTCAAACCCCACCCAGTACACTACCGTTGTAAACCCACCCCTAACACAATAATTTTAGCTTAGCTGGGGGGTTAACAAGAATACTAGTAATGTGTGACGCACGTTGCTAAGTATTCTTTAAAAAAAAAAGTTGAGTGCAACAAAAATATGTTAATTTTCTTACAATTATTAAATAATTAGGAATCGCATAAAAAAAATAAACAAATGAAACACTGAAATAAAAGATCAGCTTCCATTTTAAAGTTTTTTTTTTATTAAAATCTTTCAAGTTACATAATGCTGATATAGGTGGCCAATGCGTAAGGAAAATGTGATAAACATAATAGAACCTTTTTTTGGCGTTCCTCTAAATATGTCCATGTGTGTATTTGACAGGAAAATGCAGATGGTCCCCAATTTTAAAATGTCAACGTATAGTGTTGTTTGTCTAGTCATTTATTAAATATTAATCAGTTACTAAATCATGACTACTGCCATTACGTAACGTTTTAGAGGGCCCGAACCTCCCAGCTTCTACCCCATCATAGATACAGTATATATGTATATAATGTTAATAATATGCTGTATCTACTCAGCAAGATTGTGTAGGTATATATTATTATAATATACAACAGGCAGAACGCCTGATCAATATACAATTTTAGAGTCTATAGTAAAGTGTTGCCTCTGAATATTTAGCAGGCGATAGCGTAAGTTAAGGTAATAAGTTATCACTTATCACAAAAACAACTTCTTCAATTATAATGTTTAAATTATAATAATTGCTATGGTTTTATTATTTGAAAACTATTTGAGTGTAGATAGCGTTATTTAACGCTATGTACATTTGTCTCATGTTAGTATTAAACAATATATATATATATGTATGCAACCGATATATTTATATAATAAAGATATAATGAGATGATAATAACTAACAAACAAATGATCATGACATTGCCTGACTCCTATCTGTGCTTAACGTCCAGTTCCAAGTCAACGAGAGCCCTCAGTGCCTTTTTTTTTTTAATGTGGAGACCCTCACGGGTCATGACTTCACCGGAGCTAACGGAGAGGTGGTATGTCGGACTCGAACCGACTAAAACCACACGGTGTTTCATCAAGAAATGGTCTATTGCAAGGGACCCGGTAATACCCTTACAAGGCAGCCTTCGGAAACCACTGCAGACCTTGGCTACCTCAACAGTATACCTATGTTGTACACGAAGTATTGTAATATCTATCTGTTGATTAAAAAGAATAGCCATTAGTGTATTTGCCCGATTTCTTCAGATGGGACACAACCATTTGGAAACACAGACAGGTAATTAATTATTTCATATTAATTTCACATTCAACAAGGCAATCTATTGTTGTGGTGACGTTATGTGTATTGATCTATAGTGTTAAATACTATTTAAATAAGACGTTATCAAATATTTGTTGAGCTATTTTATGAAATAAAGATATTTAATTTGAAAAATTTAAACAGCCACATTTTACAATTACAATTTGGACCACCTAACGGAATAGGGGGTATTGCCGGTAACCACTTACTACAGGGCTGTATACATACTGTCTGATAGAAAACAGTCCGATACTTTAGTCAGTTTTTACTTTGAAGAGAGTACTGACTCTATTTTGCTCCACCGAGATTCACATTCATCACACGGCTAAGGGATTAATTTAACTTCTTAATAAATTATACATTAAACTCGAAATCTAGAGCTGATATCAAAAATCTACCTGTACATTTATTTATTTCAAACATACTGAATGTAGTCAATAACAGTAATTTTCTTTCCCGCAACAGATGGACTGTAAGCTAGTGTTATAATTCACGCAGCCGACAATTTATTGATTATACTTTTTAGACAATAATGACAATTTAGAACATGTGTCTACATGAATATCTCTGTCTAGCTACACCTGGAATCAGTGTTCAACATATTTATCATTTATAAATAAATGTATGGTTCTCAATTGTGAGAAATGAATGATAACTTAAAAACATTTTAATTTATCTGTGAATTTCTATAAAAAACTACATAAAGCAACGACTTCATAATTCAATTTGTCAAAAGCTTTTTTAAACAAGTTGTAAAATTGTGAATGGAAAATATTGTTGTTTATGACGTTAACCTTGAGACAAAGTGTAAGTCTTATTCACATATTTTGTTTTGTTAAGGCACGTTTACAAAATTGAATTAGCTACATTTTGTTATTTCTTTTTAACTACTGAATGTTATTTGTGGCTTCGTTGTGCTTTGAATAAAATAATGTGGCCCAAAACGACATCGTAACGTTTTATGTCAAAATCTACTATTTATTAAATTAATTTGTTCAGCATATTTTAGCAGATTATACAAAGGAAGGATATTGTTAACACTGAAAGCTACTAAGATATTCTATTTGATTTATGTAAGTAAAAACCGTGGGCGAGACAGGCTTAGGCTCAAACGTGCCAGCTCAATTGGAGTAATACAACGGCCTCACAGAAAATCACAGATTACAAGTAATAGTACATGTATGTATACGAAATTCTTGATATAATGAGACATTTGTGTTTAATTTGACAGGTATTTAGTAGTACAGCATTTAAATTTGTGTTTTTTTAAATTTGTGAAGCGTATGTTGCAGCATTATTAAGAAGTCTAGGCTGTGTTGGAGGCCTCTCGTAATCATTCCGATTGATGAGATCACTATTGAATCTTTATTGATGGTTGTTGCTCGACAGTGCTGTTACACTTCTATTGCCTGATGGAAGTTATGGGTCTTCGCTAGATATCAATATCTAGATGAGATATACAGCTTTGTTGATTTTGTCGTGAAGTGTGATGTCTGTCTACTAAAGTAAATGGTCTTATCTGTTATGTTATAGTTTTGTCCCATTATATTGTTCTATATGTCTTAGTTCTGTCCCATAATATTTTATGGCTAATGTTTTCCATTATAATATCATAATTTACAAGACGGCTGACGAATATGACAAACTTGATCGGAACATCATCTTGTAATTGAAAACGCAATGTGATCGGTTCAGTTTGATCGAAGTGTTGAGTATTCAAAAACATGTTATGCCTTACCTAATTATAGTTATCATAGTGATTAAGTTCCGATTAACACATCAAAATAAAAAAAAAATATGGAATCAAAATAAAAAAAAATTAAAAGCTTTTCTAAAGCATTTTTGACAAGGTGTCGGTGACAAATAAGCTACATTTGATTAAGCAATATCTATCTCACGTTTTGAAATTTCTAAGATATTTTTTATTTTTTTGAGAACACGGTTGAATGTACTAAAGTATCTACCTTATACACTCCATCACTTGCTTGAAGGTGTTTCCTATTGTAAGGAAACGGACATTAGTTGAAGATATCGGCTCAGACGGATTAGTTTGTAATAGTGCTTTTCAAAGGTCATTGACGTTATTGGAAAATGAGATTGGACTTGCAAGGTCATTGCACTGTTTAAAATATTTTCTGCGTTTACTTTATTGACTTCTGTAAAAAAAAAACTATACATCTGATTTTAGGAATTGGTTATTTCTATTTGTTTTATTTATTACAATTACCTATTAAGTTATACATTGCATTGTATTTTTATACAAACTGTGGTACTTTGTAAAATTCTTAAAATATAACAAAATCTACGCAAGACAAAACTGAGTGCCAAGCCTCAAGCAATCTGACCGTCGACAGCTACTACCGAACCACCGTACGTCCCGGTCATAAAATCCTGTTTTGTGTTACAATGATATCACATAACATTACTTAGGAACATCTAAAATAAGACACCTGGCAGACAACGATAACCTAGCCCATGTGAGACAAAAACACTTCTAAGAAACAGCAGTAATGAAGGTGAAACTAATCAAGTCGAGCGGGCCTTCAACCAAAAATCTGTGATACCGTGTTTTCTATATTTATTTTAAATTGCATAACCCTTTATGTTTGACAGTAACGCAATCTATGCTTACAGAAATGCCTTCAATACTGAATCTTAAAATGTTGTTAAATCAAAATCACTCGAAAGCAAAATTTGTTATTTTTCAAAATTCTGCATCAAAATACGCATCTCTATAATTATAAAACAAACGCATCTGGAAAGTGATCATGAACTGTTGTTTTTAGGTCAGTAGCGCAAGGACGGTGCAGTAGGCTTCACTTTTATTTGTCGAGGATAAACCTAACTTGGCATTTAATGGATTCTCTGAACTACAGAAATAATTGAGTTCATTCTCAGTTGCCCGCCACTGGCTTAAGGTTTGATCTAGATAAGTTCAATTTATTTTACCCAAGTAGTTTTTTCTTAGTTGTTGTTTCTTACCAAAATGTAATTTATGTTTGTGAATAATCTTTTTTTAGGTATTGAATAAGGAATTCAAAAGGTGCAGTTCGTCTTACACAACATAATACAATAAAGTTACGACACGGGAAATGACGCGATATACAGCTAACTGCGGTTTCTTAAATATGCCAAACATAGTAGACTGTTGCTAAAAGAGTCAAAGAATTGCAGTGAAAATTAGCGATTGCAGAACCTGCGCTTGAAGCAGGCACCAATCACTTTATTGAATTTCACCGCACACAAGTCCACTCCACCGAACGTCACTTTTGACGGTGACGGTGCCAGTATAATATGGCGAAACCAAAATAACAAAAAGGAGCTGGTTGAAGAATAACCTTCTGTTTCATGATTTCGGTCTGCTATTGCTGTCTGAATTAGTCAGTCAGTGACAAGGGCCGGTACAAGCTCGTAGAAACTTCAAGCAAATTATTGATGTTACTCTCTAAGTTTCTTATTTTACATTTGAATGATGATTTGCTAGTGAAACAATAAAATAATGTGGTCAATGTTATATAAAAATATATGCCTCGTTAATTGAATGAGTTTTACTTTATCTTTTAATTATATACCTAATTGCTTCCGATTCGTAATTTTGAGCCAAAAATCAGATGCAAGTGTGTCAACAAATTAAGGTTCGGTTGTTATTCATTTTCGTTTCCAATTTAGTTTGAGCGTTAAAGATATGCTACAAAATATCTATAAATAAATGATCAAAGTATAATAAAATTATTATTAAATTACACACTTACAATTTTTTAAATTGTTATATGTGTATTAAATTAAAAAATCTTAAGCTGTGTATCGCGGTGGAGCAGAATGGCGCAACCCTATCTTCTCGGAGATGTCGTAAATGTACTAAAGGATCAGACTGTTATCTATCAGACAGTATGTATACGGTCATAAAGTGCCCGTTTGACGGCAATAAGCTTGCCCCTATTACGTTAGTGGCATCAAATTGTTGTGTTTAATAAAACCTCTGCCTGTCCCTTGCGGGATACATGTATGTAAATTAAAAACAAAACAAATTTATAAGTCATTCATACTCTCCAACATATCCTAATATACTTGTCGGGAAGTGTTGGAGGTTGGTCAAGGGGAAGAGATGACGGCAATTGTTGCCCCTATTATGTTAAAGATACAAAATTATAAATTTTCAAAATGAACAGAATGAACGGACAAAGGATAACCCTAAAGAAAAAATAAAACGCATTTGATATACAGCCCCCCAGTGTTATTCCATAAATAGGAGTAAGACGAAGACTCCTAACAAACATCAGAAAGTCGTCTTAAGACGTGATGTAGTATTACACAACTATTTCGTAATATAAAATAAAACGTTTTATAATCGCAATTTTTTTTTTTTTTTTTTATGCGATAGGGGGCAAACGAGCAGACGGGTCACCTGATGGTAAGTGACTACCGCCGCCCATGGACAACAAACAACTCAAGAGTCACAAGTGCGTTGCCGGCCTTTTAGGTAGAGGTACGCTCTCTTCTTGAAGGTTTGAAGGTCGTATCGGTTCGGAAATACGGCAGGCGACAATTTGTTCCATAAGCTGGTTGTGCGAGGCAAAAAGCTTCTGGAGAAGCGCACAGTGGTGGAGTGCCAATCGTCCAGGTGATGGGGATGGATATTTTGTCACGTATGACGATGGCGGAAACCAGCAGCCGGTATAAGTCCGAACAATTCCTCTGAACACTCCCCATGATACAAGCGATAGAGGATGCAGAGTGAAGCTACATCTCAACGCAACGCCAAGGTGTCAAGTCGATCAGAAATATCTTGGCAGTCGATGATGCGAGTCGCTCTCCGTTGAATGCGGTCAAGAGGCAGAAGTTGGTACTGGGGTGCACCTGCATAGAGATGAGAACAGTATTCCATGTGCGGCCGAACCTGCGCCTTATAAAGTTGCAGGCGGTGGGCCGGAGTAAAATACTGTCTCGATCTGTTTAGCACACCAAGCTTCTTCGAGGCTAATATGGCCTTACTCTCTAAGTGACCGCGAAACTGGACTTCGCTTGATATATCGACGCCAAGGATTCCGATACTGGCTGATGCAGTTAGGGAAGTGCTCTCAAATTGAGGTGATACGACCAATGGCATCTTATTCTTCTTTCAAATTTTTAATATCACAGGTAAGTAGTAGAAATAAATTAATAATTAAACTTCTGAAGAGGAGCCATCATAGTTAGGAGTGTTATATAACATTATAAAGAAAAGCTACCAGTAGAACGTCGTCTTTGAAGTCGAGAAAACTGCCAATAGCGTCTAGACATTAATACTTGTAGAAGGGTCACCATAAACAATGCTGATTATTTATAAGTTATTTATTGATTGGTAATCGACATGGTAATATATTAACATAATTAAATACATGTCTACCTATTAACACAAACATAACAAATTTTTCTTAAAGAATGGCACTTAAAAGGAAACAAACTTAAATTATAATACATTTTCTTGTAACATACAGTAAATATTGACAAATAATATATTTTTGTTAATTGATGTTTAATTTTCAAATTCAAGTGACCTCTTTGTGTTTTCGCGTAAATAGAAAATGTAAACTGTTCCAAAATAAAGTCAAAGTCAAAGTCAAAGCATTTATTTCAAATAGGCCCAAAAGGCAGTTTCGAACGTCTATATTTACATTTAAATAGAATTGATTTTAGTCGCCCGTTTCTAAATGTAAGTAGTTTCGTATGGAGAAGAATGGGCAAGAAACTCCACCGTTACTCTTTTAAAATGTTTTGTTTATATACAATAATTATATGTAATTAAAATTATGTGTGAAAACGATGCACTCAGAACAATATCACTATACCAAATCAGGTAAAAAGAATTAAAGCGAAGCAACGACAGATAAAATAATTTTATGATAGAAATATGGTGCTCACATATTAACAAATATAGTAGTTTTTGAGTGGTAGAGCCATGCTTTGAGTGGTAGAGCCATGCTTGCTTAAGCACGAATGGGCCGGCTCGACCGGTGCGATACCACGGCCTCACAGAAAACCGGTTGTGAAGTAACGCTTGCGTTGCATTTCCCCGAAATGAGTGAGGTCTCCGGAGGCCCAAAATCCCCCCACCCCCCTAATGATAGCGCTGTTAACGAAAAGGATACCCCAGGGGGGTACCAGCGCTAGCGTTGGAGAATCCCCCCCTGGACGTCCACCCTCAGTACGGACTATGTCTGAGCGTGGACGCCCAGGCTGCCCCTCGTACTCTGGGGGGGGCTCAACTGCGCTCTCAAAATCTGCTCGGGGCAAGAGAAGGCATACCATGGCACCCCCTGTCACGTTTACCGTGGATTTTTGCAACATTAGGGGCTTACATTCGAACCTCGACACTGTCCACCACCACCTTGAGACAGCAAAGCCGGCCTTGCTCTTTTTAACCGAGACGCAGATATCATCTCCAGCGGACACATCCTACCTCTGCTACCCTGGGTACGGACTGGAACACTCCTTTGTTCCTAAGGCTGGTGTATGCGTGTACGTTAGAGATGATATCACTTCTCGCCGCCTCGGCAATCTTGAAGGTAGGGACCTCTCCATCTTATGGCTACGTGTAGACTGCGACGACCATCCCCGCATCTACCTATGCCTCTACAGGTCCCATAGCGGTGATGCCGAAACGGACCGACTCATCGACCACGTCCAAATGGCTACAGACTCAGTGCTCCAGCAGGTCCCATCCGCAGAGATCGTGATTCTTGGCGACTTTAACGCCCATCACGCCGAATGGCTTGGTTCGCGCAAAACCGATCATGCGGGAAGATCTGTTCACGATTTCGCCTTGGCATATGGCTTGACGCAGCTGGTAGCAACGCCTACGCGAATCCCAGATGCAGAAAGCCACGTGCCTTCACTGTTGGATCTTCTGCTGACCTCACATCCTGACGGCTACAAAGTATCCGTTGAGGCCCCTCTTGGCTCTTCGGACCATTGCCTGATTAGGAGTATGGTGCCACTTGTTCACTCGCTGCGGCCGCGTGTTACAGGCAGTCGCCGCGTATGGCACTATAGGTCAGCAGACTGGGATGGAATGCGAACATTCTTTGCATCCTACCCATGGAGGCAGGTTTGCTTCTCGCCGGATGATCCCAATGTCGTTGCTGACTCTGTCGCGGATGTTGTGCTTCAGGGTATGGAACTTTTCATTCCATTCTCCCTGATTCCCACAGGTGGCAAGTCCCAGCCTTGGTTTGGTCGAACCTGCAAAGCGGCGTCCCGCCGAAAGCAGGAATGTTACCAAGCATGGGCTAATGCAGCGACAGCACGGGATGTAAAGACCAGCACATTAAAGAAGCAATTTAACTTTGCCTCCAGGTCCCTCAAAAGAGTAATTGCTGGGGCGAAGTCGGCTCACATCGGCAGAATTGGCGAGAGACTAGTTAGTCTCCCCTCCGGAACTCGTGCATTCTGGTCTCTTGCCAAAGCTGTCCAGGGGAACTTTTGTAAGCCATCCCTTCCACCTCTGCGCATAGGAGATAATTCGTTGGCCCACGACGCTAAAGAAAAAGCCGATCTTCTGGGCAAACTCTTTGCGTCCAACTCGACCCTGGACGACGGGGGAAACGCACCGCCGACCATACCGCAGTGCGAGACCCGCATGCCGGAAGTCCGGTTTACACAAAGGGCAGTGCGTAAAGCGCTTCTTTCCCTCGACGTTCATAAGTCGAGTGGGCCCGATAGAATCTCTCCTATCGTGCTGAAGACGTGTGCTCCAGAGTTAGCACCGGTTTTAACGCGCCTTTATCGGCTTTCTTACTCTCTTGGCGTAGTCCCGAACTCATGGAAGACAGCTCTAGTGCACCCAATCCCTAAAAAAGGAGATCGCTCGGATCCGTCCAACTACAGACCCATAGCCATCACCTCCTTGTTCTCCAAGATAATGGAATCCATTGTTAACTGCCAGCTCCTCCGGTACTTAGAAGACCACCAGCTCCTCAATGATCGACAATACGGCTTCCGTCAGGGTCGTTCAGCTGGTGATCTTCTCGTATACTTGACTCACCGGTGGGCACAGGCGATCGAGACCAAGGGGGAAGCGTTGGCCGTTAGTTTGGACGTGGCGAAGGCCTTCGATCGGGTCTGGCACAAAGCGCTCCTTGCGAAGCTTCCTTCCTATGGGCTTCCCGAGAAACTGTGCAATTGGCTCACCAGTTTTCTTACAGACAGAAGCATCAAGGTCGTTGTTGACGGTGCATGCTCCGACTCGAAGTCTGTTAATTCTGGTGTCCCACAAGGCTGTGTGCTATCACCCACGCTGTTTCTTCTGCATATCAACGACATGCTGCAGATTAGCAGCATCCATTGCTATGCAGACGATAGCACGAGTGATGCCCTTTACACCGGCCGCGCTAACATTTCTCGGGTAAACGTCATCGAAAGCCGATCCAAACTTGTGTCTGAAATCGAAACTTCTTTATCAAAAGTTTCAGATTGGGGTCGACTTAACCTAGTCCAATTTAACCCCACGAAGACACAGGTTTGCGCGTTCACTGCTAAAAAGATGCCATTGGTCGTATCACCTCAATTTGAGAGCACTTCCCTAACTGCATCAGCCAGTATCGGAATCCTTGGCGTCGATATATCAAGCGAAGTCCAGTTTCGCGGTCACTTAGAGAGTAAGGCCATATTAGCCTCGAAGAAGCTTGGTGTGCTAAACAGATCGAGACAGTATTTTACTCCGGCCCACCGCCTGCAACTTTATAAGGCGCAGGTTCGGCCGCACATGGAATACTGTTCTCATCTCTATGCAGGTGCACCCCAGTACCAACTTCTCCCTCTTGACCGCATTCAACGGAGAGCGACTCGCATCATCGACTGCCAAGATATCTCTGATCGACTTGACACCTTGGCGTTGCGTAGAGATGTAGCTTCACTCTGCATCCTCTATCGCTTGTATCATGGGGAGTGTTCAGAGGAATTGTTCGGACTTATACCGGCTGCTGGTTTCCGCCATCGTTCTACGCGACAAAATATCCATCCCCATCACCTGGACGATTGGCACTCCACCACTGTGCGCTTCTCCAGAAGCTTTTTGCCTCGCACAACCAGCTTATGGAACAAATTGTCGCCTGCCGTATTTCCGAACCGATACGACCTTCAAACCTTCAAGAAAAGAGCGTACTCCTACCTAAAAGGCCGGCAACGCACTTGTGACCCTTGAGTTGCAGGTGTCCATGGGCGGCGGTAGTCATTTACCATCAGGTGACCCGTCTGCTCGTTTGCCCCCTATCGCATAAAAAAAAAAAAAAAAAAAAAAAAAAAGTAAAAGTAGTATACGATTTACACAGATATAGAGAATATTAACAAGTCATGAGTCAGTGTGTGGGTTAAACTATCCGATTATTATTCTCACCAATATGATAAGAATTGAAATACAAATATAATGATGCCTACTGAATAATTGTAACGTGAAACAAAAAAAAAAAACAAACAAAATAGTTATATGAACAATGAGTATTATTTTATTATTTTATTTTGTTATCTGACTTGATACTAAATTCATATAATATTTTTTATACTTCACTGGTGCAACCGAAAAATTATATTGATATATCAATATGAAATAATATACATTGACATAGCTGTAACACAGTCTCATAAAATAGTGTTCCTACCAAACTATCATATTGGATAGCAAAATTCACATGAAATTCGCATGCAACATACCAAAAAACAAAAAGAAAAGCATTAATTTCTACATATATGCAAACAATTAATCCAATCCAATCCAATCGTGGTAGAGCCATGCTTAGGCACGAATACGGCAGTTCGACCGGTGCCACATACCACAGCATCAGACAAAATCTGTTGTGAAGCATCGCTCGCGTTTCTCCAAAGTCAGTGAGTTTTCCAGAGGCCCAACTCCCCCACTCCTCTTTCCCCTCCCTTCACCCCCCTCTCGTCTTTCCCATCTCCCCATCCTTTAATATCTTATACTTATTAAGGTGATGACTTGCAATATCTTATAACATAACTCGTGTGCACCATTTCAATTGTTTCGTAAAAAATCAAGCCATTCGTTACAATCTTAACATTATAGCAAACGATTATGAATACGTCAAAGTTTGTTCGCAGCTCGGGAAATACCTAACGCGTCTCCTCTCGCGTTCCCGTACTACTGCCTAGTCTAGACGGCTTAGTCGCCCGACTGTATGATCTTCGACTTTGGTCATACTCTGCCACAAGCATGACAGACAGACCAGAATAATATACTGCATTCTGCTCTTCAAAATATTAGGCTATCAGATGCATACTGTTCAGTTTTTTTAAACTAATAAACCAGCAAACAATATACAATATACAAGGTAAGTAATAATCCTGATACACAAACAATAATAGTTATTACCGCTACAGTGCAACAGGGATGTGCATCTGGGTGAAGGCCTTGAACTAGCGATTTTAGGTCAGTACGGCCACGGCCGTGCCCCGACCGCTTTGCATACCTGCCCTCGTTTGTACAGCGCAATAGGAAATTTTCGGAATTTACAGATGGATAACCGTGGTTATTGTGAGTATTATTATAAATTATATGAAAATATCTTTAGCCTAAATATTAGCACAAGCTACATAATAAGCAGCGAGTATATTGCCATAAGTCTTTTGTAGAATCAATACCCGACACCCGGTATTTTAAATATTGCAATTCTATTACGTCTTGCAAGATTCTACAGTGTAATGTCTAACTTATGAAACCTCCTTCTACTAAATATGTGGGACACTTAATACTTTTAAAAAAGACTCAAAACTCCCGCATAAGGAATAATTCCTGTGTCATCCCCCCCCACAAAGTCCCCCAACTTTACTGACATTCATACAACGGATACAAATAACACTCAGACCCGGGACAACTATTTCTGGATCACAGATTTTTGTGCCGTGTGGGAATCGAACCCACGACCTTCGGCTCAGCAGTCAGTATCACTGACCACTACACCAACTGGCTATGAATGTATATAGTGTGGTATTACATAACTTTATCTGTAGAAACATTGCAAAGCCCATTATAGTTCCAATTAGATGACATTCCAAGTAAAATTGTGCACTCAAAACTGGATTATTTGAACACTAAAATCTACCAATATAGATATTTTAATGTTGTTCTGAATGTTATTTTCTTTTTCGATTCATTTATTCATAATTTGCTTTAAATGTAGATACATAAATTTATACATATATTTTTACATGATTATGTCAAGTAATAGTCCATCAAGGTACATTCAGGTTCCGCATTCCACACTGGTGGCTCTGCGGTGTGGGTAGCTTCTCGCTGGGAATCATGGTCATGGCCATGGCGCAAAGCGAAAAGCTGCAAAAGAAGCGGCGGAACGGGAACGGGAGAGGACAAGTACCGTCCCGTCCCGCAGAAGACGCACCAGGTGTCGGAGAGCGCTGACTGATCTCCGGCCTCCATGACCGTGGGGGTAGCGGGTCGAGCTGACCGCTACCCTAGGCAGAAGCAGACCTAAGACGGTGGTGTGACGTGTTCCGCGCGCGCCTCTCTGATGTGAAGGGAGGTTGTGGTCACCTACCAATAAAGTGGCCAAGGTCTCCCAAGGCAGGAGTTCCCGAAGGCTTCCTTCGTAGGGTATTCCGGGTTACCTGCAATAGATCATGTTGAGACGGAATACACGTTATAGTCGGTTGGAGTCCGACATACCACCTCACCCTCAGCTCCGGTGAGGTGATGATCCTTGGGGGTTTCCACACGACAAAAATAAGGTACATTGAGATTCATTCTGTCTTAAATACTTGGTAATTTTTGTACAATTTAAATATTATAAAATACATTCAATGCAAATAAAGGCAAACAAATAAAAAAAATAGAGAATAATAGTTATAAATAATTTCAAAAATACAGAATGAAATTGCTAATAATATTAATTTATAATGTCGCGATAAGTAAAACATCAGTTAGGAGTGTTTTTTACTTAATTATAAAAATATAAGGTCAATGACAGGATTTTTTTTATTTCTTCTGGTCTGTTTACGTTGTGGTATTCAAAAATGAATTTCTTAACAAACTTTGGGACATTAACTTTTGGAGATGTCATTAGAAAAGTTTGAATTATTGGGGCAGACATGGACTCGGCATCTCAATGTTATTCAATATCTGTTGGTGTTTGAGGATCTTCAGGATTCAATATCTGTCGATGTTTGAGGAGTTCATTGCATACCTTCCACTTAACAAGTAGCTGGTTCTAGATAGTGTCCATTCAGCACCGTGTCTAATTAATATGTATGTTGTGAAAAATCGTAATAGAAATTTAAATACATTATGATTTTGTACCATAATAGTACAAACAACATATGTTTGTAGGTGCTAGGTGGTGTTATTATTGGTTGTATAAAACTAAAGTATCAATTCAGATAAAGAAGATTGATGAAAATCTCGTCACTACGCCGCGCCAAGTGTTGTGAGTTTGACTCCCACAGTGGGCAACTCTTTATGTAATTCCTCGTATTTGTCAATGCGCGTTTATAAATGTAATATTTGTAAATAATAAACTGATCTTGATATGAACGGTTACAAAATATTTTTCCACCGCTCCAAGCCATTCCAATTTCACAATTAAAAAATCAATAGCAGTATGTTTTATGTACAGCGTTCAAGTTTTAATCTAAAACTAAAAAAAATAAGCCAAGAACGTTATGTAACGACCATTTGTTGTACTTAAAAAGTATATGTTCATATATTTTGCCACGTTTTTACTATTATCAATGAACTTGGTCCCCAATAAGTGTAAGACAAGTCTGGTTTGAAGCCTTGGCTTTAAAATGAACTATGTTTGCGGGGTTCAGAGGGTATATGAACTGTCTGTTCCTGCGTTGACTGCTAATATTCATTCAGATTTCCCTCGTGAAGCTCGCTTACTCCTGGTAGTACGACCTTTAGGATCATGTTTAGCATATTAACTAATATTCTGACATTGAATTCCTTTACGAAATTCAAGTTTGAGATGTCGATGACCTGATCTATTTCTAGGCATATACAGTTATTTTATATTTTAATCACATCTAATTGTAAATATTTTATATTCCAGTACTTTCGATTAAGTTTTTTATACATGACGATAAATCATCAAAATACATTCAAGAATAGACACAGTTAAATTCATTTTTGGCCTTATTTTAAAGAGCTTGTAAGTACAGTTAATAAAATAGCTGCAAGTTCAATATGTTGAGACTTCCCACTTTTCCTGATGGCGTAAACTTCGACTGAAATAAAATTACCTCTTCTTCAATTTATATATAATAGAATTCAGGAGTAATAGAATTTGTAGTCCAATCCAATTCATATTATTAGTGTTGACTGTTGATATTTGAATCAAGTAAATTATTAATTGGGCAGAGTGGAGTCATTATGGTAGGCCTATATACATATACATATATGTATATATATATATCAAAAATAATTATTAAAATAAATCCTTTTATCGAATAGCATCAGTGTTTTTGAATCTATGATTGTCCTCGATCTCTTCACTAAATTCATTTACATCACATTTAAGTTCGAATGTGTCTTGCAAAGGAACATTCTCAGAACTTTTGGCGGCGGTCCTTCCTCGACGACGATATGCCTCCCATAAGTCTAAAAACCATACGTCTTCCTTAAATGGAAGTAAAGTTCACGTCGCCCTTGGATCAGTTAATTCCTCTTATTAAACACTTTCAAGGTTCAGAAATACGCTAAGGAGTAACGTATTTAATCGAATCATTTAGTTTTGTCTGAAGGTCACTTGAACCCATGGCTGTGGCTTATATACAACTCATTTTAAAGAGGCAAAAAATTTTTTTTTTTTTTACATTTAGTGTCCGTAAACCATATAGAAGAGGCATAACTTCATTAGTCAGTAAATAGAGGCAGTAAATTAGGGTTTTGGCCTTGAACCATCTAACTAGATCCCCGAAAGTTCAGGGATTGTGTGTGAAGTCGGGCAATAAATTCAGTATTGATTGCGAGTGTCAACGCCGGAGGGAGCGGGCGCAGTTGCAGTGACCTTGAACTGTTTTCGGCCTGTTGAAACTAGGTTGGGGGAGACTATGCATCTGGCTCGGATGTTTGGTTCCTGCAGTTTCAAGGTGCGTCTAATATGAATTTTGTGTGCGATAAATATAGGCAATTTAGTAAATTATTAAGCTGAGAACAGGAATTAGGTAGCTAGACTTAGTATGTTACTTGGAGTCACTCGTCTCTTCTGAACATTAAAGGACAACAAAACAGTTTTGTAGTTGTTTAAGTGGATAAACATCGTCGGGGAGCATTTTATTGTGAAAATTAACATTTATGACATTTTTATATTATAGATTGTTTACTGGACTCTATTCCACATAGCTTTTGTTATTAGGTTCCAAACGCAGTACTTAAGCGTAGCGATTCTTTACCTGAATTCAGAATAAAAAAAAATAAAAATAAAAAAGAAAACCCTTATTAAAAGTAATATTTCTTATAAAATGAATATCATGTTTATTTTTTATTCATGTAAAGTTTAAATAAAAATGTAAAGTTTATTTTTATGGATATGGTAGCTTTTTTATATTAACGGGTTATGTTGGAGAGCACCAACTGCCTCGAACTCAAGTAACAGATAGTTCCAATTACATGATATAACTGACCTGCTGTACCTATTGCTTACATTTCCCAAACCATCCCTTATAACTATATCTGTTTCTTTTCATTAAATTCCCAAAGTTGCCCGATCCTCCTGATTTATTATAATTTTATTTATCTACGAATAAAAGCTGATTTAATATCTTTTGGTATGTAACAAATGTTTAAAACTATAAACATCCCTAAATACTATATTAGGTACAACGCATACAGCTATCATCGAAATCGTTCTTCTATCTTGTTCCAACACAAGTTGAACCACCACGGCTCGTTAAGCGAAACCTAGTACCAAGAATAATATCACATAGTCACAGGTATGAGGGAAAAGTTCGTAGAAAAAGCAGAGTTGTCAAGAAAAATAATAATCCTAATGTCCAAGTGTACAGGGAAAATCTTTAGAATGAATGGTAAAAAGAAATCGGAGAAAATCCGAGACAGTCTAATGGGGACATTATTTGGCATTGTCATTGAAACATTGATCGCTGAAAGCTCAGCTTATAAAATCATTCGCTCGGATATTAGCTGACCATCATTTATTTTATTAATATGTTTCATTACATGTCTTAAATACCGAACGTCGTTCTTACGTAATCAAGAATGAATAAAAATATTGTTTCAGCTTATTGGGAATTCTTTTATTTTTTTCGTAAAAGCCCTGATACTATCCTTAGCAAAAATAAAATATTATTCACAATGATTAACAATGTATAACAGCAAGAAACATAGATCAGGACTTAAAAAAAAAAAGAAATGAATTTCCATTGCAATTCGATTTAAAATCCTACAATTTTAAATATTTCATTTGTATTTCGAACGTATTTTATAATATGACAAACTTTCAAACGTCATATATGAAATCTTTAAATATGATTTTTGGCTTTTACAGTCTAATTTGTACTCGTATATAAGAATTCATTTAAAGCTTGTCATACAATACGTATATATTAACGTATATGTATGTATGTATATGCTATAAAATTGACGCCGTCGAGAATATTTGTGTACGGGATGTTTATCTCGGAAGATACATATTTCAACCGTTTTTACGAGGATGCCAAAACCAAACGATCGCGAGGGAAGCAATTTCAAAGACATATAGAAACCGACAACGTAAATAATTTACGAGTATGCGTAAAGGGTGAATACTAAATATTGGTAGATTTCCTTATTTTCAATTCAATCTTTGGCTTTGGTCTCGTATATGGTACACAGTCTTTTGACAACCAGATAAGGACTGAAAAGGAAAATCACGCTATTTCTGATATGTTTAACTTTTATGCCTTGTCCCAGAAAACTTAAATTTAGAACGATATTAATAACATACTATTATCGTGGTATAGCCATGCTTGGCACGAGTGGGCCGGCTCGACCCGTGCGATATCGAAGCGTTGCATTTCCCCGAAATTAGTGAGATTTCCGGAGGCCCAACTCCTCCTCTCCTCTTTTCCCTCCCCCATCCCTTATCACCCTCAAAGGCGGGCAACGCACTTACGATTCTTGAGTTGCATGCATGATGCATGATGACCATGGACGGCGGTTGTCTCTTACTATCAGGTGACCCGTCTGTTCGGCCTCCCCCTGTATAATGATAATAAAAAAACAATACAAGTATTTGACTGGCCAGTCAAGTCTATTGGTTAGTGATACTGATTGCTGAATCAGAGGTCTTGGGTTCGATTCCCACACAATTCAAAAGATTATGTGTTACTTGAATAGTTTTCTACAACAAAAACGAAACGTTACTACACGTTATTAATCAAAATTCTGCGACATATCATTTAGATAAAAAAAAAATGAATTTATTTGTAGAAGTAAAACATACATGTGTTACACAGATGATGTACAAAGGGCGGCCTTGTAACTAAATGCAATATCTTCTTGTCACCCTTAGAATGGATAAAAGAAATTAGAAGAGACAGTGGCAGTTGGAAGTGCATTTTGACGGGAAAGTTTAATTACATATAATTTAATAAATAAACAAAAAAAATATGATACAATATCTAGATCACTATCAGAGATACAGACGTGAGCGTAACTCAGGCCTGTATCTCTTAAGGGTAATCAGAGGTGTATAACTTTTAAACTTTATAAGTTATTTTTCTGGGATCGAATAATTGGGAAACAATGATACCACCGCAGCTGTATACTCTTTCGAATAAAACAAACTTGTTTGCGAAATTGAACAAAGGAACACTCATACACATTTATCTAATAATATTAACAAAACATAAAAGTGTAGGGCTGTTTGTTGTTCATTGCACTTAAAAGAAGTAACCTCAACAAAAGCATCAAAATAAAATGTTATTCTGCCAGATAAATTGATTTAAAATAAATTATAATTAAAACTGGGCGTAGCTATCAGGCTCTTGCAGTATTTGCCGTACGGTGTAAAATGCAAGCTGAAGAGTTTAGTAAATATTCCTTTTGCATGCAAAAGTTTTGATTAGCAGAAGGGATGGGAGAGCAAAGGAAGCAATTTAAACATTATAATCAATACTCAAAATCTGGTGAATGACTAAAATAATTAGAAACTATACTATGATATTGCAAAGAGGCAGAAGTTATTAGCTTCTTTGAACTCATTCAACACACTAAAATAAAGCTTGTATGTTACTTGAACCTAAAATACTTTAAAAAAACATATATATTCTAAGAATAAAGTCATTATTACTAAATGTTTTATAAGGTGTTAGGATTATATGTAGAGATAACGTAACTAATGTTAGATATAATAACTGCAAAATAATTATAAGTGAGTTTTTCAATAATTTAAACGACAATAACTAAAAAAGTTTTACTTTCCTCGTTTCTTATCTTATAAGTATTGTAGTACATAAGCATATTTATAATTCGCATAGCTAGTGGTCTTGACTGCTAAGCCAGAGGTCGTGGATTCAATCCCACCTAGAATGCATAGTGTATTTAGAAATATATAAGTATGAACTAAGCAGTCTGTTTCCCATAGTACAGGCTCTAATTAGTGTGTGAGTTGTTTGTTTAAATAAATAATATATTACAAATATAATGTCTGCGCCTACTGGCGATTCCTTCGTTGAAGGGGCATCCGCGCTGGTAGGAGCGCAGTTATTTGATACTAAACAAGGCCAGTGCTGACAGCATATTTTACCGCTCTTCGCCTCCTCCTTGACCTAAGTTTTTAACCTCGCGTTACTCGTGAGTGGCCTTTATTAAAATACCCGCGCGGCTGTGCTTGACTGCGGTTTTTAGTCTGCACTGACATTTAGCACCAAGCGTCCTTCGTTTTAATGTACTGAGGATATTAGAAGTTAAAGCTTATAGATCATTATATACTATATGTACAGAGAGTTCGGATCGAGCTCGAGTTACAGCTGCACGACCCACACCTCCTTTTTTTTCTATTTCCTTCCTCTGCTAATTAAATAGGAAAATTGGGAGTTTATTAAAATGAAAAGGGAGGATATATATATACGTCAATCAGACGCGATACGATCGAATAAGCAGATAAAGGGAAGTCTGAACTCTTTTACCAAATCTATTTTTAACTATATATTTTTATTTATATAGGTGCCTGTTAAAATGTATGCCGAAAGATATAAAATACTTTCATTCTTTCAAGTGTGTAATTTTCTTACACACTTGAAAGAATGAAAGTGAATAAAACGTTATTGTATTATAAACTTCAACCTTTTTAGCTGACGTTAAGGACTGTTAAGGCGATTGAAATGACTCCAGACATGTCGAAATACATCAAGCCTCATACAAACATACACTCGATAGCTATAACCCTCCATAGGCAATAACTTCTTTAGATCTATGAATAAAAATGTTTGAGCCAGTAATAACAAACATGGAGTTAAATGCGTCTATGCCTATTAGGTATAAGCAAATATGAGCTGCACTCGTGGAAGTAAACAGTACGGACTGGAGGCAGTTGAAGGTCACAGCCTCTAAACTGTCCTGGGTAATTAGGTCACAGGTGACTCGGTTACCTACAATTTGTTAGGCTTCACACACTTTCGTGTATTTCCTAACGATATTAAAACTAAATTGTGTAAAATTTTAAATAAACATATTTTTGAATTTCAGAGCATCAATAATAGACACGCTTTTCATTTTGTGTAATACTATTAGTGGGAAGTAAGAAACACAGCTATGAAATCCAATGAATATTAAAATTAATGCGAAAGTACGCTTGTTTGTTTTGATTTGAATTTTTTATTTTTTTAGGTTTTTATTTTTTAACTAGCTGTTGCCCGCGACTTCGTCCGCGTGGTATTTAACAAAAAACTTATTGTTCAGTTCACAGTTTTCAATTTGGTTTTAATTGGTGGGTTGGTTTAATTTTTTTTGTGAGGTCCTATTTTTTTTCTAAAATAAAAGTAGCCTAAGTTACTCCTTGTTCCATCAGCTATCTGCTAGTGAAAGTCCCGTCAAAATCGGTCCAGCCATTTCAGAGACGAACCGGAACAAACAAACAGACAGACAGACAGACAAACAAATATTTAAAAAAAATCGTTTTGGTATATGTACCGTGTATACGTCCATATGCACTTATTAAAAATTATTTAAATATTACAACCAGACACTCCGATTTTATTTATTTGTATAGATGTACATACAAACATATGAGGTTTGCAATCAAATCAAAATTTTCATACACATACACTCTCACGCCTGTATCCGCAGGGATAGATAGAAACGTATGCAAAGTGATCACTTTGAAATCAAACAATATGTACGATATTATTTTTATATTATTTTACAAAGGGAAAGGAAGGATACAAAGGGGAAAAAAGAGATATTGTCTATCCGAGGCCGAGCCCTGTAACTACTCCAATCAAAACATGTTTATTGGTACCAAAGAAATTACGAATAAGTTTCTAAGTTGCACATTTTTACGATATAAAGTAATGCGCAAAACAGTTAGAACCTTTTCTAGAAGTAAATTATTAAAGACCTTGTTCATCTCTCTCACTGGTATATATACATACATTAATTTAAAACTATCCTAAATAATTAACATTTCAATAAATACAAAATTATGGTCTGCCTACCGGATCGGGCGGCAATAAGTATTGATATAGTTTGCAGCATTACCACTAAAGGACATACGCTTCGTGTTAAGTCTTTTTGTTAGTTTAAAATATAAATACGACACACTCACGCCTATTTTCCGAAGAGATAGACAAGAGCGTGTTCAACGTGTTTTTGTCAACCATAACTTAGTCCAGCTTAGAAAATGAGGGCAAGCTTGTTGCTGTTACGTAGATAGCACTTAATTATAATCTGTGTTACGCACTTGCATACAATAAAAATCTGAATTGTTATATCCCACTGTCTGTATTTCGAGCGAAAAAAGTATTTTCTACGCAGTCGTTAATATAAGACCTCTTAAAATATTCTCCTACGGTATTTATAATACATCTTGTATAACCAAGTATTCATTATTGAATTATGCTTTTTAACATACTAAATTTGTATAATAATCTATTAGAATATTAATTATTAACAGAAATTGTTGAGAGTTACCTCTATTTAAAATAATAATCTAATAAAGTTGGAACGACCAATATGTTTCGTATATTATTATTACATATAGTTGGTAGAATGTGGACGTCTGATGTCGAATAATTGCTGTGCCTCGGGGGGCTTTACAAACATTCAATCAACTGAGTCCTTGGTATTTATTGATAGCTATGTTCGTCCCGTGTGGTAATCGAACCTACGACCTTTGTAGGCAGTCAGAATCTCTAACCACAAGACCCGTCTTTGAAAAAGGTATAAGAATGTTTTTAAGGGTCGGTTGACCACTTGACGCTACTTATATTGCGAGTATAGCTACTGTACTTATATATACATATATATTAGCTTAGTAGAACAGGTAACATTTTAAAAGGACTTACAACTGTCTGTTGCTATTATTTCAAAACGAGTCCTACTACCATCCATCAATAAAGCACCCCAGTTGTACCTAATATGCGTACATAAATAGTTTATTAACTTACATATAATACTTATGTGATTATTTTTTAAATGCCTAAGTAAAACTCAAAATGTAGTTATTTTCTTATTGTATACAAACGAACAGACGGGTCACCTGATGGTAAACGACTACTGCCGTCCATGGACACCTACAACTCAAGAGTCGTAAGTGCGCTGCCTGCCTTTTAGGGTGATAAGGGATAGGAGATGCGGGGAGGGAAAGAAGACAGGTCGATGAGGAGATGGGAAAGAGGGAGAGGAGTGCGGGAGTTGGGTCATCGGAAAACTCACTAATTTCGGGGAAATCCAACGCATAGTTTAGCGCATAGTTAGCTTTACAACCGGTTTTCTGTGAGGGCGTGGTATCACATGGGATATATATAATATAAATATTATTTATGATCAGCGTTTATATATCGCAGTACAACATTTTATGATGTTTTATAAATGTAAGTATTGTGTCTACTTAATAACCCAAAGACTGAGAATTAAAAAGACCTGTGTAACATGATATACTTATCTAATTCCTAAAGTAACATTTTAATGTTAAAATGTTTCCCATAATGAGAGACTAGTTTTAAAAGTCAATGATAATGACTTTGAGATCATTTGAAGAACTTTTTTTAACATACACTGTCAAAGATTTAAACGTTGCCTTCGTTAGTCGATTTCAAAATGTGTTAGACACACGTTACCAAGAAGCTGACATGACGAAATAAATCAAATGTGTAGGTGATGTATGTGTACAAGAAGAGGATTCAAGAACAAGAGGATCGTAGTGGCGTACGTTAAGAGGGCATTTATGAAAAAGAGTGAAATGATGATGTCCACAACGTGTTCAACACATACATTAAGGTAAAAATATAATAACTAAAGTACTAAACGTAAAATACTCGTAATCTTACATACTCTCACGTCTGTAATTTAGATTATGTATCACACACCCACGTTTTATCAATAAGAATTTGGTGCCACCAATTTGATAGGGTGCAATCCTTGTCCCATCCAGGCACTTTGGGAATTATAGATTGAAAAGTTGGGTGTATATTGAGAGAGGGAGGAGCTGGAGACGAGGGAAGATAATGGAAAGAAAAGGATATAGCTTATATGAATAGATTGGGAAGTAGAATCGAGGATGTTCTGATTACAACACTGGTAACTCGGACTAACGAAATTTTTTATTTGGAAGTTATCTTCGTTTGCGCTGAAATTTAAATCTTTAACATTTCCTAAATAATACAAAACAATTTCAAAATTTCATCTTAATCCATCTAGACGTCCTGGCGTGGTTTATTACCAAACATTTGTCCAGACTTTCACATTTATAATGGTAGTGACATTCTAAATGTGATGCATTCTGCAATATTCATTCGATGATCGAATATTTATGAACGCAATACGTAATAGATAATCTTAAATATATATTGCACTGCCCTTGCTCGTTTCTCCCCTTCCACATTTAGAATTGTTCCTTATTTGATTTCTTCAATTCCTTCTATATATACATATATGTATGTATATGCAAAGCACCTATAGAAAGACACGCAAAGAAAACAATAAAAAAAATTGTTGGTATTTTTATCTGTGGAAGCAATAAAAACCTGTGACACGTATAATCGTTTTTTTATAATATAATTTAAGCGGTGGTACAATATGGATGGCAAGATTGAATATTGTTGCTAAAATATTTAATAGTTTTTAGTTTAAAATATTACTATAATTTTTATTTATAATTATAAACAAATAGAAATTCATACGGCAATAACCAGTTCACTTAACCTCCCTCATTGATATTACTGAAGATTCTTTTTTTTTAAATAAAATTAGGAGTAACACTTTCCTTTATTACGTTATATACAGTTTGTTATAGTTAGGCCTTGGAAAGTTTTTTTATGTATTTGGAGGACAGACGAACATCAACCACCTAAGCATGGCTCAACCACAGAACAAGTAATCTTAAAACTTTAATTTTGATTCAAATCTGGTCACTTGAGTCTTCCAGTTGTTAATGTATTCATAAATAGCTGCAAATACTCAAAACAAGCCGTGATCATTTGGTGATGTTTAAAAGCGACGTTTGATATCAATAGAGAAAGCTTTTAAGGTATTTTAGAGTAGAAGAAGATGAGAAGATGAAGAGAGGCTTGAGATTATATAAGTAAAACAATTTCTTAAAAGAATAAAAATCGCCCCTAAGCAAATAAGGAGAGGAGTTGCTGTTGCCACAAATATTAATAATGTTTTAAGCATCCACACACTTGTTTTTTTTGCAAATAAGCTCTGTATATTTTTTCAATAATCTCGCTGGTCTTGTCCTCTTAACTGTTTCTTTGTATAGGTACCATAAATTGCCGTATCACTAAAATACTAAGTTAGTCCATTTAAATAAATTCTTTTAGAAGGTCCATTCGTTAATCTAAATTTACGATAGTAGTTTTAAACTGTTTAATTGTTTAATTTGCTCCAAACTCTTTGTCTTTAATTTTTAACATTCAAGCTACTAGCAGTTCCAAAACTAAACAATAGATAGTAGATAACACAACACTATCTATCAAGACCATTTCCTGAGCACTGCTTGTATGTAGGCTCTGACCTGAGTGACCCATATTAGTAAGGTAATTTGTGTTCTAGATTGAAAAGGAATTTGAATAGTAAAGCAATTAAAACTGCCAATTCATTTTCATCTGAACCTTAAAGAAAGTTTTTTTTTTATTTATGTCTCAAAAATATATGTTTTTTCTTTTTTGGTAGGGCATTCAAATTACGAAGACTATTAAAGGGTTTGAGATTAATAATAGGCAAATATAAATATAATTAAATTGTAAAGATGTTTAGATATTATTCTGTTGTCCATTTTCATTTTTTATTACAACACGATTTTTTTGTTACATTTTTTTTTAGTTTCACGACTCTTTATTTTTTTTTTCTCGTGTCAAGTCATCACCTCACCGGAGCTAATGGAGAGGTGGTATGTCAGACTCGAACCTATCACAAAGGGTCTATTGCAAGGGACCCGGGAAGTATCACGACTCTTACGTATAACCTATTAAAATAACATAATAATGAAGTTAATGTATTGTAAAGTTTTCTGCAGATCATTTATTGTTCAAAATTGAAAGTTACATCACAATTCTTTGTTTTTATGCCTTGAATACTATCAGCTATTTCCTATATAGATTTATTTTAGTGGAAGGCAAAATATATATATAGAATCAATATTATGGTGTATGAACATATACCAGACTTAAAAAAAAATCCAATCCAAACCTAAGGAAAGAAATTAAAGGTGATATTGTAAGTAAAAAAGGTTTTAGTAATTAACTACATAGAGCTGGCAAACATATATATAACTTTCTGGATCTAATACCGATTATTCAGTTCAGTTGTTGGAGAGTTGCTACCGATCAACTCTCCAACAACTAAAGTTCCCATAATCATAGAATCAGAACTAACTCCAATACAAAACACTGTTAGTAAAGAAATCGATACATACTTGTTCTCGGTTACATTATTTATTTTTATTAGGTACAAATACAGAGTCAAAATAAATAAAAACCGTACATGATGCTCCAGGAACAGTATACGAACCTTTAGAATCATTGCCAACACACCCGGTATGAGTACATACTAAGTATTGTAATCCAAATCAATATAAACATTAATGTGAAAGCAGTTGATTGATTGGTTGTTATATTTTTTATAATATCCATAGCATAAACGGCACATGCTAATGTTCGCAAAAGATGTGTGTCAGTTTATAATATTCTTTAGTTTTAATAGTTGTCAACAATTCTATAACTCTATGTATTTGCTACTGATATTATTTTTAAACGTCGTTTGTGCATTTATCAATGCTTATAGTTCTTTTTCCAATTTTTGTAAATGCTGTTGTTGCACCTTTTTTAAATATCCAACTTCTTGTCACTCGGTAAAATTATTCTGTCCACATGATTACTATTAAAAAAGCAAAAAGCACACACATCCCACCACACAGCGGAATAATTTTCTAATTAAGAAATGTCACGATAACATTTGACTCAAATACCCCAAAACATATGCACAGTTTTTAATGTATGAAAAACTCCTCTATACTCGGGATGAAGCATATTCCGTCAGTATTACAACTGCCACGATTACTTGCCACGCACTTAACAATCCTTGCATGATCTGGCTAATTAGCACAAGCTAATTACCTCTAAAATTATTGCAAATGTTACCATGATGGTAATTTTTCATCCAAACCAGTGATAATAAAGTCACAATTATCACAAATGGCATTCCACTGACACACTCAACCTGAAGAGCATAAAAAAGATACTAAAACTTATTACAAATGACATATTCCTCATATATACAGCGAAAGCTCACGTGGGCACTGTAACAAGAGGTGAAGTGTCACATTTGGGTCGGGTAAAATCATAAATGCCAAAGAAATTCTACGTCTGTTAAATTTTCTAAATAGCTTTTACCTAATGTCGTGTAAATTTAGTACACTTTGAACTGTGGAAAAGGACAAGGGTTAGAACAAGGGTTAATCGCCATATACGCGGACGAAGCAGTTGTCTTAAGATTTATAGTCTCCAATAAATATAAATACCTCTTAAGTACATTAATTGTAATTAAAACAATATTTATCATTTATGACGCATGTGAGTAAACCAGTTACACTTTGACGTCGAAATATACATACCTTATTTGATATCCATTTAATTAATTCAAAATCATACAATGGTTAAAAGAGTCTCCTATATTGTCTTACGTAGTTTATGTCACCATCGGAGTTTAGCCAATACATTATATATAATTAATTATTTCAATCACTGCAGCAAACTAACTGACTAAATACGATGACAAAGGGGCCTAGCTTAGTGAAATAAACCTGACCTCAACCCTAACGACCATGGTTGGGACGACCCTGGGCATCTTTACACGACCAGGACTCATTGCTCTCGACTTTTTTTTATATAAATTAATTTTATATTATAAAGGGGGGCAGACGAACAGACGGGTCACCTGATTTTAAGTGACAACTGCCGTCCATGGACACCTGCAACTGGAGAGTCGTAAGTTCACAACCGGTTTTCTGTGAGGCCGTTGTATCGCACCGGTTGAGCCGGCCCATTTCTGCCTAAGCATGGCTATACCACTTTTACAACTGTATTTGATAATAACTTACCTAGCCATGAAGCCTTATCATTTGTAATAACACTGTAGAATTAGCTACTTTTCTTATTTGAGGTAAAAAGACGACAGGTGCACCAATACTATCAGGGATAAGCCAGGGCAATACTGTAGGTCCCACCCAATTCCTGATCATGATCAATGATTTACCAAGTATTCTCTCTAGGACGCAATGTCTCCTGTTCGCGGATGACTTCAAGTTATTTCTAACAACCACCGAAATTAACGATTGTGTCCCATTACTTCACGACATTAATGCAGGGGTTGAATACAGCAAAGAAAAAAAATACAATTTAACACATTAAAGTGCAAAGTAATACCTTTACCCGGTGTCGGTCCCTGATTACATCGACATATGAAGTATCGGGTGCTCAGCTCAAACTTGTCACAGCGGTAAGGGATATTGGGCTAACCCTTGACAGCAAACTGAACATCCATGAACATATTAAAGGGTTTATAATCAGAACTGCCTCAAATTTTATTATTGTGTTATGAAACTACTACATGATACATACGTACGTAGTAAATTAGAATATATTGCTGTTATTTGGGCTCCTCAAGAAAAGTTATACATACTGATAGTTAAAAGCGTACATTTACTAGGTATTTATATAAATAACGTTATCATGGCATATGTTATTAACCAAGTATTCAAAGTAATAATTAGAATTGCATGAAGGACATACGTATATTTTTTATCAAGAAAAGGTACTGTTTCCTTAAAGTGAATTGCCCGTATGTTTTCACCATTTGTGTGTAAGTAGTATTTGCTACGCAAATATTTAAAGAACTTTTTAAAAAGCTAGGTAACGGTAGCTTATACGAGATTAAAAATGAACAAGAGTCGAACGAGGCACTCTAAGTGTTTGTAACCACATTTTCAGAGCAATAAACTACCGTTTTGTTTAGAAATATTTGTAGACGGGTTTGTTAGAAGTATTCTTTTTTTACTTCAAACCACACGATTGATGGACGGATAGAGTTGAAACTAATTTAATTGTATTTACTTGATTGCACTTATTTTCATTGTGAACAACTACTTAAATTATATATTAAATTATAATAATAAATGTATTGAATTGTTGGCTACCCTAAAATAAATAAATGAATCAATTTTCGATATGAGACCTATGACCTGCTATATCATCTCCTTCGTACCACGGGGTAAGTTTTTATAAAAACAGGACATTTAATGGCGTATTAGCAATATCATAAATGATTTCTTACCATAATGTAGAATTAGATCGTAAAATGTTTTCGTTTAGCTAGCACTGTAAGGAAAAAGGGGCAAATCAAACAAACTTGTGAAGATGTTAATGATACATAACATATTAGCAAAAATTTTTATTAATTATTTTAAGCTATTTTATATGGCATATATAATAACCACACATGATACACACACACACAAGCAGGGCTCGTAAAGGACATTGTTTTGTATATAGGGGGCATACAAACAGACTGGTCACCTCATGGTAAGTGACAACCTTCGTCCATGGACACTTACAACATGCTGATGAGGGACGGGGATGCGGGGACGGGAAAAAGAAGAGAGGGCCGATGAGGGGAGGAGAGGGCAGTTGGGCTGCTAGAGACTTCACTAATTTCGGCGAAATACACGGCAAGTGTTACTTCACAACCAGTTTTCTGTGTGGCCGTGGTATCGCACCGGTTGAGCCGGCCCATTCGTGCCTAAGCATGGCTCTCCTACGATATTAATTTTGATTAAAATAAAACCTTAACGAGAACAATTAATATCATAGTAATGAAGCTGTTTATTGCACAGTCAGTCACGAAATACATTTCTGTTGAACTGTCTTCAAAAAGAGAAGGTTCTATGTTGGAGTTTATGTATTTTTTTATGTTTATTAAGCGATTTCTCCCCCAATTGTAAACCGAAATTTTCGATTTTTTTTTTCTATTTAAAAGAGTATACTTATGCGGTGGTCCTAGTGTAAAGAAATCAGGATTTGATCATGGGATATCAGATAAATGATGAATAAGTTTTAACTTGCCCGTTTTAACGATTTTATGGACTCCTCATTTGGCTATTTTAATCGGTGTAGAGCCATGCTTAGGCAATCGGTGCGATACCATGGCCTAAGAGAAAACAGGTTGTGAAGCAACGCTTGTATTGTATTTCTCCGAAACTAGTAAGGTTACTGGAGGCCCAACTCCCCCTCTCTTCTTTTCCCTTCCCCTCATCGCCCCTCTCTTCCTTCCCCTCCTCGCATTCCTCCATCCCTCATCACCCTTAAAGGCGAGCAGCGCACTCGCAACTCTTAAGCTACATGTGTCCATGGCCATTATATTGTATAGTCGCTACTTTGTCTCACACTTCTTCAGACATGCTTATATCAAAATTTGTATATATTAAACAATGTTGAATGACCATAAAAAATATACGACGACAGGAGTAACTAATTACTATGTCAGCGCAAAAGTAAGATATAACGAAATTAGCAGCAAAGAATATTTCTTGGAATGTTTGTAATATCCCCCGCGACACAGCAATTAATTCTAGTACAGAAATTGCTTCTTTTTTTTTAATTAGCTATGGAATTTTTACTTGAATTTTGATTCAGGTTAAAAATATTTCTTATTTTTTGGTTTTGGTATACTAATATGCAGGCCATTCGCTGTTTTCTGTTGGTTGTGTAGTATTTAAAGGTCTTATTAATATGCAATGACCTACTATCTCTACCATAGAATATCAAACTTGAGTAGTAATATACTAAACCCCTTTAATAGAGCTGTTTTAATGGCTCCAACGCTATTTCAACAAAATAGGCCGTAGGCTGTTGAAACAAAACATTTACAAAGTAAACAATGATAATTTCATTGCTCTAGAGGTAGAATCCTAATGTCAAAGTTCATTTTCAGCTACATTTCAAACTAAATGTGTATAAGATTCGTCTTTATTATGTGTGAAGACGCTGAATGTAGTTCTTAAATACTCTTTTTACAAACCATGACTTGTACAGTATAGGTTTCATTTAATCTCAAACGGCTGGAACTATGACGGACTCTGATGGACTGTTTAGCAAACAATATTTATTAAAGGTTTTTGAATTTGGAAGAAAAATGAGTATTATTATCGCATATCGCCGTCTACTGCTGGACGAAGGCTTCTTCTAAGGAAGACAAACTATCCCCCGTCTTGGGCAGCACCCATCCATACGCTGCCAGCCACCTTCTTCAAGTCGTCTGTCCATCGTGCCGCAGGGTTCCCTAAACCTTTACCTAATCGCGATCTCCACTCTAACGTTTATCGGCTCTAGTGAATATCAATCCACCTGGAGACATGACATGACTTTCACTTCAGCGTACTGATTTGCAGGTCATTAGTCCATCTGGCTAAGGTCAGTGTAGTTTGAGATTTTTTATTGTTTTGTTTTGACTTCTTATAAATAATGCATGCATATTTATTAGAAGTCATCACACCAGGCCGCCATAGTGTGGGTCACCATACTACATTGACTAGACATGCAATGAGGATGGTGACCACCACTCTGGGACTCCATTTATTGCTTACCATCAGGCAAAGTGGAGTCATTATGGTAGGCTTACAAATAAAAAAAAAAGATGTAAGTAAAAATATCCATTTACTTAATACTACTCTTATCCGACTTATTAGATCAAAATCAAGCGACGAAGGGCCTCGCTTTCGAAGTCGTTACGTTTCGTGGATCTGGATAACTTTTGCTGATCGCATGGTCTGGACCATACCGGCAACGCATCTTTCAAATGTCTACCTTAACAACTTTCGACAGTAGTTTCTGTGCTTTCGACAGTAGTCACTAGAGGAAGAGTGTGAGTGTCCCATACCAATCAGGGTTCGTTTTCGGAGAGGGCAGCTGAGAAACAGCTACAACATCCATGCAAGGCAGCAGGCGCGAAAATCATCTACTCCCGGCACAGTGAGGTAGTGAGGAAATATAACGATACGGAACTCTTACGACGCCTCGTAATCGGAATGAGTAGAAGCCTCATCATGGACGATTGACTGTAGAGACAGCATTGTGCTCTCTCCTACTGACCTAACATAAGAAGTAAGGTAAGAAACCGACTGATGCAGGTGCTCACCGGACATCCAACATACCACTTCAACCCCAGCTCCAGTGAGGTGATGACCAATGGAGGGGCTCAGTACAAAAAAAAAATAATTGTACGGTCATCATGACAACCGTTAGTATAGACATCATACTCTTTCTCATAAAATACAATACAACACTAAGTGTACAATTTCACACATATTTTATGCTCATTTTGTAAGAAAAATAGTAATATTATGTCTCACTTTCATACACACACTGCCAAAAAAATTTACACATTACATATACGAATATAATATTATCGCACGTTTTCTAATAACACACACAAATATTTGTACCTTTTCTTACTCCTTTTTGTGTCTGCCTAGGGATAAATGCCTTAAAAAAATTAAGATCAGCCATTAGTGTTATATTGTGGGCTATTGTGTGCTATTAACTTTATTTTCTAATATATGACGAGCTATGAAATGTTCTGGATCAGATTTCGATATTAGAATCATAAATATGTTCTCCTGAGGAATCTGTTGCTAACATAAGCTAATCAAAAAATAAAATAAAGCTAACATAAGCAATTATTTAAAATACTGCATGTTAATATAAGAAGCGTTTCTCCTAATTTTGACCGTCTTACCGTCTTCTTCTTAGAGATACTAAATAACTTACCGGTTTTTTTTGAGAATTTTGGATAAGTAAAATGGCAGAAATTCGTATTATATATCATACACTGCTTTATTACATTTTTCAAAATATCCTGATATAAATGTATGTAGGTGAATTATTTATCTGAACAAAAAAAAATATGATACTACTAATATCGTAAATGCCAACTGCCTAGTATTTAGACATACATTGAAGGTTTTGTAGAGTCCCTCGATACTATCTATTCTTAAGTCTCTGTGCGAATCTTATTTCAGTTTGATATATGGTAGAGCCTTATATCCTCATTCCCCGTACACATACACACACACACACACATAATACACACATACACATGCATACATAACATACAATCAAAACCATGGCACTGCATGCTTTATTTTGTCTTTATCTGATAACTACTTAGGTTGTTGATTTTCATTATTATGTCCACAGTTGTGAAAGCTAATGCTGCTGCAGCCATCAACGTACGATTATTACATATCTTTTAGAGTACCTATCAATAAACAATTTGGATTTGAATTTGGATTTCTTGTAGCTAAGTGTAGCACAACCATACGACTGAAACAATTGAGTTGTGGGCTGAACTTTAAGGATAAACGCCTACACTGAAGTACCTTGTTTACGTTTTCGAAGTTGTTTGTACAGTCCAGTATGATGAAATGAGTTCCTGGGTAATTAGTCAATTTTAAAATATTTGAAGCGTTTCAAGTAGATTGTTTGTTTTTTTTTTTTTTGCAACACCCGTAGAGTAGGCAAGATATTTTAAGAAACTTTTTTGGATTCGTTTAATTATTAGGCTATATATAGCATATTGAAGACGCCAAGCTACGACGCAATGCTTAAGTATGCTTTTTACGAGGATACGGTACAATTGTATTTCTAATAACACAGTAAATTTGACACTTTCGTTACCATAATATCTATGTTAGGAACAAAAGTTAGTTTGGAGCCAAGTATTACACCTTAATATCTGACAGTGTCTAAGTAAGCAAGTGATGTGAGAATATTTTTTAACATTTAGTTACACATTGTTATGACTGCACATTTTAAAAATTCATCCATTCTAAAAGTATAAACAAGTGCAAAGTATAATATTAAGTGGGAAAAGGCCCAGATACGGTCCCTGTTGAACGCCTGAGATAATGTTGAATATGTTGGTCCTATACCCATCCGCCACAAGGAAGACAGTTCTATTTACTAGGTATGAGTTAAGCCAATGAAGCAACGATCCAGCAAAGCCATATGATGACAGCTTTTGAACTAAGATATGGTGAAACACCTGGTCTTGTGAAAGTCCTTTTGTCTACTTGTATATTAGCATCCACTGACTCTAAAATATTAAAAAAAAACACCTGCAGTAACTTGGGTAAAATCCCCCAAGTTACTGCATGTGGCTCTAGCGATAGTGAATTTGGCATAAATCCTTTCTAAAATAATTTTGTATAAAGGAACATATCAGTGCTATAAAGGGTTTTGCTAACGTTTGAAGAATCGATAATGGTATATAATTGCTAACTATACTAGCTCCAACATCAGGTTTAAGAATAGCATTGACTTTCAAAAGTTTCCATTAATTAGGAAAGGCCCTCTGTGTGTGTGCCCCTGAAAATCGTGGCCCTTTTGATACATTAAGATTTTTAAGAAAAAAGACTATTACTACTTTGTCAACATTTAAGTTGGATAATAAATTGGAGTGATTTGATGACATATCGACTGTTAATAATTAACGACAATAAAGACAAGCCATGGGATTAATTTATTGGGTTATATTCTGAAGAAAAGTAGCTACGAAACATATTACATACATATATCGTGGCATTAACTAGCCACATTATCGCCATTTGGGATGCAGGATAAGTGCACGTACCATTTCGCTTTAATTTAATGAACGACCAAAAGAATTAAGGGTTCATTTTAATTTTACTGTCAATCTTATTATTATAAGAATTGAAGCATTTTTTTGCTAATAATTTCACAGTGGTTGTAGCATAGTTGCATAAAAATATTGTCAAATAGATTTTGATGCATTTTATATCTTTTTCTATCGCTATTTCAGTGATTAAACCAAGACGGACTTAGAATAATTTTCAACAGTAATGTGTATACTATTTTATGAACTAACTAGACTGTTAAGGGTGGAGCCCTGGTGACCTGTGTTACAGGTTTTACAAAACCTACCTCAATCTCCAGTCTCCCACAAATGTTACGTTCACATCTGTCATTTTGGAGTAACTGTACAGATCAAATTGAAACCACAGTAGAGAGAAAAATAAAATATTGTATTGCATTGTTACAGAATATATTTAGGATATATAATATGTAGTATTGTTTGTTCCTAGCGATAGCGGGTAAAGTTAAGCAGAGATTATAGAAACACTATTTGAAGCAGAAATAAGTCACATATATTGTTCACAAGCACTAGAAGAGTTAACACATACAAGCGAAGAAAGTTCAGAGTACAGAGTAGAAAAGCAAAGCGACAGATTCAAAGTTATGACGAAAATATAAGACGCGTCGTATTCAAATAACGGTCGCCGGGTCGCGCGCGCACAGCCTCTCGGCGTCGGTAGCATGTAACGAACAGCGAGGCAGGAAAATCCGAACGTATGCGGCGCGGCACTTGCCGCATAACGGGATTCTTACCTTACTTCTTATGTTAGGATCAGTAATTCCCTTTTTTTTAGCGTGTTGAAACCCCCACAGGTACCACTTCATCGAGTGTACGGTAACGCGGTTACATAACCGCGTTACCGTACACTCGATGACTTGCACTTGAACCGACTAAAACTACACGTCTCAAGTCATATAACCTATAGACGGGTGTAAAGGTATACCCTAGAAGGATTACCACTTAACTCCCGACAGACTTTGCCTCCCTGGCAGGACGTCAGGGGGCTTCGCTTCAGCCAGCTCATGCTGCTGAACCCGCTTTTTTTTTTGGCCAATGCTCAAGGAAGCCGGATATCGTAATCACTCTTCGGTGCCTGGTGCGTCTCCTACGGGATGGAAGAGTGCTCATTCTCTGACAATCCCTTTCCACCGCCTCTTTGACAAGTATCATTTCCTCGCAGCATGAGACGAAGGATGATACTTCCTTCCTATAATCAGTATTTCTGAGATAGTCTTTTATCGTAGGATAATCTTATATCTCTTGAGTTATTCGGTTTTATGTAATTTTCTTCTACATAATAAAGAATCATTTCAAGAGAAGAGTGATAGGGACCGTAATAGCTTCAGTTATTTTACAATCTGGTAAATCACAAATTTTATCCACAGTAAAATCTAACAGTAATCAAATAGCCCTCATATAAACATTTTATTTATCAAATAACGCTCAAGGACACTAATAAAACACCTCACACTCATAGTTTGATATGAATATATAGTTATTTATATAATAGTTATTTTCTTGAAGTGCTAAAACCAACTTTAATGTCGGAATCGGTCAGTTCCTTTTTATATGTATTTATTGATATCTTGAAAATTCAGTTATATTTATTTTTTTATCAACAAAATAAAACGCCAATATATCAAACTGCGAATACAAACAACCATAGACAGCTTTTATTTTCTTTAATTTCTGCACAACGGGGGTGTAATATTTACTTACATTAGGTGGTGCGTACACCTCTTGTAATGTATATGCCCTTTAATTTGATACCCCATATGAGTAAATTTTAAAAACATTCGACTGTTCATCCCTTTATTCACCTCCCGAGTATTCTTAATGGCTAGACCGCACAAATCTAGGTCAAATATATATGAAAAAATACTGGCGATTGAATTACATTTTAAACAAAAAAAAGGCTTAAGCCATTAAGCCACGCGCTCGATTTACTGACTGAAATTTAGTTTGTAGGTGACTATGATGCCTAAAATCCCTAATTGGTCAGTCTTGGAAACTAGGTGTACGTTTGAAAAACCTTTTTTTCTTAGAGAAGCGACACATCTGTGTTTTAGAAGGGTTAAATGTGACAAGATTGTCGTCACCCCAATCAGACACTCTCTGCAAGGTCAAATTAACCCGGTCAGTCATGTACTGTACCTCTTGAGAACTAGCCCGTGCGTACGAAATCACTAACCACTACACCAACAGGCCAGTCCCAAAAGTCAGTTTTGGTTCCCAAAAGTGGCCGGATGACGGTAATAGGCTTGATCTTAGTACGTAAAGAGGACTTAGACTTAAGAGAGAACTTAAGAGCATTAATTATGCATCTGCCCACAGCTCCGAGGCTACAGGCTCCAGTGTATGGCTGCACGGAAATATGATATCAATGCAAATATTATTAATAAATTTATTTATGGCTTAAATGCCTATGTTGTTATATAAATATTTATGTCGATTAAATCTTTGAACAGGCAAATAATGATATAAACAATATCTGCTATGTCAAGAAGAAATTTGTAAACTGTAAGTTAATAAAAATAATATTTTATATGTCAAAAATAATATTGAACCGTATCATATATAAAATTCGATATCTAATGCAGCCTACCTTCCTTTAGAAGGCAATCACTTTTAACTCAACGGCTTTCGATTGGCCTCACATCGGAACATTTGAATCAGACGTGGCCTGTCCCATCCATCATAAGCTTTTTGTAGACGTCACCGGGGTCACTACCCTCTAAGGGATATCTGAATCTGTTGACTATCAGTTACGGACTTAGAGTTATAAAGTCGTAAAAATATATGTTCTCTTATTTTACAATACTTATATAATTGTGTTTCAAAAGGATTATTGGTTTTAATATGTAGGAAATAATTTAAATAACTATTTTTTTTATTAATATCCAATTTATGTTTTTATTGTTCAATTTGAATGTTTAAATATTACTTAATATATGTAGTGTATTCACTTCTCACTTTACGTTAGTCAACTAGTATACCGTGAAATATATTTTTTAATTATGTTGATTTGTAAATAGATAAAAAGATAATGCATGTACTTGAATTAATTGAACACTAGATGGATTATCTTAAAATGATTGACTAGAATGCTGTATCTATTAAAATATTGTGTATAGTTGAAATGTTATATTACCAATACTTGTAGAGAATTATTTTTATATTGTCCCCATATATTTTGTTGTGTATATATTTTGGTGTATATTTGCAATGTATAATAAAAAGAAGAGTATTTTTTTTTTCAAGGATAAAACAAACACATTAGTACTTATAATAACAGTTACTGAGTGCTTCCGATTCGTCCCTGTATAGACCATCAACACTTCAATAGACTCAGTCGTTAACCTCTTATAACTTAAAACAAGGGCAGGCACTTTGCCTACTGTTTTTACTAATTACATAGACCCTCTCTTTAAAGCTTTTGCATTTCAAATTTGTTATAATAGATGAGGAATACCAAAGTTTGTTTTAGTTCCGTTTCAGTCTGTTTTATGCTTTCATTTAAAGCTTTAAACAAATTAATTATGTATTATTTAATGTTTGATTCTAAACCATTTAGTTCATCATATTTTTATTTAATAGTGGTAGAGCCATGCTTAGGCACGAATGGGCACGAATCGACCGGGGTGATACAACGGCCTTAGAGAAAACCGGTTGTGAAGCAACACTTGCGTTGCTTATCCCCGAAATGAGTGAGGTCGGGGGATCCAACTCCTCCTCTCCTCTTTCCTCTCCCCTTATCCCACATCTCTCATCACCCTAAAAGGCGAACAACGCACTCATGACTCTTGAGTTGCAAGGTGTCTATGGACGGCAGTTGTCACTTACCATCAGGTGACCTGTCCTCTCGTCTGGCCCCCTATACTATATAAAAAATAATTGTTTGTTTACTACTATTTATGAATTTTATTTCCTTGCAAGCACTCGCGTTAAAAAAAAAAAGGAAAGGTTGAGATTAAAGGGTATGTAATAGCTCAAGCGATTTAAGCTGGCATAATATGTAAGTGGAACTTACATGCTATGCCAGCTTAAATCGAGAGTTTTAATAAATTATATATATAAAAAAAACGAAAACCATGATTGTCACCAGAAACCAAATTCACAAAAGTTACCCTATAAAATTGAACAATAGCACAATAAAACAAGTCAAATCTTTCAAATACCTAGTAAACGTAATAACAGAAGACTCATACTGCACTCAAGATATTAAAACAAGAATATCCATTGCGAAAACTGCCTTTAACCAGAAGAAACACCTGTTGAAGCATTGCTCTATATGGAAGTGAGGCTTGGCCCATGACTCAAAGGGATATGAAACACTTTTTTGGTACTGGCGGCGGATGGAGAGGATAAGCTGGACTAAAAAAAACTAACGAAGAGGTACTGAGCATGGTCCAAGAAGAACGACAGATACTTGTGACTACAGATAACAGAAGAGGGAAGATGTTTGGCCACCTTATACGAGAACTTCATGAAAAACATAATTGAAGGGAAGCTCGAGGCAAGAAGAGGAAGAGGAAGGTCGAGAAGTGCTTTCATATACCAATTATAGGAGAAAGCAGGTGTCATGTCGTATAGGGAAGTCAAGGAACTGGCGGAAGATCGGGACAGATGGCGCATACTCCACAGACAAGAGCTCCGCTCTTAAATTTTGAATGAATAAATATTTACATATATATAACTAAAAACTGGTATCCTAAAAAGCTGTTAATAAACTTTTG
This sequence comes from Tyria jacobaeae, assembly GCA_947561695.1. Classification (NCBI taxonomy): domain Eukaryota; kingdom Metazoa; phylum Arthropoda; class Insecta; order Lepidoptera; family Erebidae; genus Tyria; species Tyria jacobaeae. Next base: position 672,878 of record OX387218.1, on the reverse strand, counting down.
CCATCTTGTAGGTGTGACATTATCCTGTTGCTATAGCAATCTTTATGATTTTTGATCAAATTAATGCGACAAGTAGTTTTGAGACTGAGGAGTCTCTTGATGTTAATCTATCTTTACCTAAAAAAATCAGAAGAGACCGGAACAGTCCACTCCTTTTCTGCTGATCAATTCTGGTGGTTTTCCATCTATTGTTTGCTTAAAAGTAGTTAGCTGTTGCCGGGAGAGATCCGCATTGATGGTTTGTTCTGGGTAAAAGCTCATAATGAACCTTGATCATTTTCATCACCAGTGATCAATCTTTTCAAAATGTTTCGGTTTATTACGTTTCAATAGAGAATTGCAAATGAGTGCACGATTTATTAGCTTTAATTCAGTGAGCTCGTGTGGCACCCAAATATCGATATTTTAGTATATACACACATTTTCAAATGGGTGTGAAGAAAATAAACTTCATAATTTTTTTTCGCGTCTTGAATATTGCCCTTTTTGTAATGAAAATTCAGTGTATAGAATTTTGAAGGATAGAAAACAATCGAAAGTGGAGGTGAATTGATTTCTAAAATTTTATTTTTACATTTATTGTTATTAAAACCAGCTAGACATTTTTCTTCAATGTGCAAAATACGAGTAGACTTTTTCGATGACTTATCAATTATTAGATCTCTTAACGTTACAATATTTTTGTGTAATTGTGCACCTCATGTTACCCATCAGTATACAGTATATCAACGGTTGTCAGTAAAAGATCACAGACTACGACAAGAACGCCCATTGTACTACTACCGTACAAGCTCTGCTTCGTTTGGGATCAAATGGCCGTGGGTGAGATGTCTGCAGTTTTTATTATTATTATTACATATCTCTACACTAATAATATATATGCGAAATGATGAATCTTTATTATTTAATATTATATCGAGTAAAACGATCAGACGGGTCACCTGATCATAAGTGACTACCGTCGCGTCGTCCATGGACACCTGCAACTTAGGGAGTCTCACGTGCATTGCTGGCCTTTAAGGCAAGAGAACGTTCGTTTCTTGAAAGTTTGAAGGTCATATCAGTCCTGAAGTACCAATTTTATCTACAGATTGGTTGTGCGAAGCAATAAGGCTCTAGAGAAGCGCACAGTGGAAGAGTGCCAATCATCTTGTTATTTACTATCATATTAATCACCTGTCTGTTACCTTATCGTGGGAAAATGGCTAACCATAAATTCCATTTTCGTCATGTTTTCTGTAAACACATTGATTATTTCTTAATTGTTTCATCTGAACAATCACTTGCAGGTGACACAAACAGTTACATTAAGTATTTCGTTAAAAGCATTTACTTTCTTACGTGTTAAACTGTTAGATAGATAAACAAACAAACTGGTGACTAATGGTAATTTAATAGTAAAAATAAAATTGTTGTAATAGAAAATGACAAGTAATGATTATGTTATAAGTACCAAATGTCCAATCGAACCTTTGGCTTTGGCTTCGCTCTAAACTTTGGTTCTAACTAAGTTTAGAGCGAAGCCGAAGGTTTTTAGAAACATCCCGGAAACATGTGGTTGATTACAAATGAGTGAGAGACAAGCAAAGCTCTCGCTGGACAAATCAAAACAAAACAATGTTAATTGTAGTAGAGCCATTTGGGTACGATTAGGCTGGCTCAACCAGTGCGATATAAGCGATGGTTCCACTCCCCCTCTCCTCTCTCCCAACTTCTCATCCCTTCTCCTCTTTCTCCTTCCCCCATCCCTTCTCATAAATTTCTGATCACCTACAAAGATGGTCAGCGCACTGCAACTCTTGAGTTGTAGGTGTCTGTGTGTGTGTGTGACCCGTCTGTTTGTATGTCCTCCTATATCATAAAAACGTAAAAGTTTATATACGATCTCGCGCATCTACCACAGTAGATTATTGTTTATTGGTTTTCAGAGTTTCATGAATGTTTTGTGTTTATTTGTATCATGTGATTGTGAAAAGTACTAATTGACTGTTGAGAAGAGAATTTTGAGATTGCTTATTGTTTCTGTGAAGCAAAAAAAAACCTAAGTACTTACGTATCGTTTGGTTTACAATAGTTTTGTTTACCTTCATTTTGCTCAAAGTTCTCAACTGTAATTAATGTTTTAATCTTTAAGTAAATGAATAGTAAATGCTGTTATTAATGGCATAATTATAAACCCAGGTGTCACTACTTGCTAGATAATTATTATTGAATTTACGTTTTGGGCTTGAGGTTTCCTGAGGTCCAACTCCTCCTCTACTCTGTCCTCTCCCCTCATCCCTCTTTTCTCTTTCCCCTCCCCGCAAAGGCGGGCATTACACTTACGACTGCTTAGTTGCAGGTATCCATGGACGAAGGTTGTCACTTTCCATCAGGTGACCCGTCTCTCACCTATAGTATATTAAAAAAAATACAAAGGTACCTAGGCTACCTACTTGTTCCGTAATTGTTTCATATGATAGCTGTTTTTTTTTATAGTTAAAAAAAGGTCTCGAATATAGGCCTTCGATTATAGTCGTCGAAATAAGTAACATCATACTATAGGTACGCAGTAAGTTAGGTACATTATTTTTAAAACAACCTCTACTTCTGAGGAACGTGGGTAGTTATGAATATTTCAGTGCAATTCTTGTCTGCTCCTCTCACTAGTGAACAACCGTTTGGTGTTGCTGGACAAATACATGCGGACAGGCGACATTGTGCAGTGGTGAAAACCTTGATAACATATTATTTTTAACTTATTATATCTACTATTTAACTTTGATTATTAATATATTTTTTAAATCATAATAAGAATTTAAAGACGTTTTTAGATGAGCTTGATGAATTTTATGATCTCATTAATGAGATGATTGCTTTAAACATCCATTAATTTAGATCTACGAGTTTATTAAAAGTCTAATTATGAAAGTTCATTTATTTCATCTGATCTATGGTTAAGTTAAATTATTCTAAGGCTTGTGTTCAACAAAATATAATCCTTTGTTGATGCCAGTTACCAACTACTTAGCTTTAAAAATGTAGTTGTCAACTGCGCGGTCGTAAGTGCGGGCATCGCACTTACGACTCCTGAGTTGCAGGTATCCATAGACGCTGGTTGTCACTTACCATCAGGTGACACGGTTCGTCTGTCCCCCTATAAAAAAAAATATATTATTACAGTATTATTACTTTTAACCGGTTCATTTTAATAATTTGCTAAGTTAATATTATAATTTGAAATACGAATTATGTGCGGTATACCAAATTTTTAGGGTCATTAAACCCTCGGCTTCGGCTTTCCCCAAAATTTCACCGTCAGTCACAATATGAAATAGTATACAATATATTAGTGAACTAAGTCTTAGCTCGGCCACTTAGTAGCCTATACTAAGAACATCAACAGCCTTCAAGAGCCAGAGACAACAAAAACATAAAAACTTAAAGTGAGTGAAGATGACTAATGTAACTTCTGCAATGTCTACTAAAAAGTTGTCTGTCGAACACTTTATTTGTAACAACCTTGATTAGTAGTAGTTCCTAGGTCCTTCCAGAGAGGGTTCGAAGTATCCAAAAACTTTTAATCAAAATCTATTAAGCTGTGAAAAGATAACAGCCATCTATAGACGAAGTGACTTCGCAATCCTCTGTATTTTTACATTGCGTCTACAACACATGATATAGAGGAATATGACAGGAAAGAAGTTACTCGTTATCATGTATAAGAATATCACTGAATATTTCTATTTTTTTATTTTATTGTTTTAAACACAACTCCCGGAATTATTGCTGTGTTCCACATGATTTTACAAACATACATATAAAGGATACAAAGAACACCCAGACTAGATCATTATTCTTGGATTACACAATTTTTAAGACCGTCTGGGAATCGAACCCGCAAGCTCTGGCTTAGCAGTCGGGGTCACTAAACACTAGACCAACAGACTAGTTAATATTAACATGGGAGAACCTTATTATGTTTGGCGCAGCTGGACCGGAGTAATGCCCTAAAAAGAACCGGTTGTGAATTCTTACGATGTGTTTCGCTGAGTGAGTTAGGTTAACCTCCGAGGCCGGCAATGCGCTTGCGACTGGCAGTAGTAACTTACCCTCACGTGAACCGTCTGTTCATTTGCCCAGTATATCATAACGAGTTATTTTCTTTATTCTTAATAATTATTATTATATAGTATACCTTTTTTATATATATATATATAGTATATATATATATTATATAGTATACCTAATGCAATAGCGAAGCAACCTTAATAATTTCTGTATGCCATATTTATTTATTTATAACTTACTACGAATAGTGTTATTTTAGGGAACTTACTCGGTGAACAATAAACTATATGTCAGTCTCCTCTGTCACAAGATTGAGCGTGTGAAGTGCTCAAGACAGAGGCGCCTCATTGAGAGGGTTGGTACGTCCGGTCCGTTGGCAACGCGTCGCCACCACACGTACCTATCTGGTACACACAACCTAACCTCTTACCCGATATATCAACATTGTGTATCCTGCCTCTAATAATATTATAAGATTATTAAACTAAACTAATTGTATAAAACTATGCCTACAACAGAGTTGGATTTATGAGTGGGCAGAATTGATACATTCCGTATAAGTGTAAATATGGTGTAATGTGGAGCCCTGATGACTGCGTTGCATTCTAAGTGACTCCTCACAGTGCGATATATAAAAAGCAACAATTGCTTTCTAATTTTATAGTGTCAAGGAGTACGTAGCCTCACTTTTTACTATGATTACGAAACGTTAGCTATGTGTTCAAAATAATTCCTAAATTACGAACTTCTGGCTAGATCACGGGCATAAATTGTTTGTTTGTCTGTTTCTGTCGCTTTCACATTTTACTTCTGCACTGATTCTCATAAAAAATGTCCACACAGAAAAGGACTAGCCACCTTTTATCTCGAAAAAATACTATTACTGAGGTATGACAGTAAAGTTGAGCCGTAAGTAATATTTTCGTTAGATAGACATAAGGGCTTAAGTGAACTTTGAGGGAAAACAGTCGATCCAATGAGTTCGTTGCCCCTTCTGTTTAAGGGTTCGTAATAACCACATTTCGCTGTTGACCGACTTCCTCGATAAACAGCATGATACAGAACTTTTTTTTGTTGCTATGGACATATTTATGTGACTTACACAAATACGAATGAGTGCATCTTCATAAAAGAATTTTGAGGTTCTTAAGATAGCTATAGAATATGGTAACAGTATTAATAATTTTATGAGCGGAGAAATACAATACAATATTCTTTATTGTACAACACAGAAAAGATACAAGGTCTTATCGCTAGTTGCGATCTCTTCCAAACAAACTTTGTAATGGACAAGTGCATTGGATTAGTACATACGGCAGTTTGTAGATGTTCAGATGAAAAATAAAGCTAAGGAACAAAAGCCATAGTGTAGATAATGTACAACACAAGTTTTTAACAACTTGAAAATAAGAAGGTTCTATGTTCGACTGTATGTATGTTTGTTATTTGTATGTTAAACGAATTCCTTGGCAATTATGGACCGATTTTGAAAAAAAATATAATATTCTATATTCTAATAATATTCTTGGTTTTAGTTTCCAAACAAAATAAAAGTTTTAATTCTCCAAATTACGTTAGGTACGTTACGAATGTGTCTTAATATTGTATGTTTTTACCATTTAACATCTCTACGTTTCCAAAGTTAATTATCGGTTATCTAAAACTCAATGCCTTTAGTAAAATATTAAATGCACTACATACGTACGTGCAATACATACGTACTCTCACGCCTGAATCCCCTACGAGGTAGGCGAGGTGTATAAAACACCCACATTTTGCTAATCAGAATTTGTTCCCACTAACGTTATAGGGGGCAAGCATATCAGACACTGTATGACTGCATATATAGATAACAGTCCGATCTCTTCGTCACCTTGTACGACAACACCGGGAAGACTCCTGGCTCTTTTCCACTCTAGTCTTTACTTATAACGTGTACACAAAAATATTTCATTAATGAAACTTCAGTTTCTACCTCAGGCCATTAAATACATAAAAATCATTTCAAGGTCCCAAACAAACACTAAGAAAGTGTTTGAGTTAGCCCATCGGTCATTCATCTCTTGAAAACAATCATTGGTCGGATGCAAGCCGCTAAATTCAAAGCATAACCTCAACCAAATTTCATTTAGAAGTCGACAGCATTTATCGATATATTGTGTGGAGTAAGTTAGAAACTTTTTTTTATAGTCTAGTTACAAACGATCTGAGTCACCAGATGGTAAGTGACTACCACCGCTCATGAACACTTGCAACTTATGAGTCACAATAGGGCTGTCTGCTTTTAGGGTAGAGAAATGGAGGAGGAGAAAGAGAAGAGAGATGGTAAGGGAAAGGGGAAAGGGAGTAGGCCTCCGGTAACCTCACTCACTCCGTCACACGATGCAAGCCTTGTTTAACAGCCTGTTTTCTGTCATCCTACATTATAAAAAAGCGCTATATTTATAAAAAACCGGTAAGAGTATAGAAATCTCCCTTGTACCAAAAACTGGTGCCGCCAAAGTCTAGTTCAAATAAATTCTATTGAACACTTTCCTATCACGACTTTCTGTTTATACAGTGTAGACGCAGCTTTTTATTAAACCTCTCACTTCTGTTAGCACTTTATTTTTTTACACTAGTATATTTTGATTTTAGATGAAAAGTCTTTAGCACAGGTTAAAGACGTTAATGTATTGTGTTACAAATATCATTGTCTTGCTTCTTTAGTGAATTTGAAATGTTTAAATAATTATTAAATACCAGACAACTGCGCGTCAGATTTGCGAACCATGGGTTCCATAAGCAAACGATCTTCTATGTATCTTCCGTAAAACTTTTTTCATGAAAACTTTAACATTCCCAACTTTTATTCTGTTAACAAATAACAGCCAGCCTGCCTAACGTTCGAAAAGAAAATATATATTTTTTTAATTTGTTTAATTTACATCTAGAGTTTTTCTGGCCGACTATTTATCAACTATATTTTTAACCTTAGAAAGAATTTACCATGATACGCAGACTCTTAACTTACTTTTATTTATATACTTATTTATAAAATAATCTATTTATCAAAAAGTATCGGAAAAGAGGAGATACTTATCGATATATTAAATTGGTATATTATCATATACATATTTTTTTTATGCGATAGGGGGCAAACGAGCAAACGGGTCACCTGATGGTATGTGACTACCGCCGCCCATGGACACCCGCAACTCAAGGGTCACAAGTGCGCTACCGGCCTTTTAGGTAGGAGTACGCTCTTTTTCGTATCGATTCGAAAATACGGCAGGCGACAATTTGTTCCATAAGCTGGTTGTGCGAGGCACACAGCTTCTGAAGAAGCGCACAGTGGTGGAGTGCCAGGTGATGGGGATGAATATTTTGTCGCGTAGGACGATGGCGGAAACCAGCAGCCGGTATAAGTCCGAACAATTCTTCTGAACACTCCCCATGATATAAGCGATAGAGGATGCAGAGTGAAGCTACATCTCTACGCAACGCCAAGATGTCAAGTCGATCAGAAATATCTTGGCAGTCGATGATGCGAGTCGCTCTCCGTTGAATGCGGTCAAGAGGGAAAAGTTGGTACTGGGGTGCACCTGCATAGAGATGAGAACAGTATTCCATATGCAGCCTCATAACATGCGGGGGTTATTCCAATTATAAGAAGTCAAAACAATGTATATTAACGGACCCCTCAACATCTCACGGCCCTTTAATTCATTTTTACACTCACATGGACCCCTTGTAAGTTAAGGTCACTGAAAACCATATCCTTGGTACATACTGTCTTATAAAAAAACAGTTCAATTCTCAAACTTATCTGAAAGACTATGTACATATGATATAGATTAATTTAGGTTTCGTAACAGAATAATCAAATAATTATGTTAAGGTGTATTTCTAATGGTGTATTGGAATGACAATATTAGAGAAGGATGTAGCATATATACTAGTTAGTTACATTTTTTTAAAATAAATATATTTACCATCGACAGCCTAGTTGTCAATGGTTTTGTTTTAGATCTTAATAATAAAATAGTTGTAGAGCCATGCTTAGGCATGAATGGGCCGGCTCGACCGGTGCGATACCACGGCCTCACAGAAATCCGGTTGTGAAGTAACGCTTGCGTTCCATTTACCCGAATTGAGTGAGGTTTCCGGAGGCCCACTTCCCCCTCCCCCCTTTTCTCTCCCCTCATCTCCTTTCTCCTGTTTTCCATCTCCTCATCCCTCCTCTCTTCTTTCCGCTCCCTGCATCCCCCTATCCCACATCACCCTCAAAGGCGGACAGCCATGGACGGCGGTGTCACTTAACATCAGGTGACCCGTTTGTACGTCTGTCCCCCTATAGTATATAAAAAAAAAAAGTTTCTACTTGAGGATGTTAAACTGGCCTTAATCCAAGCGATACAGATATAATAAAACTTGGTATGTAAAATAAGGCTATCGATATAACAATGCCGATGTTGTACCACAGTAACCAGACGGCTAATAAACATACTTATATATTTCTAAATACATACATATTGTTAATTAATTATTAGAATCTGTTATAGCATTATGTCTCAAATTCCTTTTCTATCCTCCCTTTTCCTCAATATACTCTGAATCTTCCCATTTACTTCCTACAATACCGGGATCACTGAAGTAGACTATGTAATATGAATTAGGAATAGTCTTTGACAACCATTATCTAGATTTGGACTAATTTACCTCACTCCTCATTCTACTCCATAAGCAGATTCTTGCAAACATTGTCGACAATACCATATTACACAATACAATACAATCTTACATTCAAATAAATAGGCTAATTTATAAATTAGCCCTCTACATATAGACATTTAGTACGGCTTTGCTTACCCCTTCAGAGATACAGGAGATTATTAACTAGACTAGACTCAACTACCCAAGTGCAAGTGCTTCCTGTACCCTCCAGTATCTTCCAGTAACCAGTATTATCGACCGTATAATTAACTGTATGTTCTGACTACATATAGTACACGTATGTTTTAGAAAATTCAGCTTTGCGTAGTCACTTTAAGTTTTACTAAAATAATACTTGTAATGGGACATATTTACATACACTCAGTCACATTATCCCCGAATTAAAATCACAGAACGAAATTTCATGTGGTTATTTTTACTAAATTGTGCTGTGTGTTTCTCGGTGGAGAAGAATAGAGTCAGTTCATCGCTCCCCGTGGGTGTCGTCAGAGCCGATTAAAGGATGGAGCTGCTATCTATCAGACGGTATAAGTATATTTAGCCCTACAATACCCGGATGACAGCAATAAGCTGGCGTCGTATTCCGTTAGAGTGATTAAATTATGGCTGGCAAAAAGTAGGCGTTGAAATCCCGTGAACAATATAGTTCTTTTTTCTTATATGAACAACTTTTATTAGATTCACTTGTGACTTACTATGTACTATGTAATTTTAGCCTGCTTCTCACTTTTTTATCAAAATGTTAATGTCAACATTGTATTTATATGTATTTTGGAGCTGTAGTAATTTAGACCTGACTTGACGATGCGAGTCAAAAGATGGATAGTGGCCTTTTTCAATGGTTACTTGTAAACTGCTCGAGATTGGGCTTTGGATTATTTCAGCAAGTCCGATACATTATAAATTTAGTGATAAAATGCGTTTTTATTTGGTTTTTTTAACTTGGTGGCACGGATGACGCAGTGGTTTAAGGGGTCACTTAGCTATTTAAAAAGAAAGAGAAATAATTAAAGTTACGAACGGTACAAAACATGTACCTATATATAATGTAATTCTATTTTCAATTAATACAGTCCTGAAGAACAACACATGCAAGGTATGATGTCCAAAGCAATTGATAATTATTAAAAGTATTTTTAGCAGCATTTTGAGCTAAACTCACTCAGAAAACACTAAAGACACTCTTGAAGTTTCTGGACAACAGTGCAGTAGTCGGTGTAGGGAACGATCAGGGACCATTTGATGTCGTAAGCCCTAACGCTGTTGTTTTCTAGGCCGGAACAACGTTTAATGCAGTAAATTTAACACAAAATATGTAAATTTAATGAAAGCTATGGATGTTCGGAATACGTCGATACTATTTGAATGTGGAGCTAAAAGATGTATCATAACCTGTTTTGTTTTAATTGAGTTATTTTTTACGTATTTAATTTTATGAGTAGCATTTAGCCGACAATTATAGATACGAGGCATGCCTTTTAAGTTCTATCGTTTCCACATTTCCCGGCAATTTTGAATTTGGGACTATTCTATATTCAAATGTGTTTAAATTTTGAATCTCAAAACAGTTGAAATTATTAAGATTAATGCTATTGTTTAGTCACAGCGTCGATTGGAATCTGTCAGGTTACGTACGAAAATGAATCTTTCTAAGGAAAATGTTCGTGCAATAATTTTCTACAACTTTAGAAGAGGCCTGTGACACAGCTTCAGTGTTTTGAAGAGCTAATATCTGTGTATTCAGTGATGATGCCCCATGTCAGTGGACTGTCGAACGCTGGTATTTAGAATTCCAGCGTGGACATACTAGTGTTAGTGACAAATCTCGCAAAGGACGCCCTAAATCCGCTTTAACTGAAGATAACATCATTGCTGTGAGACAACTAATTCTCGAAGATCGTCATGTGACGTATAGAGAGATAGAGGTTCTATTAGGCATCTCAGGACAACCATTCAGAAGATTTTGCATGAAGCGCTTGGTGTGAGAAAGCTAGTTTGCCGTTAGATACCGCATCTGCTTTCTGATGATCACAAGGCAGCCCGCGTCAAAAGGTGTAAGAAAACTCTGCAAAGGTTCAACCGAGGAGAGTCAAATCAAGTCTACGACATCATCAGTGGTGACGAATCTTGGATCTGTGCCTACGATCCTGAGTCCAAACAACAATCTACAATCTGGGTCTTTCAAGACGAGCTAAAGCCGACTAAAGTCGATCGTTCTCGAAGCACTTCAAAGAAGATGGTGGCCACCTTCGTAGGAAAAACCGGCCATGTTGCGACTATTGCACTTGAAGATCGTGGAACGGTTGACGCAGAGTGGTATACCACAGTTTGTTTACCACAAGTCATCGCAGAACTTCGAAAATCTAACTCAAAGTGAAGCATCATCCTGTACTACGACAACGCAAGCTCACACAGCGCTCATCAAACGATTGACTATTTCAAGCAGAAAAAAGTAGAAATTCTTGACCATCCTCCATACAGTCCTGACCTAAGCCCTAACGATTTCTTTACATTTCCTAAAATTAAGAAAAGTCATCGTGGTCAAAGGTTCCAGTCCGGTGAAGAAGCAGTCGACGCTTTCAAGTCAGCCATTTCGAACACCCCCACTTTAGACTGGAATAAATGTTATAATAACTGGTTTGAGCGAATGGAAAAGTGTATTAAGCTACGTGGTGAATACTTTGAAAAACAATAAAAAGTAATATAAAGTTCTAGTTGTGTTTGTCTTCAAACGACAAAACTTAAAAGGCATGCCTCGTAGCATGCAACAAAATTATAGGAATTCTCCTCCATGTTTCTGATCTGTTCTTAAAAAAAGTCTAAAATTTCCCGTGTGAAAGATGGAAGTACTTTAGGGGAAAATTATTTTATTATTTTCACCTAGAGGACTTTATTGGAATTGTTTTATTTTACATTTTTGTATTTGTGTCTGTTTCTATGTATATGGTTAACTATTAAGTCTTTTTCATCAATATTGTTATATTATTGTTGTACAGAAATAATTATCTGTTATCCATCCACAAACAAGTCACAGCTTAGATTCGATTCCAGTGTAGTGTTTCTGAGCATATTTCAATGCTCTATAGTCGACTAAAAAACATTAGATCTTTTAATTATTATTTTTTTATAAGGGTGTGTGTGTGTTAACTAATATGAATATTAATGATATACCTAACCTTGTGTAGTTTATTGAAATTGATATACAATCTGGATTTTAAAAAATCTTTTCGTTACCATATTGAAATTAAACAATTTATCCATTTTTTACATCTATTTATTTTTAGTTAATAAAAAAGGGTTATTTGATATGGATATATAATTAATGATAAAAAAATATTTTTTCGACCAAATCAAAACACTAAGCAATCGCAAAAGAGCAGCACGGCGTACTATCGACAATTTACAACTGTTCAACGAACATAAAGTGAGCGTGCTCTGCCGCGACCATTGAAGTAAATTTTAGTACTATGACTGGTGCAACCGTGCTGAATACTGAAAATCAATAACTCTCCAACCTTCGAGAAGCTCGCTTTTTTTGAAAGGTATTTCAAATTCAATAACCTGCAAATTAAAATTTAATTATATTTAAACATATTATTTTCTAAAATTAAGAATTAAGCTCTACATATAAAAAAACCATGAAATTGTAATTTTTTTATTAGTATTTTTGTTTAAAAGTAATCTTATTTTGCTGGTGGAAAACCATGCCTACTGCTGGCTCGACCGGAGTAATACCACGGCCTCACAGAATACTGGTTGTCAAACCGACCGCGTGGCGGCTAAAGTCGACAATGGTTTAGTTTGGAGTTAGCAAAACATTTTCCTAGAAACTGGAGGCTGAAAGCTGATGTAATAATAAACTAACCTTTTAGATCTTCCATAAGCCATATTGTCTGCATTTTTACGTTTTATTTTTTACTTAAATATCCTTTTTTTTTATTTGTAAAAGTAACCTTTCGTGTGTTTTAAAAACTGATCATGAAAATATAATTATTTCATGTCATCATTAAGGAATCTCTAGCGACATGATTACCATATTTTACCTGAATATTTCTTAATTATTTTTTTTCTTTTACCTTTTCTCTGTTTTAAATTTATTTTGTAAATCTAGCTTTCAACAGTGTTAGAACCATGCTTAGACACGAATAGGCTGGCTCGACCGGTGCGGTACCATGGCCTTAAAGAACACCGGTTGTGAAGCAACGCAAGCATTGCATTTCCCCCAAATTAGTGAGGTTTCCGGAGGTCCAACTCTTCTCTACTCTTTCCTCTCCACTCATCCGCCTTACTTCTTATTTACCCTTCCCTCATGCCCACCTCTTCTTTCCCCTCCCCACATCCCCCATTCCTTCATCACCCTCAAAGGCGGGCAGGGCTCTTACGACTCATGAGTTGCAGGTGTCCATGGACGCCAGTTGTTACTTACCATTATTTGACCCGTCTGTTCGTCTGTCCCCTATAGAATATAAAAAAAGTATCGGATGAGATCAGTTTGAGGGTAACATAAAAGAAATTTGTCACCAAACTTATATAAATGTAAAATTTGAATTCAATGGGATGACAGTAGATAATCCAAAAAAACAGTTTCTGAGATTTTCATAGGTATAAGCAACACAAACACAGCAAGAAAGTTTATAAGCATAGTACTAAAATATTTTACTTACCAAGTATTGAGATGAAAGAAAAAAAAATAGAAAGATTTTTTGTCGAGTAGTAGTGTCGAAAAATTGGACTGGCCTGAGATACGTCCTTTCGCTGGAAGGCCTAGAGGTAGATTGATTTGAAATGGTTCACGCGCTGAGTTTAAATGTAGAAAAATAATGCACAATTGAAAACACATACTCTACCATATAACATGAAGCCATTGTTATATAAAATTAAGTGAGAAATATTGGTGAAAACGATCATTTTATAGACAGTAACCATTAAATAATTCACATTGTTTGGAATTTTATTACTCTATAAAAAATAAATTTATGTCAATAATTATTCCCCTATCAGAACTACCGGCGTCACAGGATGTTCCTTTCTAGGATAGACCTGAGGTCCCTTCCACGAGATGCGATAAGGGAACACTGTTGTTTTAGTCGGCCCTAGCAGTAAGTTAATTATTTTTGTTTGTTAAATTTATCATAAATAGATAATTTAAACTTCCACGTGGACGTTGAAAGTGGGACGTACAATCTCTTTATACCTATTTTTCGTTACTTTGTGTGCCTTACCGCTAGTCTATGGCAGGCAACCTCAGTCTAAGGCGCAGAAAAGAAGAAGAAAAAAAAAAGGGATTAAAACTTAAAAAAATATATTTTATACCCATAATTAAATCAGATCTGCAGTATAGTCATTTGAATGAATGAAATCCGCCTTAAAGCAATTTTAAGTACTCTTAAAAGTCCTATTACTTTTACAGGCAGCTTTTAGTTTAAGCGCTTTGAGCTGTTATCAAACATAATGTATAAATCAATAATCATAGACATTATAACTAACTCTATTCAAAAAAGAACATACAAAAGAAGCAATAGGCTTGGCATCTATTACGTAAATGGGACTAAGTTATGCCTCTGCCTAACCCATCGGGGATACAAGCGTGAGTGTATATATATATATCAAATTATGTTCATCACTTTGTATCTGCTGGTAATCCACAACATTTCTCGATATTGCACTAATTCAATTACGTACAGCGTATTTCATTAATAACTATTAATATAACAATTTTAATTTACATGTAACACTAAAATTTTGTGTTGTACTTTAGAGTACAACAGTAAAATAAACTTCTTTCAAGAAACATTTTATGTAGAATCATTATCTGCAGTATATAAAGTGCTTATATTATATTTTTGTACAATTAAGTATTGCTGAAACCAAGTACAAGTAATCATTGATATCATGATCAATCGATATTTGAGACATGTTTTGACCTTCATATATCACTTTCGTTTCCATAATATGTTAAAGATTAATTGGTATACAGTACTGGGCAAGAAATAATGCTGATCGACGACTAGAAAGAGACAATCGGCTAATTTCGGCTTTGTAGAGCGTTGTCCTGTGTCCATTATTTCTTGGCCAGTACTGTAAGAGCACTTATGAATTGCCTCTATATCTATCTCTCTCATACGCATGGAATGAAGACGGTGGTCCTTGATGGAGTACAAATGGCCACCCTATCTCCACACGTGGGTCGACACCCACGACGGCGACTTACGACTAAAAGGCAACTAAGGGATCAGACTGTTATCTGTCAGACAGTATATATTTAGTCATACAGTAACCCGATGAGTGCAATATTCTTGCCCCGTACTACGTAAGTGAAACGAAATTATTGTTTGAAAAATGTGGGAGTTAAAGAAGCCTCTGTCTACCCCTTAGGGATATAAGAGTGATTATATGTATGCAAGTAATAATATAATAAAGTGTCGGAAGATATTATTTTACTCCATTAGGTAAAAAAGAAATGAAAAATATGTAATTACGGAGGTCAATATTTTGTGGCAATTGTTTGTATACCTAAAGAAATACTTGTAAGGAATGTGTACTCTCCACCTCATTAATGTGTACGGTAGCATAAAAGGTTCTGTGTATCTGTGTGATCTAAAGATAAAACCTTAATCCTGTCGCTCAAAGCGGATGTACGAGACGTCGAACCCGTCGCAATCTCGCAGTTTATTACACTCCCTTTCTGTTTTAAGGGTGTTTGTGTACATACACATCATTCACCCTTCTGCAGGGTGAATGGGGCTATGAAATCAGTCGATGAAACTTCTCTTACCTGGTTACAAGTAGACCCAGATATTTGTCCCGTGTGGGAATCGAACCCACCGCCTCTGGCTCAGCAGTCAGGATCACTAACACCTAGACTAACAGTCTAGTCAAACTAATTCTTGGAATCTTGCGTGTTTCCTTTTTTTGTTTGGAAACCTCCACAAGGACATTCAAGCAAATCGTGGCCACCTCTCAATAACAGATTTTATAATAGATTTTTTTAATTTTCAATATAAACATTTATTTTTAAATATTTAATTTACGCCACATTCCAACTTTAAAACTTTTATTTTTCTGTAATAAACATAAGTTTTAAAAATTAATTAAAATAGGAGAAATAATAAAATATGAGTCCAAGTACATCAAACATAACTATTTACTTAGGGTTCAAACTGTATATGCAGGTCACTAGATATAAATATCTCGATTATGTTATAAACGCCTAATACCTAATACGAGCAATAAAGGTACCAATGGCTCTTCAATTTGTAAACTTCTTAAAGTGCGTAAATTCTTTCAGGTAACAGGGTAAACGCGATAATGGATTGACTGTGTAGGCGTTCAACGTTAATACGAGTATCTGAACGAGACTATCTGGGCCGGTCATTGACCTCAACATTTCGGGGATTCTAATATTCAAAATTGAAGTTCATTTAATATGAATAGTATTAGATTTGGCAAAAACTCGTATGTAAAGGAAATCCCTTAGAGTATATATAATATAGGCAAGCTATGTTTATGAATACTCTAAGGAAATCTTTGATTTAGATTTTATAAACCAAAACTGGACCCGCACTGGACAACACTTTGTGTAATCCTCAAACTGTTGTTCTGAGTTTAGGTGTTCTTGTTGTATGTAATGTTTGTAAAGTCCCCCGCGACACAGGAATTAATCCTAGTAGGGAGTTGTCTTTTTAAAAAAAAAAGATAAAAATATATAAGTTATTATATCTTTATACACATACATATATATATACATACATATACATACATCCCAAAATTGCAAAGTTACACTTTTGCCCAAAAAGTATAACTTGTGCCCAAATTTTGACGACTGTAATTTTAATACCACTTCAGTAATAAGGGGCAAGCCTACATCCGGGAACTTAAGGGTTTATATTGGAAAATATGGAGTATGTTGTAAGGGTTTTGGAGGTTAGAAAGCGAAAGAAAGGGATGTTGCCCATATGGAGAGATTGGGGACCATGAGCAATGGCACTAGCATGTCGAGGTCGCATGCCATGTTGTTCAGTGGTTAAATCAATTCTTACTTCCTTCCGATGGTCTCGGGGATTAATTATTTTATTTAGTTAAAGGATTGATATATTTATAATTGTAGTTTGCCTATATTCAATTCGTTTATTTCTTATCATTGTATTTTTAAAAATGTTTTTCACATTGTTATATTTTCGGCAAATATATTCAATTTCATTTCATTTTTGTTTTCCTATTCAAAGTAGATGAAAATTCACTATCTATATCTACAAGAGTAAATGCAAAGAGCTTACGATGTTAATAAACGTCTTTTAAAAAAAAAACTTATTATACAATTAATTAATAGATATAAATAAATGTGTTCAAATATATACTTAATGCTGCGCTTAACCACAGCCCAGTAAATTAATGACAATGAAACGCAAACATCTAGCTCATTTTTAAGAACCTTTTTCTATAAACGCTTAGCTTGCCGTATAAAAGTTTATAACTGATGACTTGTAAGATATGATTTCAAGGTAAAACTTTTTGACATTAACTCTGCTCTTTTGAACTCAGTCGGGGAGAAAAATAATGAGGCTTATTTTTAAAGAGGTTTGATTCATATTTATTAATATTTTTGTAAATTTTTATTTTAATACGTATAATCTTAATCAGCAAGTGCCTGGTTACATCCAAAGCATGTTACTTAATAAGCAGATAACCTTCATCTTCAATGTCTTTCTTATTCTAATGCGCAATACTAAAAATCGTAAAATCCTGCGATTTAATCTTATTCCTATTTCCCCTGGCACCGCATGATCAAACCCTGCGTATGTTTAAACGGTCCACCGCTTTCAAATTATTATTATTTTTTAAATAAACCCATTTGCCACATAAGAATACTGATTAAAACTGCCGCTAACGAAGACCCATCATGGTCCATCTGGTTGGTTACAGTTGGCCACGACCCTGAAACGGCTTAAAAACATAAAAAGGTACGTACAATGTTCCGCAGAACGTCTTTTTTGAAGTTGCTTTAAAATTACAAGGCACATCTACCTTTTTAGGTATTAAACAAGAATTACATGTCATAGAGCGCCATATTGAACAACGTAGGGACTGTAACGACATCCTAGACGTTTGTACCTATTCGGCATTCAATAAAAGAACTTACCAATATACACACATGAAGCATAAAACAGTACACTTTTTTTTGCAATACGTTTAATTGTTATGTTGCTGTTTTTTGTTAAAGAGTAGCTGGTCGAAGAATATAATATTATTTTCCCATTCGAATTTCAGTTCCATTAACTGGCTACAAGTGCCTTGTGTACATCACTTACTTGATACGACATGTATGCCATCTCTCCAAGAACGAGATGCTCCGTATGTCGTAGACACATGGTATGGCGGTTGTTACTTACCATCAGCTGTCCCATCTGTTTGTGTGTCGCACTATATGTTAAAAAAAAAATAGAAAATACGCTACTTTTACGAAACAATAGGCTACTTGACCTAGGTATATCAAATATACAACAAATGATAAAATCCTACCGTATCTGTTCTAGGAATATATATTTTTTTATTTAATTGAAGAAAAATTCAGTATTTCCTTATAAATTCAATTTCTATTTTTTGTTTTTGAGTTGAAACGTTGAAAACGCATCTTTCATGATGTGACGCTGCACAAAAAATCTTATTCTGTCACAGTCTGTCCTATACATACTTACTATATTCAAAATCGGTGATTTCGAGTATCAAAATTACCCTGATGAAGATTGGGATTTTTTGCCCGAAATAATTGCTTATATATGTCTCTCCCCACTGTAATCCAACTTTCTTAAATTTGCAATTGTTGCAAGACTATAAGTAATATTTTTATCGTGGGAGAGCCATGCTTAGGCACGAAGGAGCCGGCTTGACCGGTGCGATATCACGGCCTCACAGAAAACCGGTTGTGAAGCAATGGTTTCGTTGCATTTCCTCGAAATTTCTCTTCCTTCTCATCCCCGCATCCCTCATCACCCTCAAATACGGGCATTGCACTTGCGACTCTTGAGTTGCAGGTTTCCATGGACGGCGGTTGTCACTTACCATCAGGTGACCCGTCTGTTTACAAATAATACTTAAATACCCTAATAGCTAAATCAGGTTTATTAGTGTAATTTTTGTCTCATTGAACTCTGAAACATCAATCATAATTGCAACTACCTGGAAACCCTCAAGAAAATTAATTAACAGGCTAATGAAGGTGCCGTGGTTTGGAGTGGCTCTCTTTATTGCCTATTATGGAGTCTTTATGGTCTTTAACAGTTTTATTGGCTATCAAATGGCAATATTATAAATCAAGAAAAATAACTTTAAGGTTAGTTTGTTTTTAATGTTTTATGAGGTTGAATTTTGACGCTGAGTTCACTTAAATATCAATGATATACTTACTACTTGACAACAAAAGAATTATGTATGTAAATTATTTACAAAAAAAGAGAGTATTGCTTTAACATACCATTAAATATTACATGTGATTTATAAATAAAACCCGTTACCTAATAACAAAATATACTCAAGTGTTTAATGTACAATGTTGTTTAATACAAAACTGAAGTAAAGAAAGAGGCTAAAACGAGAGACATGCTCAAAACTCCAAAAATTAAACATATCTTGTACTTTGCGGGTTCATTGCCCGAGTCATCCATCTATGAATGGCACATAGCGACCATGTTGTTACATTTTCCAGGACACTTCTCGGCTTATGTTAATTGAAGGTATTAACTTCGGGACAGAGATTAATTTGACACACATTTTAAAGGGTAGTGAGAGGGTAAATTGTGGGTAAGAGGCATCTATATTTATTAATAACTAGCTATACCCGCAATTTCATCCTTGTGGAAGTTTAATTAACTGAAAAAGTTACTTATAAAATGTTTTTGTATGTTATAGGAATCTGTATCAGTAGATTCGATTAATTACAGACAAGAAATATATAATAGACTAAAGCTAAAGATTTTTTTTTTAGTTTTTGATCTGTTTACCCGAAAGACAGCTTATGAGTAAAATTGACAATCACCTGCAAAATGTTGACTTTCATCTATAACTACTTATCCTGACTTGTAGAACTGCTGGTTCTAATAAACCCTAAACATAATTTCGACATACCCGTGGAGCAAAAGCGATCTCTGAAAAAAAAAATCATAACCCATGGTCACTATACTGTTAAAGTTATATCTACAATAACCTGCAATATGTTTCTTTTTGTTTTCTTACTATTTTATTTATGAGAACACATATTTGCGACGTTTCTCCAAGAGTATCCATTAACAAAGTAAGACCTTTTATTGTTTGTTTATCTATTGACATATTGTTCAATGCTACTTTTTCTACTATCTAAAGGGTTGGTATTAAAATCGGTTTCTTTGCTATCATTTACTCATATTATTATAGGTCCTATATCATTTATATACAAGTTCTTACTGCAATAGGCTAACGTTCATCAATGATTACCATAGCGTGGCGTCCGGTACCGTCGTGGCTGGACAACTCACTCCTTGAGAAAGGTCACCTGTCGAGACCGAAAGTAGTCGGGTATATTTAAATACATAAATTATTTCAATGAAATTTAACACTTGATTTAATTCTATGGGCTTTATAGTTTTTTTTTACCATTAGTAGGTGTTGTTATCAATTTAAATGAGACGTGTGCACAGCGACTCCCGTGATTTTTTTTGTTGATTTCAGTCAACAAAAAAAATAAACATTTTCGTGTATATTCATCTGTGGTAATATTGTAAATTAATACATTCTATATTAAAATCACAAAAGAATGAACATGAAAATTCTAATTTTTACTCAATGAAAGCCTTAAACATTAATTTTTCAGTTACTTTTTTACATTTTAAACAAAAATAAAAAGCAAAGGAATCGTAAAAATCTTATTTATTTCTTATGTTTAAAGTATTTACAAAAAGTACAAATCTTCACATCTGTAACACAACATCATCTTAAGGTGGTTAAATATTATTTATTTTAACAAACCGTTACAAAACTCAAAACTACGCGAAGTCACGAGACATTATTCAAATGGCACTTACAATATATTTCTTTGGACACAACCAAATTGTAAAGCTGATGAAGGCAAGAAAATCTTTATTAGATGTCCAATATTGATATACATACCTACCGACTTTATTTACATACTATATACAATACATCCCAATTATACATAAATACAAAATTGCACATTCTACGTTGTCTCTAAATATTTTTTATAATTATTGAAAGAAACCATCAAAACAACGCGTATTATTAGATTCTAATTATTCTATTTCATTAAAAACGTGTTTTTACAATACAAAGTTACAAAAATAGAGCATTATAGGTACATGTCGGTGCTGTTATCATTAAAACAATTTCAAGAAAGGAGATTGAGATTTAGTAAGCAATGGCTTAAAGGCTGCGTCTCCACTAGATCTTTGAGGTGTAGCAAAGTTTGTATGAGAACAAAAAAAAACATTAGTTTCTTCTAATCCGCTGGTGTAAAGGCGACGAAGGGATTGGACTACTTGCCACTTGTCCCCAATTATGTAAATGGTACTAAATTATGGTAGGCAAAATATGGTACTTTTATACGGCTCTGCTTACCCTTTCAGGGAAATAGGCGTAAGTATATGTATGTACTAAGCACAACTTAAGAATTCAAAGTCCAGCTTAAATGTTTTAGCTATTGTGTAAACGCAATCCTAGAGGTTTTCAAGACTCTTTCCCGGTATTATTCGTAACTCCAATCTTAATGAATATTTTCTATACAAGACAAAGGCAAACTCTCAAAATTGTCTATTTGTTCCAATGATTTCTGAACGAATCTGTTCCATCGATATAAATACACATTTCAGTTCTTACACACATATGCATATCTATTTCCTTGCAATATTCTTAAATTACAATACGATAAGATATTTAAACAAGACGTATCCAAACCATAATTGTCCAAGTTAAGATTATTCGTCTACAAACGCATCTTATTATCTTTCAATATAAATACACATTTCAGTTTTTGCAAACGTACTTATATTACATAAAATTGGCTTATACTATAATGGTCTAGCAAACATGAGCCTTTCGCTGCCCTGTCGTCTCATTATTTCAGCAGTTGCTGGCGTGGCTACGAACACGGCAGGCTGGCTGCCTAGCTCCATAAACTTTCCTCTTTTATGATTTCTTCCACTAGTCCTCCTCTCCATTCTATGAGATGTATCAAACACATCTTCTCCTTCACTATGGTCATAGTCAACCATAGGCTCATTTAAAACTTCTTTTCTTCTAGATTCCAATCTTTTATTTCCATTTGAGAAATAAGACTGTGTAAGATTTGAAACGTTTGGTGTAGATAATTGTCGAGTTATTCTTCCGCCAGAACCGATTCTTTCAAAATGGGGAAAGTGCCTTTGCATATTTTCAGAAAATGATTGACGTCTGTAATTGAACTGCCTGGAGTCCAGAGGTTGATGACCAAACGAAGCTCTTCTTGGAAAACGAGACTCATTATCTCCTCGAAAAGACTTTGCACGACCTTCCTGGTTATTTGTGGACTTTAGGGAATCTTCGTAACTGCACCTAGGATTAAATATGATATAAAATGTATTAAATATACAGTATGAAACACCTATTATTGATTAAGGATTAAGGATTGTTTTTGATGTTTTTTTATTTTTTTTTGAAAGATGTTCGTCTAAAGTTCTACAGACTTGAAAATATTTATTATATCGATTATGAAAACCAATAATAAAGATGTTGTAAACACTTAACACTCACCCGCTGCTCTCCTCGGAGGTATGCAAGCTGGATTGGCCGCATGGACATCTGGACGTGGCTTCCGCAATGCCGGAGTCTTGACCGCTGGAATTCACGGACGTTATCGATGTGTCTTGCCCTTTCCTATGGTAAAGTGTTGCATGTATGTTACTCTGTATGTGTGGCGAGTTGTGACGTTGGGTGGCCTTTGAGATTGCAGATTTTTAAGAAATAAATATATGTACATGTATTTTATGTAGTTGTTATGGCTAAGGATTGCATCGAGTAATCAATTATAATCGTTTAAATATTTTAAAATAAGTACAGATAAAAATTGTATATAATAAAAAAGTAGTAAAATATTCTTCATGCGAGAGGTGATGGTATTTTAACCGACTTCAAAAAATAAGGCCGTTCTATGATTGATTGTGTTTTTTTTTAATTTGTGTTAAGAGACCTATCGACTAATTGTCGAACAATCTTCTATTTTTCGAGAGTGTATTCCATTGTAACCAAATCAGGATTTGATCATGGGACACTAGAGAAATTATGAATACGTTTTTATTTGCATGATTTCATGATTTTAAAGTATTGAGCAAAGGAATTGGAAACTACTTTTTTTAAAAGTGTATGGATCATCTGTATGAACGGTCGAAATTCTATCAAAAAAATTGTTTTTTAAAAATTATTAAATTTGTAACAATGTCCGTCAACAATGGTTGACTGGTGACAGTTGAGCTCCATAAAATCTATCATGTTAAAGTTGTAGATGGAAATTCAATGTATATAGGTACAATATTATGTAGCATCCCAATTCCCCTTAGATTAAATCCACTGATCCTACGAGTATTTAAAATTAGTCAACGAAGTCATGGCGTTTCTAATGACTTTCTGATTCGCATAGATTAAATATGCATGTCACTTTTGATGTGTTCCTTCATGTCAATCAGGGGAGCGTCTTTATAAGAAATATTATTTGACGAGAGAAATAAAAAAATAACGATCTCTTTCGCTTTGTGATTGATGATCGAATCTGCGACTTGTGGAATCGAGATTGTGTGTTATAATAATATATTATTTTATTTTGTGATTGTCTAAAATGAACGAAAAGTATTTTATATTCTTAGTTAACATATATACTAATATTAGAAAAGGTCATGCTGAAGAGAGCATTGACTTGTTATGTACTACCTCTATAAGTACCTAAGGACCTCTATAAGTTATTTAATTAAACTTAAAATCATAAAACTAGTGAACTGGATGTCATTGCTATGAATAAGCGATCACATAACAAGAACATAGTATTAAAAGTGTGGTAGTAGTAACTGTATTTTATACTTTCAAATTATGATGGATGGGCCGGCCTTGAGAGATGCAGAAAAAAAATTATACTTGCGTTCTACCGTCTATATGTACCTGACATACAACATCTAAATTGAAAGTCATTTAAAACCTTAGCAGTACATATTTATATATATATATTAGCTTTTAACCGCGGTTTTGCTTGCATTGATTCCCTTACTGGAATATTAGATGGCGTGAAGTTGCTAGATTTCAAAATTTTTTGACAAACAATAAATATACATGCCAAATTTTTTTTATTTACCCTCCGAAAAAAGAAATTCTATGTCCTTCCTAATACCTTTGAGAATATGTGTACAAAGTTTTATGATAATCCGATCCGATGATGAGTAGTTTCAGCGTGAAAGCGTAACAAATAAACTGACATTCACGTTTATGATATTATATATAAGTAGACATACATACATACATACATAAGCTCACGCCTGTGTCCCATCGGGGTAGGCAGACACCACAGCCCGCCACTTGCTGCTATCCTTAAATAAATCACGAGCTTCCTCTAATGCCATTAACCCTTTCATACAAGCCCGTCTGTTTCCAGTACTTCTGACCTGTCCTTTCTTTAGAACATCACTAATTATGACGGTGTATGTTCTGCGTGGTCCACCCCTGCTAGCATTCTCATTTTTACCTTATATACTTGATTTGTCATACGTTTTACATCAATGCTTTCTTGATGCCAAAACGACGTACATAAAACATTATACATTGTGATTGTCGTCTCATTAATTATACCAAAAGTTGTTATCACTTACGTTAAATAATAGAGAATAAGTTAACACTATATGTAGTTTTGTATTTATTTTCATAGTGACGAGTCTAAACCCAATTTTACAGCAAGGTATGAGAATCACTCAATATTTTCTTTCGTTGGTAAACTTCAATCAAAGTCTTTTTCTGTTCAAGTGCTGACAAGTAACTGCAAAACTTTTCTTTTTCTATCAAAGGAAGATATTTTAGAGTTATCAGAGGATACTACTTAGCATCATTCTCTTGGTGTAAAGTTTTAAATTCCCGGATTATAAAATTAGAGACATTGACCTACTTTTGAATTCCAATTTTATTTTATTAGGATCAAACGGCCTACGGACAGAATGTTAACTAAGTTCATACCAAAAACAGGGTATTTTATAACACAAGAAATTAAAGCATTTTTTAAGCATCTATGGTAAGCTCAAATAGAAAATATTTTCTATTGGCGCATAGTATGGTAAGTCAATTAAGCGTCATAAAAACCCCTATTTAACTTGAACCATACCTGATATTACTTATATGAACTAGCAATCCTACAGAAAAAAGTTTATTTGAAAAATTTTAATTATAAATTTTGAGGATTAAATACTTTCATATCATTACTTTTCATTGGACTATTACGTTGTTTAGAGTAGAATGTAGTAGGTAAGACAAATGTCAATTAAACGTATGTTGAATAAAAAACTCCATACCTTTTCTGTAAAGGACGCTGGTTAAACTTGATACACATCTTTTCATGTTTCTGATTAAACATGTCGTCTCCAAACTGATTCTTCACGCATTTCTGATGTGCCTTGCCAAACTCTTCAACGGTATTCCCATGTGGGCAAATCTTCTTGGAACTGTGATTGATGACATCAATATAAGAATCAGCTTCGCTATAGGACTGATTGAGCTCCTGGCACTGGTTCCCTCCCGACGGAAAGAGGCCTCCAAACTTTGTTAGGTGCTCAGTTGAAAAAGCGTTAAGACGTTGTTGGGAATATGGTTTGTGGTGGCGTCTGTTAAGGCAAAAGAAGAAGTGAAGAGTTATTTAGTGAAGCTAGTAGCCGCTGAATCTGACATTCATGGATATACGGACTATGACAATTAAATTTGATCATGTCCACAATGCTAATGCACTTGTAACTAAAATAAAATTTGATAACTGTAAATTACAAGAATAAAATACAATTATTAATTTCAAAGAATTGAAATATCTAATAAGTAATATTATAAAACTTAATATAATATTATATTATTCAAGTAGCTGTTTGAAACTTGAATAAGATGATGCTTCAAAAACAAAATTGAAGACAAAGGCTAACAAGCAATTTACTAAGGTTACGAATATGATTTAGCAATTCCACTTTTAAAGCATTAAATGCAATAGACATCAAAGTCTGAAGAAATCATCAATTGTGAATATTATTGTAGTTTAAACACCAAAAACAGCGGCATACGAAAGTAAGTTAGACGATACAGTTCTGTACTTACAATAAATGTAAAGAAATAAAGGCTAAGTGCCAGGAAAAACGTGTTCTAAATTAAAGAATTTTATATTTTTATTAACATCTAAGAATGAAACCTACAACATGCAACAACAGGGTAGCCTCAAATATAATAGTGTTTCACATTCTTTCGTCTGTGGTGATGATGATGTCTGAAAATGATAAGCGGAAAAATTGTGCTTACCATTAAATTGATTTTAATTGATTTTATACTAGGAAGAATTTTGCATGCATAGCAATGCGCCTTTAAA
This sequence comes from Tyria jacobaeae, assembly GCA_947561695.1. NCBI lineage: Eukaryota > Metazoa > Arthropoda > Insecta > Lepidoptera > Erebidae > Tyria > Tyria jacobaeae. The sequence continues at coordinate 646,504 of OX387218.1, read as the reverse complement.
GTATCGAAAATAAATATATTTTTAATATTAATGAACTGTTTTCTACTGTGTTTGTTACTTTATTTATGTGGAAAATATGGTTCTGTAAAAGTTATATCAAAAAAAGGTTTTTCTATCCTGTGTCTATGAAACTTCACGTTCACCTAGCCCATGTTTTTAAACAAGCTTTTTAAGTAGTAATCATAGTGAATGTTAAATCTTACCTTCTGCTTCTTCTAACACACAATATACAAATAGCCGTTGTACACGCTCCAACAAACACAATGCAACCCAGAGCCACCACGCTGATCTCCATAGTACTGAGGAGCTTGCCACTTCTAGCTTGAACCATTGTGTTATCTCCTACTTCGAGAACTCGAAAACCAGCTAGATCGTGACGAAGATCGGTTTCACGTTTCATTAGAGATCTGACAAAGTAATAATTATGTTAATATTTGAAAATGCAACATAAGCTACTTATTTTTCCAAATATGTTTGAGAAGTAAAACATACTTTTGCAATACTTCCATATCAATTATTGCATTCGACAATGGGTCGACTCCGTAGATGTACATGTCAGTCCTGAAAGAAACACAAAATATAAACATTTTTATTTTTTTAAATATCTAGTATAAAACTAAAGAATCGCAATAAATAAATATTTATAAAAATTAAATTAATAATAATAGAACATTGTTACAAAGATTAGATATATATATGTACAATATATTTATCACAAATTAATTTAGGTGAAATTTCTGTAACGGAATGGTAAGCGACTACCGCCGCCGATGGACACCTGAACTCAAGAGTAACAAGTGCGTTGCCGGCGTTTTTCGGTAGAAATAGGTACGCTCTTTTCTTTAAGGTTTGAAGGTCGTATCGGTCCAGGGGACAATTTCTTCCATAGGCTGGTTCTGCGAGGTAAAAAGCTTCTGAAGAAGCGCGCAGTGGTGGACGATGGCGGAAACCTGCGGCCAGTATAAGTCCGAACAATTCCTCTGAACACTCCCCATTGATACAAGAGATAGAGAATGCAGACATTAAACTTATTTAGTTTATTCACAAATATTATTCAATGTTTCCATACATAACCAGGCAGTTCTTTTTATGTAAAGTGGTTTTTGTATTTTTGATAAAACAATCCTTTCTGGATGACGTGTATGCTTTAATCTAAAATTTAACACATTCTAATGTATACATATATGACAAAGTCAAAAAATAAGCTTAGATTTTTATAGAAAGACACAAGATACTCAGGTGGCCACCCCACAAAATGCTCAAATACATTTTTGTGAGCAATAAATGTTTTATTTATATGAATCGAATTTCCCCAAATCATAAGACCATAATTTTTTATGTACTAAGAACTCTCGTTGCAGTTGATATCCTTCGTAACTTAGCTAGACCATAAACAAATCTATTGATTTTGTTACATACGTTTTAAATTGTTGTATGTTCCAGTTTTTCAATTTCATTACCACTATAAATAACATTTAGAATAATAAACTTACGTCCGTATGTATTAAAATGTATATATGTATTTTGTTTCCCTAGATAAAAGTACGATGAGTATTTTACCTGAATGGTACTGACATATGTATGTAGTTAAAACTTTGTCAAAAAACGTAATAATAGTACAGTTTGTACACATTGGTATAAGTCTTATGAGCTAAAGTAAAAAACGTGAAATAAATAAAATAAAATATAAAAGTTGTACAATTGGCGGCCTAATCGCGATTAGCGATCTCTTCCAGACAACCACTGGATGGAAAGGGAGATTAATAGTGAGATGGGACGTTGCAATTTGCACATCGAAGTTCTATGAGTATGAAGTAATTAGGACTTTTGTTAGATACAAACACAAATAAACACACTTAACACACACTTACACTTATACATATTATATAAAATATAATAATAAGAGATAGGTAAACACAAGATTATGGACATAAAAGTCCTCATCGGTCAGCAGTTTAGGAAATGTTCAGTTTTTTAAAACTAGCAAGCGTTGGTGCTAGTCTGATGGGCAGTGGGTGGCAATGCATTCCACAAAAGATACAGCAGGGTGACCCTCAAATTTAAATAGAACCGTTATCCTTTCACACAGTTTGGTAGGATAGTGGTTCTGGCTATATTTTGAGTATGGACTAGTAAAAACCAATGAGGTTTCACTCACTTTCACTAGGTCGGGTTTTTAAATAACATTGCACAAAATTGATATTTAAGGAAACTATCATAGGGTGACTTACGCTAATCCGTCTGCCGACGCCTTCATGTTTGCCTCCAGTCTCCTCACTCGAATATCGAAACCCGTTAAGCCAGTCAACACATTGGTGATATTTTCTAGTTCTTTTTCCACTTGCATTGGCTTAGCTCCAACTGTTAGCACCAGCTGTTTGTTCTCATCTAGTACGTATACCTTTATAAAAAAAAACACAGTTAAGTTTGTCCAGTGATAGACAGCATCGTCTGTGGCTAGAACAAGTACACTACATCTACTATCCAAAATACAAAGAATATATTTCTCCTATCTAAAAAATCGCCCTGCGTTATTGGGGATTTCTCCGTAACTCCACAATCAACAGTTTCACGTATCATAGATGAGTGATGTTTGATTTTATATTAAGAACATTTATTGTGTATAACAACGCCAAAATTAGAACATATAGATAATATGGATATCATTTCAATTATTTATGAAACAAGTTATGATTTTAATAATGCTTACAAAAACATTTGCAATCGCCGACTTGCCATCATCGGCACCTCTCTTATCGGTTGCTTTTACATCAAACCCAAAAACTCTTCCTGCATCACGAGTAAGTGCTGCGACGACACGCACCCGACCCGTGACTGGGTCGATGGCGAACCTTGGGGCTTGCTCATTTATGATCTGGTACCGGATATCCGCGTTTATTCCGACGTCCGCATCCGTCGACTTTAGATAAATTAAATTAAACATTAGAGAGATACTTTATTGTAAAATGTCTGGACTTTTGTTTGACTGTCTATATTATTTCATGTAATGTGGATGAACGAGAACTAATGACATAAATTCCTAACTTTGAAACTATACTTTGCTTAGTCAAATAAGTTTAATTCAAAGAATATGATTCTATTCCTATTAGTTATGTATAAGTTACAAATAAAGTGAGCACAGACATATATAAATATTGAACTGATATTCCTTAAATTAGCTAATAGCAAAAATTATACGAGTGATTGATATAGCTTTTTTTTATATTAGCCTACCATAATGACTCCACTCTGCCTGTTGGAAAGCAACAAGTGGAGTTTAAGAGTGGTGGTCACCATCCTCATTGCAAGTGTAGTCAATGTAGCATGGTAACCCACAGTATGGCGGCCTGGTGAGATTCTTTCTCACGCCCCGCCACGATCAAAGTGGACAGGAAACACGTGCGCTGGTAGTGAGCTGCCGTCTACTATCTTATCAAGGTTATAAATGCATGTTTATTCTAGTGAATATATGCGGGTCATACTAGTCAATAACATTATAAATTACAATTTGTTTATGGATAGTAAAATAGCCTTAATACATACCACCAATTGCGTTACTTGATATCCAAATGGCGCAGTAGTGGGGATTGCGGTTACCAATGGTCTTCCACCATTAGTGAACCTTGGAGCATTATCATTCACGTCTTTTACTCTAACAATAACCTTCACATCAAACTTAGTCAAACCTTCCATAACATCTTCTGCTACTGGATAAATCATGTGTGGCAATTGTCTACTCGTCTTTTGTCTTTCTGCTCTTATTATAATCTCGTACACGTCTTTAATTTCTCTATCTGGACTCTTAACTAAATATAATGTACCATTTTTAGGGTCAATTACAAAGGTCTTTTTCACATCGATATCGTCCTCATTGAGAACAAAATATTTCATTTTGAAATTCTCATAATGTTCAGTTAAATTAAGTGTAATTAATTCCACTGGTGTGTGAACATTTTCTTCAATCTCAAGCTCGTAGTATCTTGATATGAAAACTGGTTTGTCGGATACTTCAATATCATCTGGCACATCAATTACTGTAAGCATCAAAATGGCGGTAGAACTTAAACTAGGTGATCCTAGATCAGAAGCTACAACTGTCACGTTATGAACCGTTTGAATTTCATAATCCAATCTTCCTGTTGTTGTTATTATACCTTCTTTTGAATCAATAGCAAAGAGGTTTATTTGATTTTTCTTCTGGGGCAAACTGTATAATATTAGACCATTACCATTGCCAATAAAATCAGAGTCGTTCGCATAAACTTTTGCAACCACTGTTCCTATTGGTGCATTTTCTTCTACTGTGGCCTTATAAATTGGCATCATCCTTACAGATTCAAAATTGTGGTTTGAAATTTCGTCAGCCTCGGGATGTTTCCATTCTATAAGTTCATCATACGCAAAGAACTTTGGTGAATTGTCGTTGACGTCTAGTACTTGTATTTCAATACTTACTGAAGACGAAAGTTTTTTGTCATAGCCGTTATCTCGAGCTACTACTGTTAATATATATTTATCTTCTTTCTCTCTATCTAATTCGCCATTTACGCTAAACACCCCCGTTAATGGAGATATTTCAAAAGGCAAATCTTTAGTTGTAGGTTGTATAAAATATGTCAAATTGGCATTTTGCCCAAAGTCCGCGTCAGTTGCATCTACTTTTCCGAGAACCCTTCTCGTATATTGAGCTTCTTCTACATTAAAACTGTACCAAGTTTTTTTGAACATTGGAAAATGGTCGTTAACGTCTTTAATAAAAAATCTAATAGAAATGTGGTCACTTAGTTCACCACCATCTAAAGCTGATATGTTGAGCGTAAATTCTGCTTCTGGGGGTAGTGTTCGTGCGACTATTATATGACCGTGTCTTTCATTGATTACAAAGTATCTTTTAAGTTGCACACTATTTGAAGGCATAACGTTCGGTGGAATAAAAACTTCTGAGATAAATTCGTATCTCACTTGACCGTTAACTCCACTATCCATATCTATAGCATTTAGTTTTAATATAGTTGATCCTATAACAACGTTTTCTGGTACCAAAAAAAGCGGACCTGAGAAGGCGGTATTCAAAGCAAATTTGTTTTTCGGTTTTGTTTCAATATTTATTAATCCAGTGGTAGAGTTACTTTTCATTTCACGATAAATCTTGACTGAAGATTTTACATCTGATTCAAGTAAATCTATGTTTTCCCCAAACGGTATAGTAATTTGGTTGAACTTTGGTAAATTGTCGTTTTCATCGAGGATATTAATTGTTAATTTAGCTTCAGAGCTAAGCCCTCCTCTATCTCTAGCCACAATTTTTAGTAAATATGAATTTTTTTCTTCCCTATCAAGTTTTTTTCCTATAAATGTAACGATGCCATTATTTTCGTCTACATGAAACATTTCTCGCCCTTCACCAAATAGAGTATACGTAAATAAAGCATTTGGTCCTACATCAGCATCTTTAGCTATAATTTTGTTTGTCATTTTGACTTCTGTGTCTCTTGGTGCATTTTCAGTGATAAAACCTTCGTAAAATTGCAACTGAAAAATAGGGGGATTATCATTTTCGTCGTCTACATTTACAGTAACTTGGTAAATTCCAGCTCCAGAAATCATTCCTTTAGTGAATTCGGCAATAACCGTCATGCGATAAGTATTTCGTTTTTCTCTGTCTAAAGGTTTTTGTGCGTAGATTGTACCATCTTGACCTGAAAATGTTTTTAAATATTTTTTTGTAGGAACTGTTTGTCAAGTCAAATCACTTTTGTTAGTGATATTCATAATTACTAAACTTATGGTGGTTCAGTAAGCTCAGCACAATATTTATTAATTAGATAATTTAAACTGCAACCCAAAGATCGATGAAGATACAGTTTAATGCTTAAATTGGAACTTGGACTTCTCCCACTTTGCTAGAACTTTTCGGTGTCTTATAATTTACCCTATAACTTTTATTACTTTAGTGATTATGAAATTCATTATATTATGAAACATATTTACTATATAAAACTAACCTATTGCAATGTCATCAGTTACATCCTGTTGATTAGCAATTATGAACCTGATATTTCCAGAGCTGTTAACAGTCAGCGTACTCATATTGACATGGAAAATTTGTCCAATAGTAGCACCAGCAACGTTTTCTTTGACACTGAACACTAATGGTGAATGGGCACCCCTGAAATAATAATTTCGATTACTGCGTTTCAGTTAAAATTAAATAAACCGGACTTAAATATATTTTAAGGTGGATTACTTGAGTAATACTCCTCTTTCATCATTCACATCCACAACATGGACGGTAGCGTTAGTAGATATACTAAGATTAGCATTTTCTTGCATTGCTACTGCCTCAAAGTCGTAGATTGGTTGGCTATATTTAGTAAGTTCGTCTACTACTGTAATTACTCCTGATCGTTCTTCTACAGCAAATGGTACTGAAAAATAAAATTGTGTAATAAATTATTGTCGGTGTAGGAGAGTATAACGGTTCAAATTTTTTATTGTTAATACGAGTTTATATAATCTCACCTCCATCTTCGTAACTATGTAACAAGTCATATGAAACATCATTCTTTTCCATTACGTCATTGATGCGGATTTGACCGACACTTGTTCCAATGCCAACATTTGATCCAACCCAAAACTCATAAGGCGCTCCGATGAATCCTGGTTTATCCGGTTTTGAACCTATAAACAGTTTTGGTATGTTGCAACAATATTTAATGTTATGGGATTTTTTTATCTGATATAGTTACTGTAAAATCATCAAATATTATTACCTTTCGTGGCTCTTGTAACATCAATAGTAACAACGGCTAACGAGTATCTTCTTTCACTAGGGTTTGCTGGCTGATCAGATGCTTCAATGAATAGAGCATGCCTACCTTCAATAATCGGTGATTCGGCAACAGTTATTGTTCCAGTTTTAGCATCTACTTGGAAAGGCGACGTTATGGTTAAATTGCTTGTTCTTTGCAAATCATATAATACCATACCATTTCTCCCTAGGTCTGGATCTACTGCTTTCACTGTACCAATTAAAGTGCCAACTTTAGCATTTGTTTTGATTAAAAATTCGTATAGGTTACTTGGTATAAATGTTGGATTATTATCATTGGCGTCTAAAAGTGTAACTTCCACGTAAACATAAGACATTAGTTGATTATCAACGTATTCTATGTTTTCGTTTTTTGTTCCTAATTTATCGGGAAAAATATAAGTGGTTCTATCTTTAAGTGGTGGAAGTCGTGGAGTAGTTGGAGTTCTTCGGTATTTAGGAATCCGTTGCTTATCTAGAAACGTTCCAACGACACTAGGGTTTTTTTCTTTGGCGAAAACTTTCATTTTTAATGACGCATGTTGTTCTCTGTCCAATACCGTCTGTAAAATAAATGATTAACAAGATACTTAAAATGATATCGATGATTAAAGTAATTTTTAAAACGAATCGTATATTCCACAATTTAAATTAATAATAACTTATTTGAAATAAGAAGCTGTTCTAAACAGGCCTTATAGTTAAAAGGTTGTTTTCAATTTTGATGCGTCCTACTACTGACTCAATTTAATACACTTATGTTATGTAAAGAAACAAGCAACAGATATAATTAAATTAATTTTTAAATTTTAAATTATTATTTTTTAAATTAATGTATACCTGATTTCGCACAGTGAGCCAACCACTTCTAGGATCAATAATAAAAGCACCTTCGGGATCACTTAACTGGTACGTGAATTCTCCGTTATCTCCTTGGTCTTTGTCAGTGGCCATAACTTGTAATACACTGAAACCTTAATATTTTTTTTTATTTATGTAAGTCAAAATGATTGAAAAATTAATAATCAGTAATTTTTCAAAATAGTAAATACATACCATTAGGCAAATTTTCAACTATACTTATGTTATAAAAATCAACTTCAAACTCAGGAAGATTGTCATTTAAATCAATAAGTTCAATTTCAATTCTTGCCTGAGCCGTCTTCAAGGGATTGTCATGTTGAGACGCTTGCACTTGGAGTACAAATGTGTTCCCTGAAAATACTGTGATTAGAAAAAAATATATAAAAATTAGTATTTTCACAGCTCATTTGAAGAACGTTATCAGTAGTTTAATATCGAGGCTGTAAGTTTCTCTTTCTTTTATCATTATATCAAGAAACTAAAAGGAACTTAAGGACATCATATGTACAGACATTAACAACCCAACCAAGTAACTATACTCATATATGTACATGTTTCACTAAGGATGTACCCAGCAGGTTTTTAACCGTTTTGCTGTCACAACAGTAAAAACAGAACGGCATTTTTTAAGAAATTACTTGCACTTTGCAAGTAAATTAAAAGCAATTACCTGATAATCCGACTTCAGTATCCAGGTCAATCTCCTTCTCAAGAAATAACGTGCCATTTTGAGAGTCCAAGTAGAACAGCTTTCTCTCATTGCCAGCCACCAGCTCATATCTTAACGTAGTACTTACTCCAAGGTCTTGATCAAACGCTTTGATCGGCTCAGGGAAGAGCAGTTCTTTATGAATTCTTTTGCCCTGCAATTTTTATAGATATTCTATCTGTATATGTTGTAATGACATTAAATATAAAGTTGTAATGACATTAAATATATACTGATTTCTTATGATCAAGTATATATACATATATACATATCAGTTATATACTTATAATCTATCTTATTTGGAGCTGTTATATTGAGTACTTTTGAATGTGATATCTACGTTCATTCGTAAAGGATTTCATAGTTAATATCTATGAAAACTTTTATCGATAGAGTATCATAGAGAATTGTAAATATACCTACAATAAAAATAAATCTTTAATAACTCAGAAGTAGTCGTCACAATACCAGCACTGATGGAAATCAAAGTCAATTGAGAGCGTCATCAATATTCGATAGGATCGAATCGTTCAAAATAGTGATTTAAATGATAATATGGTTAGTTCCCGCGCCGGCTCGAGCCGAGCGACAAACTTTTGTGATAACTTATCACTGATCACATCGTAAAACATGTGTTTTTAGTTTCTTTACGTCGTCTGTAACTTGTCACACTAGGAAATAGTGAACGTGAACTTGCAGTAATTTGAAAACATTTGTACATTACAAATGTTTATTTCGTATTTATATATAATATATTCGTATTCGTATGAATATAATATATTTTTGTATTGTAAAGAGTTTATATGTGATTACTTAATGTAAACGCTAAAAAACGTTGTGTAGGTTTGTTTGAGTAGTTTTATTTAAGGTTTTATTATATTTGGTAAAAAAAACAGTCAGAAAGTAAACAGATTTCTAGTAATGTAATTTTTTTTATGAAATTTAAATTTAATTATTTAAAATTTAATATAACTTAATTGATATCAATCTATTAAATTAAGGCTATGCCGAAATTAAACATAAAAAGAAAATTGATACTAAATACAAAACTTCCAAACTTTGTTTTATTTTTGTTTTATTGATAAAATACACACATCAAAAGTATCTAGGGATCAGGTAAATTTTTAACTATCAAAATTATCCAATAAATATTAGTAAATCTAGTCTCTAAACCGGCATCTCACTTACATTGATATATTTAAATTAACAACTTATACCCTATACTTCGTAAAAAAAATTGAATTATTGCATTTTTTTGCTATTTGTGGTAAATCAAAATTAAAGTTAATGTCGTCAGTTTTTTGTTTTCTTATAAAAAGACAACAACGCACTAGGACTAATGCCTGTGGGGACTTACAAATATTCAAACAACGGACACAAAGAACACCCAGACTCAGAACAACAATTAGCGGATTACACAGTCATGTTCTTTCTAAAAAGTCAAAAAGTTGTTGTGCAGTATGCACGGCATCCATACTCTGTAGTCCTCTGCTTTGTCCACTATATGCCATGCTTGCTTAATTAGGTTGAGGTCTGGAGAATGAGCAGGCCACGGCAAGAGTGCGTGTTACGACTCTAGTCGTGTGTGGACGTGCATTAGTCGAAACGAATCAGCTAACCAGCTTCGCAGAGGTATAATCACTTCTAAATTCCATCCATTCCTCTCCGCATAAATCTGAGCAGGCCCGTAAATCAAATGATGCCAGACTTCGTCCTCGCAATGTCTGTGTTCGATTGCCCATTGTAAATGGCCCTAAGATTGCGGGGTGTATAGGTCTAACTCTCAGCGGCCTTCAAGAACGCAGAGCCACTTCACGTATACGATTTCGGATGGTTAAGTCACTTATCAGCAAAACCTGAAGAGCTGTGGAGCCTTGTAGTCAACATCATTTAGATCATGGCACGATTCCTTAAATTTTTACCTTGATAGAGCCATGTCATGTCATATCATGACACGTATGGGCAGGAGTATTACCACAGCCTCACAGAAAACAGGCTTTCAAACAATGCTTGCATTGTGTGAACGAGTGAGTGAGGTTACCTGAGGCCAATTCCCCTTTCGTTTCCCATCTTTGCCCTTCTCTCTTTCCCCTCCCCCCCTTTAAATCGCCTCTTTCTGCTCCTCCCTTTCGCCTGCCCTAAAAGGCGGACAGCACTCTTGTGACTGTTGAGTTCAGCTAGAAATGTTCATGGGTGGTAGAAGTCACTTACACACACACACAGGCAACCCTTCAGCTTGTATGTCCGCCTAAACCATAAAAAGAGCAATATTTTTAGAGTACCGGTCCTGTCTGCGATTAGTGATGGTTTTGAAAAACGCTATTATGCATTTTTATAGGAATCAATTCAAATAGCGAAATTCTATTTATAATCAAAATTTAAAGAAAACTTGATTCCTAGACATTTTGATATGCGTAAAGATCATGTGGCATGATATACATAAAAATATTAACCATAAGAGGATAAAACTCCGGAATCTGAGTTCTGTACACTTCTGATGTAAACTTTGGGGGAAGGTCATCATTGTCCAAGACGGTGATATGAACGGTCGCGTTAGTGCTGCGAGGCGGAGACCCACGATCCTGATAAACAAACAAATAGTTAAGAATAAAAAAAGGTAAAAACGAAAAGATAAAACAAGCTAACATTACGCGTGAAGTATTCCGAAATTGCGAATTAGCATTTATTTATCTACTAGGGGGAAAACGCAACACAATTCCGGTACTGAGGTTTTGAATTGCCTCATTTAAATGAATACATGATACTCAGATGTATCATTTAATATCAGGTAATTTGTTATGTTTTGCAAATCAAAAATAATATCACCTCAAGTTGATGGATAATGGTAGTACATCCATGTATGCCACGTGATGATTTAATAGTCAACAGGAATAGGCTGTAATCGTATATACGATTCTACTCCGTTAGCACAACTGAATTTAATATAATTGATTTCATCTATCTTGGGTCTAGAAGTTTCTGCTATATAAATTAGAGCTCATCATGTAATCAAAGTTTGCGCAAGATTAATTACTAGTTTACAAACTACTAGTTTAGTCTAGCGGATAATTGTCTGTAACGAACAATTTAGAAGATATTGACACTAGAGTCATTAGAAATAGAGTACAGATTTAATTGTATTTACAAGATTATATTTTTTTAAATAATGAATTTCTATTTATTTTACCTAATCTTTGAATGATATGAATCAATGACAGACGGCATATTAAAATAGAAGCTTTCGTGAGTTACATTCATATTTTTTTATGAAACTAGTCGGGCATCCCCGAAATACACACGTGAGTAAAACCGTATATTTAAATAAATAAGAAGTATTATTTATATATTTACTCAAGTATATGTGATTGGAATATTCGCCCGAATATCTAATTACTTAGAACTGGGGCTAGTATTGTTTTGTTTGATTGTACACTTACTGATACTAAATTTACTTACCGAAGCAGTAACAAAAAGCAAAAATTCTTTATCCCCCGCATCGTAATCCAAAGGTTTCTTTAACACCAAAGCAGGTTTGTGAGAACTTTCTAAAGTGAAGTGGCCATCGGCATCTCCCGCGATGATACTGTACTGAACATCAGAATTGGGCGTATTCGGCTTGTCGCGATCAAACGCACGAATACCCTTGAAGATTGTAAGACCTGAAAAGATAAGAACACTTTTTGCTAGTCACATATTGCTTTGTTTTTAAGGGTAAATAGGCTTTCATAGTCAAACGTTAATTCTATCTGCCCTTGGTGATGCGGTTAATATACATATTACTTTGACGACCAACGAATTGTTACAACCACTTCTTATTTGGTATAGTGGGACAAAGAAGCACGCGGATCACCTGATGGTAAGTGACACTTGCAACTCAAGAGTCACAAGAGTGCTGTCCGCTTTTAAGGATAGGGGACAGGGAGGGGGTGAAAGAAGGGAAAGGAAAAGAAGGAGGGGAAGTAAAAGAGAGGAGGAGAAGATAAAGGGGTTTTGGCCTCCGGTATCCTCACTCACTCGGTCAAACAATGCAATCATTGTTTAACAGCCGATTTTATGTTAGACCGTGGTAATACTCCAGTAGAGCATAGGTGCCGAAGTAATGCTCTCGCATTATATATATGTATATACATATATTCTATTGACATATATATATGTATATACATATATTTGCCAACATATAACATAAATTTATAAGTAATGACATGGTATTCCTATTATAATATTTTATGATTGTATTTTAATTTAGCATTGTTCAATTTAGATTGTTTTAATTATGAATTATTTCTATTATTTATGTTATAATTGTAACTGAAAATAATCAATATATTTTGTATTCCCTTATAATTAGTTGTTCAGTTAGTGTTAAAAACAAAATTGTATCTTGTGTTATAAAAAAATTTATACAACTGTATGTGAATCTACTAAATATATAAACAAATAAAGGCTGTAGATACAGCATATTAAAGAAAGGTGTGGTCTTTTTTTGTACAGTAGAACAATTAATAATACAAAGCGCTTACAATTATAGGCAATTCCATGATTCCGAAAATGACGATAATGTTTTTTACAATTCTTTTTTTAAACCAAATGAACAATTTTCCGGCTCAACCTTATAAAACTAATATGTTTGTATGTTGTGTATTTAGATATACACAAAATGCACTGACCGAGAATGAAACATCCTGACAACGTTTCAATCGAAATAATTGTGGAATTAAAATCAGTTAAATAATTTAATTTGCACATTCAATGTAGTCAGTAAGAATTTGATAACGTTCCTTACAACAAAGCCTTTTAAGAACTTTTAAAACCTAAAAATAGTTAATAAAATTTCTATGAAACCATTTCAGACGAAGCAAATTTGTTGGTCTCTCGGATCAGTGATAAAATAAAATATTTCAGTACAAGACCACAGACAACAATGCTTTGAAACTTTATTAATATTGAGAAAAAACGTGTAAACTTCTCTTGCATATATATTTTATAGTTTCATTGGATACAAGGACGTTTTTAAATAAAATCAGCTACCAGAATGTATTACTTCTGAAGACTAATGAATTTATTTGCATGCATTCTTCTGTTTTTATGTCTCTTTTACGGGATAACTCTCAAATTGGCTTGCCCGGATCGAAATGATCGAAATTCCGGGTAAGCCAACCCAGAGTTGGAATAAATCTTTCACCTTAGACTCTGTCCTACCTGTTGGCGTTAGTTCATCCACAGCGACATGATATGGCGTGTCTTGAAACCTGGGTACATTGTCGTTTACGTCCTCTATGTAAACAGTCACCGACAAGTATGCTGATATCTGTGAATACCCACAAAAATTATAAATTTAATTAATAAATAATAGTGTGCCGTGTGGTTCTCGATGGGGTAAGTAGGGTCACCCCAACTCTTCGCAGTGGTGAAGTAAAAGGCGACTAAAGGATTGGACTGTTATCTTTCAGACAGTATGTATACAGTCATACAGTGCCCGTTTAACGGCAATAGCCTTGGCTTATTACCATAGTGAGACCAAATTGTAATTAGCAAAATGTGAGTGTCTCATACACCTCTGCCTAGGGGACACAGGCGTGAATGTATATATGTATGTTAATAATAAATAAATAAATAAATATATATTTTATATCGATAATATAATGTAAGTATAAATCTAATTGTTATAAAACATTATTATATGCTTGACAACATTCACAGTTATTCTTTAAAGTTATTAAGAGATAATTAGATGTTACGTATATAAGCCGCATTGATTCCATTACAAACAACATGTCACTTTAAATATTTAATATTGGTTGAAAACTAAATTGAAGCAGTCCAGTTATAAATAAAAAAAGATACAAAATAGTTATTAATATAGTATAATAACTACGGAGGCATTCAAATAACGAACTCAGAAGAACGATTTAAGGATTACACAAATTGATGCCCTGTGTGGGGATCGAACCCATAATACTCTAACCACTACGCCATCCATGAAGTGCTGTGCAGTCTGCGCATTTTATTAAGCCCGACGACCTACCACTACGACTAATACAACACTCAATCTTTTTTTAAGATACAACAGAAACTGCGCGAATTCAATAAATAATTTTATAACAATAAAAGTTTTCGTTGATGCAAAACTATCTCAATAATAATTCATGTCCTTCAGATTTAACGACACTAGGAAAATACAGCTGAACCGTACACCGCAGGCATTAATGGGCAATAAAATCTACAATAGAGCACCATATAAATATATTCAAGAATTATAACATCAAACGTAGAACCTAAATGTGCCTATCTGTTAGAAGGACCCTTGTTGAACATTTTTACGTCTAAATCGTCTTGAAATGTCATTGAACTATACACTTAGTCTTGCTATAAAGTTTGTTTCTATTTTATTTTTTAAGGATAAATTTTTTTTTGATGACAAACGAGCATACGAGTCACCTGTTGGTATGTGACTTCTGCCGCCCATGAACACTTACAACTCAAGAGTCACAACAGTGTTGTTCGCATTTTAGGGTAGGGGAAAAGGAGAAGGGGGAGAGGGGAAGGCAAAAGGGGAAGGCAAAAGGGAAAGGGGGTTGGGCCTCCAAAAACCTCACTCATTCGGTTACACAATGCAAGTATTGTTTTTGTGTGAGGCCGTGGTAACACTCCGGTCGAGCCGTCACATACGTGCCGAAGCATGGCTCTGCTACGTTATATGGAAGAATATTGATTACTGTAATGTGTTAGTTTATACATTAATATAATAAAATAACTAACATTAGAAATATTTGAAGCTCATTAAAAATCATCTCCAATGCCTTTAATACAGTCCTTTATACGTTAATGCAAATTATTAATAAAAAGAAATTATAAAATATCGCCCTCTCCATGCGAAAATTATTTACTGCTATTCTTATGAATTGCTTTAAGGACGCCAATTATCGAGCGGATTAAGAACGAGACTAGATGACGGCCAGTTTTCAGCTCTGATGAAGTCAGAACCGATATCAGTCAATCGACAGTCAGACACGATGGAACATGGTATTGTTAAGAGGCTTAAACACCCTCTGTAGAATCGTATCTTGATACACTTGTGCCGACGTTTACCACCTTTTTCACAAAAATATGGCTCAGTCACTTCTTGATAGCTAACACACCACCAAACCATTACTGTAGTCGGATAATACCCACGTTATACTCTGCTGACTAATTGGGAACTTTCTATAGATATTTATTCTCTCTTGGTCATTCTCAGCTTGTTAAAATATTGCTCAATAGTAAAAAACTTCTCGTCAGCAGTTTTTGTTTTCTATGACCTCCCTTTAAGTACCACTTAAGAAGTTATTTTGATTTAACCACCCTATTCTTTTAAAGTACGCGACATGGCTCTAGGTGCCAGGTATATGCTCTGCTCTAGGTGCTATATTCATTTCCCTAGATAAAATCTTTTGCTTTCAGACAAGATTTATTCAAATTCTTTCCTTCATTGTTTTGATCGCCTTTTTCGTATGAATACTACGTGAGCGGCCAGATCTTTTCCTGTCACAAACATTTGACTAATGCTAAACGAATGGAGAGTTTCAATTGGGTTCAATCATAATTTTAAGCGAAATATTAAATGGCACTATAGCTCACAAGACAATTTGAGAATTACAATTATTTTTCGATAAATGAAAATAAGATTTACCGATCGTTCCAGTATAATTAGTGCTATAAAAATTTAAGAACGAATCTCCACGAAGGAAGGCTTTGGTTAATATCGGCCGGATTTACCTGATTACAAAAAATTCACGCACTGTACAGGATTATAGTATTAATAATATTTAACATAAAATCTTAACTATTAGTTAGAGCTATTTTAGACAGCCTTAGCAATCGCGCCAAGACAATACACAATTTAATAATAAAATAGTTTAAATTCCTTAGCAAACTATTATACCAAAA
Organism: Tyria jacobaeae; assembly: GCA_947561695.1. NCBI lineage: Eukaryota > Metazoa > Arthropoda > Insecta > Lepidoptera > Erebidae > Tyria > Tyria jacobaeae. The sequence continues at coordinate 630,194 of OX387218.1, read as the reverse complement.
TAAAAACAAAACGCTTTAATCTGTTAATTCCATTAGTTCAGATATACCTGATCAACCAACAATAACTTTATTAAGAGTCCAGAGAATGCCTTAATGTACATTCAGAGAGCATGTAGCTTAGAAAAAAGAGAAATTATTATTTTATAAAATATGTAACGTATGATTAAAACCGTATATTACATGTCTCGCCGCCCCAGAAAGAAAGTAGGACAAACCTCTAAGCAGCTACAATCAACACGAGCAGTTGAATAAACACAACCCTTCAACGATCCCAGATGAATTCCTAAACGGAGTATAAGATTAAAAATGTTATTTTATTCTGTAGACAAATTAAGGACGGCTCACGATCCCTTGGGCTTTTAAAAATACGGCAAATGATCCAGTAACTGGGTGAAGGACGAACGGCTATCTGAGGTGACTGCCTCTCAACTTTCTGCCGCATTGTTTTACAAATATTTTCTTTTCCATCCTAAACAACCCTTTCTCTTAAGAACATAAAAATCATTATTGTCTATTTCGCTGGCATAGATATATTTGTGATCAAACTGCAAATCTTTCCAAAATCCTTGCAAGTTTGTATTTAAATTTGAAGTAGGGCGCAAATCCTTTGTAATTTTGTTTCTAATATCTCATTCAAATTGACTGCTTGCTGGATATCTTGTATCTTATTAATTTTTAGCCTTGAAAATATGAAAGACAATAAATAATTAAGAATTTTTTTAAAAAGCAGGGGTTTATTGTTATGTTTTACGAGTATATTTTTTGAGCACAATCTGCTCCTTGTTCTTTATTTCCTTATTAATATAATGATGTCGATGAAGGCAACGAGATCTACTCTCATATGTACTTGACTACATGTTAACTTTTTGTTACGTTTAAAGTTGTAAAGTTAAACCAGAAAATATATGTAAATAAATTATGTTTAATGATAATTCAAGACATATTAGCTGTTATTAATTACAAACAATTTCGATATTAAGTTATATGATTACATAAAATACCTAACGTATCGCAATCGTTACCTAATCGAACATGACCTACCACATATTGTAGCGAGTGTACTTGTGGCACTTGTTTAGTACATAATTCTTTTTGAAGTATTTGTAGTGAATGTTTCGGCATTTCTAAGATGTCTGGGCTGCATTGAAGACTATTAGGTATGATTCTGATAAAAGAGACGTCTATGGGATCTATACCTACGGATTATTTCGGATTGCCATTGTTGTTTCAATTCTATTGCCAGATCTTTTTACTTATAAAGATTATTATATAATTTTCGATGTCAAAACAACTTACAAGATCGTCTCCAGAATCGAAGTCGCATCCAAGTCGGAACTTTACAACGTTCTGTGGAGAGTCGCTGTCGACCAGCTCTTCGACACTCTGAGCCAGCACGACAGATACGTGGGTGCGGTTCACGTCCCGGTATGTGAATAGGTGGGCGTCCTCCTCGCGGTCCACTGGCTGGAGACTCAAGTTTTTTCTGTAAACAAATGTAATTCTTATCAATTTTGAACAAATAAATAATAGCCGCGTGGTTCTCAGTGAAGTAGAATACCAATACTCTTCGTCAAAGGCGCCTAAGGGATCCGACTGTGAGCTATCAGACAGTATGTAATTATAAATTATGTTTGGCAAAATGTGGGTGTTCAGACACCTGCCTTCGGGGATGTAGGCGTCACTGTTTGAATTAATGTTTAAAAATTAGGGTAAGAACGTTCCAACACCAATAATAAAAGAGAAAAATTAAAAGTCTTAGTGAAACTTTGATCAGAAACATTTTTATAATCTGAAGTAAGTTAATCTTCTTATATTATTATATTTAGTGCAAACGTCGTCAATAAAAAGCAGTCTAGTAACTGCCGATAGAAGTGAAAACTAAGTAATTTGTGAATTGTGTATGGGAAGCGTGCGGTGAACATGACGCGAATTTTAAGATTTTTGTTCACCCAAAAAGTACACATATATACACAATATACATATAGCTCATGAAAAGCGTTCGGTGACGATGATTCTTGTTCACCCAAAACGTGCTCAACGCGCCTAAAGAAGTTTTCACTTCAAAAATATATTTTAATGAAATCTTTTCCGGAAAACTTCTTTTATTACTATATAGGAAAGATTCGTAACAGATCTAAAAGGTGAAGATTATATTGAGGTAAGCGCGATCTATGGATTTGTTTATGTACTACTAAACTAAAGCTTGTTATACTCAAAAAAAAAATGTTTAAAAATAAATTAGAAAAAAAGAAATTAAATTAAATAACTTATTTATAATCAGTAAGTTCTATAAAGTTAGTATTATTTTGATGTCTTTGATATTTTGAAGGAAAAGGTTAGTTGCCAGCAAGAAAGGAAACCGCGCCATCTCTCCGTTTGAAGTTGAACAACGGTCGACCACACAAAGCAGCTAGAACTCGCAAAGTTTTTCTTCTTTATTCGCTAGATGTCACTACACAGTATGTAAAAGAAGAAAATAAAAATACGTAACAGCATATTTTTTGTTGTAATTATAAGTTTGTTAACACAATTATCACAGTTTTTATAGTTTAAAAAGTCATAAAAACGGTAATGACCGTTAAAATAACATTTCCGCGTGTGATTATGGTTACAGCGAGTACTCAAAGTGCTTAAATGACATAATAAGTGAGAAAATAAATAATAAGACTAGTTATTATTAAAGTATTTGTGGCAACTCACACGGTGCATGTCCGGAAGCTGACAAAGAGGAGATAAAAATCTTGTTTAAAAGTACCATCCATTGTTAAAATGTTATTTGGTATAATTAGCGATGCAGTCGATATTCACGTTAGTTACTGTATGAGATAATGTATCGTGGGATATTATCTAAAAATACACTTGAATAATTTTGCTATTCAGAAGTTATGTTAAGTTTTTATTAAAGACAACACTCGCACTAAGTACTCGCACTACATACAACGGAAACTAAGATCACCTCGATTCGGGACAAATATTTGTGGATCATATAAATTTTATTCTCGTGTGGGAATCAAACCCAGGACCTTCGCATAGTAGTCAGGGTCAGTAACCACTAGAGCACTGTCTAACTTTTTTGTCTCTTACATATACAGTGAACAGGACGTTTCCTTTTAAGTCTAGTTCGTTGTATAAAGTCAAGTTTATAAAGATTACAATTATTTTTAACAACATATGTATATCAGACTTGAAATGATTCCTGTGTAATTCACAAACAATCCAAAAACAAACAAAAAGAAACTTATTGTCAGTAAAACTCTTAATACATCACACAATTATTTAACCCGCATGTGAATCGAACTCAATAAAATCTCGTCGTCAAATATATATAGGTATGTACTTACAGAAAGAAATGTAGCTTTCAGTAATGAATGCATAAATATAGGTACTCGTACATATAGGTACATATATATTGCCTTCACACTCTGCATCTTTAAAAACCTTAAGAAAATATTTTTTTATTTCAAGTTTATGGTTCTCTTACAAAGTTGAGGATCACCCGGGTTGAAAACACACGATATTATTATTATTTTTGTCATTATTAATCATTATTAGGTATAATCATTTGTAAATCATTTCAAAATATTATTTTATTTATATTATAGAGTAGGTTGCCTTGACATTCTAGAGTAGTACTTAATGAAAATGAATTCATCACTATTTTAAAAGAAAAGCATTGGATCAATTAATACTTCATCAGACATCCGCCAGATTGAGCTCCTTATTCTACCTATTCTAAATGATTTGTTTTGTATTTATAATTAATGTGGAAACATCTAGAAGTGATTAATATACTGTTTCTGACAATATTACAAATACCAAGGTCTTAACTAAGGTTAAGATAAAAATCTTAGTTTTAACATTTAGAAGAATAGAATTTCGTACAATTTGAATTAAAATAACTATAAATTTACTGTTTGAGACGGCTTTTTCTTACCCTTCGAGGATAAAAGCGTGAGTAATATATAATATAATATAATATTCTTAATATTGAAACTATATTATGAACATAAAGAAGAAACAATCAGAGGATATGTTTAAGAAGTAAGAAAAAATTATCATCATGTGCTCGTAGTAGTGCTGTACGTTAGCGATGGGGCCGCCGTCATATTTGTAAATCAAATATCATCATAGGTATTTTGGAATTCTCAAATGAAGTCTGTCATGAAGGTAGTTTAGTAGCCTGTTTAAATACGTAGATCATATGGAGGAAAACAGGCAAGCCGCTCAAAGGACTCTTTTCTACAAAATACATGTTCATAATACAGACGTTCATTACTTATCTCGTAAGGAAGAGGTTCCTACATTTTGATAATTTAGCTTACACCTGCAAGGATACGAGCGTGAGCGTGTATTTTAGGAAAATTATTATTGTTTCGGGCCTACGATGAAGATAGTCACATGTCAAAAGGCTCTAGGACGTGACAAAGGCATATCATATATGCAAACATATACTCGAAAAATGACCCTTCTTCATGCGCATTGGATTAAATATAGACATTTTCTCAATAGTGAGAGATATGTTATATCTGTAGGCGTAAGGAGCGTAGCGTCTTTTAGTACTATTCCACTTAACCTGATCCACTAGACTTGTCCATTTGATATAAAAGTTTCATAATTTATTAGAAATATTACATGTTTTTAATGTCAAGTATCAGCTGTAAATTACAACACAGATAATATTACGCAATTGTGTACGTAAAGTCATCCGATATATGGACCACAGCGTAAAATAAATCGTCATCTTTTGCGAAACAAAATGGTCATTTTTATTTATGTATTCATAAATAGGCTTCAAAAATAGATTTTGAAAGTGATTTAGAGTTTGAATAGTTATTATGCAAAAACATTAGTAGTCTGTCTAGTAATCATTAAAATTGTTATAGAAATGTTTATTCGTTTCTGAAATATAAAGCTCTTAGTAACGTCTTGTTTATTGCTAAATCCCAACGTCTTGTCTATTAAAAAAATAAAAAAATAAAACATAAACAATCGTTAACTTTAAGTTGAATTGTCTAAACCTAATGCAATAAAATTTACGACTTACAAAACATTTTCTAAGACTTACATGTATCGATATTCTGCACTTGCGTCACTGATCCAATATGCGCTTATTATAAATTAAACACTGAATGTAATGTGTGGCCTTGACTACCAGAAAACTCTGCTCTAATGAGATGACAACACATAAGAAATATAAAATATGACCGTAACAATTTAAAACATACTTGTTTCGAAACTATAAATACTGTTGCACCTTTTTCATCCGCATCAAGTCATTATATCGGCATTGTCGCTCATAATTCAGCATCTACATGTATAAGCAATAAGGACTAGAGTGAATATTAAATACAGCCTGGGGTACGATGGTTGTTAAAATCAACATCGTCACCATCTTCGATTCAATGTGTAGCACTTACTTTAAGTGACAACACTAGATAAAAGCTATGCTTTATACAACAACAACAACTGTGTACATTACAAAATAGTTTTGGATAGTTTCTGCCTGCGAGACGCAAATCCTAGATGGGAATGTGGAAGTTTTTAAACGGGAATAATAAAAAAGAGAGAGAATTATGGAATGAAAACCAGTAAAAAGTACTCCGATAAAACTGGACTATTTACGAAATGTTTCTACCTATGGTACAAACTTTTTTAATGTTTTTTTTTAAAGACAACTCCAGCTTTAAAAACATACAATCAACGGACTCAATATTTACGGATATCGGACATTATTAAATAGATTTTTATGGGCAGTAATATAAAACATACACATAGCAGTGACGATAAGCGCAGGTGAAACTGCAATGATCGGTTAGTTACGTTAGTAGTTAGTTAGATAAAGCACCATCTAGTAAAAACAAAACGAACTACTGATCCCGCTTGTGGTACAGTTTTAGAACCTTCATTAAGTTTAGGAACTGTACACAATATTAACCGTCGGGATTTGGCGTTCTGGTCTCCGGTCGGGCGGATGTTGTCTGTCTGTCTTTGGTTTAAATGGAAATAACAGTGTTGCTACGTCATTTAAGCAAACCCGACCCCTAACGTACTTATGCGAATAATTAAAACATTTAAGCAGATACGTAAAATTTACTAAAAAAATAGCTATAATTACAGTCTCACTAATCGATTACACTATGGGTAATTTACAATTTAATTAAACTTATATTCAAATAACAACGTGCTTACTTATCAATACTAAGATTACATAATGTTATTAGATGGAAAGTGAAACCTAAGTTCTTTGAATATTATAACTGTTAAAGATAATTGACTGAAGGTAATTCTGCAGATTACCTATAAACAACTTAGTATAACCGCAGTTCAATTTGAATACCAAATTGTAAAAGAGAGAAAACTGGGCTATTATCTAACGTTAGATTCAGTGAAGAGAAGTTCCTATGACAACTTCAAGGATTCACAAGATTCTTTCAAGAGCGGTTAAAAAAAAATGATTAATTACCTTGACGTCGAGTCCCGCCACGGAGTCGCGACGTAGAAGTGAGCGAACGGGACAAGGGGACATACTAAACAGGACGATTTCATGTTATGTATGTAGCATTACATAAGTCGTCTTGTTTTAAAAAATATATTTAAAATTATAGGTTCAAAGCCAGCTGTATAATTATGTAGAATTTGCTGAAGAAGGTAGCTGTGGTAAACTTGATGCGAAAGGCGGTGGACTGGCTGCTATAGCATACGTTGGGAGAGACCTACGTCTAGCAGTAGACTGCATTATGCTGAATGATGATGGACGTACGCAATCCCTCTATTAGTAATTAAAATAAAATAACCGATTAAGAAACGTTTAGAATATTGAGATTGAAATTTACTAATTTAATCGTTTTCTTTTAAATTTAAAGAAATAATGACTGTATTTATGAAGCAATATTAGTACAAAAATATATTCATTATAAGTTATATTATACATAACAATTATGACGTAAGTTTATATAAAGATAAAATAATAAAAAACTATAATAAACTTTCAACAAATTTTAAACCATTTGAAAGTTGAACACATATGTATGTGTATGTATACACACACATTTTACCCAGGCCTGTATCCCCGAAGCAGCAGTTGACTTGTCTATTACTGTGATTTTAGAAATAAGGTTGAGTGACAAATAACTCACTCTCTCTTTATAAAATGAATACGTAACATACGTAGTTATTGTCGATCAAAGGTGTCTTCTGGTAAATTGAATGCAAATTGAACGCTACAGCTTTATTGCAGTGATACTATATGCAATATCGTTTTACAATCTAAATAACAATATTGCTGACTATTAGTTATGTAATATCGTTATGAAACTAAAATATATTGTATCGTTCACAATCTTTGTATCTCCGGGTGTTATGAGATGAGAGGTCAAGAAGTTCGATTAGCTAAACAATGAATGTTGTTGGATAGCGTAAGTAGTAAATAGCCTGGTGGTGAAGTTATTTTAGGTTTATATATTAGGGTGGGAGAGGGGGCTTTACAAACATTCAAATAACAGATAAAAAGAATACCAAGACTCAAAACAACAATTAAAGGTAAACCTTAAATTGTTTTCCCGTATGAAAATTGGAACACGATAAATATAATTTTCGTCATTTACTACTATGCTTTTTCGATTCAAGGAAAACAGCAGCAGAAGCTCGCAGACTTATTGTAGATACGTATTATGAATCTACACCATCTGTTAAAACATGTGAATACTGGTTTCGAGGATTTACAAGTGGTAATTTTGATTTAGAGGATAAAGAACGTAGTGGAAAGCCAAAAAGTTTGAAGACGGCGAATTGTAGGCGTTATTGGACAAAACCCAGCCCGCACACTACAAGAGTTGTGTATAGAATTAAATGTAGGTAAATCCACTATTTCTGATCGTTTACACGCAATGGGTCAAATTCAAAAACAAGGAAAATGGGTTCCACATTTTTTATCAAAATTAGCGATGCAAAACCGAATAACCATTTTTGCTTCGCTACTGTCTCATCACGAAAAGAAATCTGTTTTGTTTCAAATCGTTACCGGCTATGATAATCCAAAACGTAGAAAGTCATGGGTAGATCCTGGTCAACCATAACATTCACGTAAACAAGGTATTGTTATGCATTTGTGGGATATGAAAGGTTTTATTTATTGTTAATTTAATTGTTTCATTTGGTTTTAACAATTAAATTAAATTAATTGTTAAAACCAAATGAAACTGTCACAGATGGGCGTTATCAATATCTATTAATCGAATTGAGTCATGCATTGAGCCAAAAACGTCCAAGAATTGTACATAGAAAACAAAAGGTAATTTTACTGCATGACAATACTCGCCCACACATCGTAAAAGTTGTAAGAGATACACTTTCAGATCTCAGTTGGAAGTGGTACCGCATCCCGTATATTCAACAGATTGTGATCCTTCTGATTACCGCCTATTTCGATCTACGCAACACAGCCTTGCAGCTCAGCACTTCAAATCTTACGAATGTATCAAAAAATATATCGATGAACAGATCGCTTCAAAAGATTAACAGTTTTTTTATGATGAAATCCATTTGTAACCTGAAAAATGGTTGTAGCTAGTAATGGAGCATATATTGATTAAAATATAAATTATCTTTTTATAATACAAGAGTATTTCATTTTTAATAAATTCCTCAAAACTAACCGGATGACGTAATATAAATAGAGACAACAGAAAACTATCCATCCCGTTTTACACTATTTACTGAAATAAAAATTGTATCAAAATCAAAATTGAACTGAACCAATCATGGATATCTTTTGGGTTGTCAAAAGAAGGAACTTGGTCAGTCTAAGTCAGTCATGAAGCTAGTTGCCTATTCCAATACGTAGATAAGTTTTTTATAACAGTTCATAACTGCACATAAAATAAAATAAGATATGTAAGAATAATGCAATACATGAATTGAAGATGACACCGCAACGTACTTTATTACACAACATTGCAGATTATAAAAACATTTAATTAATGCCTCCTTGCATTACGTAAATTGTATTAGAATATCATTTGTGAATAGTTAACTTCTGATCTGGGTCAAAATAATCTGCTAAATGGTATTTATACATTTAAAAGAGAGGCATATTGGTGGATGTCAGTTTGTACATACATATGTCTTGTATTCGGTAAATAATCTTCTCATTTGTTATGAAATTGTTTAACATTTGCTATTACAAGATTATGTTTATAAAAGTAACTTTGAAAAGGCTTTTGATGTTTGTTTTATAAAAATATTTTAGTGTTACATATATGTATGAGGAAGCGGTTTAGTATTTATTACTATATGGTTATTTTTATTTTGTTCGAGGCTCATGTGTGCATATCTCTATATAATGAATAAACATACCAAATTAATATTATTTTGTAAATAGTCATGTGGCGACCTCCATACTGTATACAGAAGAAAACATACATGAACACCATCTAGCGAAGACAAATTTAACTACGTATAAACTACTCTAGCTACTTAGCTCCTTCATTGCGGTATGACAGTTATCGCACTGATTAGTATATACACGTTCTCATCATCTAAGGTTCGGCCGCGCCACGTTTCGCTATGATTACCTCAAATGTTCTGAATTTGAGCACCTCTCCTGTTGTGTTAGAGAGACATGACCCCCGTTCCTCCATAGGTACATACAATACATGTAATACAAATAGGCTTATTATATAAATAACATTTATATGTGACTAACAGAAATTATTCAAGTTTTGCGGGGACTTCGGGTCTTGACAAACATACAAACAAGGGACATAAAGAACATCCAAACTGGGGACAGCTATTTATAAATCACACAAACTTTTGTCTCGTGTGAGAATCGAACCCACGAACTATGGCTCAGCAGTCAGTATCACTAACCAATAGACCAATCACATGGTTACTTGACGTACTTCTTATGCGCAGTTGTTCGTTCGATCATACCTAGAATGCTCAGAGCTTATAGCTTCTAAATGGAAGAATTATGTCCATTGTTGACTTACAAAGTATTGTGTGTTAATGTATGGGAACATTTACAATTTCTGAATAGTTATCTCTGTCTACAAATCGCAATTTGTTTAAGTTTACTTTGATGATATTGTAGTATTATGTAATTACTACTAAGTAATAACATTATATTATGAGAAAAATTGTGAAATTAAGCGGCGGTAGCATCATAGCTGAGGCGTCGGACTTGCGATCAAGTGGTTACGGGTTCAAACGCCGCCCAGTAGGGTAGCCCAGGTAAGGGATTTGAATTTTACGCTGCCAATAAGTATTTGGTCCTACTAACGTAATAGGGGCACTTTATAATTGTAAACACACTATCTGATACATATCAGTCCGATCACTTAATCGCCTATTACTACGCCTACGAGAAGACCTGGCTGTAGTTTTTTTTTATACCATAGGGGGACAGACGAACAGACGGGTCACCTGATGGTAAGTGACACCGCCGTCCATGGACACTTGCAACTCGAGAGTCGCAAGTGCGCTGCCTGCCTTTGAGGGTAATTAGGGATAGGTAATGCAGGGAGCGGAAAGAAGAGAGGAAGGATGAGGAGATGGAAAAAAGGAGAAAGGAGATGAGGGGAGAGAAAAGGGGGGCGGGGGAATTGGGCCTCCGGAAACCTCACTCAATTCGGGGAAATGCAACGCAAGCGTTACTTCACAACCGGTTTTCTGTGAGGCCGTGGTATCGCACCGGTCGAGCCGGCCCATTCGTGCCTAAGCATGACTCTACCACTGAAAAAACTACTATATTCTATATTCTACTACACCGACAACCACAAGACAACTCCCATACACATATCATTGCCATAAGTAGATACTATCATCTGTGGGACACCTTCACTTCCCACTAAATTGATTCTCAAAATAATAAGTCTCATAATAACCAGTACTCATCACCATGAAGTGATATTTTATAAATGACTTACATTATTTTCACATACAATATTTATAATTTATACTCTTTCGTTTATAAATATTGTTTAGTAATTCACTTGACATTTGTTGTTTGGAATAACAAATCAAAATTATATTATTTAATTAATGCACACACATGCACAAACTCTCTCCAATATACATATGTACGTAGTTTTCTCTCTCTTGCAAGTACAAAAATGTAAAGAACCGTAGACTGGCTTTAATAACTCATTTTTATTATGAGGTAATAATAAAACTAAAGGATTCTAGGTATTTTTGAAATATAAGGAGTCGGAGTCAGTCAGACTAAGTCACTCTAGAAGCTGTTCCAATCTTAGATTAAACCGAAAAGAACAGACAAAACTATATGAAAACTTTTTAAAGTAATAAAATATAAAAGATATATATCTACTATTTTTATAACCATCTAGAACAGGTCTTCGGATCCACGTCAGACGTCATGACCCGTCACAATGAAAAACTATGTGAAAATTACTTTTATGGTCAGAGTTAGCTAGCAAGTATTCCCGATTCCTATCGGGGTTTGCGGTATCCCTTAAGTAGGTTCTTCTTCATACCCGTTATCTACCCCAACAGCTTAAGATTATACGTTCATAACTTTATATTTTTTATAAAGTATATATGTATATAAAATGGGCAAGATAAATGGTTCAATTTGTAAAATATCGTGGGAGTCCATTCTCACGAAATTACAAAATATATTCTTTAAGGAGAAACGGATACACAAACCCAAGATCAACAGCTAGAACATACAAAAATATATTCTATAGTAAAGCGTCAAGGATTAAAAAGTCGGTAAATGTAAGTTGGTTAATAGGATGCGTTCGAATGTTGTAAGAACGGTATTGTCTTACGAGAAGAAGATGGTGTCTATGTGAAGTTGTAACTACGTATGACGTACGTATGTGAATTTTTTTCACAAAAGCCCAAGCCTGTCCAACATAATTTTAATAAATTAAAACACACTTTTACATTGCAGTCAAAGTACTTTAAAACCCTCAGAATCACAACATTCATATATGTATTACACTAAAATAAATAGTTCGCAAATTAAACCAAATCGGTCTAAAATGGCTAAAAAACGAAAACTGTATATAATGACATATTAACTGAACTCTTATCTTCATTAGAGAATACCTGAATTTCTTTACCTTGTGGAACCATTTTGCATATTCAGTGAGTTTTTAGCCTATTTGAAAAAATGAGGTTTTTGGTCCCCCTAATAAAATCTTTGACAAAATGAATTGTCTATGACAGAAATAGCTTACCTTGGATGTACTTCTACTTTGAGAACTTCATCACCCACTCTCAGGTTCTCAGGTATCCTGACAAATCTGAGGTATTCACCTACTGGATAGAAATTGCAACCTGTAACAAATGATATAAACAAATTAATAATTTTACAAATTATTACAGCCCTGACTGCTGCCACAGTTAGTGGCTTCGATCTACACACGAGTCAAAACTTTGAGTGATCGACAAATGTTCGTCCCGAGTCTGGATATTCTTTGTATTCGTTATTTCAATCCCCACGCGACACATTAATAATGCCAACTTCAGGAGTTGTCTTTTTTTTTAACGAAGAAATGATAGAATATTTACAACTACAAAAATGATGTGCAGGCAAACAATGTGATTAAGCAGCAATTGTTACCGCGTAGTTCGTTTTCAATTAGCTAGGTGGCACTGAAACATATACATATATGCGAATGTCGCGGCATGTCTAATAGGACTACAACTAAATATAAATCTCAGTGACATGACAATAATGGTTCTCATTAAAGACAATCGGGGCACTAGTACAAGTATTCATTCAGGTTACGACACTGTTCAACACTCGGAGTACATTCAATATGTAGTACGGCTATTGTTGAGCAGGGAAAAACTGTCACTGATAGGTGATCAGTTTATAGTTCACGCTGGTCAAATAGTAATGTATTTCGAAATTACATTTTGAAAGGAAATTGATTCTTAATCTCGTTCAGAAATTAAGGTCTAAATTGACTACATAAGTAATTATGTTAGTTGACATACCGTTGAAGGCCACTTAGTCAAGTGTTATTCAAATTATTTCTCAGCAAATATATATATATATATATATTACTAATGATCTTAGAATAGCTCTGAGATTCTTAGGTCTTGCGATATAATAAATGATTAATAGAAGAATTAATGCATAAAATGTTCTAAAATGTATGAATATGCAATATTGAGCAATACCATTTATAAAAATATAGCTATTTGTCAAGGAGAGGGACAAGGCTTTGAAACTTTACTAAATATTCGTCTGTGGTTTGAAAATATTGTTTAAAATATATAAGTAAATGAAAGTAAGTAAATTCAATGCCATACTACGACGGGCCTGTTGGTCCAATGGTTAGCGACCCTGACTGCTGAACCGGAGGTCGTGGGTTCGATTCCCACACGGGACAGAAATTTGTGAGAGTTACAAACAGTTGTCCCAAGTCTGGATGTTGTTTATGTCCGTTGATTGAATGTTTGTAAAGCTCCCCGTGACACAACCATAATAACTATTCTGGGAGTTCTTTCATAAAAAAAGAAAAGGAAAAAGCTTTAGATGTATGGAAATAAAAAAAAAACAATGTTTATTATTTTAAGAACTTTCATAACTTAATGATGAATTTAGGACTAAGGCGGATTAAAAAAAATTTTTTGTTATTTTTATTTCTAAATGTACGTACGGTAGACTCATATATAAACGAATAATGATTTATCCGAAAGTTTTACTAGATTGCAGTTCTTGCAACATTCTTACATAACTAATATTGACAGTGGTATTTAAAATGATCTTATCTTGTAGATTGTAATGTATTCAGGATTGCGTATTTCGTTAATATCAAGGTATTGCTAAATTGCAAACGCCACTTCCTCTATTTCAATGCTACGAGAGTGTTGCGTTCTGCTCTGCAACAAATTGCATATTGCATCTGTTATGGTATATTTTCCCATTGAAGATTGACAATTTCACAATCTTGACGGCTGAGTGGAAATTGATGGCGTTAGATCCGAGCGTGAAATTTGCAATCTTTTGTCGCATCATTTGGCTTTCAACTGCCTTTTTAAGTTGCAAAAATTTATAAGACGTAAAACTTAAACTGGACGCTTTTAATCAAATATGTGATTTCTATTGTGATTGTTATTATTATTATTATATAAAAAGATTAAATATATACATATATATATAAAAACAAAATATACTGAACCCAACAACAACGACACAGAACCAGAGTACTGACAGCGTTCAAAACTAAACAGAACCACAAATGACTCAGACTATTTCCTTGACATAAGCCTCGCTCGATCTTTAATGGGGCTTCGTTTCTGCTGTCATTCTGGATAGCGAAGAACTGTTTTCATTTGCCCCATACACGACGTCAAACAAGTATAAAGTTTTATCAATTATATACAACTCCAGCACTATCAGAAGCCATGTATGTGATGTGACCCATAACATCCTTGAATGGAAGAAGCAAGAATGAATGAATATAGAGTGAGCCACAACTTTTTCACATTGCTAAAGACAAGCTCAAATATGCAGAGCTGACTGCTAACCTTCATAGACTGGAGCCAAAACCAAAAGAAGGAAATAATTTTCATAAAATATTTTCAGTTTAGTCAAGCTGCTGCTTTTTCATCCTTTCTTAGAGTCCTTTACTTTTAATTCAAAGAGAACATACATATATACCTGTGTATATATCTTATCGATACCTACACACTATACACTCACGAATATATCCCCGAATTCATAAATTTTTGATTACGATAATTCTATTTGAACACAATGTAATTTTGTTCACAAAATAAATAAATAATTATAGATTTAACTACACTATTAAACAATTGTAATACATATTTACTTAAATACACGGTTTTGCTCACGTATGTATTTTTGGGTTACCCCACTAGTTTTGGTCTCGACAGGAGACCTTTCTCAAGGAGTAATAGTAAAGTAAAGGTCTCGGGTCTCCCGTCGAGTCCGAAACTTGTGGGCTACCGAAAATATATACGAATGTGACTCACGTAAATTTTTATTCTAATTGTTGTACAGTAATGCTGATGTAACATTCAGTGAGTCAGTTCAATAACCTCGACTTTCATGCACATACTTTAAATATCTCAAACTTAATTGTTTTCAACTCTCCAGATAAGGTGCATGTAAGCTAGATCTAAACCTGATAATAAAGAGGTCAAAAAGTGTTTTAAATAACAAGAAGAGAGACAAAGAAATACATTTAAATCTGAAATACAATGTAAAGATAGCATCATTCGCAACTAGAAATTAATTACAATTTATATAAATTACAGTTACCTACCCATCTGATGTTAGATAAGCTACACGAAAATTGAATTAACATTTAAAATTGCGACGAAGTATGAAGCATATAATTAATACACAAACTCGTTACTGAAAACGTTAAACTGTGACAAGAGACATTTTAGATTATGTACTTCGATTTTATATAAACAGATACAAACACTCACAGGTGTCGCGGAGAAGTCTTAAATACCTCCTTTTTGCCAACAATAATTTCGTCCCACTTCCGTAATTTTTTTTATTTTTTTTTTTGGAAAAACTAGTAAACTAGTTGTGTGTTTAGATAATATTATTTACTGTAGGTATATGTATATTCATAGGTAGAATATACTAAATGACGTTAAAACTACTCGCAACTGAATTGCCTTTTCTGCTTTATACTTCTGTCTTGCACCAAATCTATCCATTTATAAGCCATTTGTCCATCTACAGGTTGCCTGTAAGAAATCGCTCTTAGTGACGAAGCCGTCCATGGTACATTTCTATACTTACATATACACTATTTTCTATATTTAATTTTATATATTTTTGATCTACAGTAAAGGTTATTCTAATAAATATCAGTTTTTTGAAGTGAAAACTTCTTTTAGCGCATATACGCATATTTTTAGATGAGATAAAATCTATGAACTCGCGACACCGTTACGAGACGCATATGTCCAATCAATGCAATATTAGCACAACTAGTTATAAAAGTACAATTGATGCGGTATTCACGAGATATTTAAATAATTTCGAATCTTTTTAATAAGTAACTTATTAACAAATGAAAAATTTCACCCTACAGAGATGTAGCGTGAAATTTTAAATACTTTTTTCTTGTTTTATTATATAGAATCCGAGTATGATCAACGATTACACTTCTACTATATACAATGTCATGTGGTACAGAAGATACGCGAACTAAACTTACAATGTAGAATATAAAATAAAAAAGATTTCACCAGCATTGAAATAACTAGTAATGTATTCAAAATATTTATACTAAATGTACATACGTACTGTCACGTTTGCATCGCCGAATGGATAGGGAGAGACGTAATGAAGGTCCACATTGGGACGATCACAATTAAGTCCCATTACGTAAGTAATTACGTAGTAACGTATAGGAAAGTTTAAAGTATATTGACAGACATAGGCACAAACAGGATATAAGCAATAGCTCAAACAACTCAGGGTCGCATACCTACAACTCGACCTGGCTGGTGCCGGGTTACGAGCCTTCGAACCTAATATACAAAGTGTGTCTTGTAATTAAGTAAACAAAATCTTCACGAGACCATTGCAACCACCATCACTTTTATGTTTCAGTACTAGAGTAGTATCCAAATGAACCTCATACATTTGTGTACATACATAAATACACACACCAACGCCTATCTTCTCGAAGGGGTAGGCACAGGCGCATCAAACAGCCACATTTTATAGTGTAATAATAGGTACTCTCGGAGTAGGGGGCAAGCTAGTTGCAATCAGCCGGGCACTATTGGTTTGTATATACATTGACTGAAAGATAACATGCCTTAGTCGTCTCTTACGACATCCACGGAAAGAAATGGGATGGCCTCATCGTACTTCACCAAGAACCACATAGAATTTGATTTGTGATAATTTACAAGCTCAAAAGCCTCGTCACGAAATGGGAACCTCAATTTTCAGTAGCACAGTACTAGTATCCGAATGTCAAGAAATAATTCAACTCGTACCAAAAGCCATTGATAATTACAACCTACAGCCCCAAACATCCACGACATTGAGGCACAAGCTAAACACTGTTTTCATTGAGCCGTGTGATCGGGGAGATACCACAGGTTCTCACAAATCATGCCGTGTCGATCCACGCTGATAAAATACCGTACACCATGAGACGGCTAGCGGGGTGCAATTATATACCAAACAATGTGTGGGTTACTATGGAAAGACTTTATGTTTATGATTGTAGTATAACAGAAGTCGGTTAGCGGGCTCTTAGGGCACAATTATCTGCTATATAAATTTCTAACTCACTCGATATAAAAATGACTTATTAGAAAATGTAACATTATAATTAAGATCACCTACTGCTTCTTTTCTCTGCATCTTCGTCATCGTATTAATAATATACAAACTTAGGCTTTAGTAAACTTGTCTCTATATACGATAAAAATTAATGATCTTGTCGAATTCAGGATTAAAACCATTTGTTAATGCTAGATATATCTATTATCTATAGTTCATAACACCTACGAAAACTGAGAAGCTATAATCCAAGGTTCGGCCTTTTAGCTGGTTATAGTCAATTTAAGGTATCAAAGACCTTACTCTACAGTTCGCATATAACATATAGTATAGCTTTATTACACGACTGCCTAAAAAGAAGTAACTAATGTTTTTAAGGTTTGTGTACATATTATGTAAGTATGTGAGTATCTTATTCCACTATAACTTCTAAACAGATTTAGGTGCAGGGGGTATCGTTGAAATCCTGACATAAGCGTAGTGGCATACACTACATTTGTAGTTGTATTTCGTTTAATTAGTTTTTTGGTAGAATAAACGTATTTTTTTTATATTGCTTATATCCTAAGGTAGTGAGAAAGTTAGGGCATTGGTTATTTTAGTTTCGTCTCTTATGGTAACGTTCCTGACTTTATCTTTTAACTTGATTCCTAGTAAACTTATTCTATTCTCCTCTGGGTAGCTTGGATTTTATTTCGGATTTTGTTATCGAAGGTCAAGGTTGATAACCGTAAGTGAGGCATGGCAGTATTCCTGTGTCCATAACTATTTTTTTATAGCGTGTCGGGAGCTGAGATTTGAATATATCTTTGTGTACCCAATACTTCTTCCACGTAACTGCTATTCACCGGTTTACTTCCTCTGTATTTCTATCTTTGTTGAAAGATATCTGCTTTCCTAGGTAGACATAGTTTTAACCAACTCGAGAGAGTTATTATTTATCATGATGGGTGTCCTGTGCTGATTAGTCATTACCTTGGTTTTATCTGAGTTCATTTCTAGACCTAGTCTTGTACTACCTTGATTTAAGTCGTCACTGTCGTCGTCATGTAATTTAGTTGTTGGGGGGTTTCCGAGAATAAAGTGATATCGTCGGCGAATCTGAGGTGACTTAGATAATGTCCATTTATGTTGATACCTCGCTTAGACCATGTCAAGTTTACCATCATATGTTGCAAGACGGCTATGAACAATTTTGGGGAAAGCGGTCACCCTGTCTAACGCCTTTGTTTATACTGATATTTTCGCCTGTTCTCTCTAATTTGACTGGGCAGGGCGAGCCTAGATATAATGACGACAGATGGACTATCAAATTAGTAAAATGGTCTGAACCACAAGGTACCAGGAAGAGAGGCCGGCCAAGTGGCAGGTGGGCAGGCAAGATGCTGTCAACAGCAGGTTCAAATTGACTAACTACAGCTAGAGATAAAAAAAAATGGAAGTCCTTGGAGGAGGCTTTTACCCGAAGGGGGTCTATACAAAACATTATCTATTTAAATGTATTTATTTAAATTATAAATTATTTATCATTGTTATTATTATCAAATCATTATTTTGCTATGTATCATTATTAAATTATAACTATCTAAATTAATTTAAATCAAATTTATTAATCAATGTTATATTAATCTTAAGAGCTTTATTATTATTATTATATGCTAAGGTTCGCAGTGTGAAGTTAAATCTAGAATAGTAAAGTATAATAATTGGTTTGTTTAACCTCGCTAATCTCTGAAACTTTCAGACGGATTTGATTCAAAAAGTCAACTGTGAACGTCCCTAGTTACCTAAAATTTTCATGAAAAGCTTAATTTTATTTGTCTAGATAGGTGTATGTTACATTATTTTCAGACATCTCAAACATCGCCATCTGATCCCAAACTAAATAGAGCTTGTACTATGGTTACCAAACTGCTGATATACATAAAGATCTAAATAAACACATATTATAGATAAATTACACAAAACAAATACTTATGCTCATTATACAATTATTTTTCCTGGGTGGGAATCGAACCCAAAATCCCTAGCGTAGTAGTCAGGTTCACTAACCAATAGACCAATACGCCAGTTAGATATACTATATCAATTAAATTTAATTAATGGAACATTTTATTTCAACTGAGTTAGTGAATGGTCTCAAGTTTATTGGATAATTTATGTTTACAAGAGAACCGTAGGTAATAGTTTGCAATATAATAAATTGATTGCACTCCAATTACCTCTATGATTAAACGCGCTTGTTTAGTTTTAGTATATTTGAGACTATATTCTGTACTTCACTAAACAATAATTAGCTGTACAAAAACTTTGTCATTTTTCTATATCTAATTCATTCAAAACGAAATATACATACAATTACGCCTATATTCAGGACATAATGTGAAGCACAGGCGTATTAAACACCTACATTTTGGGGACTACAAATTATTTAACGGAAGAAAAATATAAACAAAGAGGGCTTCGGCTTCCAGACAACAAGTGCAGTCAAAGTTACACACGTATGCGACTCTGACCTGCTGACGCTATTACTTACATTCTTCAAAACATCCATAAAATTAATATCCCCTTTTTAACCAGCTCCCAAAGACCTCAAAATATTTTGATCTGCAATTCCCAAAGCTCCGCAGTTGAGAGGATCTAAATTATAGTTAGCAAAATGTAATTTTTTATTTATTTCTTTTACATATGTATGTACAAACATTAATCATTCAAATCCCTGTAAATATAATATCACTATTTCAACAAATCTATAAACATCTACACAATACAGAGTAAGTGCTCTCTGTGAATTCACTCATCCAACACGAAAGTACATTACATTTTTTTTTTTGACAATGCATTGTGCGCGCCCGTGGGCAAACTTGAACCATCTACAAAACGGCGGGGTTGTGTACCATCCCTCGCAGAACTTTTAATACATAGGTGGACAGAGCCATCTTCTCCCTTGGATCCTATGGTAGCCAATCATACCCAAAACAAATAGCGTAGGGTACAGCAATGGCAAATAGTTGTTGTATAATAAGTCCCTGTGCACCCCGGCAGGCTTGGTCGCCTATTGAACAACAGATAACCCCGCTGTGGTGTAACTTCACTATTCAAAGTGAGTCCATATCAACATATCTATATGCAAGCTAGTACCCGGTCTCGACTTCTAAAAGGAGGAGGTTCTATCTATTAAGTAAAATTTCTTTACATGTGTTTTGTAACGTTCGGTATTCCATAATTTTTGTCATTCATCAACTAATTTGGAAAAATCGGAAGAGAATGCTTTCCATTTGGTTCCAATAAAGGTTTAAGTTTAATGATAAAAAATGCAGTTTCAAACGATTTTTTTTATAATAATGCACCATGCATTGAGTTTATATACTTTTTTTTAAAGATAGGTAGGAAGTGACCAGTTGCATGGTTTTCAGTAGCTGTGCTATTATAAAGTATACTTTAACTTTGCGCCTGGTTGACCGCAATATTCTTGGCCCCTATTACGATAGTAGGATTTATTCTAAACAGCAAAATGTGTTTGTTTCAAACACCTCGACCTACCCTTTCGAGAATACAATCGTTAGCGTATATATGTATTATTTACTACACTCTACATATTTATTTATAATGTTTAACATCAGGTACGTACTGACCTATTAATGGAGGTAAAAATCTAACAATAACACGAAGTTCTCGATTCCGATCTGAATATGAATTGTGGGAGACTAGTTATGACTGAATAGTTACTGGTGAAGGTACAGATAGCGAAAAAAGTTGTACATTACACCTATCGTTTTATAGACAGATGCAATTAATATCTTTCCCTGTGCTCCAATAACCTAAGAATATTAATATTTTTGATCACAAAATCGAGAAGACGATTTACCTAAACAAAAATTCATATTTTTTTAAACATCGTCTGATTGATATAGGTCATATTTTTTAATGTAATAATATGGCGCCCATATTTATATTATAGAACTAGTTTATTTGGCAGTGTAGTTTTCAAATTAGTTTTTTAAATCAGTTACTAGATTACTTACTTTTTTGTCATAAGACTAAATTTAAGTTTATTCTAATATTTTTTAAAAGTCATTCATCCTTTTTTCTGCTGACTGTACTACACACTTAGCTAGAAGGCTGCGGAACATCACATTAAAGTACTTCCTGTTACTCATTGTGTAGAGTAAACTAAGCTAAAGTAATGGTATAAAATAGCGGGTGCCGGTGCTAAAGTTCCTTTGAAGGCTGATTGATCAGAATTGTTTATCAGCTGTAGTTAATCTTATCTTTGAATTTTTTCGGAAAATCTTAGTAATGGTGTATAGTTTTGATGTAACTTATCTACAGTAAATATACGAGTTATATATTTTGGAAGGATAATAGCGTAATCTTTTTGGTATGGATTTGAATCGTCATGAAATAAAAAATGTTTATAGAACACTGACTGGTAATCAAGACGCAAAATATTACTAGAAGACAAGATTCAGATCTAGAAAAAGTTAAGACACTATTTCAATAGTTATATAGATTCTAGAGTAGAGAGTAGCCTTTACTGCTGAGCCAGACGTCGTGATTTCGATTTTCAACAAAAATTGGTGTGATCCACAAATAAATGACCCGAGTGGGTGTTCTTTGTATCAATTGCTTGTATGTTTGTAAAATTAACCGCGACACAAGAGTAATTCCTAGTGCGGTAGTTGTATATTCAAAAGAAATAATAAAAGAATCAAAGAGATTTTGTGATTCAGATCTTTTAATAGTTGGATATATAAAGTCATTAGTTTAAGAAAAATATGTCTTAGCATCAGCCTTATAACGCACGTTGATAAAATATTTTAATAAATCCCGTAAGGACATATCCACAAAAACCTCGTAAGTGAGAATTCAGCTTTTCTAACTATTATTTTAAGCCATTTTATTTTACTAGTAGTTTTTGATATGAAATTCTCTAACGGTTTAACAATAACAAAAGCCGTGAACAAATGATCGCATGTAACTCAAAATTCTTTACGGATAATAAAAACAGAATACTCGAGTTTTACATGTAACGATGTTATCTGCATTTATATAATAAAGCATGAGTTACTTATAAAAACAAAGATTGGAGGTCAATGTACGATCTGAGTTCGTTTATAGTTACCGCGCACAAAGGTATTAGAACGTGGCAAAAATTAAAAAAGGCACACAGTATTTCAGTAGTAAAGTTAAATGTCATAAAATGCCTAACTACTCTCTACAACTACTCTTAGCGATAAGGCCGCCTATTATTGTTATTAATTTAATATTTTAGGCAGTATCTTGCAAACGATAAATATTATTATATCGTTTAAAGTAATTGCAACAATACCAACAGATTATTCGAAAAAGCGCTTACCCAAAATTGCCATCGAAAATTCTTAAATCGATAATTCAGCAGGATTTAGAGAGAAAAATATACACACACATTTTGTAGAGAAATACCCAGGAAATAATCCTTTTCAATGGTAATAATAACTTCAGACACATCACAATTGGCCGTCTAATCCCAAACTAAGCAGAGCTTTTACTGTGGTAACCAAACTTCTGATAAACATGTTTATATATTTCTAAATATCCGATCTAAGGTTTCTTGTAACAGGGAGAATATATTACTTGTACTCTCGTTGACTGTACTAAATGCTTAAGTTATCAGTAAGTTCATATTGTTCGTAAACGAACTGACTGTGGTTCAATCGAGCTATATCTTGATCACAAACATATATACATTCTGAAGCGAATTTACTAATATACGACAATTCTTGAAGCCTACATACTCGATATCAATCTAAGTCTTAAAGAGGTACGAGGTAAAGACGTATGTATTTATCTGCGTAAGGAGATCCGTGACAGACGGTCACGCCGTCAGACACGAAGTATGCGTGTGCCATGCAATATTTATCATAAAGTAAATGTTTGCGTGTACTCATTAATAATACGATTATCTAATCATATGTAATACTGTGATCATTATGTGAAAAAATTTGCATGTTATTATTACTGTCTAACTGTAACCATTTTACGTAAAAAATGTAGGTCGACTGACTTCTGTTACGTTTTACTAATTAGTCAATAACTTGTGTTATGAGTGGGTTTAATTTTAAAATTTCATAAAAAAATAATTAATTATTTGCTGATTTCAAATGGGTACAGGGCTCGCACCGCCCCGTTACAGACAATTCGACATATAGGTATGCGACCCTATCGTCCACAAGTTATTATTATACTTACATTTTCATATCCAACCATACAACCTAATACCTAAACATGGCTCTACCATATAAGAATATCTCTGAAGGGTTAGGTCGAGCTGTTTTAAACACTCACATTTCGCCAGTTACAATTTAGTCCAAAACTCTTTTGCATATATTATGTGAAACTTTCATAAAATTAATTTAAAGTTAAATTTCAAATTCAAATTAATTCCTTTTCTTAAATTATTAAATATGAATTATTTAACATATATGTATATAAATATTATATCACATTAATTATTATATACAAAATATTTGTTTGTTTATAATCGATAAACATTGAACAATGGCAAAGATTACACTACAATACATTAGTTACTTTTTAAGAAAGAATATGTTTTTATGTATGTACGTATGTATGTAAGTCTGTACATATGTATGATGGCTTTAAGCAACTATACTATTACATCAACTTAATATAAACATCTGTGTGATAAACGATATAACTAGTTGTTCTTACACTCTAGTAAATAAAATTGTAATATTTACTAAAATATTCAAAAGTCAAGTAAGCAATAACTAAAATACAAATATGTCTACAGGTTTAAAATAAGTATCCTCACTACAATGTCATCGTTTCTCTAGAAAATCTATCATTATACATCCATAGATAGATTTATCTAGATGTCCGACATTACAAAAGAGGTCTATAATAATCTATGAAAGTAAAGACTTTGTTTATAACAGGACTTATTCAGGTCACTAACGGACGGTTAAGGGTGGCTCTCTTTCATTTATCAATGTTTTATCTCACTGATTGCATCTAGCCGGGAGTCGTTAAGTTAAGACTACACAACAAGATGGGCTTTAAATGTAGGTTTAGTAGCTCGTTTCCAAGTAGAAACCGTTTTCAAGTCAACAAAGACTTTATTGGCCTTTCATGGGTGAAACAACGTATTTATATTCCAAAAGATTCAGTATGGTTAATGCGCGTTCCTGCCCAGAACGGCCAATGTGAACATGTTCTCTAATCTATTCAACTTTGTGACCGTGTAGTCTTATTGTCTAGAAAATAAAAAATATTATAACACTATGTTTTTTTTTTCATACATATATAATCCATCATGCAGAGTGGAGTCATTATGGTAATGACTCCACTCTGCATGATGAAAAGCAATAAGAGGAGACTGAGAGTAGTGGTTACTATCCTCATTGCAAGTGTAGTCAATATTAGTTCCGCAAAAGTCACCTAGTGAGATTAATTTTCACGCCCTTGTTAAAAGAACCCCTGATCAAAGTGGGAGGGAAATACGTGGTACTGAATTCCAGGCTTTACCCGATCGGTACAGGAAGGAAGAGCTGAACAGTTTAGTTCGAGATCGTATGTTTTTCATTATCAAACGGTGACTCCTCTGGCCAGCACGTGTTGTCGTTTAGAGAATGGTAGAAGGTGGGACCAATTGCAAGAGCTCGTCAGAACACTCTCCGTGATGTATGCGATAGAGGACTGCCATAGGAACTTATAATTAATTTATAAAAATAATAACAATTATAAACATCTTTATTGTACACCAGATCATTAGTACTATTTATAACTTAAAGTTGTAAGTGAATACTACAATTGGCGGCCTTATCACGTATAGGCATATTTTTACAGGCGACCATGGGACGGAAAAAAAAAACGTGATTAAAAGAAATTATTGAGCAGCTTCTGGTGTACTATAAATAAGAAAAGAAGAAGTAATAAAATAAATTAAATATTATATTTATAGTATCTAGGATATCGTATATTTAGGTCTCAAAACAGCACTTTTGTAACAGCAGTACTTTTTTGAGTATTTATATCGTTAACAACTTGTATGCACAGCAAAAGAACCAATAAATAAACAATCTCACAAAGTTTATCTTAATGTTGTATTTCAATACACGTGTTTAACCTCTATCTCCCATAAAGTTAGAAGAAGGTTACTGTGACAAAGCTTTTTAGATAATAAACTCAATAATTATTTCACTTGCGCACAATGTGGTGTTTGCGATCGTTTAAGCTTCATTTTTACGAAACTCACTACAGTCTCCTAGAAAGAAAGCAACTGTTGATGACGTAGACACTTTTAGCGACATTTATTATTATGTACTAGTTTTGAAAGTGACATTGTGTGACTAGCAGTCAAATAAATTAAATAAATTATGTACACACATACACTCATGCTTGTATCAAATAAATCCATTGCATCTGTCCATCCAAAAGTTGTCTGTAAGAGATCGCAACTAGCGATAAGACCTCCGTTTGTACCGTGATATGTTTGTCTGAAATATTGAAATATTGTGAACTATCCCTAATGATGTACAATAAAGAGTATTGTATTGTATTGTAATAAGTATTAATATTACATTTTTTTTATAAATATTTCAACAGTATGGCGGCTATAGCCTGTAACGTACATAAACAAATTTTATTCCATATTGTTTTTTTAATTTACAATAATAATTAATTCCATTAGGTTAATATAAATTTAATAAAAGTTTTAGGAGAAAGTCCGTCATATTAGCTAGCTACAAATATAAAGAATACCTTGAAAGCTTTTAACTATATTCTGAAAGACGGATTGAACTGTAACGAATAGGAAACAATGTTTAACATTTTAAGCAATACTACAGACTATTTCAAGTCCCGTGATCTAAATTAATAAAACGATGGGTGATTACTCACGCTAGTTAACCGTAAAATCACATTTAAATTTTTCAATAATAGTAGAAACCTTTGGATGTTAAGTAAGATTCCTTACACGGTTGATTAAAAGTAGATTAAAATATAATCCGGACTCTTTTACTATTGTATCTAGACTGTCGGTAGGAACAATCCAAATAAAAGTAGTTATTTTAAAAAGAGTTATGTTGCTAAATACATTAATTATCAATGGCAGTAAGATTATTGTGTTCTGTGACGAAACACCGTGTTGATTAGTTCGCTCAAGCGAGGTGATAACCCATGAAACAAAAAAAAAGATTATCGCAAATAAAATACAATATTCTATACTGTAAAAGAGCACCAAGGCCATGAACTTCAATAATGTAGCGGTAATTGTTTTTTTTTTATATATTATTAAGAAGACAATGGCACAGATCAGACTTATCTCTTGGAAATTTGGTAGTTACATTTATTCGTAATTTGAATTACAAAGAAACAGTAATATTATTTAACAGCAAAATTTAACCTACCGTCTCGTATAACTCATTTGACTTCAATACTCGATGCACTCCAGTGTGGTTGGGACGTGGGGCCCATTGAGGCATCAATCACGTTGCCATGCACTCGTAAATTTACTTCTACCCTCACAAGTATACAACTTAAAAGCTCTACGACTGACTTGTGTGAAGGCTTTGTTTTTCTAGTGTTTGGTTGTGGTCTAGGAATGATTCCTGTGTCGCGGGGGACTTTACAAACATACAAATAACGAGCACAATAAGATTTCAACTATTCTAAAGTTATCAGCTGTTTGCCACCCATTTGAAATAAGGGGAAAAGGGAAGGGACGGACGGGTCCAGCTTGTTTATTGGAAGCACGGTTAGTACACCATAAAAACTGTAAGCTCCCTGTTTATTTTAAATTATCCGATTCGTTACAAATTAGTTTCCTTCTGAACTTTATACTTCTTTATTCTCGACTTTTGGTTCTCGAAAATGGTTTTGTATATCTGGCCGCAATATACATATAACTATCTAATCATATAAATACGGTACATTTTATTTATCATTTCGTTAGTTGTAACTTGAGAATTTTATACTTGGCTGAAAAATGTATTGCTGTTAAAGTTGATTTCAGTAACAGAGAGAGAGAAAAGTAATTTCTTGACATTTAAAACACAAATATGACTTTTATTTTAATGAAATTGAACTTTCAAGTTGAACAAAGGGAAAAACTAAAATAATTTCTTACGGTTTTGATATTGTTTTTGTTAATACTCTTAAGCCATTTGCAACATATGTACATGTGTAAGTGTTTTCAGTCTAATATTATAAAATCATTTAGTAAATAAATTTAAGTATTGATTCACGAACGATTTCATTTCTTATGGACATTTTAGACGGTTTTGGATACACACACACACACACCGAAACTCGTTTGACTTCATCAAAATCCTATGTTTAAATAAATCATCAGAGAGATTATTGTTTGTCCATATCTCCTTGCAATAAAGCCGCACTAAAATAAAAAATTGTTTTGTTTTTAGTTGCCACAGCATAGTGGCGATAATATCCACAATTATTAAACCAGTAAATCAATAATAAAATGTATCTAGTACTATGTTATTGATCTACTAGCACACTTCTTTTACTTTACTTTTAATAAGATCCGTAGTTCGTCAGTTCAGTCATTATTTATGTTTTAACAGACATTTTATAACACCGCTTTCATTTTCTAGCACTAATTTGAATGTTATTTATGTGTATTATATATACTTAATTATATTGTTTATTGTATATAAAATGTGCAGGTCTACTCTTCACATACATACGTACACAGACAAAGCACGGTATTTTTTTTTTCGTTTCCTTTATTTGGGTAAATTAATAATAACACAATACAGGGCTTGTAATTTTGATCAATAAAATCATTATATACAACAAGTAACTAATGGTCACCGCCTTATTAATTTGTAGTAAAGCTATCTATCTAAACTACGACTCAATGCTAAGAGTACCTTTAAGCGTTAGAAAGAGGCTAGAATGTTATAAACAAGAACAAATACACCAGAAGAAATTCCACAAGAAACATGCAGTTTAAAGCTATAAGTACTTCAAGACACTGCAGGCAGTGAGCAGAAAACCCATGCACACTGCATGGTTGATCGAACAGAGGTCGTTGCCTGCGACAAAAAACTGAGGAGTAATGTATAAAGCACACAGACTATGAACTTTTACTTTACCTTTACCTGTATTAACACATATGAACAGCTGATAGAGGAAAAAAAGTGCTAGGGTGTCCGCATTCCCTGTTAGATTGACTGTTTTTGCGTGCCTTTGAACTGCCGTAGAATATGATGTTTTGATTATAAAGGGCAGGAATCGAATATCTAAATAGTTTGTTGAGTCTTTTGGTTCATTTGTTTTACTACTTGTACATACTTTTGATACTTCAATTTATAACTATAGATACCTATAACATCCAGCCAGAGATCGTAGGTTCAATTCCCACACTTCAAAAAAATATGTGATGAAGTTGTTGAGCTGTTTGTCAAGTTCTCCGCGATACAGGAATTATTCTTAGTAATGGAGTTGTTTCCTCAAACAAAAACATTTAAATTATAAAAGTTATTAGATATGTAAGTCTAATGAAGTTAAAAATAAAAATAAGTCAAAAAAAAAACACACAAATGAATATTACTTTAATTGTTGACCCCCCCTCTATTACAGTTGTTACACAAGATTGCATAAAGACATAACTTTTCCTAAAAATTATTCATCGAAAACAAAGAAAGCACAACATGCGTCCAAATTAGTAGAAAGGTTAAGTTACTTTACGTAACATAACTTAATGTTATTTTCACTTAATAGATGTTATTATTTAAATTTCCTCTTTTCCGATATATTAATCATTTATGTATATAATATACATAAATTATTAATATAATAGATAAATTTAATATAATCTTTAAATATACATAGATCATAATTATCTATGTATATTTAAAGTTTTAGGCATGTTCAAATAAATACATATGACGTTAATAAGCGGTTTATTATTTTTTTTATGATTGATTGAATACTTAAGTTGTGTACCTAACAAGGTTATTGGTATAAATATGGTATACATATTTATAAATTTTAATATACCCATATGTACATACACTCACACCTGAATCCCTGAAGGGCTAGGCTAGAGATGTCTTAAACACTCACATCTTTCCGATTCGATTTTTTCTTACTAATGTAATAACGGGTAATAATTCTTTTGCTGTCAACCGATCACTTCAGGAATTAAAATCTTAAGGGAAAGTTATTAATACGAGAAATTACAGCATGTCGAACTTAGACGGGTACTGAGGAAAATGTTTAAAGACACCCTTATAAGCATCTACAGTCTTCCATTATCTGCATTCAACGCTTGTTTTTTGTACTTTCAGAATATGAAATATTCGTTCACGATTTCTTACAAGGTCAATGCCCAATCGTGATCTTCACCAGATGTTAGTTAACCAAAGTTTATAAAAACCAGTGATTAGAAATTTAAATGCTATCGTATACTAACGAATGCCTATGACGAGATCATCAAAATAGTTTCGAATTCACTATAATAATAGCCACGAGAAAGTTTGTGAAGCCTTACTGTACAGCGAAACGGATTTGTAAATAATTGATTGGATGTTTAACTTTTTAAGTAATATTAGTAACATGTATGACTAACAATATAATCAGAGATGAAATGCCGCATAAGTTATAAACGTCATTTATTTTTTTGGTATCTAGCGTTTTTCTATTTATCTAAATGCCTTTACTAAAACATACTAACAACGGACACAAAGAACACCTTTTTTTTATGTGTGTGTGGAAACCTCCACGGGTCATCACCTCAACGGGGCCTAACGGTAAGATGATTTGTCGGACTCGAACCGACTAAAACCACACAGTGTTCCGACATGGAGTCTTCTGGCCGGGGCATCAGGTGTACCCTAGACAGGAAATCCCTGTGAACACTGACAGACTTGGTCGCTTGGTATGATCCAAGCTCTGATTTAAAGAAGCGCAGAATACGCCGCGCCACCGTCTCGGGTCTGCTTCTGCTAGGACGACGAAGAGGGCTCATGGTGGCCCGGAGATGATTTGCACCTTGAAGCTGATCTGAAGATGTAGTTAGTCAATAAGTACTAGTTCTTTTCTCGTGATTGGGTTCAAGAAGCTAAGAGTCTTATATAGAAACTCTTCAGTGGTTACTAATAAAAACCCTGTTTCATGTACTTACACTTGGTAAAGAAGCGTGTTTTAGTTCGTTTTTAAAACAGCAACAAACATCATCTGAGTTCCAATGTCTTGAATTTGTTACCTATTGTGTTATTATTTTCTTTTCACCTGTTTTCTTTTGTCTTTTGGTCTTAGAGATCAGTTTTGAAATGTAATGATTTAGGTTCAACGTTATACTTCTTTCAAGATTGATTAACCTAAATTGCTGTTAATAAAACAATTAAATGTAGTAATTTAATACATTAACAAGTTATGTCATCTTTGTAATGAATTTAGGCGTATCTACATCCGCTGTTAAAAATGTGGGCGACAGGAACAGATTATCTCAATTAACTACAAACCTGTCTGTTACATAAAAATATTGTTACCTGATATGCTGCCTCTTTCAAGTACAGAAAGGAGTAATCAAGCCACTTGATAAAACATTCTACATGTTGAAACGAAATAACACTAACATAAAACATTATACACGAACAACAGACGACACAAGAAACTTTCAATGTTCTGTGACTACGTCATACCATTTTCGCTACTCATCGATGTGAACTTACAATAACTGAGCATAGCTTGTATTGATGGACTCTAGTACATGATATACATTTTTGTACATTTAGGTATTATACTAAGAAAGTACATACATATGAACATGTCTAAAGAGCGGGGAATCGAATCCGTGACCCCAAACGTTGGGAATGCGCTACCACAGCTCTATGGAGTTCGTCAAACTATCTTATTACATACATACTCTCACTCCTGTATCCCTGAAGGGGTAAGCAGAGTTATATTAACACCTACACTTTGTAAATTATAACTTGATTACCTTTACGTAACAAGGACAAGCCTATACTTCTTTAATAATTTCTTATAGTAGTAATACACACATATTACATCACTCTCTTTTATTATCTAATAGAAAACTTAATATGGGTTACATAAGAAGTTTATTTTAATAAGCCCTTAATAATTTTATACCAGTTTAAATATTTGAATAAAAAAAAAGTAAAAGCATATCTCCATGACAGTGGCTTCTAAAGTGTTGGTAAGGTCAACGCCTCAAGATGAGATACCTGACCTATGGTTTCGATTTCTACCGGAACCCGTTATTTCACTGTATCAAGGCTTGATTACTTTTCATTTCTTAGAGTTTCTTGACTGTCGGTTAAGTTATAGTTTATGATATTACAAGTACGGTTATTTTGAACGAGGAAATGAATGAAGGATTTGCTACAACATGATAATTATCATTTATGAGTTTCTTGTGGTGTTATTTATGTGTCTTTCTGTGTGGTATAAACTCATGTAAAACACACACTGCACGCGTAGTTTCCATTGTAAATTATCATAACTATAATAACTATAGTGTACATGTGATTGAAAGTTTTTTCAATTAAAGAAATAAGTTAATGATATTGAAATTCAAAACTAAGACTAAAATGAGTTAATTAACTTTAAAGAAATGCGATTATCAAATTTATATACTATGTAAATTGTTATAAGCTGCTTTGTCATCCCTCAAATTTCCACTTTAGTTAAATAGTTGAGGTTTTTGAATAATTTTTTGAAATTTAAACTGGACCGACCGATTAATCAAAGTATGTATATGGGAAATCGATCGATAAATGACGAAGATATTTAATAATGCTGCAATATAAACTGGTATACAATAGTACTCATAATGAAACACTTACATTCATATTGTTGTTTATAAATCACACTATTTCACATTTTGCCCACATAATTCATAAAAGCTTCTTCATTCACCGTCCAAGCGGTATTTGAGTTATTTCTAAAACTTTTATTATATAATGAGGGATATTAAGACTCGTTAAATAAACTACATACATATTTATATCTGGGAAAAGAAACGAAAGCGGTGAAGCAATATCAAGCTGGTTTCACGTTTGTTACGCTTGTATTTAAATGTCTAAGGTTGTCATAACTATTTACTTCTCTATACTAGGAATGTGTCATTTTTTAGCTATGAGCTATAATCCTGGAATCTTCAAGAGTAAAGTGGATAGGTTTCTCTTTAATAGGTTTATACCATATTCATCTCTCTCTCCACATCAGGTACGGGACAACGGGAAGAGATGAGTTAAAAACAAAAAATATTGTAATATTCTTTTGATTTTCATATTGAGCGACGATAGATTATTTACGAAATTCTTCGTCTTTTTATCGCTAGATAGAATACAATATAATATAAAAAGAGGAAGGGAAAGAGCAAAAGGGGAGTTATAATTGAATATCTTTATGGTCAATTATTTGTGACAGTTATTTTAAATCCTGAGCTGGTAAAAAGCTGTCTTACAGGAGTTACATGATCATAGCTAGTGTTGCTTGTATGTATCATATTTTTGTAACTCCCTACAGCCTAGAGGATTAGATGGATTACTATGCAAGGTGTAATTTAAATTCGCCTTAAGAGTGAGAATGATGTAGGGCGTAGGTGCTTAAGGTACATTTTGGGATAACGTGTGATAAAAAGTGGAATGTATGTAGATGCCGCTATTATGTCTTTAGAGTTACACATAAAGTTAGTCAACAATTATATAAAGTTGGTAAGCGTTAAATGTTTAGTGCTTCATAATGAAAACAAATACAGTAATATTTTAAGGGTGTACTTAAAATTTTACAATTATGTCGTTTATAACTTTTGACTCCGCTATTTAAAAAAATCGTTTGCATAACAATTTGCAGTTTCTGACAAGAGGTTTTTTTTTTTATTTTAACCGTGGACAGACGAACAGACGGGTCGTCTGATGGTAAGTGACAACCGACGTCCAAGGACACCTGCAACTCGATCATCTGCACCTGGCCGTTCTTGAGGGTGATGAGGGATTATGGTGAGAAGAAAGAGAGAGGGTGAGGAGATGGGAAAATAGGCTTGGGTCAAGGGAGAAGAAAAAGGAAAGGGAGCCAACCCATTGGTGCCTAAGCATGGATCTACGACGAAAAGCTAGGTTTGCTACATTCCTTTTTAATGGTCCCCCGTCGGGTCCGGAACTAGTTGGATACCCGGAATACCAGAGTACAACCGTAAGTTTCTTAATAAATATGTCATAATTGTAGTTCTTCTTCTAAATCGTAATTTTACTTATGTTTTAGGAAAAGGTAAAACAGTACACACGATATAAGAAACTTACTTTATATGATTGATTTAGATTGGATATTTTCAAGAATAGTTCGTACACCTATTTCAGTTGCCCAGTTTTACTTTCTCATTAATATTTTCTTGATAAATATTTATAGACAATCATACAACATGTTGGCTTTCTAAGAATGTTTTATTACGATGTATGTCTCTATAAAGAAAAGTCAATTATGTGTCAACTCAGCGTGAATGAAACTACGTTTATTATTGTATAAATTACTAACGACTACTGCTAAAAAGCTTTATCATACATACTTTATATACTAGCAATCCCGACCATAAACCAAAGTGTGTCATCCTGGCGCTGTATGACTACTAATATACTATCTGATAGATAACAGTCTTCCTTTAGTCGTCTTGTATGACATCCACGGGTGAATGAGCTTTGGATATTGTTGTGGAGTTGAAATGAGAGTGGGCTGTACTTAATGCTTTTATTTTGACTTCCCACAAAGCTATCAATAAATATAAACTATCAACTATCACCCCACAGCGACTCCCGCCGCGCCTTCCACTCCGTCGCTTATTGCCCACGCAAGAGGCGCGTGGACAACGGGAAGAGATGGATTGGCCCTCTGCTACTCCATCCAGAACCACAAAGGATGTAAGTAAGTTACCTATATTGTTGAGACATATAGCCTTGTGCCTAGACTTTTATGGCTTATGAATGATGACTTATTGTAAATGATAAATAGTTATTAACAGCATTCACAGTGCACGACATAGTATGACTTTTATAAACAAATTAATGCTACCTTGGGTTACATTACATACCCTAATTATTAATACATGTTACTAAAAAAATATATATTATCGCTTTTTAAAAAACATATATGTATTCTGTATATAAAATATATATTTTGCCAGTTTCCGACACTGTAGCTCTTTGAAGATTTTTAAAACCGATGCACTAGTTCTTGGAGTCTATTCATTACAAACATACACAATATTTTTCTTCACTATAATAGTGTACAAGAGTAACGTGTACGCTTTCTAATCCCTCATTATGTCTGTTATCGGCTCAGACGCTCTTAAAAATGGTTTGCCACCTTGGTAATAAAATATATTACTTCATGCTAAGATTTGAAATAATGCTTATACACAACGTATATATTATGGTGTTTACTTAAATGAGTTAAATTGCAAATTAAAAAATCTATAAGTGTTAGTAAATCATTTCGGAGTTCAGCGGAGATTTAAAAGATTAACAATATACAACAATTATAACTAAATATCTAAAGCCTCTTCATACTTCCCGAGGTAATGACTCCACAAAACAAACGTAAAGTAATTGAATGAAAACGGGACAATATAAAACTAGATGCCATTTCTTTATTGTTCTGTCTAAGTAAGCCATGTCCCACGAACTGGAAACTACGACATACATGAACTTCATTACGCTTTTATGTCACCTACACAAAATGCATTTTTGCTTGACTATTGAGCATTGATTAACGTTGTTGTCTGACAATAATATTTGCAGGTAATGTGGTTTTTATGTTATTACAATAAGATTCAAATTTGTTAGTGATGGGTTCAATGGTAAAGTAGCAGACTCATAGCCCACTTTTGTTTGGCTTATGCTGTAATGGCGATGACACGCTACCTCCTTTCTTTGCTAATTAATTTGCTCAGCTTAGAGAAATCCATGGGAGTTACAAGATTTATATTTTTATGATTGATGGTGAGCACTTTTATGGTATAGTCAAGGAAATAACTATTTAAGTGTTTGTGGGGATTACTGAAGTATTGTTTAGGACAAGTTTGCAGTTACGTTTATGGTATGGGGGTAAACAAATAGACGAGTTACATGATGGTAAGTAACTGCTACTCCTCATGGACACCTGCAACTTAAAAGTCTCAAGTACGAGGAGAGGGAAGAGGGGCAAGGAAGGAGATATTTTAGATATCTCGCTAATTTACCACCACCTATGTAACTAGCATATACTATACTATATCACAGTACTGGGCAAGAAACAATGCACATCGACTTCTAGAAAGAGACAATCGGCTAATTTCGGCTTTGAAGAGCGTTGTCCCTTTCGCACGAAATACTCAAAGTCCGGATTTGTCGAATGAAGTACTGTGGTTTATTTGTACCCGAAGTAAAAACCTATCAAAGACAAATCAAACGTTAACAGTCCTAGCATTGATTTAGGAATATATAATATTTACACATCTGATTCATTAGAGTTATATTTTCACGTTTTATATTATTCATACGTATATGGAGATATATGTGTATATACATATATGTATATACACGTATATTTTTTAATTATCGTAAGAATTAGAGTTTCTTTATTTCACCATATTTTTTGATTTAGCTGTATGTATAGGAAGGATCCTTAGCCATCCAAGGGACATCACAAGTCGTCTTTAGATAAACTAACTAGTAATACAAAAAAAAAAACTGTTCCACTAAGTTTGACATTGGGTAGGTATTTCATAACTTTAGAATAACTCTTACACAAGGGCCACACAGAGAAAACACATAATGACCAGGTGATGAAATGAGGCTTATATACTTTTGAACATCGTCACAAAAAAGGGATTAAAGTATTTGAAGTATTACCTAAGAGAGCATCAATGTACTCATTTCCTATTTGTATTTACACAAATACTATCTCTTTTAAGGCATGAGTGATAAACATGTAATGTAACTAATTAGAAAAAAACCTTCGAGACAGTATGGACTAATTGGACACTATGCTCAACATTGCCATTGCCGACGGCCTGCACATATTCTATATACATACAGTGCCGTAAATTGCCTTTTCTCCCTGCGCGAGCTTCTATAACTGCGCCCTTGTTTTTTTTAGATATAATAGGTACCCTAGCTAGAGCAATGCTATGTATAGGCCTACTTTTTTTTTAAGGCACTGGAACTGATGTGGGCAAACAAGCAAACAAGCTATTTATGTGGACCCTTCGTCTATTATACCACCCATTATACCTCACTTATTAAAACTCAAACACAAGTTCACTAGTACAAATTTGCCCACCCTAATGCTTAAGATTTAATTTTTGTTGATGGTCTGGCCATTCTTGCGCCCCCCAGAGTCTACGCCCTGTGGCTGGGCACCAGTGACACCGCCGTATTTACGGCACTGTATACATACATATATATATGAATTTGCTTATCTCTAAAACCATCAATCGGATTTGAATGATAATTTTTGTATTGAATTGAATAAAATATTAGTTTGGGACTCTTGGGAGCGAAGCAGTGAGCAGCTGGGTGAAACTACGTGCCACGGCTAGTTAATATTTTTTTTTAGATTCATTCGATGATGATTTGATTTATGGTTTGTTTATTTATTTAATCGTACTGATCTTTGAAACTATTAGTCAATTTTGAGT
This sequence comes from Tyria jacobaeae, assembly GCA_947561695.1. NCBI lineage: Eukaryota > Metazoa > Arthropoda > Insecta > Lepidoptera > Erebidae > Tyria > Tyria jacobaeae. Next base: position 593,253 of record OX387218.1, on the reverse strand, counting down.
GGCTATTATTAGAAATAGTATTTGTGGAGGAATAATATAAGGTGTAAAATATCACGCCACGACTCCTAGAAGCGGAGCAGTGGACATGGAAGCTGGCGGACGGTTAATAAACTGTATGCGATTATATACTTTCATAGGATTATTATGGGGAATAAATTATTAGCAGGCGTTCAGGAAATGTTATGTCACAATACACTATGTAATTCTAAATTGTAATTGCCAAAATGTGGGGAGTTAATACACCTCTGCCTACCGCTTCAGGGATATAGGCCTGAGCGTATGTATGTATATATGTACTCTATTACCACTTAAACCAGTGCGCCATCTGTGTAGTCACATTCTGACATTTTGTGATGTCTAACATCCCGATGTATTCAGTAATCTGTAGTTCTATGCGTACTATTGCTTGCTTAATATCATTTTTTTTTCTTTTTTTAAAGAAATTGAGTAAAACTAGCCATCTTTAAGTGCGATTAGTAATTTGTCAATATAGTTGTGTAAATGTTCGTTGTCCTTATCTTATCTGATAAGTTTGATGTATTAATATATGGAAATCAAATATGTTGATTGGAATATATACTGATACTGATAAGAAGCACATTAAACAGTTAAAAGTCATTATTCATACAATTTGACATGCCTCTTGGTCTAGTGGATATTTGGAATGACGGGTGAGGCAGATGCTATGGGTTCGAGTCTGACTCGGCACAAAAATTTGTGTAATGCACAAATAGCTGCCCCGACTCTGGGTGTTCTTTATGTCCGTTCTTAGTGTGTTGGTTTATACTCCAGAGACACAGAATAAATTTCTTACGGAACCATAAGGCAGTGCTACATAATACGCTAGTACCATTTCAGTTAGAAATATTTGTTGTAGTTAGTGAATGAATTTTCTTCTATTACAATATTCTCTCCGTATTTTAATAGCAAAATTCGCTGCTTAGTAAGTGCTTGTTAGTGCAAATAATAACTTTTGTGGAACAAGTGCATAATTCCGTTTCAGTTCACTTCAATTGGATTAAAAAAACAATTATTTACGCAATGTATTGACTTGTATTGACTTACAAATTTAATTACGTTCTTGGGCGATTCTAGTCACATTTTTTTTCTGGTTGAACGTGATTCTAACTATGTTTATTCATTATTTGAAAATGTTGTTTTTTATAGGACAAACATAGGAAAATGACTACATTATTATTCAATGTCGTGATTCACTCAAAGTATATGAAGTTATTAAATATTTTGTTTGTTTTCAAGTAAGTTTCACTTTCACTTAGAGTTGCTTACAAATATATTTTTGCATTGCAAGACTGTTGCTAAAGTGAACTCGTTTTTTGAATGCTGGTTGCCAATTCAAATAACACCTCACATATCGAAATCTTTTAAGTGGTCTAGGTTCAAGGCCGTGACAATAAAATATCATACATCTATACACTAGAAAAATATAACCCAAGACTTGAACTCAAGAAGGACTTACAGAGTCGCGTAACAAAAATACTATTATTCTGTTACCCGCACTACTTTAAGACATAAAAAAGAAGAACAAATATAACACATGTAATACAACTAACCAATCTAGGTTGGTTAATCAAACATGATAGGAGATGGAGATCACACCTTTCACAACACCGTACATGACCAGAGTGTAAAGATTACAAAACGGACAGTCAGTAAACAACGATTTCTTAATAAATTTATAAAAAAATACTTCCTAAAAGATATTAAATACATCACAAAGTAAACTACTTTCACAGGTAGTAGAGCCACGCTGATTTATTCAGCAGGAATGGGCCGGCTCGACCGGGGCAGTACTACCCTCTCACAGAAAACCAGCCTAAAGTGACAACATTCGTGGTGTCGCCTTTCGCTGGTGAGTGAGAGACCGGAGGCCCATCGATGCAGGGGTGACAGTTATCGTGGTATGTGTGTGAGCAGTGGAGTGCTGTAGAGTCATTGTGAGGGTGGCGTGGATCGAACCGTCGGCCAGGGAGACCCGTAGAAACGGTGGTGCCGCTGGCCGCCCGCGGCATAGAGAGGGGCCCAACCACGGCTAACCACCCTGGGAGGCTGCCCCGTCAGGTCGCGCATAATCCACGGAGTGGCTCGTCGTGCCGGTTGGTGACCGGATGGTGGGACCCGGCGACCACTTCCGGGAGGGTACGGGGGCCCTTCCGTCCGGCGGTTCGGTCACCGTCATGCTTCACCGATACATGATGACACAGCATTTTTAGTCTCAGTTTACATTGCCACGATGACTGTCATGCCTTTTACGCCCCCTTCCTCTTCTATCATGGCAGCACAAAAAAAGAAAAGTGGTCTTACAGCGGCATCCTCCTCTCCCACCAACCCGCTTTTTGAGGTGGAGTTCACTAACATACGTGGACTCCATGCAAACCTCAGCGCCGTACACCAACACCTCGAGACGGCTCGGCCGGCCATGCTCTTTCTTACAGAGACACAAATACGCCGCCCTGCCGACACGGCATATCTCCACTATCCCGGCTACGTGCTCGAGGACTGCTTCCTCGCAAGGGCTGGAGTGTGCCTTTTCATCAGGGCGGATGTTTGTTGTCGTCGTCTGCACTGCCTAGAAGACACATCCTTCTCCATCCTTTGGCTCCACGTGGATTTTGGCTCTACGAGCCGGATTTACGTGTGCCTCTATCGCTCCCATTCCGGAGACTCCGAGACAACTCGACTCTTTGACCACCTGAGTCAAGCAGCGGATAAAGCGCAGGAGCAGTTTCCGACCGCCGAACTGGTGTTTTTGGGAGATTTTAACGCCCACCATGAGTCCTGGCTGGGATCTTCCAAAACTGACCACGCTGGTCGAACTGCCCACGCATTTGCTCCCACGCATGACCTTACCCAACTGGTACTCCAGCCCACCAGGATACCAGACATAACGGGTCAAGCGCCCTCTTTGCTGGACCTACTGCTGACGAATCACCCAGCGCAGTACAGCGTATCGGTTCTCGCCCCTCTGGGATCCTCCGACCACTGCCTGGTGTCGACCTCAGTGCCTCTTGTTACGCCTCCACGACCTGTGGTAACAAGGCGGCGGTTATGGCACTACTCGTCAGCAGACTGGGATGGAATGCGGGAATATTTTGCATCCATCCCGTGGGCTCAACGCTGCTTCAAAGATAGGGATCTGTCGCAAAGTGTGTCTGCCGTGACTGACGAAATCACTGTCGGTATGGAGTATTATATCCCCTACAGTGAAGTCGCCAGCACGAAGACCCGTCCCTGGTTCAATCGCGGATGCATCCGGGCCGCTGCTCAAAAGCAGTCGGCCTACCGCGCATGGATCAGGGCCCGCACACATTGTGACCCAGACATTGATCGCCTAAAAGCAGCACTAAACAGAGCCACTAGGGAATGCAAGAGGGCTTACATCAGAGCAGATGCCCAGCGCATTGCACGGTTTGGTCAAGAACTCGTCGCGTACCCGATGGTATTCCGGCGGTGGTTCTTAAGAACTGTGCACCTGAGTTGTCTCCCGTACTAACGCGCTTGTATCGCCTGTCCTATTCCTCAGGAATTGTTCCGGAGGCTTGGAGAGAAGCGAATGTTCAACCCATTCCCAAAAAAGGCTACCGCTCCAATCCAGCCAATTACCGACCTATAGCCGTCACTTCCATACTCTGTAAGGTGTTCGAGCGGATCATCAACACCCAACTAATCCGCCACCTAGAGAATCACTCCTTGTTAAATGATCGGCAATATGGTTTTCGGCCGAACCGATCCACGTCATCTTCTAGCGTACGTCACACACCTTTGGGGTGAGGCTATGGATAGGCATGGGGAGTCCTTGGTCATCAGCCTCGACATTGCCAAGGCCTTCGATAGGGTGTGGCACCGCTCGCTTCTCTCCAAACTTCCTGCATTTGGTCTGCCACCTAAACTCTGCAACTGTATTGCTGCCTTCCTCGAAAAGCGCCGCATTAGGGTTCTCTGCGACGGCGCGGCCTCAGACTTCCACGAGGTAAGCGCTGGTGTACCTCAGGGCTCCGTCCTATCGCCTACGCTGTTTCTTCTGCATATCAATGACATGTTAACCCTTGGCAATATACATTGTTATGCAGACGACAGTACAGTGCACGGGCGATATTTCGGGCAGCCTACTGCCAAGCTGGCAGACGTTGAGGAAAAACGACAGGAGCTTGTCGCTGAGCTCGACCGGGTCTTGAGCCGCATTTCCCAATGGGTCTGTGAGAATCTGGTCGAGTTCAGCGCCAAGAAAACACAAGCGTGTGTGTTCTCTAACAAAAAGTCTCCATTCCTTCCCCTTCCTACTCTTCAGAGCACTCAACTGCCACTGCAGGATAGGCTTAGTATTCTGGGTATGGATATTTGCCGGGATCTCAATCCCGAGTGTCGAGTTTTGAACAAGGTGAGACGGTTCTTCTCGCCCGAGCAACTGTGTCTTTTGTACAAGACCCAGGTTCGCTCCTGCGTGGAGTACTGCTCTCATCTCTTGGACGGCTATGCTCAGTGTCTGCTTGACGCTCTCGATCGGTTGCAGCGGCACGCAGTCCGCATTGTCGACTGTCCTGAGATCACCCAGTCTCTTGAGCCTCTGCAGTTGCGAAGAGATGTCGCCTCTATGGCAGTCCTCTATCGCCTACATCACGGGGAGTGTTCTGATGAGCTCTTCCAATTGGTCCCACCTTCTCCCTTCCTCTACAGGACTACACGTGCTGGCCTGAGGAGTCACCGTTTATGCGTCGAAAATATACGTACCCGAACTAAACGGTTTGGCTCTTCTTTCTTGTGCCGATCGGTAAAAGCCTGGAATTCTCTACCAGCGCACGTGTTTCCTTCCCACTATGATCCCGGGTCTTTTAAGCGGGGCGTGAAAAAGCATCTCACCAGGCCGCCATAGTGTGGGTCACCATGCTGCATTGACTAGACATGCAATGAGGATGGTGACCACCACTCTTTGACTCCACCTATTGCTTTCCATCAGGCAAAGTGGAGTCACTATGGTAGGCTAATATAAAAAAAAAAAAAAAAAAAAACTAGTATTATGAAATTCTGTAAGTGCTTATTGTTTTATTTACATATTTCGACATACTGTTACTTTTGTATGTGTTTGTACAATAATAAAAAGTCATTGTATCTAACATTTAAATGGTGTTGTAAAGCAATAACGAACATGCTGGGCAGCACTATTTGAAAGTGATGATAAACAAATGAAATGAATATCTTTCTACTTTAAACTTTATATACTATTTAATATTAAATTCGTACTACATTTTTCTTTAATGTGTAAAGAATACAAACTAAAAAATAAATGTTAATTATATTTCTGCCTCACCTCCACTACTGAGGCGAAATTATCGCCACAGTACCTTTCGGAAAAGGTATTATTTTACCTAGGGAGGTTGATGAACAAAGTCAACAATAATGCGAGTAAAGCCACGAATGAAAGCCAACAGCTAATAAATTCTTGCAAGCATGTCTTGTTTCTCCTTATGGAAAAGTATTTCAGTGAACAATTTTATCAGTTATCTCTATGTTTTAAGTACATTATTTTACATTATTATATCACGTATAAGTGTAAAAGAATACTAAGTTGTGTAACCGAAGCAATAGTTCCACTTCGAGGAAGGCATTGCAATAATTATGTTTATCTGTCTGTAGATCTATGCTCCAAAACTAACATGTTGCGCATATACAAGTAGATTTCTTAGTTAGGTAAGTCAAGTGAAGTAAATTTAACTTATTGCTACAGATTATAAATATATCCTGAACTTGATTACTAATAAATTATAATATTCTGTGGCATATAACACAATACTCTAGAGACGCTAACTAAGTATGGCTTGTTATTTTTTACCATTTCCATTTCAGTTGCGACATTATTATGTTAGACTAGAATGAAATAAACTTTATTGTACACCAATTTTAATTTTTTATACAAAAATGTACGAAGGGCGGCCTTATCGCTAAATGCAATTTCTGGCAGACAGCCTTAGGACTGACAGTATAGGCAAGGTACAAAAAACATATGAGTAGCTTATGTGTAGAAAAAAAAGAGAAAAAAGTATTTTACTGAAGAGAATCAAAGATTACAACTAGGTTCTTTAAATACATGTCACATATAATATTAATATCTTATTAGTATTATATGTAATTAAGTTATATTATTATAATCTTACGAGTCTTCCATGTATACATAAATTACTCCCTTACCTTTTAATATATGGTAGTTTATCTTTATGGCGAATGGGAATTGTCTATCAAAAGAATGAAAGAATATACAAAAAAATATTTTTTTTTTTTTTTGTTAAATGGACATAGTAAAACTTGATAATAAATAATATGAATTATATCTGTAACCTATTTGTATTACCTACATATAACGTAACGTAGCACGTTATAAATAATTGTGTTTACATGTCGATACGACAGAGCAAGGTGAACTATTAATATTGTGTATGTAACAACCTGTCTATCTTTGTTCAGCTATAAAATGTTTCAGATTACATACATACATACGCTCACACCTGTACTCTCTAAGGGGTAGGCAGAGGTTTGTTAAATAACCACATGTCACCAATCAGAATTTGGACCCACTAACGTAATAGGGGGAAACCTATTACCGTCAACCGGGCACTGTATGATTGTATACATACTATGACAAAATATCCATCCCCATCACCTGGACGATTGGCACTCAACCACTGTGCGCTTGGCTTGGCTAGGCGCATAACCAGCCTATGGAACAAATTGTCGCCTGCCCTATTTCCGAAACGATACGACTTTTAAACCTTCAAGAAAAGAGCGTACTCCTACTTAAAAGGCCGGTAACACACTTGTGACTCTTGAGTTGCGGGTGTCCATGGGCGGCAGTTGTCACTTACCATCAGGTGACCCATCTGCTTGTTTGCATAAAAAAAAACTGTCTGATAGATAACAGTCCAACCTCTTAGTCGCCTTATATGACACCATCGGGAAGAGATGGCCCTACTCTACGCTACCGTGAATCACACGGCACATGATTCTGATTCTGGTTTTCCGAAAATGCCCGGTAAGTTAAATCGTAAGTTTAAAATTAAATAAATAAAAATAAATACTACAAAATATATAATAGATCAATTAATTATTAATTTATAAACCCTTTTTAAATAACTACACTTGTGTTTTACAACAAATAAATATAATATTAACACATTTTTTTACATAAATTTAAAATGTCCGTTGATCATATTATTATTATAGCTAAATAAATTCTCATACAAAACAAAGATAAGCGTATTCATCTCTACACTTTACTGTGTGACTCTTACAATATACCCACAATATATGAAATTAAACCACAAACAATGTGGAACTCTACCAACTTTCATTTTCACCTTGACAAAATACCCTACATACTGTATACGGTCGCGCTCTACATCACAACAAACAAACTGACAGCTCTACATGATCTCTGAGGGATAATTTGAGTAATTTAATTTCAATCAGATTTAACTTTAAAGTGGGTTATTAAAGCTCTATGTAGAGTTATAAGATATATGTTATTTTTATTTGTAATCTTAACTTACAGTATTTTTCCCGGACAAGCCGAAGTGTATCATATGATGTGAACGAACTAACGAATGAACAGCTTTATCTCTATACTTTTTGCATATTGGTCAAACCCAAAACTCTGTAACAACATTTATTTCTAAAGTATACAAAAATATTTTTGAAATTGATAAAGAAAACAAAAGGATATACAAAACTTTATTATCACTACAATTTCCGTCTGTCTGAACGCTATGAACTCAATAAACATCGGACTCGGTTTTCACAATAAGGAATGATTCATAAGAAAGGCTTAGACAATCATTCACAAAGGTCTTGTATAAAATGGCCGAATTATAACAATGAAATATGCATAATTGTTGTGTTTAAGCCGATTTGCAATGTTAAGTAACTTAAATATTAAAATAGATTTTAGTCAAGTTATTTAAAAGAAAAGGAAATACAGCTTCTGTATTGATTTAAATCCAAGGCTGGCAACGCACTTGCGACTCTTGAATTGCATGTGTCCATGGTCGGGGAGAGTCGCGTACCATCAGGTGCCCCATCTGCTCTTTTTTATTATTCTCGTTCTTAAGGATAATATAAAAACTCTATCGATAACTTATACCACCTTATACACCTGTTTAGACATTTAAAGTTGTGAAAGAATAAAGAAACTACCATATATAGGTACAATAAAGAAATCTTAAAACGCTAACTAAGCAAACTCTAAATAAGCAACTCAAAGAGCCTTCAGAGTTATGAAGGTAAGGGAAAAGAGAGAAGGAGAGTGAGTTGGGCCTCCGTAAACCTCACTCACTCAGCAAAGCGATACAAACATTGTTTGACAGTCGGTTTTCTGAGAGGCATTACTCCAGCAAGGCGGCCCATTCGAAAATTGAGTAACTCGACTCTACATTACCAAGTAATTTAATTATATTCAAATGTATAAATAACATATTATTTAATTTCACATGTAACAAAGCATAACGCATTACTTCAGTTCTACAATTTTAAATACTAACATTATTTTCATAGAGTCGCTAATGAAAACTAAAATAGTTATTTAACGACAATATTATTCGCTTAATTATAAATAAATTTGTTCACTTTCGCTGCTTTCACTTTGACGCCATTTTATGTACAATTTGTTTTGCGATAAATGTAGTCTTTGTCAAAAGATTGTTTGAGTGATAGAGTTATTGTCTTTGTGCAGTTAGTGTTATCTTTAAAGGAAGAGATAGAGGAAGTTGTTAAGAAAACGTTAATTCTCTTTAGTCATTAGCTGCTTAGTAACCCGTAGTAGTACTAGTTTAAAAATCTTAAAGACGAATACTGTTGGGACGATTGATTATAATCGACTTTAGATAATGTTGTTCATTTATTTGTACACGTAATGCGGTGTTTTTTGTACACGATTGTTGTTGACGCTAATGTTGGGATTTGTATATGTAAAATTTACAACATAAATAAAAGTAATAAATTTTGTGTACTAACATCATAGAGCAACACAAAACATCTCAAATATACTTACATAGAGCCTCCCTTACGAGAGCACTGAGGAACAAAACAAACACGACTCTACAACGATACATGTTGAAGGCACTATCTGTTCACTTGCACCCTATGTACATTTTTTCATTGATGACGCTACGACACGCACAGCCAACGTCACTCTACCGCAAACATCTGCAAAGAAAAGAATAATATATCTTATTCTAGATTCCAACTTATTAAAAAATTATATTATTTAGGTATGTACAGTTTTTTATTAAAATTAAGGTATATTAAATAGAAATTGGAGATTTGAATAAAAAGTGCAAGCGCGTTGATGTCTTTTGTTTGATCAATTTTGGACAGAGTAGTCAAGAAATATTTTATGTATAACGCAGCTTACATGGTTAATTTAAGTTTTCATACATTACTTGTAAAGGGGTAAACTAAGAAGAATTCTCGAATATTTGTTTAGACTTTTTTTTTCAACTTCATCTTCTTATTAGCTTAATTTCCTATTTTTTTTCTTAAAGGTTCGATATAAGATGTAATTTTTTATATTGTTTTTATTTAAATATATCTCTTTATTGGACAGAATAAAAGTACTGAAAAATACAGCCATGATTGCATATATTTCACGATAAGACTGCCAATTGTTGGCGGTCTTATCGCTCGCTGGGCAGTTGCTAACACATCTTCAAAGTTAAACTCAAATTGCTTAATTACATACCATCCCTTAAATGTTGCTTAAAATTTGTTTTTTCATTTCCAACTAAAAATCATACATTTTTTTGTTTTTTTTTTTTGTTTAGGTTTATCAACAGTGAAATTATATCGAGAAGCAAATATATTTAAGGTTGCTGATTGTGTCGATTTAGAACCTCCCGTTTTCATATAGTTGAGCCTTGATCTTCACAGAACCAATATCTCAATTAAGAAATAGAATGGCACTCAGTTTATATGTAGACTCTATCACTTCTATCACATTTTTTTGTTCATTCGAATATGATTTTAGAATGTGAATGTGAATGTGAATGAAAAGCAGGAAAAATAAATAACAAGGGACTTCGCTCTATCATTGAAAATGTTCAGTATATCATTAAAAACATAGAGTCCTTCAGCATAATACCTACCACTGCCATAGGAAGTATGACCACCAACACCAAAATATCGAAAACAGATTTTTTTCTATAAAAATAAGCATTGCTATGCTTTACACCAAAACATTGCGGGCCTGTTAAATAAAGTTGATAAATTAGCAATATGTCTTGATGAGCTTCTAGAAAAAGGCATAGACAAGGACGTTGTTATGCGTGACTGAGCATTTTAGTTTGGAAGACATGTGACAATTCCAAATTATCACCTAGCAGCAAGTTTCACTATAAAGGAAAAGAAAAGAGGAGGGGCATGCATACTCGTCAAGAATGGACATCATTTCACAGAAATAAAATCTTTTGTCAAACTATCTGTAAGTGGCGAGTTTGAGTGCTGCTCCACAGAACTTCCGCAACACAGGATTGTTTAAGCGTGCGTATATAGAACCCCAAAGACAAGTAATTTTCACGCATTTATCGTAATACTAAGTAATCATAAATATCAAAATATTATAATGGCTTACTTTAACGTGGATATTCTAAAACATAACAATGAATGATGAATCTATGAGTCTGGAATACCTAATCCTAAATTATAATTTAAAATTTGCAATAAATCGTTCTACCCGTCTAAAAAGTGGTACATGCATAGACAATTTTGATCATAACCTTAAAATAAGATGTCAAACAGACATTTGAATTGGCCCTTTCAGACCACACAGCTCAATTGTAATAGTTATTGGCGCGTCAGAAAGAGAGATTATAACTTTGAAAATATCCAGAAATTTAAAAAGTAGCTTATCTTTCTCTGAAATTTATACAATAAAAGACCCTAATGTAGCATACAATAGCTTCTTGGAAACATTTACAGTCTTCTACAAATTGTGCTTCCCTGAACCGTAACACAGTGCACCATCAGAACAGTAACTCTCAAAATGATAAAAAAACCGATATGGATATCACGCGATATTAAAGTTTGTAGTGAGAAGAAACGGCAACTTTTGTGGCAATTTCGACACAATCCAACCGACACAAATAAAATTACTCTAACTAGATACTCTAATTTACTTCATCAAGTAATAAGATTAACACAGCGAGCCCAAAATAATTATAAAATAAAAACATCAGACACTAAATCAAAAACTACGTGGAAAATTATTAATGATTCGAAATGTAACTTACCAAATAATTCGATAAATAAAATCAAACTAAACAATACATTAATAACTGAACCAATAGACATTGCAAATACATTTAATAATTATTTTGTTCATAAAATAATTCCAATTGTAGGCTCAGGGGTCAAAGTTACATCGCTGATTGAAAATAGATTAAACTCATACTTTATGGCCCCCTGTATGACTTGTTATATATTCAGAATAATTAAAGGTATAAGAAACACAAATACCGTGGGTTACAATGTATTAACCACTAAGGTTATCAAAGCAGTTGCCAGTGAGATATGTACATGCATTTGCAACCATGATAAGATAAGATAAGACAACTTATATGTTATTAAAGATCAATCACTGGCTTTATGATGTTATCTTATACTTATATTACAAATTAAGTTTGTCATATTGTTACGCTTTCACTCCTGAACCGATTATGTCGAAACTTTGCAGATGCATCAAAGTAAATAAAACGTACTTTATTTATGAGTACATACATAAGTTTTATGCGGTCCAAGGCGCGGGTCAAATTTACTCATAAAGTATGGTCTCGATTTAAAGAACATAAGCTCACAATACATTAATCAAGCTGTATATTACAAGTTCACTAAAGGTAGGAACACACTAGTATGTCATGTTGTGTCGTGACGGCGACGCGACTCACCGTGACGTGGCTGTGGGTGTGACACAAATGGGACGTAACGGAAGGTTTTATGAGTAAATAAAAAATTATAGCATTTGCACGTTTATATTTTGTCCTTATTTATTAAAAGTTTTTAAGCAAAAATAAAATTGATTTTCTCTTTCAAGACACTTAAATTATAGATAATGCATTCAAAAACAAATTTTATTGTTGTTTGTGATGTGTCAGACTCCCAAAACTACTCTGGCTTGATGGTGGCCGAACTATTGTTGACAAAATATTTTTTTTTTTTTTTTTTTTTTTATATATTAGCCTACCATAGTGACTCCACTTTGCCTGATGGAAAGCAATAGGTGGAGTCAAAGAGTGGTGGTCACCATCCTCATTGCATGTCTAGTCAATGCAGCATGGTGACCCACACTATGGCGGCCTGGTGAGATGCTTTTTCACGCCCCGCTTAAAAGACCCGGGATGGTAGAGAATTCCAGGCTTTTACCGATCGGCACAAGAAAGAAGAGCCAAACCGTTTAGTTCGGGTACGTATATTTTCGACGCACAAACGGTGACTCCTCAGGCCAGCACGTGTAGTCCTGTAGAGGAAGGGAGAAGGTGGGACCAATTGGAAGAGCTCATCAGAACACTCCCCGTGATGTAGGCGATAGAGGACTGCCATAGAGGCGACATCTCTTCGCAACTGCAGAGGCTCAAGAGACTGGGTGATCTCAGGACAGTCGATAATGCGGACTGCGCGCCGCTGCAACCGATCGAGAGCGTCAAGCAAATACTGCGCATAGCCGTCCCAGAGATGAGAGCAGTACTCCACGCAGGAGCGAACCTGGGTCTTGTACAAAAGACACAGTTGCTCGGGCGAGAAGAACCGTCTCACCTTGTTCAAAACGCCGAGCTTACGCGAGGCCGCCTTAGTGACACTCTCGATGTAATCGCGCGGATTGAGATCCCGGCAAATATCCATACCCAGAATACTAAGCCTATCCTGCAGTGGCAGTTGAGTGCTCTGAAGAGTAGGAAGGGGAAGGAATGGAGACTTTTTGTTAGAGAACACACACGCTTGTGTTTTCTTGGCGCCGAACTCGACCAGATTCTCACAGCCCCATTGGGAAATGCGGCTCAAGACCCGGTCGAGCTCAGCGACAAGCTCCTGTCGTTTTTCCTCAACGTCTGCCAGCTTGGCAGTAGGATGCCCGAAATATCGCCCGTGCACTGTACTGTCGTCTGCATAACAATGTATATTGCCAAGGGCCAACATGTCATTGATATGCAGAAGAAACAGCGTAGGCGATAGGACGGAGCCCTGAGGTACACCAGCGCTTACCTCGTGGAAGTCTGAGGCCGCGCCGTCGCAGAGAACCCTAATGCGGCGCTTTTCGAGGAAGGCAGCAACCCAGTTGCAGAGTTTAGGTGGCAGACCAAATGCAAATACTTGTAAGAGCGTTGGAACAGGTGATGTAGTTTTTATACATCACCATTTTTTGTTTATTTTCTTTATAACTGTTTTGTTTTTGTTTGTACCATAAAGTTGATAGTGTGAATCTTTATTTATGTATACTCTCATTTACTACTGTAGTGTATTTCTACCTTAAGGATGTAGCATCTGAATAATTTGCGCATGCAGTCTAAGCCCGGGGGAGGCAGTAACGGCAAACGCGCACCGTTACCGTCACGGTTCATTGGAGATGCATGAGTGCAAGAGCTTGATATATACTGTGTATTACTTTATTGAGAAGCGTTTGTTTATGAAACAATGAAGACCCTCAGCTCATCCCTCATGATATTAAATGAGAAATATTAATTGATCTCCAATCAAGATTGATTATCACCATTTAAGTACTTATCGTTTTAAGGTGGTTTTAAGTTTACCTATAATCCCAACTGATTGAAAATCATACCCTGTTAATGATAACCTATTACAGTTAAACTAGAAGTAATATTAGCCGACTATTGACGAATGACAATTCTCTTAAAGATTATTTTTATTGTAAGTAACTTCTAATGACGTTCGTAGGCAAATAATTGACGGTTTATAGAGCAGAATTCCTTTTCAAAATACCTTTAATCGTAAAAAAATTGCAAGTTTTTTTTTTTTATTTCCCTGGTCCCATAATTGGGACCACCGCTGGAGTATGGCACTCTCATTATAAAAAAATTTGGAAATCAGTCTACCATTTACGGAAAAACCACTTCAAATAGACAGAATAAATACAGCCGAACATAGAACCTCCTCTTCTTTAAAGTCGGTTAATGAACATATCAAGACTGCTTACATAGCTCAGATACCTATTTTACGAAAATATTGTTTATTTAATTGTGTAATATGACCTTTGCCTACTATAAAGCCATATAGTGTGTTTAAATGGGTAAAACTACAAAACTAAAACAATTATTATATAATATTATTATTTATTTAAAAATCAAAACTTGGTAAATTAAGTAAAGAAAGAATCAAATGTAAAAAACGTAATTATTAAAAACTTGATGTAATATGTCATAATTAATTTGAAACAAATCTAGGTTTAGGTGACTTTGACAAGCTTTTCATGATACATTGAAATAAACTGTATTTTCATCCATTATTTCGTGCGCCTTATGCCTTAGACATGGGACCTACATCGAGTAACACCTTTTCAACTTAAACAAATTAACTTCACAAACGGCTAAGATATCGCGTAACACACAAAAAAGTCATAACTTTTTTTATTAAAAAGCCCATCCTTTTTGAAGTCCGTCAAAACTATCTAATGCGTGTGACAATCACACAAACTTAGTAAACATGAGTAATTACATGTTTGCACACTCTACATGCCACACTACTCAAACACTCTGGTGCCACATGAGTCTTCAAAGTGTACCAACTAAATTAATTTTAATGAAATAAATGTACAATGAACACAAAACAAAGAAGATTGTTGCAAGCGTAACAAAACACTTATCTCAGTACCACAACACTGAGTAAAACCAGCGGAAATGATTGCTCTGCCACTGAACATTTGTTCCTTCAAAAATCTTACTTACTAATGCAATAGATAGGCCGCAATAGCTATTAGTTATTTAATTTAAGTTTTAATCTGTGAATACACATAACTTACAAAGGAATGACGGTTTAAAGTTTAGGCCATTACTGGTTATTCTTGTTTTAACGTAGTTCATTCTTCTTTTGTATTCCAAATGCATAGGTTACTTAGGTACACAGCCTCTGCAATACTTATTTTTTTATTTATTTATATATTTTTTGTATTATGGTAGTTAGTATATGTTTAAAGTTTTGTGGTAGAAATATAACACTACAAAGTCGGGTGGTCCTTTTTGTCCTTTTAATGAATGTACCCAAATACCAAACAGTGATGAAAGTGTTATCTGTTTTTTATTTTTTATAATAATTAAACAATAATATGATTACATTCATAGTATTCGAATATTCGAATCGCGGAGACCGTGAATTCTCGTGTGGATTTTTTAAAGTTAATAAAATCAGTGTGATATAAACGAAACTAGAGTGTACCTTTATATTTGGCCATCAAAGTTGTGAAGACTTATATTATGTCTGCAAGTAGGAAATTCAAATGCCTTGTCAGATATAACAAATTCAACCTCCACTCAAAGCCGACGTATTTACTTACAAGTTAAAAATATCTTAATAATTGTCATTTGAAACCAATAGCACAAGCATTGTTTTGGTGTGTGGTATTCCAGTTAGCGCCCCCCTTTGGTGCGATTGTGGTACTTTTTATTAATAAGATCAGATAGGTATCCAATATACCTTATTGAGTCATACGTAATTAAGTACATTACTCCACTTTGAGTGCCGATTGTTTTGTGTATTGTCCCTGAACATACAGTAAAACTTATGAGGTAAATATTAGTGTAAAATGTAACTAAACCTGCATATATAGTTATCATAGAAGCACGCGGTTGAGCAGTGGACGGTTACTAGTGCCGTTAAAGACACTCCACGCAGATATATTCCCTATTTCATTTATTTTTATATTACATTTATGAAAATTTTGTCTGTATATGTTTATAAATAGCTACGACTATGTTTGGTACTGTTTTACTGTTCTCATTTTCAGTTTTTAAATATTATAATAATAATAGCATTTATGTATATTTCTGCACATCAGGGATCCTAGGGTGGGGCGTGGTGACAACTTGCAATTTGATCATACCTTTTACTGTTTGCAAATACGTATTAAGGTATTATTGTTATAAACCAGTCTTAACTGTTGACATAAAAGTATGGACAACAGTCATCAGTTTTTTATTATTATTCTCTTTATTCACATTATTCAACATACAAATTACATTTTTAAATATAAAATAAAAACAAAATATATTTAAAAATATAAAAAATAGTGCCCCACCGGTATCGGGTACAGGGACCAAGCTACCGGTGGTTAGGGCTCCAGAGACAGGAACCTCCTCACAATACGTGCCGTATCAAGAAGGACTGCCTTCTGCATTAGGCCCTTAACCCAGCTGTGTAACGTGAGCCTCTGCAGATGTTGGTCGAGGCTCTTGGCAATCAACCCATGAGCTGATATGACTATCGGCACAATAATTGCAGAACTCACATCCCACATGTCGACCACCTCATGGGCTAAATCCAAATATTTTATTTGTTTATCTTTTTCTGCCTTTATGAGGTTGTCGTCATGTGGAATGGTAATGTCAACAATCATTGCTCGGCGCTCTAGTCGGTCTGTCACCACTATATCAGGTTTATTGGCAACAATAGTCCTGTCAGTGATGATAGATCGATCCCAATATAATGTTGCACGACTATTTTCAAGAACTGAAATTATTATTATTATATATAGCCAGACAGACGAATAGATGTGTCATCTGATGGTAGGTGACAATCATCGCCCATGGACACCTGAAACTACTAAAAGAGTATAAACGAAGAGGAGGGATGAGGGTGAATAGATAATGTTACAGTTTTGCAGGAAACATTGCGTGTTATAAATATTTAAACATAAATGTTGCATTTTAACTTATGTAGTTTGAGTTTTGAAAAAAAAAAAACAATATTTCACCATAAATTAAGTAACTTTGTCTATCTAAATTAAACACTTCGTAAAAGAGAAACAGTTATGCCTCGTTTCCAACGAATAGATTATAATTTATAATTTCCATAAAAATAAAAATAAAAACAATAATGATACTTAAAGTACACGACATATCTTACTAAAGTTATATTACAATCACGACTTGTACTAATATGGATTGAGATACACAAAAGACCGCTGTAGAAAGTAAATGTCGATTTACAACCGCAATGAAAATGGTGTGCCAAAAAACCGCGAACGCGGAACCCAACCTCATAGCCAAGCGCAGAAACATTACTTGTAAAAAAATGTTATGTTAATCGCAAATAATTAGAGTTGCACAACAATGAATAATTCACGTATTGTTCTAACTGTACGCTAATAACTATTAAAAACTCACATTTCATACGATAAAAGTATGCAATTTATCAAGTTCTTCAATTGTAACTATTTTAACGACGAATAAATTACGCGGTTTTCTTTGGTTTCGTAATTTTTATTTTCATCTTAATCTGTTCTATCGTGACTTTTATATGTGGTGAAAATTTCATTTGAATATTGTGATGTAATCAATAGTATTCGGACACAAGTTGTGTATGTCAATTTAAACTTTTACTTAACATAGCGAACTTTGAACTTAAACATTTTAGTACACGTAATAGGAGATAAACTTGATTTCAAAGCGTTTTGGTAATATCAGATGTGAATATAGGCTGGATCATAAAGTGTAAACAATAACTCGAGCAGGGTCGCATACCTAGCTGTAACTAGATATAGCTGATGCAACGAAGTTCGAGCCCTCTAACTTAACGTAATCAAAATTAAAAGAATTATAATTAACTTATAAAAATACATTACTTATAAAAATACATTAACATAAGCATAATTAAATTCAATTTTTTACCTATATCAAGTACACGCAATAAAAATCATTGGAATAAAAAACCGTCTTCCTTATTTAAATCGGTTCTTACGTGGTAGAGCCATGCTTAGGCACGAATGGGCCGGCTCGACCGGTGCGATACCACGGCCTCACAGAAAACCGGTTGTGAAGCAACACTTGGGTTGTATTTCCCCGAAATTAGTAAAGTTGGCCAATTCCCCCTCTCCTTTGTCCTATCCCCTGACCACCCGCCCCTTTTCTCGCACTTTCTTGCACACCCTGATACCTCATTGCCCTCAAAGGCGGGCAACGCACTTAAGACTCCCAAGTTGCAGGTGTCCACGGACGGCGGTTGTCACTTACAATCAGATGACATATCTGTTCGTCTGTCCCCCTATAATATAAAAAAAGCCTCTTAAATTTTGTTTTGCCTGCCTCTATAACTGTTTTCTATGGCGCTCATATACATATGTATAAATATATTTTAATTTTGAGTAATTAATAACTTACGGTAGATACCGTAAGAATATTTTTGTACATTCATGAGATCTAACATTTAATCTACTAATATGAACTTCATTCAACAGGTTAAACCAAATAAAATATCTTGTAACCGGTGATTGTTATGGTTACGTTCTTCAAAAGAAAAAAGTTATATACTTAGGGGACACTTTGTTCTGTCTATCTTTCAAGACTTTTTGTCCAAGCGGTCTCCGGTTTCGGTGCGGTATAAAAAAGCGCGTTTCTAAGTTTTTCTACGCAATAAAAGCATTTGTAGGCATCTAGGGATGGAAGAACCTGGTTTTATACAAGTTTGTTTTGCTTACAGAACCCACGTGCGTTAGTCAGATCTGCGCCTGTCCGGTACGTTACCAATACCAATACATAGTTTACCTTTACTAAGATGACAGAAGGAGGAGAGTGAATTATTTATAATGAGGAAGATGACGGAAACCCTGTAGCCAACATTTAAATTAAAAACGTAAAAGTTTTTGTAACTTTTACTTTGGTGCTCCAAAGGTGTAAGAGTACAATACTCTTAAAATTATCCTTATTTTTTTCTTTTATTTATGCTATTTTGCGAATGTATGTTACATTATTAGTTTTTGTTACTTTTCTCGTAATATGACTTTCCCCGCTGGATATTACTTTATCAAAGTTTATTTCTTTTCAATTATAATAATTACGTAAAACCACTGAACGGTTGACTTTCTTTGTACTTACTTTATAATGGGACACAATTACGTTTTTTGCTATTCTTACTTCAATTTACTGCAGAATAATAATATGAGACTTTGAGAATTGAATTAATAGTAAAATTTTATAAGCTTCATTACATGTGTGTATGTATCGTTAATTTTAATACATATTGTATTTGATAGGTAACAGTCCGATCACTGTCACTTTTCACGGCAACCACGGAGAGCGGCCCTGGCCTGGCCCTGTTATGTTACCGAGAACCACATTGCATACAATTTTATAAAAGTTAAAAACTAACAATATGTTTCATTAACAATAGCGATGTATTTGATTTGTTCAAACCAATAGGTTTACTTGTAGCCATTAAAGAGATTGAGTATGCACCTCTTGGCCTTAATCAGATCAGCTCTAATATGCCAAATATAGTAATTTCATTCAGTATTTAATTTGCATACTAATTTTGAATAATGTATTTTTTGGCACAACGAAGAAAAGAAGGAAGGAGGTTTTCGATACGTCAATTAAATTTAAAGATTTACTTCCAAGATTTGTCAACATAGTTACAAATGACGCTAATAATTTGCACTTAAGAAATGTCGTTATTTTTTTTTAATATTTTAAATGTTCTAGAATTCTCATTTAGTCACTTTTATCTTACTAATTTATTAATATAAGTTTTCATAAAATCTAATGTCATCGGAGCTGTTTCAAACACTTTCACATTTAACACTGATTAGCACACATATCGTCTACATCTCAATTAGACTTTAGTCGACTGTATATTGAAATATAAAAAAAAAAAGTTCTCTTTATATGAGATCCTCAAGGCTAATTATGGATATGTACTACTTAGAACTACTAACGAATAAAATACTAATAAGACTATTTACTTGTACATTAACAAATAATGGTAAAATAGAATTTCACAAGAATGAAAAAACAATGGTTTCTGAACGTACTCGTACTTTTTACCTAAATTAATTTTAGACCATTGTTATAATAAAAGGAAAAGTGATTAGAAAAATCTCTTAACATTCGTAGGTTCCGAGGAGTATGAGGTTAATAAACGCTTAATTTATAGAGTTATTCTCAACCATCAACTCAGCAACATGAGACGTAAATATGTAGCTATAATAGCTTTAAAAAGTATTGGAGATAAAGTCTTCTAGGATCCTTTGACCAAATCAAATGACCACCTTAGGAGTATACTCTTTCGAATAAAAAAAGTATACTCTTTCGAATGAAAATCGAGTCGAGAATTGGCGGAGAAATCGATTAAGATATGTAGATAAAAAATATACATGAGGTCAAACATCGTATCTGTTGTAGTTCATTAAAAGTACAGACAGCACAAGTGTCAATAACAGATAGAGAAACGGATGCATTTAAAGTTTGGTTTGAATTTTGGTATTAATTCAAAGCCCCTAGAATAAAGACATAATATTACCAGAAAGTCAGTTATATTGTTTGTTTGTAACAATTTTATGACTTAACTACTTTAATGATCGTTTTGAAATTTCACGTTGTTCCGGCTACAGAAAAAGGCGTAGGAGCGATGCCCCAGAAAACAAGATATCTCAAATGATGGAGTAACTTGTATAAATGCCATCGAATTTATAAAATAGGGGGACGGACGAATAGACCTTTGAGGGTGATGAGGGATGCGGGGAGGGAAAAGAAGAGGAGAGCTTATGAGGAAATTTAAAAGAGGAGAGGGGGGATGAGGGGAAGCGAAAAGGGAGAGGGGTAGTTGGACCTCTGAAAACCTAACTAATTTAATTTTTATTTAATAGGTTTTCTGTTAGGCCTTGGTATCACACCAGTCGAGCCGGCCCATTCGTGCATAAGCGTGGGTCTACCACTGTTAAAGTGTATACTACTGTACCTGGTTGTTAATACACTTAAGGTGTAACCGTATCAATATCACACAATAGCATATCCAAAATGGAAAGGATTGGTTTAAATTTGGGTATAATACATACGATAACATTCAATGCATTTTATAATATGATGATATTTATTAATGTTGTTAAAATTTACGTCTCGACTCTTACTTGTTTGGGTTACACGTTGTATTTACTTTTGAGAGACTTTCACTTGGCTAGTGTTTTATAAATTTTTATTAGGTATTAATTTTAATAAAAAAAATATTGTTAGTTTATAATCATCACATCAGGAATAACAGGACATATCCCGCATTAGGAATAATTCCAGTGCCGCGACACAGGGAATTTACAAACATTCATATAACGGACTTAAATAACACCCAGACCCCCGGATCTGGGTGTTATTGTATATATTCATGTTGGTCACAATAGTCAAATTATTCGTTATTTCATTAAATCGTTCGCTGCAACTCCTCATGTCATCGTTAATATTTCTCTCCATCCAATGGTTGCCTGGAAGAGCTAGGGATAGACAGGGATAGCAAATGGCGATATGGCCGCCAATAGTACAACATTTGTTTTACTAGGTTTTGTATTACTATAATTTTTTTTTGTTTTTATATTTAAACTTTAGTATATTTATAACGATAAATATGAAATTATTTTGATGTATAATAAAGAGTATATCTATCTATCTATCTATCTAGTTTTGTGTAGACCAAAGAGTTCATCTACTTATCTATCTTTAAATATTATTGGCGGAGGATTATAAAAAAATAATTTTGGGTTAATCCGAAGGTTGATTGCCGTAGAGAATCCTTTTATTAAAAATGATTTATATTTCCAAGCACCGAATCAAATTAAAGTAAGCAAATGGAAATCTAGCAGTGTATGTTACTGCACTATCATATTGCAACCCGCCGCTAATTCTGCAATGCAGTTATGCGCAGCGTTGTGAGACTTATTACAATATCATCTCCACAAATGTAGAGACGCATATATATTACTACTGCGAAATGCTACAGTTTAAAATGCAATGGTGAATTGTTCAACACCTGTGTCAGTTGCCAAATCTTATAGTGAAACTACTGTGCTAGGAATTGATTCAGTAATACTGTTACAATAATACGTTAAAATTTATCTGAATAAAATTGACATGATATAATGTATATTTAAGGAAGAGGTACTGATTTCAAACGTATTTTACTGCACTTATTTTATGTAGCAGAGCCATGCTTAGACACGAATGGGCCTCCTCAACCGGTGCCATACCACGGCCTCACAAAAAACCGGTTGTAAAGCAACACTTGCGTTGCATTTCTCCGAAATTAATGTGGTTTCCGGAGGCCCAACTCTCCTTCCCTTTTTTCCTCTCCCCTGACCCACCGCCCCATTTCTCATCTCCTCATCCCCCTCTCTTTTCCCTCCTCGCATACCCTTATCCCTCACCATCCTCGATTTGCAGGTGTCCATGGACGATGGTTATCACTTACCATCAGGTTATGTAACACTAATATAAAAAAATATTGGGTTCAAGTATAACTTATAGACGCTTATATGCAAATATAAGCATCTTTCTTCCACTATAAGTTTTTAATAACTGAACAGATTTAGATATATTGGTTATGGTTAACGGGCCTCTTGGTCTAGAGGTTAGCCTTACTGCTGAACCGGAGATCGTCGACAAAAAATTTGTGTAATCCACAAATAATTGTCCCTAGTCAGGGTGTTCTAATGTCCATTAATTGAATGTTTGTAAACTTTATTCCACAATGATTTGTCGTTTTTAAACCTATACATAGCATTGTGTAATCACCCGAGTGACGTGTGTATATTGTGATCTAAAATATTATCGTTGAACTATTTAATGAAATAAATTGGAGCTATGCGATGGTTGTAGGTATACGCTTTTATACTCTACGTAAATTGAAGTGGTAAACGCGTCTTATCTAACGGGAACAGCTTTTCATCTTGTGTTCATTTTGTAGATTTTGTAGACACACGTAACAGTATGCAAATATATTTCTTCTTCCTTTTTATCGAATACCTTTTTTTCAGTGGTAGAGCCATGTTTAGGCACGAATGGGCCGGCTCGACCGGTGCGATACCACGGCCTCACAGAAAACCGGTTGTGAAGTAACGCTTGCGTTGCATTTCCCCGAATTGAGTGAGGTTTCCGGAGGCCCACTTTCCCCTCCTTCCTTTTCTCTCCCCTCATCTTTTCCATCTCCTCATCCCTCCTCTCTTCTTTTCGCTCCCTGCATCGCCCATCCCTCAACACCCTCAAAGGCGGGCAGCGCACTTGCGACTCTTGAGTTGCAAGTGTCCATGGACGGCGGTGTCACTTACCATCAGGTGACCCGTCTGTTCGTCTGTCCCCCTATAACATAAAAAAAAAAAAAAGGTAGGCTCCTTAGAAGATACTGTTTAAATACTGTATGTGCGTCCGATTGTTCGTTGACTCGTAATCCATTACTACAAAAAAAGCTTTAGGTATTTAAAATAACATATCGAGTACTGCTTTCAGGCTCTACGGGGACCTTTAGATCTCTGACGAGTTTAAAACCATCCATCCCCGAAGCATAAATACACTTGAGTACCACCGTATGTTCTTAATAATAATCACGGTTTCTTTATATATTTATACTATAAATAAGAAGATATGTGAGGACATAAGTTACATACACACATTACTACTATTCTTGTTAAGCTATTAAAAACAAATTTGTATTAAAAAAAAAGTGTTTCTGTTATTGTTAGAAGTGAGTGAGTATCGGTATTGGTAGTGCACTGGTTCTCCCACTACACACAGACAGTAACATTTTGGTATCTTTTAAAAAGAGAAGTTATTTTTGTGTCGATGAATAGGGTAGTACTGAACGTTGGTCCAGTTTGAATTAGATAAAAATATAATTCCTTTGAGGTTTTAAATTAAGGAGTGAAAAATATAGCTTATTACAATTTATTACTATCTCCGCGCATTAGAGTCGGTTTGATCGTTTTTTAAGGTATAAAGTTTTGACATTATGTTAAGGAATATATATATATATAATATAATAATATAATTTAATATATATATATATATATATATATATATATATATATATATAAAATAGAACAGAATAAATAATTAAAGTGTGTATATAAGTTTAAAAAATAGTTACCTCCGACAAGCATGTGTGTGATTGTGTATTGAAATTGATTTCTTGCTAAAGCTTAACAATACTCTAACATTATTTGAGAGGAAGCATTGTTTCTCGGTATGCACATATTTCTATGTTCGTGGTCTCTTTGTGTTTCTGTACAATCACTACTATTATTTATATCTGTAGTATTTTTCGTTATTATCTTATTATTGATTATCGTATATTTTATTGACTGTAGGCATAATCGAGTCCATGTATACATAGAAAGTCTCTTACAAAATAAGGTATTTTAATATTGACTCTAAATCCTTTTCTAAAATTTATGTTTAGACATTTACGTACAACAATAGTCAGTCATTTATTGCTGGACATGCATAGGTATATTCTGATGATTTACTTGTATAAACATCTATATAAATGCATGCAAATTAATAATTAAAAGTCAATAATATATTTAAAAAAACAGTAGGTTTCAAGCAGATGTGTATTTTGGGGAAGCCAGACTAGTTTCGGACGCAACAAGGGCTGTTTATAAAGAGGTTTATTCCCGAAATTCCCCCGTGGGTACAAACGCACATACTCGTATCTTACATTATTTTGTGTATAAATCCTCTGCTTCTGTCTCTGTCCTCCTGAAGAAAGAAATGTGTGAGTTTATGTACGTATGAGTAGACTGAAAACGTATTCTACCTTATAAAACATAGACAGCTGTTAAGCCCAGATTCCAAAAGTGCAAAAGTTGTAACTCAACTTTTTTTACATAAAATGATACACATATATTTTTAAAGTAGCAGTATGCAAGATGTTAGTAAATTTATACCATTGAACTAACAGCTAGCAAAAGTATGAAATGAGCTCTATTTATTGTGATTACAGAAGTGTTGAGACACGTGCATAGATGAGCATTCATTTTAATTAGAGATAACATCGGTACAGCTATCGCACGAACACATTACTGACATCTGTGCTAGACGAAGAATGTGTACATATTAACTTTAACTGATAATATAAGTACGTATTTATATAAATAATATGCCCCAAATAATATTTATTACTGTGTGTAAAAACCGGGTAATTTATTTAATTATCTGTATTCAAAATTTTAAACGAAAACCATCACTACTTATCGAACTTTATTAAATATAAAGAAAGTTATTAAATAGCGTAATCGACCTCTTTTAAATTATATTAAACAAATAGTAGAGAAATTCTTGAAAAGTATTATAGAGGACTGTTAAAATTGAGAATACATTATTTACTTTCATTCACAAGTCAAAACTATAACATTAAAATAATAGGAGAATAATTAAAAAACTCACCTCATTTTTTTGCACATCCAATAAAATAAAATGCGAAAACACAATCACGTTGCACTCAAAAATAATTTGACATAAAATTTCTACGAACAGAAAGCGTCAAATATTTAAACCGAACTTCACTAACGCGTCATGCCTCGACGTAGAACGGAACGCGACTGGGTTGCTGACCGCTGCAGTAAAACCAATACATGTGACGTAACACTTGAATGTCATATTGGACATTTTTATGTAACGATGAAAGGTGATGTGCGGGACCAATACATTTGTCTTATGTCGATGCGTTTTACGTAAGCATTTTTTTTGTTTTGTGAGTGGAAACCCCCACGGGTCATCACCTCACCGGGGCCTTACGGTGGGATGGTATGTCAGACTCTAACCGACTAAAACCACACAGTGTTCCGGCATGGAGTTTTCTGGCCGGGGCATCAGCTGTACCCTAGAAATGAAAACCCCTGTGAACCCTGACAGACCTGGCCGCCTGTTGAAGGCAACCCCGCTACGGTTTAATGCTCTGATTTAAAGAGGCGCGCTCTGAACACATCGTTCCACCATCTCGGGTCTGTTTCTGCTAGGAAGACGGATAGTCCTGTCCATCGCCCCCAGGCTAGCGCTCATGGAGGCCGGAGATCATTTTGCGCTCTCCGGCGCCTGGTGCGTCTACTGCGGGACGAAAGAGTGCTACTTCTCTCCCGTTTCCTTTCCGCCGCTTCCTTGGCCTGCATCACTACCTCATAGAATGAGGTGCCGGAATCCCATGCACTACGTAAGGATTTAGAAATATTTTTAATATTATTTATTATATGTTAAGTGACATCTAGACATGTATTATTCCAGCTTATATTCGGCAAAAAATAAAGTTTTGTTATCAGTAATTTATTGATTGAATATCAATTAATAAACAAATATCGAAGTTGAACATTTTTGAGTATTCACAGTAAGTACATGCAGTATTTATTCTTAATTGTTGATCTTCAACCCTTAAAAGCTGTTCTGCGAATATTTATATAAACGGACATAGGATCAAACGTATTCCTAAGATGGCTGTGTTGAAACTAAAACACGATTATTAAGCATTTTTAATAATTCACCAGGTGCCTCGTATAATATATATAAAAATTCCGTAATTAACATTTTTATAACACACAAGACGAACACATAAGTTTTCAGAATGATTGCGAAACGTAAATAGAAAGTAGGTAAAGTCTAGCTTATTTTAGTTCAAGATGATAATTAATATCATTTATATAAAAATATTCAGAAGAGCAAAACAAAAATAAAAAGAAATTTCTAGGCGTAAGTGTATTATATTATTATTATTAGAGGTATATTAAATTATTTATACACGTATATGTAGGCGAAGAGTTCGTCTATCGTTAAAACGTTATATCTTAAGCTATAAGCATTTAAAAATATGTTAATATACATATATCTGATAAAGAATTTTACAAAGATGATGTAAGTAATGTTTCGAAATATATTTGACAGCGTGTTTTTTTTTATTTACAAACATACAAACAACATACACAAAGAACACCCAGACTCGCAACAACTATTTGTGGACCACTCAAATTTTTGTTGGGAATGAAACCTACGACCTCCGGCACAGCAGTCAGTCCCTCTAACCACTGACCAACAGGCTAGTCAAGTATTGTTAATTGTGTCTCTTTCTTTACTTCTTATATTAATATCTATTTACTGTTCCAACTAACAACTTATATGAATAGTATCATCTCAAGCTTAATATATACACTCATGGGGTTTAGCAGAGGCGTAAATAACGCAAACATTATACAGATGATCATCATGTCCAACTTACGTGAGGAAGGTAGGAAGGAGAAAATTTGAAGTATATTGACAGGAAAGGGAAGGTAGGAAGAGAAGGAAAGGGATATTTCTTATACAGATGGGTTGGAGAGTATTAGTATTAGTATTGAGATTATCGGATTCAAATAAACAAGCAAACTCTGCCTCTTTATTTAACGCGATATATAAGCAGACGTTACATACCTTGCCGGTACCTTGTCATTACCGTTGTCATACATTTATTATATTTAATCTCTTTTTTAACAACTTCCTATAATAGCTTCTATTATACTGCACTTAAAATAACAGCGCAGACAATCTCATCATGTTATTCTGTACAAGCTCATCTGGATTAAAATAAACTCGGCACAAAATAATTTTAGAGTATTATAAAAATATCCCCAAGCAGTCTTTATTCCTCTGTACCCATTACCCAGAAGAACAATTTATGTATCTTCTTTTTCTATGCCTAGGTTGTGCAAGCTAATACTGATCTCCGACCTCCATGAGCGCTGGCCGGGGGGTAACGGGCCGGGCTCACAGTCACCCCACCAGAAACACGCCTGAGACGGTGGCGCGACGTACGTGTCCCTCTCTGATGTGAGGTTCATAAGGCCCCCATACTCCAAAGTGTGAAAGTGTTGTCGCCTGCTAGTCAGATGGCAAGGTCTAGCAATAGACGCTCTCGTGACGGAACACCGTATGGTTTTTTTTTTTTTAGGAGACGGGTCACCTGATGGTAAGTGCAAACTACTGGTTCACTTCTGTAACATTATGTAGATTTTCTCACTAGTTTTCGTAAAACCAAAAGAAATAACAATTGCGTATTACTTTTTCTTTGATGTCTTGTTGTTTTTTTGAATGTTTTTGATAACTTACTTTTACTGGTTACCTTTATTGTGTATCCATATCATACCGTGTTTGACGTTTGCCGGTTTGTGCAACATATGTAATTGTTTCATTGTTACATTTTTAACAAACCAAACCAACATAAATAAATAAATTAAAATTCTAAATAAAAAACTTAAAATTAAAAACAAAATATCTTATTCTTTAAAGAAAATGGATTCTGAGGTTTGCGTTACGAACTATACCGCGTCAGCTTCTTGTTAGGTATGTACATATGTACCTAGTTACATAAAACAAAAGTCATTAATATAATAGAGTACTTAGTAGTAGAAAGCAATAAAATCATTTTACCTTGTGGACATCCTAGCACATAAAGTGGTAAGTCATTACTAAGTTGTAAAAGTAAATTATACACTGGTTCAACTTATATTAATGATTTGAACATGCAAGCCACCGACCACCACTAATATTAAACACACTGCTAAACTGTGATTACTAGTCTCAGTTAACTAGGAGACAACTTCCAATAACTACGCTACAACAATATCACTAGGAAATGTCAACGACCCTACGTTTCTGATATTAAAAATGCATATGTACTCAAATTCGCTCGTGCCTGTATACCCGAAGGCCTATCAAATACACATACATACATACTCCCGACTGTAAGGCTTTACAGTATATCTGAATAGCCATTTGTCTTACAACTGATGGGATGGAAAGTCACGACGAAGACACGGATCAAAAAGAAACTACTCTTTTGAAGGGAAGGGGAAACAGGAGAGGAGGAGATTGGTTCCCAATGCCCTCAGACTTTTTTCTGTCGTTTGTCTTCCAACTCACATGATGTTAAGTGACGATGAAGACGAAGGTAGTACACGCCTATCTAAGAGAAACCTATTCCCTCTAATTTTGAAGGACCGAGGATTGTAGCTCTCTGGAAAAATACTTACTTCATAACAGGTTTTCTGTGGTATTACTCCGGTTGATCCAGCCGATTCATGCCTAAATATATGTCATTCCAACCTTCTATATATCTCTCTTAGATATCTCTTGATTGTTCAATAAAATTTATTAGTACGCATAAAAAAGGTTTGTTTATGATTTGTTTTGGTCTGAATGTTTTGTGTATAGTATATATATAGTTTCGAAAGATTATTCGCTTCGATAAAGATAGAGGCTCTTTCTTAATTCAGTGTTCGTTCATACACCCTTGGCGGTTCTGTTAGAAAGTTAAGTTTATGGCGAGCTCGATACGTATGTTTACGCTAAACTTAAGACTTAAGGTAATCGTTATGTATTTTATTACAATTTAATGTCTGTACCTGCTCGAGCGGTTCTCACGACGGGAATTTCACTTTTTAGTTTGTATGTACCGATTTTCAGTAACAAGAAGAAGTGGAGTTATTGAAAAATATTATGTATAATTGCATTACATATAAGTCCCATATTATACCATATCCAATAGCACTCGCTCTAAAGTAAAAAGTAGGTAGACCGTACTTGCCGCTTGTTTTTTTTTTATATACTATAGGGGGACAGACGGACAGACGGGTCACCTGATGGTAAGTGACACCGTCGTCCATGGACACTTGCAACTCAAGAGTCGTAAGTGCGCTGCCCGCCTGTGAGAGTGATTAGGGATGGGGATGCGGGGAGAGGAAAGAAGAGAGGAGTTAGAAAAGAAGAGAGGGGCGATGGGGGGAGAGGAAAAAGGGGAGAGGGGGAGTTGGGCCTCCGGAAACCTCACTCATTTCGGGGAAATGCAACACAAGCGTTACTTCACAACCGGTTTTCTATGAGGTATCACACCGGTCGAGCCGGCCCATTCATGCCTAAGCATGGCTCTATCACTGTTAAAAACATATGTATAAATTTAGGGCCACATAAGACATCAATAATAACAATCACTTGTTTTTATGAGAACTCTACATTCTCAATGTGTAAAACCTTGTTTCTAGACAACAAAATGAAGCTATAAATTACAGTAACAAAACACAGGAGCTAACAATTAATTAAGATTAGATATATAACTGTACGGGTCCTGATTAACAAAACAATAACGTTTCTCAATTGTAGCACCGAAACAATACTTGCTAATGTGGGTTGTAAATGAAAATTTTTGCTATACAAGTTGAATTCCGTGAAAAGGATCGCATTCACCACAGACTGAAATTGTTTTAATGAATACCCTAAAATTACTTAGACTACTCGAACTACCTACTAAAATCCTAAATCTAGTCCCACTTACGTAACAATGAAAAGGGTTCATCTATTCTTTATACCTCTATCTTCCAGTATCTTTGTTCTAATCATAACCGAAAAAAAAACTCCATTCTTCAAATAATCTTATTATGTCCTAGTAGTTCTACATCGTGTGTAAGTTTTTCTGTCATTGCTCAGTCTGTTTTCCTCTGAAGCGCTCTACTTCAGGAAATCAGGATGGCACCTAGTCGCCTATGGTTAAAAGCATAGGTTCGTACTCTCCTCGTTCATAAACTGCACTGCGACTTCTTCATTTAGATCTATATCACCCAAAGGTAACCTGGCATGAATGTTTTAGGCATTAATTCCGCCACTGTACATATTTTAGAAAAAGTGTTAAATAAATAAATAAAAAAGGAGTCTAACCAATCGAATCGAAATCCAAATCTATTTTTTTTTTAATTGTGTATGATATTTAGGAAGTAAGTAAATGGCAAAATGTAGGTGTTTAAAGCCTCTGCTTGTTCTTTCAGGGATACAGGCGTGAGCGTGTGTTTCATATGGACATGTTGTAAAAATCAATATATTGAAAATGTGTAAATAAAACATGATAAATGTCATAAGCAAAGTGTGTCACTAGAGTGATGCTAAAGATGCTTTAGAGTTTAAAAAGATTTACAGTGTACTCGTTACCTCTTTGCTCTTAAATAAAAACATTTTAATAAAATAATACGCTTTGATTGCATCAATGAACAAAAGAGACTTACATACATACGATGTCGAACTTTGGTTATAAAGCATTATTTCACTATTAATGTCTGGTTTGTTACGATACGATACTTTAGATAACAATAATAATAATTATGGGTTAATTTATTTGAAATAATTAAACAATACCCGGTTACTTGTTCATGCAATGCCACATAATGGAACGAGAACGTTGTAGCTAATGCACGCAAGACGGCGTAAAAATCTGGTATGCTAGCTTTGGCAAACATACACGATGCACTAAAAAAGGGCCCAACGTCAGTCGGAAAACATTATTATATTAGACACGAAGGGTAACAAAAGTATGGTTCAAGAGTGGACTAATACAATTTCCGACCACTTGTTCTGTACACCTGGCTCTTTAGACGTTAGCATAAAGCAGTCGTGTATGTTTCCTACTTTTAGGCATTCTCTGGAAAGATTTTATAAAAAGTAGTTAACCTCGTACTGAATACAATTTAAACTAAGTCATATTGTGAAATTGGTACACATCCATTGAAGAACCGTAGTCAAATATATGTTTAAACGTGAAATGCTTATCATCCGTCTGACGTGACCCACGAATAGTCACGATTTAACTTTAACCACGACCTAATTATTTATCTATACTTACAGTTTTCATCTACTGTTAGATGAAAACAAGAAAAAAAAAGTTGCGCTTTATTACCGTCAACGTTCATATTTAAAAGAAGAGTATAGTAGAATAGGAGGCAGCATTAAGCAGCGACTTATTACTTGGTAGTGAAATAATCGGATATAACCAATTCCCAATAGTTTTGATTTCGAATATTCACTCCAGGTGTTCTATAGTATTAATAAATATGAAATATGTTGATGATAATACTTAGATGTATACCTATATTATTTTTATTTAAAAACAACATTTGTTTTGATCGGGACTCGAACAATCCATTTTTGACATTTTAGGTCCACTAATACCGCGCCCCGGTGTAACTGTTAGGAACGCTAGAACTGTACTCTACTAGAAAGTTACTGTGCCTCAAACACTTATTTATCTAGTTACATTTTACATACATATACACAATATAAAAACGTTCTCACATTCTATCTTAGCGAAAAGAAAAATGTTAGGTAGTTATTTGGTGAACTTGGTGCTTGAACAGAATAAGAGAAGTGCCTAAAACTCGTATTTGTCTGATGGGCAAACAGATTGTGAAGCATACACATTCTGGGTATATGAGAATTAGAACCTAGAACTGCTTTACGGGAAGGAGGATGTAGGATCCCACTAAAATTTCATTGATGTCTGTGGGGACCATTAAATTTAATTTTTTCAAGTACTTGGGGACAGTCGATTGAGTTACTTAATATTTTATGCAAAAATAGTTGATCAGATATGTCCCGGCGTCTTTGTAATGACGTTAAAAAGCTTCTAGTTGCTCAACATACCTAGGGGTTCTTTGGTTTGTTGAGTAACTTAAATGATTTTGAAAGCTTTTTTGCATACATACGTTCTAATCTAAGAGCATGTGTTGTGTAGTAGGGTTGCCAAACAACAAAACAATATTCCAGAAGACTTCGAACGAAACTGTGGTACTCGTATATTTTGGTTATAGGTTTATGAAGTGGTTTCGCAGTGCGAAGAATAAACATTCGCGCTTTCGAGGCCTTTTTTATGGTAGCAAGAATGCCACTTAAATCAATGCAAGGCTTAATCTAGATCACCTTACGACTTAGATGCATATCTTAATATTGTCTACAAGCGTTATCAACATAATAATTCACGAACTAGTTACTCGATCTCTTACACCTGCAACTATTTGTGTCAAATAGTTCTGACTTCTGGTACTATGAGCAGGAAGCGGTGGGCGATGGACAATTTCATGCACCAGCGACATCCCTCATGGTAATACTACCTTTCAACATATTCTTTAATGATATGAGTTTGTTGTGCACACTGACCGCTTAGGATTTATATAGAGATGAGTATTACAACCAGAATACAAATTTAACCATGCTTCTACCCTACACAGAGTGAAATGAAGTTTAGTAGAAATATACAAGTTGGTGTGTAGTTCAATTAAAACCAGAGCCTTTTGCTAGACCCACCAGGTGGCATTAAAAACTTCAAATAAATACATATACTTATTATACGCAAGTATTAGATCTATAGGATGTTCGGTAAATGTTAATTTTGTTCTTTAAAACTCTCATATTATTTATGTTTATGTAATACTAAGGTAAAGCTTTCAACTTTTTACCCGATTGGGTTTTGTAGTGTGTATACATGTGTAAATGTTCTTTATAACACTATAGAGCCTACACGGCTATATAGTTTTCAATATGTGAGGTGTTTTATGAATCGTCCTAATACTAAGAGAATATAGGATATAACAGTTCAGGATGAGGTCAACAACAACATTTGCTCGGGTTTTCATTTTTTTTATAATTTTACTTGGCACATGAGTGATAATGTCCAAGTAGTGTAACTATCGCTCTATATCTCCTCACTACACCTCACCCCTCACACGATGACGCTATTTAAGGGACGAAGAAGCTCGTGCCAGCCTCTTTCTTTTCGGCTGCAGCTACGAAGATAAGTGTCTCACTTACTATAGGCCGGACCACAATTTAAAAAAACTTAAAAACTTTATCGTTATCGTGATAGAGCCATGCTAAAGCATGAATTGGGCTGGCTCGGCCAGTGCTATACCACGGCCTCAGAGAAATCCGGTTGTGGAGCAACGCTTGCTTTGCATTTCCCTGAAATTAGTGATAGGGGATTATAAAAAAAAGACAAAAAAAACTGTTGTCTACTAACCGAATCTGTAATTGCTTTCTCTTTGAATTAAAAACTGAAATTTTGTGCTCTAGTGTTTGTAGTTTATCTCTGTTAATTCGTTTTCCTGGCCTACCACGTTTCTAAGAGAAGGCGGCCATACTACCACGTCACAGCGGTACCTATCTACACTGACCATTTGACAACCAGAATGTAGATTACTTTGTCATAAGCCATTATAGTTCACAAAACTTAATCCTTATTGTACACGGAAACCATACTTTGCACTCACTTTACAACAAGTATCAGCTAAATATATGCTCACAAATATTTGCGTACGCGCGCTAACACCTCTATGCATATATTACAAGTTTTATGCACATGCGTAACACGCATTGCGCTGAATCGACAGTATTACGTAGTTTAAAGCTTGCTTGCATTTGAAACACAAATCAAATCATTCAAAGAAGACAAAGAGAATCATTTTTCAAACTGATCGTTAGTAAGACATACTGGCGTAAGTGTAATGACGTTGCACATTTGTTTGATAATCATAATGCGGTTAGAGTAAATTCTTAGAAGTATTAATGAAAGAGTTTGTAATGTGTTAAGTAATGTACATATACCTGACAATATAACTGAACAGATTGTCGTTTTTCTTTTTAAACTGGTTAAACTCTTAAAGTAAGAGTCGGGTTCCAAAATTCTGTTTGTGATGAATAAAGTTTAGTATTTTGAAGAATAATTTAATCTATAAAACATGACGCTACATGCATGCTTATGGCTGGATCAGTCATCATAAAATGCCGTACTTAAAATTTTTACTTTTGTCCAGGTTACGATATGATACGGACCAAGTTTTATAAAAAGGATTAATAATTACTGACCTGACTTGGCTGACTTTGATGGCGTATTGGTCACTAGACTATTAAATTGGTTAACCAGCTCTGGGTTGTGGGCTCAACTCCTACTCGGGACAAAAAAAAATACCTATTGCTCCGAGACTACATGTTTATTATGTCTGGCTCATTTCTGATGAGGAGTTGCCTTAAAAAAAAGAAATGTTTACCGGCAGTTTGTTGCTGGCGTGAGTATGAATATATTTGATGATCGCATGGATTTACTTACCCTATTTTTGACCTTACCTTTCGATCTACTAATACAAATCAATATCAATAGAAAATATCCGTTAAAACTTCCGTTGACTCAATGTTGTGTAAAACCTCAACCGCAGGCGACAACTCTGTGTGATTACCGCTGTACGTGAGAGCCGCACAGGCAAAAGGATTAACGGGAAACGTACTCAGTGAGATGCCGTCTTTGTTCATCATAGCAAGTTAGGTAATGTTCGCAATTTAAATAGAGAGCAGTTACGTTCCGTGTTATTTAAATGCCTGTGGCCATGAGTTCGAGTAAAAATAGGATAATGACAATTTCACACAATAACCACGCGGCGGCCATCAGGTCCGAAATTAGGCCAAGCTTGTACTAAGGTAACCAGAGGTACGGTATATATGTACAGAAAAAAAAATCATCAAGGGTAATAATCGCTAAAGACAAATTATAAGCTGGCAAAGCTTACTAGCAATGCATCAATCAATTAGCCCTCAGTCCATCCAAAATTTGTGAGGTTTCCGGAAGCCCAAATGAAACTCTCCTCTTGCTCCTCCCCGCATCCTCCCACCCTACTTCTCTAAAGTATTAGTTCACAAAATATGGCCGTTGCATACCGCCCTTTGAGAAAACAGGCGAAGTGTATGTATGTTTATATAATAAAACAAGTTTTGATGAGTTTTCCTTTGAAAACGTTGTTAATTAATATATTCTGTCCTATAATATTTTTATAACCTTACTCAATTTGTACCGACTTCATTTCAAACCACAACATTAAAACCTTACTCAACTTAGGAAATAAGAGCGTGCTCTCGTTAAGAACATATGTATGTACATGTATCGTTCTGTAACATTGTGCTTAAAGTTTGAAATAACACCGACGTTATTATTCATTAATCAGTGTCCAAAATCTGTGTTAATTAGTTGGTTTCTACTTCAACTCTACAAGGTGCATAACATTATATATCGAATTTGAAGTTTCGACAAGATAGCTTTGGGATGACCCATTGCATTAACATTGCCATTCAACGTGATAGTGATTCAGCCTCCCGGGAAGACTACCAATAATAGAAATGTAATGTAGACTGTAAATATCTAACAGTTCAATCCCAAGCGCTTTTATCCCTCTTTAAATCCACCACTGAGTATTAATAGTCTTTTAGGGACTTTCTTATAAAATTGCACACATTGACCTACAAACGACTTCAAAAAAAGACAACTACAGCAATTGGAAAATATTCCTGCTTTACAAACATTAAATCAAATGACACAAACAACAGCCAGGTAACTATTTGTTGATCACAATTTTTTTGTACCGTATGGGATCTAACCCGCGACCGCCGGTTGAGCAGTCAAAGTAGTAGTTAGTGAACTATATTTCATGTTAATTCTTTTGGTATTATGTATTCTTATATAACCTTATTTTTATGTAAGTAAATAAAGTTTTTATAGTTGTTATAGTGCGCAGTATTTGCTTGACGTTCTTGATCGGTTGCAGTTCTGTTCTGACGAGCTCTTCTAATTGGTCCCATCTTCTCCCTTCCTCTACAGGACTATACGTGCTGGCCTGAGGAGTCAACGTTTGAAATTCGAAAATATACGATTCCGAACTAAACCGTTTAGCTCTTCTTTCCTGTGCCGATCGGTGATAGCCTGGAATTCACTACCAGCGTACGTGTTTCCTTCCCACTTTGATCACGCCCTGCTTAAAAGACCCGTTCTTTTCAGGAGGGCGTGAAAAAGTATCTTACCAGGCCGCTATACACCGCCACTCTTGGACTCCACTTATTGCTTTCCATCAGGCAAGGTGGAGTCACTAGGGTAGGCTAGTAAATAAATGAAAAAAAAAAAGTATTGCCGACCGAAACGACCTTCAACCTTCAAAATAAGAGCACCCACCCAAAAGGCCGGAAACGCACTTGTGACCCTTGAATTGCAGGTGTCCTTAGGCGGTGGAAGTTGCTAGGTAGATGACCTACCGTGACCAGTCTACTCGATTGCCACCTATCTCATAAAAAGACAGCTCTATGAATACGCTAGATTTTAAAATTCTTATTAGTCGTCATCGATGAATGTGAAACATTGGACCGCATCTTTTGCAACTGTTAAAGTTAGATCATTATGTAACACAGTCTACACACTGTAGATAAATAGCTTTAGGCTGTTTTAAAAGAACACATTTTGATTTTGTGGTTTATTGCACAGAATAGAAACCACATCTTATTTGTGTGCGAAATATACCGATAGTGATCTAAATAGCGTTCAAATATTGGCATTTGGAATTGTATGTTGTAATATGATGTATCGTAGATAGCTTATGTTTTAAAAGAATATTATGTCATTTAAAGATTGTCGTAATTTTAGGTAGATATGCTTATTTTTGAGTTTTTTTCCCGTTATGAATATTTCTCTCGAATCGTTGTGGATTAAATTGTGTACATGAGGTTTGTTCATTTGGGATGTTAAAATCTTGATAGAAATCCTCACCTGATGCTAAAAAAATATTGGTTTATACGGGTTATGCCTCATAAAATCATCTCGTCTCTCTTTAGTATCATAAAAACAAGTCAGCTTTTCTTATTCTAAAACATGTGAGCATTCACAAAACTGCAGCATGGGTTTAGATTTCTTTTGATGACGGTACAGTCCACTAAGTTTTGATATTGCAATTCGTCAAAAATAATAATGAAGGAAATGCAATCTCTGTCTTAGCAAAATTCGACTATGTGAAAAAAGAGGGGAGTCACGACGGTAGCGCACTGAGTGGGTTTCGAATCCGCAACTGCAGGATCGCAAGTTCGACGTATTAACGATAACAATATAGCTGCTTCTAAAATAAAATCTATTTCTTTAGGAACACAGGTTCGTTCATAAAATCATGCTCCTATTTTATGAACGCCAGCTGTAGCGTATTTTTAAACGAACTGGAAAGCGAAAGTAATCTGAATTTTAAATACATTTGGTAAGGGTTTTCTTTACGACGGCATTTTATCGCATAATTTACCATAACCGGCTTCTTAATAAATCGATATTCAACACCATGGGCTATTGCATAACGGTTCGCAATGCTTTCTAGTAACATTCCGGACAGATTGTAGGGAACGCGTGAAATTATAATAAAACACCGGATAAGATCGAGTCTGAATAGCTCACAGAGGGTTCCGTAAGCAAACAAACTAATATGTGGTTTTAATTCTCGAACATTCTTGCAGTTTATTCAAAAAACATAAATTCATCTTAGATTTCCAAAAAATACTTCTATGTATGTAGCACTAATTTTTTCGTCAATCCTAAGTCAAACAAAATCCTAAGTCAATTAGAGTAGAGTTTCATTAACCTGCGTAGTGTTAAAATTGGGTAAAATGTAGGTAATCTTATATATAAAATTCTCGTGTCACAATGTTAGTTACAATACTCCTCCGAAACGGCATGACCGATTTTTATGAAATTTTGTGTGCATATCGGGTAAGTCTGAGAATCGGCTAACATCTTTTTTTTTTGGACAATTTTTTTGTTTCGTGGGAACATTACTAATGCGTACGAAGTCGCGGGCAACAGCTAGTATATATATATTTTTATTTATATTTATATTTTTTGATTGCGTTGACTGAGAAGCGTATTTTAATGCAGTAAGGGAACACTGACATTGAATTTGATGTTAAATTTTACTTGGTACCTTTACTCATGAGATAAGTTGTCTTGACATTAAAAAAAACAGATAACGCTTATCTGTTTTTGTTTAAAACAGATAAGCGTTATTTTTAACAAGGAAGTGATGATAAGGGTTTTTTTTTTCATTTGAGGAACGGATCCCTAAAAAAATTATTAAGTGGATTCTTTAATAGTATATATTACTAGTGGACATATAAAATTGTCAATGAAAAAAAGGCTAGCTTGTTATAAAAAGTTTATAAGAAAACAAAAACTATTTGTTTTCAAATAATACGTTTGTAGTTTTTATTGTCTCTTCTCTCTTTATCTTAATGTCAAGTTGCCTTAAATTTAGATTTTGAAATAACTCTCATGACAGTGTAGACTTTGCAGTATTCGTGAACAATGTGTGAGATTTAGTGATGACTTGATTATTTGAACCTCTCAGTTGTAATGACAATTCTATTCATTTATAGTTAGTGCCATCGCATTTACTAAAAGGTCCAAAGTCATGATTACGTATACACTGGCGTGCGTTTTAACAAAATCGTCAGCTTTTTATATTTTATATATCAAAATATTTATATTGAAACCAACCGCTTCTATCAGTTTCGCATGCGTGTATGTTCACTGCTCATAGGAACGATTCGTGATGTTTTGAATACATTTTTTTTTTTTTCAAAATCTAAGAAAACTCTTCAGCTTATTAACTTTTTTTATTATTGTTATTATTCTCTTTATTTACATTAATAAACATACAAATTACATTTTAAATAGAAAATAAACACAAAATATATATAAAAATATAAAAAATAGTGTCCCACCGGTATCGGGTACAGGGACCAAGCTATCGGGGGTTAGGACTCCAGAGACAGGAAACTCCTCACAAGAAGGACTACCTTATGCATTAGGCCCTTAACCCAGCTGTGTAACGTGAGCCTCGGTAGATGTTGGTCGAGGCTCAACGTTGCCCCCCCCCCAACTGTATCCTTACGTTGTCATCGTGGGGGATATTGCGTGGGTCAATGATCCCCGGGGGCTGTGCCGGTAGAGCCACTCATGCCGGATTGGCCCAGGGGGAGGCTCCAGACAAAACAGGATAGCTTGTGGGACTCCTTTAAAGGTTTCTCAGTGTCACTCCGCTGTCAAAAGTGGAGCAACGAGGACGGGCTCAGTGTGCACTCACACTGCCATCGAGCAGGCAAGGGAGGCGTAGTCTCCCTGCCGCCGTCGGCACATCGCGATCCCGAAAGGAGTTCCGTGGTTTACCCTCGGGCTCTGATCGGGGGCGAGAGTAGAAAACCTCTCTAAAAAATTACCCCGAATCCCGTGCTCTGGTGGGTGGCCAAGGGATGCATGGCTGATGGGTGGTTCAGTGGCAAGCGCACTCCCAGCCGAGGTACCTGAGGACCCCTCGGTTGGGCACAAATATACGCCTGCCCGGGTATTGGGGGATCTCTGCCCGGGTCAACTCTTGTTTCTCCCCCACACGTGGGATCAATTATGGAATCTCTTTTAAAACATAAAATCAAAATGAGCAGAAGAAGGAAAGTCAAAAGAAGACTGTAGAAGATAATGGTGCTGAAAACTTAAAACGTGTACAGTGTTCTAAACCAAGTCTCACGCCTCAAAACATGGAGCTCTCAGAAATAAGCTTGACACCTGAGAGCAGTCAAAGATCTGAGCGCATTCAAAGTAGAGCTTCTGTACCAATAGAGGGGAGGGGTGACTCGGAGGATCGTCTATAAATGTATCTTTTGGCACTGAAAATCGCAAGCGGAGCCTATCACGATCCAGGGCAGGTGCATCAGACGACATGCCGGCTCCGAAAATCGCAACAGCATCGAGAGGGCGCACGAGGTCGCATTCTCAGACGCCTACTGGTAGGAACCCCTCCTCTAGGGCTGAACAGACGGCCCTTACACGTGCAGAGGGCGAGCGAGTGGCTGAAGAGGAGATCGCGGATCTTCTACTGAAGATCCGTCTACCTCTGGAAGGGGATTCCGCCGACGTCCAAAGTAGAGCAAAGTAGACCATCATAAATAGGGTGCCCTCAAAATCAAGGAATTCGAAAGGTCCCTTCGTCCGGGCACTTAAGGACTCGTCTACAGCAGTAATGGGAGGCGTCGAGACCCTCATTACAGACGTTGAATGATTGAAGGAGGCAAATACTCGACTATCAGAAGAGATGGCGGATCTCCGTGCTCAGTTTGACCAATTTAGGGCCAATGGGGCGGAGTGCACTGAACAGCCACTGTCACAACACGCTCACCCGTAAATTCCCCGTTTCCGGACGCGAAATCACCGATGCGGTGTGGCGCATGACGGATGGAGAATGGACGGCGCATGATAGATACTTGCCGCCGCAAAACGAACTCTACCTCAAGCGCTGCGTACCAGCAGACCAACGTATACA
This sequence comes from Tyria jacobaeae, assembly GCA_947561695.1. Taxonomy (NCBI): domain Eukaryota; kingdom Metazoa; phylum Arthropoda; class Insecta; order Lepidoptera; family Erebidae; genus Tyria; species Tyria jacobaeae. The sequence goes on along the minus strand of OX387218.1, from coordinate 552,290 downwards.
GCGGCAGCGGTGACCAAGACGGTAAATGCCACACCGGGAAACAAAAAGAAGGTCTCCAGTCCTCAGACTCAGGCTCAGCGTGCTCCTGCTGTTGTTTCTAGCGCAAACAGCGCCCCTTTAGTCACCCACAACCATTCACCCTTCACTTCAGGGGTCCAAAAAGAAAAATAAGAAGAGAGGAGGAAGGAAGAAGAAGGGGGTCGTAACTCAAGCAGCTCCAGTTGTTGTAAATAGCAGCAAGAAATCAAGCATCAAGCTTTCACCACCGAAGACGGCCGCGGTGGTGATCACGGTGTCACGGGAGGCTCAACAGAGCGGCCTCTCCAACGCAGAGGTCCTCCGCAGGGCCCGAGATGTTATCCAGCCCGGTGAACTAGGAGGCGTCGGTGGGCGAACCCGTATAGCTAAAACCGGGGCTCGCGTCATAGAGTTTCCGGGAGCAGAAGGAGCGGTGAGAGCCAACACACTAGCTGTAAAACTGCAGGCACTTTTTGCGGCGGAACAAGGCGTAAAGGTCACCAGGCCAACTAAGTGCGCAGAGATTCGCGTCTCCGGCCTGAATGACTCAATCACTCCGGATGATATCCGGAGCTGTATCACGTCTACGACCGGATGTGCAGTTAGGGTCGTTGCAGTTCGCCCTGGCCCTGGTGGGGTTGGCGCGGCAGTCGCCGCAGCCAAGAAGCTTGTGGGGGGTGGAAGACACCTCGTAGGCCTAAGCGCTGTCCGGGTTTCAGCCCTGGAGGCCAGGCCAATGAGATGCTATAAGTGCCTGGCACCTGGCCACACCCGCACCCTGTGCACCAGTTATATTGACTACAGCTGACTTTGTTTCCGCTGTGGTCGTCCGGGTCACATATCGGCAAGTTGCACCGCCGCCCCTCACTGCACTGCTTTCGCGGTTGCAAATTTACCTGCCAACCACATGACGGGATGTAGGTCAAACAAAAGGACTTCTATGCCAAACTCGGGGTTAAGCCAATCGACCCAGGCTTCCCTAGCAGTCGTAACTAGACCGTTGTCGCCGATGGAGGCTGTAGAGACAACTCAGTAAATGGATCAGGTCTCCAGTCTCATAGTCCAGGCAAACCTGAAGCACTCTGCCGCAGCGCAGGACCTTCTTCTGCAGACTATAGAGGAGTGGTCAGTCTGTGTAGCCGTAGCCACGGAGCCCTACTTCGTTCCTCCCCTCCCGAACTGGTTAGGGGACCGGGACGGCTTCATGGTGATCGTCAGTGATGTACATTACCACCTGTAGCGGGGGTCCTATTTGAAGCCGGCAAGTCCCAAGCAAGTCGGTGGCCGGCCTCTCCCCTGCCAACGTTCAGTTGTTTGCGACGTCGGCGGTGAGAAAAACTCGTCGCTTGAAGTCGAGCTCGACGCCTCAGCAACAGCCGGAATGCTTAATGCGGTTTCCGGGAACAGCGAGGAGGAGCTTAACAACGAGTCCGAAGATGGTTTGGGTGCATTCCGTGCCCTGGATCTCGTTAACATTGCAGCTGCTTTATTTATTGTTTTTTTTTTTTCAATTCAATTCAATTCTTCATTGTGGCCTTTGTGGAGATGTCACCACATTTCGCCAATATCAAGTTTTTATTATTATTACTATTATTTATTGTGCCAATGTCAAGTATTTCTAGAGAAACAAACAGTCTATAAAAATATGATCGCCATGTTCGTCGAAAACCGACATGCCCAAAAAAAAAAATTCATTGATTTTTTTATTTTTGATAAATAGTGGCATGACGTCTGAAACGTCATGCCTCACATTTTAGATTTAGTATTTTTTTATGGTGTCCTTGTAGTTTTGCTTCTTGTTATACTGTTCCTTCATGTTGGATGGATATTGTATATATATGTGGTTGTGATTTATTATATAAAAGCGTGAAAACGTTATTTATACGAACGGAATGAAAAAAATTACAAGTTCCATAGAGTGTTGCCAGGTATTGATATAGATAGATAAAAAATAGATACATGTTAAAGTTTTTATTTTTATTCAAATTCTTCAATCCAATTAATCATCATTTTAATCAACATAAAAGGAGTGTAATTTTATTGGGGTTTTCACCGTGGGAAAGCCTTGGTTGGAAAGGATCCTTAGGCAGGACTTGGCCGGCTTGACTTGAGTAATACCTAGGCCTCACAGAAAACCGATATACAAACAATGTTTACATTGTATTGCAGAGTTAGTGAGGGTACCGAAATCCCAACTTACGGTGGAACGGAAAGAGGATAGGGATCCTCTTCCCATTCCCGTCATCAAAACAGGGCAGTTTTATCGGTAATGGTTTCAGTATATGCGGTTATCAGTAACCATCAGATGACCCATCTGTTCGTCTGTCTCTTCGTAACATAAGAGAAAAGAAACACGATTTCTTTTTTCTTATGTAAGAACCCATGTGAGTTTTTTTGTCTCTTAATAACTTTTAAATTCCTATGATTATTTGAACGAATAATTTCAATTCTTACATTATTAGTTAGAGGACTCAGACTTCCTTTACCAGCCAGTTCGAGTCATAGGTATGCGACCCTAAATTGCTTCAGCTATTGCTTATACTCCCCAAATCAACTGTACAAGCAATATCCCTTTCCACCCATTTCTATTCTCCCTTTCCTGTCAACATACTCTTAATTTCACCGTCCCATCCCAAAAGTGCCCGGATGATAGCAATAGGGTTATCCCCTATAACGTAAATGGAACTATATTATATTCAACAAAATGTGGACGTTAAAAATAATAAACGCCTCTGCCTACCCTTTATTGGATACAGGCGTGAGTGTGTGTGTGTACATTATCGTGACTGATACTGGATATAAATAGCTTTTTTGGAAAGCAGCTGTACTTTTGAAACTGTAACTTACTTTCTTAACAGCATCCTATCACTGCAACATTTTGCATGGTAGTCAGCCCAACGCGTGTCGTATTGCTTTGTACCAATATTATAATTATATTCGGTAGATAACCCCATTATCTAGAAGCTACCGTGAATATTTGATCTTATGTAATCACTGTGACTGTATTTGCTGCTGTTCAACATCATGTTGTCAATAATATATCATTCGCAGACTCCGTAGAAGACAGTTTAATTTTAGTTTTGAAATTTCTGTAATTTACGAATGTAATTGGATATTTTGTAAGTGGATCTTATTGCTACATTCTAGTACCAAGTTTGTCTTTCATTTATTGCTTTTTAGTGAAGATTGCATACATCCTCATGCCTGTCAAGAGTGAGACGTATAAAACTCAGATATTTTGCTAAAAATGATTTGATTAACCTATCTTAACATAAAGCAAAATTTCGCGTTGACAAGGTACTGTTTAGTAATTTTAAAGTGCAAAATTAGTAGTATACCTACAGGTGTAAGGAGGTTAAGAAGGGAAGACATTAGATGGGAAGGGATGTTACTTATGTGTTTGGCTATCTACCCAAATTGGGGAGTATAAGAAATAGCTCGAGCAGTTCAGGGTCACATACTTACGCGTAACGCAAATTCACTAGTAAGTCCAATTTCTTTAAGCAAATAAGATACTGATGAGTTCTAATTATAAAAGCAAAAAAAAATTAAAATTAAGACATTGTAAAAATGTATTATATCATAAACTATAAACTCTCTAAACGAGCGGTTTTAAAACATTACTTACGTCTTGAAGAGAAATCACTTCCACTTTCATTGAACCTATTATTTCCAGAGCCCCAAGTCGATCTAGGATTAAATCTAGTTCTCAGTTAAATATAATACAGAAAAGTAGTTGCTCGTTCCGGTGAGTTATCAACCGTTTCCCGGATATGCCGACATATCCATTTGCACAATTTGTAATCGCTGTATCGCTGTTCACTTTACACAGATAGATTAAATTATAATGAGAGTATTGCTAAGATATACAGTTTCATTTCTCATTATTTTATAGCTTGAGTTTTTTTTAATGAAATTGGGGTATGGAGCAATTTCGAGTACTACTTTTTCAATTATCAAAGAAATTAAAATCTTTTAACAATCAGCGCATGGATATATCGTATCATACGAACGAAAGCAGTGGTAGAGCCATGCTTAGGCACGAATCGGCCAGCTCGACTGGTGCAATACCACGGCCTCCGTTTCTGTAGGCCTAAGTCCCTCTTTCCTCTTTTCTCTCTCCTCTCTCCTCGTCACTCCTCTCCTTCCTCTTTCCTGTGCCCCCTATCTTTCTTCACCCCGCATCCCCCATCACTTACGACTCTTGAGTTGCAGGAGTAAATAAAGTCAAGTTTACCTAAAACTTAACTTTTATACATATACGTTTGTATCAAGAATAAAATTAGGTATCAAAGTTCAAATCCTTTGACACTCTCAGTCGTAGGACTGCATGAAGGGCGTAATTGGGCCGACATGTTTCTTAAAAATGAAATGTAATTCGCTCATTCAAAACTATTAACAAATAACTTAGTAATAGTTCCTGCTTGCAACGCAGATAAATATGTCTGAATTTATAATGAACGTCGATAAGTGAGAGGAAATGTTTTTAACCTTATCCATAGAATTGTGTAATTGCCCTTCTATACAAGTGACTTTTACCTTTTGCACGTACATATTATTAGTAGCTAGTATCTCTAAATATAAGAAAATAAGATACCGGGACTTTTGTTATTTATATACATACAGATATTCCAAAGCGTATCAAAAACGATCACATTTTGCCGACGACACCAACTGGAAATGATTAGGTTATAGAATAGGGTCATTCTACCATTTTTTTTTATTCTGCTATTATTTATATATATGATATTCAATGTTTTCAAACAGTGTTATTCAAGTCTAATCTAGTGGCGGCAGCGCATTGACTAGAAATTTCCTATTGCCTTACGATTGAGTGGGTTCGACTCCCATCCTGTGTACTTCCCACGTAACATCTCTAACACAATCAATTAGCTTAGTCGTAGGTATTGTCAAAAAACAACATTTATATTCAAACATATTACACACGGCCGTCTGATCTCATACTAAGCAGAGCCTGTGTTATGGTAGCTACACATGTACATCCAGTCCCTGTACAAATACTAGTTTTTATGACACAATTATTTGTCTTGGGTGGGAACCGAACCCACGACCTCTGGCTTAGCAGTTAGGATCACTTACCGCTAGACCAACAGGCCCGACAGGTCAAAATATGGTGTAAGTATTTCTAAAAAGACTATTTAGTAACACATAATTTGGGACTTTGATTTAATTTCTAGGCTGAAGTTACACAGAATAGTATTTCCAATGATCTTTAGATCTTAATGTCACGCCGACAAGAACTAGATTTTTCTTAATGTCAAACATAAAAATTCGTCTTTGATTAATACATAAATGTCTAATGAGTCCTAAATGTGTGTGGAACTTTAATTAATTTGAAGGTCAGGAAGCGTAACGTAGCTGCCAATATGTATTTGTACTAAAATAAGAAAAAAATGTATAATTTTCACATTGCGAATGTACCGACATTCCAGGTTACTCGTCATTAAATTCATCTTCCTAACGTTGTCGTTGCAATGTGGACATTGCAAGAAAGTTTTGGATTGGCTTCTTTTACGGCCTGCCGCCTGCCTGACGCATAACTTTCTTGGGAATGTAGTTGTTTTAAGAAAGGAAAGCAGGAAAAAAGAAGTTTTAGGATAGTGGGAAGGGACAGACACCGGGGCAAGGGATCCGCATGTCTTTGATAAAGACACGAGACTGAAGATTTCAGTAGCTCGCGGTAGCAAGTGACTAGAGAGACCATTGCAACATTTATACATAAGTATGTAAGCCTCTAATTTCTTAATGTATGTTAAAGGTATTTGTTAATTTAACTCTTAATAAATCTTAGCTCATTTTATAAATTTTTGTTACATAATAATTGATTGTATAACTAATTGTAAGTGACTACCGCCGCCCATAGACACCCACAACTCAAGAGTCACAAGTCACATTACACCGACAACAGCATACATTAAGGGGGTATTCTGGTCTAGAAATAAAAAAAAAATTGATTTTTTTTTTTCATATTTTCATAGTTTAACTATTTAAGAATATGTCTACGAGAGGATTTTCCCAAATCAAATTATTTTCGGAGAAATAAGTATTTTGCTGAGCAGGCATTCAAATCGGTTGGGCTGCAACTAATCGAACAAAAGACATAATGGGTTCTCCGACTACCTGAATCTATATTTCTTAGTAAGCCCTTTTGTTCCGTTATATATATAGGAAGGTCCGATGTATGCAGCAGGAATGGCAGATTGAATAAATGTAAGTTTAAAATATAATTTTATGACTTAGACTGCAAAAATTTTACTTGAAACTTTAAACGCGTTTTTCTCAGAACTGTCTTTTTTAATCTGATACCCACGATTTCTCAGGTTCTGCCGAACCGATTTACTTGAAATTTTAAGAGAGTCTTCTTTAGGGACTTGTCTACGTCCGGAACTACGGCCATCCCCAAATTTTCATTTTTACTATTTTTAACAAATCGAAGAATGTTCAAAAAAGTGGTACAAAAATTTTTTTTTCTTTAGGCAGGCGCCATTCTGTAAAAAAATTTTTTTGTAACTTTTCCGTAGTTCCAGACATTGCGACATTATTGTAGATTGATAATCTTTTTTATTTATTGATTTCAGATTGCTAGGAGAGTTAAAATCGTGGGTACGGTCACGCACCAAATTTTTGAGACGCCCCACTCCATCAGCTGATAACTAACGGAATTTTGATTTTTTTTTACTTTTTTATTTTTTTTTGTATGCTTCTAATGTGAATAAATAATGTATAAAAAAATTGATGGTAAAAATATTGCTTGCTTTTTTTTACAGCACTTCAAAAATTACCTAAAATTCATGTCTCTAGACCAGAATACCCCCTTAATAAAAAACTCAATCAAACAGCCTTTAAAATCTGAAAAAACTGGTCTCATTGAAGAGACAAAAGGTACTGTACTGTATAGGAATGATTTCTGTAACGAGGGCGGGGTCTTTAAAAACTCATAACTTGATCTTTTTCTTAAAAAATGGGAAGGCTTGCTTCCGTTACTTAATAAGGGACTGATCACGTTATTCCACAATTTAAGTTATTCAACTGTGGGCCCCTAAAATATAAACACACCTTTTTCAACAGCCTGTAAGTGTCTGTATATGAGTGACAAAGATATATTTTTATAAATACTATGTACATATACATATGTTTACAGAACGATTCAGAAAGGTGTGGTATAAAACATTTTAGGGTTGTACAGTTCACCCGTAAATAATGCTAATAGTTTAAAAAAAAAATATACAGAAAAATTACTTTGCAACTGACAGTTGATCCTTTAAATTTATTTACTAGTACTAATAAGTTGTAACAGAGAGGGCTAACATGAATCAAACTATAGGTATTTAATAACAAGGATGTTGCTGGCATATACAAACAATGACATGAAAGGGACCAGGGAAAGGATTTTCCGAAAAAAAATATTAAAAAAATTCAAATGCAGTTTTGTTTTCAAGCTAAATCTTCTATTTGTCGGCTACACATAACTCTACTAAAATCTGATAAAAATAAATAGATATTCCACATAATCTGTAAAGCTAACATTTCCGTCCCCCTACAACACAGAAGTGTATTATTTAATCTTCATATAATATTTATTCTTTACGAGACACAAGGACGTAAGGTCAAAGAACTCTATGCTTTAGAAATTCCCATTACCATATTTATGGTGAAATATTCGTTAGATGGATCTATGTAACAAAGAGTGAAAGTGATTTTTTTATGAATGGCTAATGCCAGACTTTTAATATCAAACCTCACCGAATATCTATGGGATAAGTGGACAGAGAAACTTAGCTCTAGGACGGTGTGGATATGTTAATTTAAAAGTGTATTTTCTTCTGTCTACCCAATGAAGCCACGTATTTTTTATTATTTTTCTCATAAACCTTGGATTTCTTCGTATGCTATAACATTTGCTTATTCATGAGTTAAATGCAATGCTTTAACTATATTACTTATTAACGACTACAAAAAAAATGAAAGTTCTATCTTAGACTGTATGAATCCTATTTATTTTTTTAAGCGATTTTTCCGCCAAATTCGAATGTTTTTCCATCTCTTTTTTATTTGGAAGAGGATAACTCTGCGTTGGTTCTATTGTTACCAAATCAGGATTTGATATCAGGTAAATTATGGTTAACCCTAAAATATTATAGAAATTAACAAAGCTTTTATACTCTTATAGGTATTTGATTATTAATTGTTGGTAGTTCTTTAACGGCTATGAGTTAGAAGATAATTCTTTTAAATTCGCTACCTTACGAAATGGTCCTTCATTGTGTAGTAATTTCTTGTAAACTAACATCCTAAATAGATCAGTGATAATTATTAATCATTTCTGGTGTAATTTTGAGAGCAGATAGATAGATAGTTATAATTACGTACGGCCTGTGGAGGTATAACATAACGGGATATTTTAGTTTATAAAAGATTGGCTTTGTCTCCAAAAACACAAAAATGGTCGTTGTCAAAAGAAATCCAACGTTATAATTACCACATCCATTCATATTTGCAATCTACTGCTAGTGAAAGTGAAGACGTCTTAACGTTTGAACCGCCGAAACACGTGCATAGGAACTGACAAACCGGTCTCGGTGATAACTTATGTGTTATGCGTTACCTTATCTATTTAGTATCGACACTGATATTCAATACTCTTGATATTCAAAGACATATCTAAGTTACAGTACAAACATTATAGAACAGTAACAGGGACATAAATATGTACTTTTTTTGTAATATTAAGTAGAATGCGAATGACAAAGAACATAACAATTTCCAGTATCAAGTTTGTACAACAATTCCTTATCATTAGATAACATTATTTTTAAAGCGCGTAGCTTGATTTTTTTATTATTTTCCTGTATAACCTCTACATTTTCGTGTTCCGGGGACCGCTCAGAGGAATTGTGCGGCCTTACACTGGCCGTGCGGCCGTGCGGCTTTACTGACTAGTAGTGCCTCTTCTTGTATGTAGTTTAATCCTGCAGATCGTGCACAGTGGTAGAGCCATGCTTAGGCACGAATGGGCCGGCTCGACCGGTGCGATACCATGGCCTCACAGAAAACCGGTTGTGAAGTAACGCTTGTGTTGCATTTCCCCGAAATGAGTGAGGTTTCCGGAGGCCCAACTCCCGTCTCCCCCCTCTTATTTCCTATCTCCTCATCCCTGATCCATTCTTTGACTCAGTGCTTCCCTGTATCCCTCATCACCCTCAAAGGCGGTCAGAGCACTTACTACTCTGGAGTTGCAGGTGTCCAAGGACGGCGGTTGTCACTTACCATCAGGTGACCCGTCTGTTCGTCTGTCCCCATATAGTATAAAAAAAAAGGTCGGCCGAGGAATAAACAAAATAATTAAATTAATATATTAAATTCAAGATTAACATTCTCACAATTTCTATTTTGCTGACTTTATATCACAATTATACCTATGTCACTCCCACTATGAATATGATTCAAATAATACCTCTCATCTCAAATTCCAGCAAGCTTTCAAGGCTCTTGGTCTCGACAGAGAAATTTTTCATGATCCCTACATACTCAAAAAAACAATCCACTTTTTAAAAAACTTTTAAACGGTTAAACTTAATTCATGCCTGTTAAAAATACACATTACATACATCATTTTAGTGAATATTTGCCGCACCTATGAACATCGACGGTTACAATAAATATAAGACATTTTTCTGCGTCAAAACTTAGAAGTAAAGAAACTCCATCAAAAACAAATATGCTACACGGATAGTGTAGCAGTTTATGTGGTCACCTCGCCGCGCCTCTACGCTGCCGCGCCGAGTAATGTGGGTTCGATCCCCGCACGGGACAACACTTCGTGTATTAATCAAATTGTTTGTTTTTTGAATGTTTGTGAAGTACCCCGCTATACAGGAATTAATCCTAATGCGGGAGATGTCTTTTTTTAAATAAAAAAGAAAATAGAAGAACCCCTCAGAATCTAAGGTTTTAAGAAATCTTGAGTGATTGATCAATTGGGCTGCCATCTGTGCCTTTTATAATGCATTTGTTAATACAGGTATATTCTGGACTCATTTGCACACGCTTTATAGAATCTTGATAGTCCTGACATCTATTTTCATATATGGAAACTGTTGCAATGAAGAAGCTAAAGATACTAACGGAATACCGTTAGTAATAGGTAGTATACATAGATGGCATTGAACACTTTCAAATTGCTGTAATCTCTAAAAAAAAATACTGTGGTTTCTTGGTCGGCTAGTATGAAATATTTTGTACGATACTAAGTCTCCTTTAATCGAACTAGGTCATCTTGGCCAAGTCCTTCTTCTGTAATCTCTTGAGAAAAGCATACAGGGAATTGATTACACGATTCTCAAGTGTGTAATAAGTATTTTTCTTTATAAAGTACACTTACGTTTCCTAACATTTTCGTCTTTAAAGAATACAGCAATGTGTTAGAACATAAAAAACCTTTAAGTTCCATTATTTCTTTTCTCAGTAAAGCTTACAAAAGTAAAATATTTTATGTCATACACCACATGCCATAACTTTTACTTTGAATTCAGAACACGGTTAAAGAATATTTAGATCGAAATGCCGCTGCTAAAATACGCATGGAAGCTTCCAAAACCAATGCCAACTGAAATATTTGGATCGAACTGCCACTACCCGAACAGACAGATGCTCTACCGCCGCTGCACGTTATAACTCGTGTATTTCATACGGTTTGAAAACATACGATTATTTCTAGAGAATTTAATTATTTTTTGTTTTCCATAAACGCTAGTTGTGAAAATCCAAGTAGATACCATCAAGGAGAAAAATGTGAAAACTGAATATTATTGTGAGTCATCAATCATTGTCGCACAAGATTTATGACGGTGACGCGTGACGCGGTGAGAAGTGATGAAATAAGGGGTGATAATGAGACATCAAGATATCCTGGTGTCATGTTGGGGAAGGCTACCAATTCATTTGTTACTTAGATTTGTGTATTCATATATTCAGTTAATAGCGTATTTTTTACAGAAAACTTTTTTACTGCGTAAAATGGGACCACACAGGGAGCACCAGCTTTTAAATAAAACAAAAATCGTTGAAATTGGTTCACGATGTCGAAAGTTCTGAGGTGACAAACATAAAAAAAAACACAGTCGAGTTGAGAACCTCCTCCTTTTTGAAGTTGGTTGAAAAGAGAGGAAGGTGATATAAAATGCATATGGAATTAAATTATTTATAATAAATATCAATCAAATGAGTATCGTAAAATACCGTGTTTTTTAGACATAAATTATTCATGCTACTATACATTGGTCATGCGAAGATTAAAGACACATACTTGACCAAGAGTCATGAAGAGACCAATTTTATTAGATTTAATTTTATTATATTTAGAATCAAATCTAATAACTGCTTGTTATTACGGAGTAACTAAAATGTACAATTAGTATAAATTTATTATTATTTAATTAACGATCTCAACACTAATCCCCAAAGAAATTAAATCATCTTAACAAGACACTAGAACATTATCTTCAGAAACCTCCATTTATACTCAAAACAGGTACTAATAACTTGTGCAAATTAAGAGATTTCTCTCAGATCTGTTGAACGCAGATGTAATTGAAGTCGGCACAGAGTTTTAAAGGTGCTTAATTAGATAAATTTGTGCAACGGCACGAGTGCCGAGGCCGCAGTCAAAAATGTTTTTTGCCAGATTTTATTTGCTAGTTACGGTATTTTCAGAATATACCTACACAAGGCATATTATTTTGACATAATATATATTTTCGATATAGGCTTTTAAACGAAAATAATCAATTTACAAAATAAAATTAACAGGTATACGTTATTAGCTATATTTAAAAATCGCATTGACAAAAGGTGGTCGTAATTCGAATTCCAAATAGGCAAAAATATACGTGACTTACTCGAGCAGAACTGCTTCTCATGCTTCGCACGATTTGACAACTAATCGATTCCGAAAGTGGTCGGGAATAAAAGGACACGCGTCGTCAGTGACGTCAATCATGTAAATATTTTTAGAATAGATAGATCATTAATGAGTCATTTGAAACCTATTAAAAGTCAAAACAGTCTACACTAATATTATAGGTAGGAAGAGTATATTTGCTTGTTTTAACGCGCTAATCTCAGGAACTACTAATTTGATTTAAGAATATATTTTTGTATAATATAGCCCATTTATTGAGGAAGGCATAACGGCTATAAAGAATAAAGTTTTATTAACAAACAAACAAAAAAAAATTGTATTTGTTGCGTCGTACACAAGCAAAATATAAGCTTTTGACACCCAAACCAAATATTTCTAATGATTTTATATACATACATACATACACTTCCGGCTGTATCCCCGAAGGGGTGAGCAGAGGTGTAATTAACGGCATCATTTTGCCGATACTAAATTAGTTTCACTATTACTATTACCGTCTTCCGGGCACTTTTAGGAATAAAATGGGAAAATTAAGGGTATATCTGCAGGAAAGGGAGGATAGAAAAGGAAGGAAAGGGTAATTGCTTATACAGATCGATGGGGGAGGGGGGGGTATAAGCAATAGGTAACTCAAGCAAGTCAAGGTCGCATATCTGTAACTCGAACTGGTGTGCGGAGTTCTGAAGTGCGAGTTCTCTAACGAATAATTTTACCATTAAGAATGCAAAAAAAAAACACAAAACTTAATTGTACAAACAAAAGCGAGAATGTAAACTTAGGTGCGATTGTGGCAAGCGGTTGAAAGCAATTCCTTGTCCCACTTAGTGGTGCAAAGAAGCAATTAAGATGAGAAAATGCTTGTACACTGAGAGCGTTTGTGGAGTGGTAAAGCGGCGTGCACATTACCATATGCCACTTTATATCGAATATATTATGAATATGTATATAGCATTTAGCTTCATTAGGGGGGTTAACAAGAATACTAGTAATGTGTGACCCACATGCTAATATTATTGAAAAAAAAAATATATATATTACTTTAATATCATTTTCTATTTAGATGCTATGAAGTTAATAGTTCATTTACAACTTTTCTAATTGAAATCGTTGTTAGTTTACTCATAGTTGAAGAGTTTCACGGATTCATTTAGTGGCATGTTTTTTTTTATGCGATAACGGGCAGACGGGTCACCTGATGGTAAGTGACTACCACCGCCCATGAACACCCGCAACTCAAGAGTCACAAGTGCGTTCCGGCCTTTTAGGTAGGAGTAAGCTCTTTTCTTGAAGGTTTGAAGGTCGTATCGGTTCGGAAATACGGCAGTATTTGCTTGTCATTTTGATCTTGATTTATATTTTTGTAAACTGGTTCCAGTAGTGGAGGTTAAGATATGACAACGCTGATAAAACAGAACCTTTTACTGGTTTACCATCCATCAAAATAGGTATTTATAGTTAAAATTACGGTCTGTCTCACATATTTTTGATTTGTTTCCAAAATCGCATTAGGAATGATTCCTGTATCGCAGAGGCTTCACAAACATTAAAACAATGGGCACAAATAACACCCAGACTCAGCACAATTATTTGTGGATCACACAAACTTTTGTCTAGTTTAGTAATCGATTCCACGACCTTTAGCTTTGAACTATTTGCAGTATATATTCATGTACAATTGGGGTGGACGTAAATCTTCAATCCAAGTTAATTGTTTTCGGGTCAATATAATATATGTACACAAAGACATGGTTACTCAAAAAAGAAAAAAAAAACACAATCCAAGTAAGGATATGTGAACTCCATCGCTTCTTAACCTAAGACTAAACACATCTAAACCTTCTTAGAAATAGGTAATAATATGTAACGGCATATTTATGTAGTAATTAATTCTGATATTTCATCACAGCAAATCATTTTTGAATGACTGTAATGAGATGACATAATTTCTTGGCTGATTCTGACCGAGGACAGCTCATCACGCTCTAAATTAAGGTGACATCCACATTGAGTAAGCTGACAATTTTATGGAAGTTCTTTGAGCAAAAGCCTCACGTTAAGATAATTTTAATATTGATAACACCGAAAATTTGTGATATAAAAGTTTATATTTACTAACTAATATATTATTCATAAAGTTTATAAGCTCAACTTGAAGCGTAAGAAAACTGTGTGTGAGTACTTCTTTATATTTTAAATGCGTCAATTGACATAATATATTACATCCAAGTACACCATTGGACTTGTACCTTAACTTAACCTAACAAAGGCTCATAAAACCCTGAACTTTCTCGTGTACCTTAGCCTTTACAATCCATACTAGATGCACAAAGCTTCACACCTGAACAGGAGCTGCTCGTGAGCTCTCGGCCTAAGTGGTGACATGCTACATACTAGGAGCCTCGTTTTATTTACTGTAAGTAACTTTATACTATTTGAAGTGTTAATTTATAATACAATTTTGGCTTTAGTTTCTATACTTTTGTTTTGTTTATTTAATGGAGATGTTTGATGTCTGAGTCTTGGTAGTAGTCTAGTTTAGAGTCTATTTACTATTTCAATTTGAGGAGAAAGCCACAACAGTGAACTTTGCTTTAGGCTTAGCGTTATAATATTAAATAAAAATAATATAAAATAATGTTTATACATTTTCAAATGCAGAACCTCAATGTGATTAATGGATCTTGCATCGTAATTCCTAATGTAACTGCAAGTATCTATATATGATTTGATGACTTCGTACCTGATTAGACTCATAGGTGGTACAAGTAGGTACTATCACAGGGTATCTGTTAGGCCTTCTTAATAGCTATTACAAAGAAAACATCGTGTGCCCGATATGTTTTATAATGAAATAAGGTTCACATAAACTTGTTTTTAACATATACATTTTCAAAGCAATTGTGTGTGATGGCAGGCTTATGTGAATTAGATCTAATTTGCTAAAACGGATATCAATTACCTACATAATTTTAATTATTTGATTTTCTATATTTATTGAATCTAAAAATTGTATCATAGGTACAAAATAAACTTTTATAATGGCATCTAAAAAATATAACAGTTAAAAATAAAATTGATGAAGGAGTATGAATTTTATTATTATTTTTGTCACAAATATGTATAACTAATATAACACCATTAAATATGTATAATTTTCAGATCTGCGTCACTTACACTGCATCAGAGTATTTAATCTCTTCTGATGGATGGATACCAATAACAAGCGAGAATGTGTATAACCCAATGAATTTTATACACCCTCCTCTGAAATCACACACCATTACCAGTAACACTATCAAAATCATAAAAGCACAAAATGATCAAGAAAAAGAAAGAAAACCACCTAATACAATATTTAACTCTGGAAATCAAATTACAAATATTGGCACTTCACTTAAAACAGAAGACAAAACAAGATACGGAAATAATGAAAATATACACAATGCAACTGAGTCTGCAAGGAAAGGAAAGCAAATTAATGAACGACATGATGAGAATTCCCTTGATGATGATACAATTATTGAGACATACAATGAGGTACTAAAAGAAGATGCTGATACTAAAAGAGCAACCGTTTCCCAAAGATCAAACACTTACGAAGTAGTAGAAGATACTTACAGTGGCCAGGACAATGAGCAAGATAATTTGGACGGCTTTGGATATGATTATTCACCACCAATTCCCCAAAATTTAAACCTCAGTTCTACACTTATCAAAATACTGTCTAAATATAATATAAAAACGGATGACAAACTTCAAAATTATGACATTTCACGACAACCTAAAATTCAAATTCCTTCCCATTCCACTAGAGTTTTAAATCTGCATAGATACAATAGCTTAAATCACTTACCCGTGGACCCATTGCTCGCTGTTTTTCTATCCAACTATGGGTTCTATATTCCAAGTTTGTATGGGATAAAATCTAATTATAATAATTTGTACGGCTATCTGGCTTCTAACAATATACACAATAACAGACCGTTCGGTTTGTATAAAATTTTCTCCGACACAGATTCATGGAATTAGGAATAGTTTGTTATGTTTTCGTTTAGTTATATTATTGTTAAAATTAATTTTATTGTTAATTCTCTGTAAGGGTTGCTATTTTGTTCTTGTACAAATATTATATTATGATGTTTTGCGGTAAAACTTATTAGCTAGGTTGATACTGATATTTGCGATTCAAGTAATTTATTAAATAAATGTAAGGTTAGTTAGTATTGTCTTATATAATAACAAAATAATTTGTGTTCCTCAATTTATTTTCTTTTTTTTTTTAATTTTGTATTTTAAACAACTTCTGCATTAGGATTAATTCTTGTGTCGTGGGGGACTCAACAAACATTCAAACAACCGACACAAAGAACTCCCAGACTCAGAACAAGAATTTGAGGATTTCACAAAGTATTGTCCCGTGCGGTGATTGAACCCACAACACTCGGCAGTGTGGTGGCGAGGTGACGACTTAAACCGCTACGCCGCCTATGCAGTCTTATTTAGTCTTCAATAGCTTATATCAAAAAGTTATGTACGAGGATGTGGTACATAAGTAGGATTATCGTTGCTGTAGCACGTGGTGGGAGATTAGCTAAAGTACCAAATGAGCTTATAAGGACAATGGACAATGAATAAACAAATAATATTATGAAAACACTTTTATAACCATCTGTAACATTTTATTATAGTTAGAAGTTAATGATAATGAGCATTTTTCCATTTTAATTATATTTTATTTTAGATATTAAGTGTTTCATTGCGTTTAGTCATTTTCCACCTAACAACATAATGAAGTTCGTACTGCATTGTCAAGACAACATGTATATAGAACGATATGCTTTAAGTCCACTAACATAGATTTGTAATTTGATTGTGTGGGAATACAAAACCTGGGATATCGCTTGGAGTTGTTCCAATAGCCGCAGACTTGACAGTTTCTTAGCTAGCAATAAAAAGTTGCCATTGTGCAGGAAGGCAGAAGGCTTTTTATATCGATATTTTGTTTTTTTTTAGAAGATTTTTTGTTTATATTATCCAGATTTGATTCTGACCAATCAAGATAAAAAGTCAAGAGTTCATAAATATAAAAATTAAAATTTCTACTTGACTATAAGGATTTCTCACACGTTTGGATAGCGCCAGTAAGGTTTTACAAACACTACCAAGATATTTACTGTATCTAAACGCTTGCTTGTGCTTGATACACGAAAAATATAACATTTATTAATGTTACACTCGATTAAACATTCCTATAAGTAACATATTTGAAGGAAAACGGAACAAGCGCTCATCAGTGCTTCGATGGCAATCAGGACTCATACACTCAGTTAAACATACTTCACACCTCGCAGCATTACTTGAAGGATCTTATATAAATCATAAAAACTTTCAGATATGTTTTTACGTGAGGAAAATTAAAAAGATGTAACGTATTTCCACGAACAACTATTGGATATCAGAAAAAACATGGTCAGTATTTACTTTTCTTCAAGATATTTGCAAGGTATTATTAAGATGATCCAAGTTAATTATATACATAAATATTATTTATTGTGTACAAATAAGAGTTAAATTAAATAATATCTATAGAATTATTATTATAATTATATGAACCTTTACTGACAATAGATTAAAGAGACTATATGGATGATCAGATTGCAGAATATTACTTGGCCCTCTTCTGTCTTTCATATTAAAACCTATAAATTACATCAGAACAAACAATATTACAGAATACCCAAACATTATGTGTGTGTGAAGAAGAAAGAAGTAAAAATTATTATATAATTAGAAAGTAAATTTTAACAACAAACCACAATATATTCAAAGAGAAGTTAGAAAAGAAAAGATTAAACCAGCGACTGCACCCACTTATCAAAATTTATATCCCAATATCTCATAGCATTAGCACAAATCTTGTTGGTCCACATTTTACAGGCTTGGAGTGTATCCAACACCTCTGTTTGCTAACTCAATATACACCAATATTCGAATATGCGAGAGTTATGCCACGAACATGAACGGTAATGTTCCTTTGAATATTCACTGCAACTGAGATATGATAAGTGGATCACAGTTTGGAAAGTTTTACACGTATATATTGGTATTTCCTGGCCATTGTTAGCACCGCGTATTATTTAAATATGTTACACTATTGTAAAGCTAGAATAGGCCCAGCTAGCATTTTTTTTTTTAATGTGGTGGCTGGCAATCGAGCAGACGGAAAATGTTACCTACACAAAGAAAAAGAATCAACATGCAGCATTAAACAAAAAATACTTAATAACTTCAAGAACCTTAGATGTTCTCCCAATGTTTTTTTAAGATTAATTGATTAATGAATTTAGAGTGGATTTGTAAACTTTGGTGTAAAAATATCTGCTTTAGAATGAGGCAATATTTTCATAAGTTCCACGGTGGAAATATTATATATTGTTTCCGCTCAGTAAATTTTGTTATACTAATGTTATTAGAATCCATCCTACATAACTAGTTACGAAGCTGATTTGATCAAAAAATATTTTCCAAATAATATGTAAATATATAATATATAATCGAGGAACAAAGCCTCCTTCTTAAGCCATACTATGCTATTGTGATTATGTTAATTGAAAACTATACATGGTGGTTAAAACATGATATAATTTAACACCTTTCTAGATTACATAAAATAAGCTTCCATGCTTTTAGATTTATAAATAAACAGTGCATATTTTCTTAGAGGTAAAAAAAATGAACTTTTTACCATGTCACTGAGATAGTATAGCTTCTTCTATACAGTAAAATATGTTGGCAGACAAGCCTTCGAAAACATTAAGATACTTTGTTAGAGGAAATCATAGATTGGTTGTATTTGTCGTCAGTACATTGTGGTTTATTAATCAGTTCACGTTGGAAACGCGCCCATTCTCAATAAACTGCTGATCAAACTCGAGCCGTAGCGGACACACTTTGTCCTGCGGTCTTACTCTTACTCGTACAAGATATAAGCTGTTGGCGGTTTTTGAAATCTTTTCCGGCATTTTTTTCTTATATGTTTATAAGTATTGATAATAAAGTAGTCAAAGAAACTTCAAGAAAGCCACATGATTTATTAATTGAATATAAAAAGTGGAGGGTTTTGTGTTCGACTGTATGTATTTTTTTTTTTTGGTTTGGTATGTAAGCGATTACCTCTGCTAATTGGGGACCGATTAAAAAAAAATCGGTGGTCCCACTGTAACAAAAATACTGATTGAATGATCATTTGATACCAGGAAGTTCTAAAACGTAAAAACTTGCTGTTTAACGAAATATAAAAGATAAACTTAAAGGAGTCACTTACTGAAGATGCCGCGGGTGCCTTAGAAAAAGGCCTGCAAGAGATTCCTAAACAAAAGTGGGCTTACTGCTACAGTGAATAGTTCCATCGCATGCGACGATCTTAGAAAGGCACGGAGAGCTTTAGTGGTAGAGCCATGCTTGCTTAAGCACGAATGGGCCGGCTCGACCGGTGCGATACCACGGCCTCACAGAAAACCGGTTGTGAAGTAACGCTTGCGTTGCATTTCCCCGAAATGAGTGAGGTCTCCGGAGGCCCAAAATCCCCCACCCCCTTAATGATAGCGCTGTTAACGAAAAGGATACCCCAGGGGGGTACCAGCGCTAGCGTTGGAGAATCCCCCCCTGGACGTCCACCCTCAGTACGGATTATGCCTGAGCGTGGACGCCCAGGCTGCCCCTCGTACTCTGGGGGGGGCTCAACTGCGCTCTCAAAATCTGCTCGGGGCAAGAGAAGGCATACCATGGCACCCCCTGTCACGTTTACCGTGGATTTTTGTAACATCAGGGGCTTACATTCGAACCTCGACACTGTCCACCACCACCTCGAGACAGCAAAGCCGGCCTTGCTCTTTTTAACCGAGACGCAGATATCATCTCCAGCGGACACATCCTACCTCTGCTACCCTGGGTACGGACTGGAACACTCCTTTGTTCCTAAGGCTGGTGTATGCGTGTACGTTAGAGATGATATCACTTCTCGCCGCCTCGGTAATCTTGAAGGTAGGGACCTCTCCATCTTATGGCTACGTGTAGACTGCGACGACCATCCCCGCATCTACCTATGCCTCTACAGGTCCCATAGCGGTGATGCCGAAACGGACCGACTCATCGACCATGTCCAAATGGCTACAGACTCAGTGCTCCAGCAGGTCCCATCCGCAGAGATCGTGATTCTTGGCGACTTTAACGCCCATCACGCCGAATGGCTTGGTTCGCGCAAAACCGATCATGCGGGAAGATCTGTTCACGATTTCGCCTTGGCATATGGCTTGACGCAGCTGGTAGCAACGCCTACGCGAATCCCAGATGCAGAAAGCCACGTGCCTTCACTGTTGGATCTTCTACTGACCTCACATCCTGACGGCTACAAAGTATCCGTTGAGGCCCCTCTTGGCTCTTCGGACCATTGCCTGATTAGGAGTATGGTGCCACTCGTTCACTCGCTGCGGCCGCGAGTTACAGGCAGTCGCCGCGTATGGCACTATAGGTCAGCAGACTGGGATGGAATGAGAACATTCTTTGCATCCTACCCATGGAGGCAGGTTTGCTTCTCGCCGGATGATCCCAATGTCGTTGCTGACTCTGTCGCAGATGTTGTGCTTCAGGGTATGGAACTTTTCATTCCATTCTCCCTGATTCCCACAGGTGGCAAGTCCCAGCCTTGGTTTGGTCGAACCTGCAAAGCGGCGTCCCGCCGAAAGCAGGAATGTTACCAAGCATGGGCTAATGCAGCGACAGCACGGGATGTAAAGACCAGCACATTAAAGAAGCAATTTAACTTTGCCTCCAGGTCCCTCAAAAGAGTAATTGCTGGGGCGAAGTCGGCTCACATAGGCAGAATTGGCGAGAGACTAGTTAGTCTCCCCTCCGGAACTCGTGCATTCTGGTCTCTTGCCAAAGCTGTCCAGGGGAACTTTTGTAAGCCATCCCTTCCACCTCTGCGCATAGGAGATAATTCGTTGGCCCACGACGCTAAAGAAAAAGCCGATCTTCTGGGCAAACTCTTTGCGTCCAACTCGACCCTGGACGACGGGGGAAACGCACCGCCGACCATACCGCAGTGCGAGACCCGCATGCCGGAAGTCCGGTTTACACAAAGGGCAGTGCGTAAAGCGCTTCTTTCCCTCGACGTTCATAAGTCGAGTGGGCCCGATAGAATCTCTCCTATCGTGCTGAAGACGTGTGCTCCAGAGTTAGCACCGGTTTTAACGCGCCTTTATCGGCTTTCCTACTCTCTTGGCGTAGTCCCGAACTCATGGAAGACAGCTCTAGTGCACCCAATCCCTAAAAAAGGAGATCGCTCGGATCCGTCCAACTACAGACCCATAGTCATCACCTCCTTGTTCTCCAAGATAATGGAATCCATTGTTAACTGCCAGCTCCTCCGGTACTTAGAAGACCACCAGCTCCTCAATGATCGACAATACGGCTTCCGTCGGGGTCGTTCAGCTGGTGATCTTCTCGTATACTTGACTCACCGGTGGGCACAGGCGATCGAGACCAAGGGGGAAGCGTTGGCCGTTAGTTTGGACGTGGCGAAGGCCTTCGATCGGGTCTGGCATAAAGCGCTCCTTGCGAAGCTTCCTTCCTATGGGCTTCCCGAGAAACTGTGCAATTGGCTCACCAGTTTTCTTACAGACAGAAGCATCAAGGTCGTTGTTGACGGTGCATGCTCCGACTCGAAGTCTGTTAATTCTGGTGTCCCACAAGGCTGTGTGCTATCACCCACGCTGTTTCTTCTGCATATCAACGACATGCTGCAGATTAGCAGCATCCATTGCTATGCAGACGATAGCACGAGTGATGCCCTTTACACCGGCCGCGCTAACATTTCTCGGGTAAACGTCATCGAAAGCCGATCCAAACTTGTGTCTGAAATCGAAACTTCTTTATCAAAAGTTTCAGATTGGGGTCGACTTAACCTAGTCCAATTTAACCCCACGAAGACACAGGTTTGCGCGTTCACCGCTAAAAAGATGCCATTGGTCGTATCACCTCAATTTGAGAGCACTTCCCTAAATGCATCAGCCAGTATCGGAATCCTTGGCGTCGATATATCAAGCGAAGTCCAGTTTCGCGGTCACTTAGAGAGTAAGGCCATATTAGCCTCGAAGAAGCTTGGTGTGCTAAACAGATCGAGACAGTATTTTACTCCGGCCCACCGCCTGCAACTTTATAAGGCGCAGGTTCGGCCGCACATGGAATACTGTTCTCATCTCTATGCAGGTGCACCCCAGTACCAACTTCTGCCTCTTGACCGCATTCAACGGAGAGCGACTCGCATCATCGACTGCCAAGATATTTCTGATCGACTTGACACCTTGGCGTTGCGTAGAGATGTAGCTTCACTCTGCATCCTCTATCGCTTGTATCATGGGGAGTGTTCAGAGGAATTGTTCGGACTTATACCGGCTGCTGGTTTCCGCCATCGTCCTACGCGACAAAATATCCATCCCCATCACCTGGACGATTGGCACTCCACCACTGTGCGCTTCTCCAGAAGCTTTTTGCCTCGCACAACCAGCTTATGGAACAAATTGTCGCCTGCCGTATTTCCGAACCGATACGACCTTCAAACCTTCAAGAAGAGAGCGTACCTCTACCTAAAAGGCCGGCAACGCACTTGTGACTCTTGAGTTGCGGGTGTCCATGGGCGGCGGTAGTCACTTATCATCAGGTGACCCGTCTGCTCGTTTGCCCCCTATCGCATAAAAAAAAAAAAAAAAAAAAAAAAGACTACTTCAAAAGCAATGAAAATATTAACAGGCTTTTATATAATTCCGTTTCATATTTTATAAAAACTTTCAGCGTGATCCCTGTAATTTATAATTTAATTTTCAATATTTATCGTTATTCTTATCATATACTAGCCGTTCCTAGCATTTTCACGTGGATTAATGGAGAAAGTTGCGATATTAAGGATCGCATGATGTTTTTACTTAAATATATTATTTGTCAATAAATATTCTATTCATACATATATACAGTCACGCCAATATCCTCGTAGGGGTATGCAGAAGCATCTCTAACGCCCACTTTTTGCCAACTATAATCTCATCAGGCCACACTTAAATAAAAATAAATATTCTATCAATTCGCATTTCAGATATAAGTGCGTTTAAGCATACTTTTTTTACGTTTTCATAAGTATAGAAACGATCATTCGTCATTACGCGATGCAGAAGTAATAGATTATTACTGCATCAAGAACTAAACAAAAAAAAAACTGGTATATTGTATCCATACAAGTTACTAATTCTATGTGTTTTGATTACATGGCATTTATTATGTTAGAAAAACTATTTTTTTAAGGGGAGGGATTACTAATGTTCTGATTCTCGTTCTAGATCGCTTCTTTCTTACAACCTGGACTGCAATAACAAACTTATTGCTTTTCCTGATGTGAAAACTTGTGGTTTAATTCTTTTATTTTGCAGGCGAAGTTGGTTTACCGACTTTAATGAGGCTGATGAATCGTTTATACTTAATAGTTCTAAGTAAAAGTACTCGCCAGAATCAATATTAAGACCAAAGAGCGAACTGGAAACTTTTTCTGTAGCCTGAATCAATAGTTGATTGAAAGAAATATTTTAGAGTGAATTTACTCGTTGACTGCAATTTACCTTTATACGAGTACTTTTTGTTACTAATACTCGTACATACATACGCTCACCTGTGTCGCCTGTATCTCTGAAAGAGCAGACAGAGATTTCAAAACTCTCACATTTTGCAAAATATAACTTGGCCCCACTAACATAGGGGACAAGCCTATTACCATCACAGAATATATTGATAAAAACGGAAGAAAAAGGATACTGCTTTTATCGATAGACTGTGGAGTGAGCAATACCTCTAAAGATTTGGGATGTGTCTTTAAGAATATGGTAATTTCGCTTTAATGCGTTATAGTGTACGACTTGTGCTAAACACTTTTGAATTTGGGTCAAAAAGAAATCTTATATTTACGGGTATGAAGTCCCTGCACCAGTCACAGCCACTATATTTTTTGTTGGAAAAATTAACAAAACATATACCGTAATAATGTTTTCAACGTTACCATTGTATGTGTTGTATTGTATTCAGATGTCAATTATGTTAGGTTCAATGATGAGTCTAACACAATTTTCATTAAGTAATGTAATAATTTACAATATCGGACTTTTCAGTATCACACATGTTTTTATTATATTATTAATATTTAATTAATTTTTTTTAGCCAAAACTTTATATTTATATAAATTACTAGCTTTTGTCCAACGGTAAATTTATTTTTACTCATCTCTCGCGAACAGCACTTTGTCCTAGATCAATCTCTGTTCTCTTCTGTAGTCCTGATAAAGTATATGCCATATTTTATGATAGTCCAGTAGTTAAGATATGAAAGTAACAAACACACTTTCACATTTATTCTTTTCAAAGATAGAGTATTATTACTTTTTTTTTGTATAGGCTCAAACGACCAGACGAGTCACCTGATGTTAAGTCATTACCTACTAAGGGCTCCCCCTCAGTAGAAGGGGAAACAGGGGAGGTGGTTGAGCCTCCAGTAATATCACCCATTCGGTGAAACACAACGCATGTATTGTCATATCATTGGTCAAGCCAGCCCATACATGCATGGCTCTCCCACGTCCGGGTCTGTCTAGAGGCACAGATATACAAATCAAAACAAGAAAACAGTCATATAAAGATAATTTTTATAACATGGATGCTCTTTATACATATACTAAGAAATAGTTAAATTTAGTTAAATTATTCAGCAATAATGTAACATCACATTATCCAGTCGTTGTAAGATGATACATCATACAAATGCCTTACATTACGTTTGACAAATGGTAGGACTTTGCGAATGTTTGTTACGTGCACTGAATACTTGCTCTAATGTATTCAACCTTTAAGAGGCTGCTTGACTAGGAATGCAGTAATACATGGTCTTTCCAAGTCTTCTTTCCTTTATTTATCTTTTTATAAAAAAAAAAATTGCAAAGATTTTTTGTGTCGGATAAATTACAATACTACACCACCTGATAAATCCATTCATGGCTATGTCCCTGAAGGAGTTGGCAGAGGCGTACATAATTTCCACAGTTTGCCAATTATTATTTTTTAATCCCATTTAACTAATAGTGGCAAGTCTAATGTCGTTTTTTGGGAACAGACACTTTTGGGAATTACACGGGAACATTTGGAGTATATTGCAAGGAAAAAGACGGAAAAAAGAGAAAGAAGAAGATATTGCTTATTCGGGTAGATTGGGGAGCATAACCGATAGCTTAAGCAGGTCAGGGTCAGGGAGCCGGACGCCCGGTGCCACCACTGCATCAATTCTGAGAGAGACACGGCGCGGCATACGGTACAAGAGTGTACTGCATGGGAAGAGCCGCGCCGTGCCTTACAAACTGAAATAGGGGTTGACCTCTCGCTCACAGCGCTTGTGCGCGCCATGGTCGGGAGCGAGAGGTCATGGGATGCAGTGGTCACCTTCTGTGAAACGATTATGTCACAGAAGGAGGCTGCGGAAAGGGAGAGGCAAAACACGACCACGCTCCCTATCCGCAGACGACGCACCGGACGTCGGAGGAGGGCTGATAATGCCCAATTCCGGCCTCCATAAAGGGACCCGAGGGTGGTGAACCCGGGGTTCAGTTCACCGCCCCTATCGCTTAGCGGGTCCGAGGTTGTAGGCGCGTCGTGTTCCTCGCGCCTCCCTGAAGGAGTGATTTTGGGGGGGAGAGGCATAATCCTTTCCCCCCCTTCAAAACGAGATGGGGTCCATTCCGGTGGACGGTCACCTGCTGGCCGCGGAAGAATATCGTGTTCCCGCGGCCCTCGACAGCAGGTGCGAGGAAGGAACACCGTGGCGGTTTTAGCCGGTCAAGTCCGGCACACCCCTTCGCCGATGACCCCGGCGGAGGATAGTCCATGAGGATTTCCCCACGAAAAAAAAAAAAAAAAAAAAAAAAAAAAAAAAAAAAAAAAAAAAAAAAAAAAAAAAAAAAAAAAAAAGCAGGTCAGGGTCGCATTCCGAACTGTTCGGTGTCGGGAAGTCTGAGCTCTCTAATGAAATAAACGGAATAATTATCTTTTAAGATTTTTTTGGGTTCGTTGTGCAAATACATAGATATATAAATATCGGATAGAAATCAATCGTACAGGACCTCTTGATACTATCGTTAGATAACTCACGAGATACTTTAAAAAAATATTCAGTAGGTATTCAATTACTCCCTTTTTGTCGGAGTATTTAAATGTAGTTATTGATTTTTATGCGTAGGAAATAAGTTTTTCTAACATTCTCTATGAAGTAAAATATATTTAAAAATAAAATGTAACGTATTTGAAATGAAATGTAACGTATTTGAAATGAAATGTCGCCAGGCATGAACTAGAAACGTATCTCGAGACGGGTAGTGAGCGTGTCAAGATTCTTCTGACCTATTTATAAATACCTAAATTTCTTTCTAAATAAACCATTTTTTATTTTACGGTGCTAATATAACAAGATTTTGTCGTTTGATATATTATACATATGATATGCAACATTAAACACAAAGTAATCTACGTATTTAAACTTATTTTTCACTTCTTATTTTCTAACTACTTATTTTTTGATTTATTTTATTTATTTTTATCCGGTTTTATTATTGTGTTACGTTTCTCATATTTATTTAACGGTTAAAATATACTTGAAATAACATTTTTTTTTTTTTTCGTGTGGAAACCCCCACGGGTCATCACCTCACCAGATCTGACGATGAGGTGGTATGTCGGACTCGAACCGACTAAAACCACACGGTGTTCCGTCATGAGAGCGTCTATTGCTAGAGACCCGGGATACCCTCGAAGGAAACATCCGGGAACCCCAGCAGACCTTGGCCACCTGCAAGATAGCAGGCGACCACACTTTGGAATATGGGGGCCTTACGCCCCCCACATCAAATAGGCGCGCATGGAACACGTACGTCACGCCACCGTCTCAGGCCTGCTTCTGCTGAGGTAACGGTCAGCCCAGCCCGATACCCCCAGGCCAGCGCTTATGGAGGTCGGAGATCAGTATTTGCTCTCTTACGTCTGGTGCGTCTTCTGCGGGATGGGAGAGTACTTGTCCTCTCCCTTTCCCGTTCCGCCACCTCTTTGGCCAACATCACCTCCTCGCAAAACGAGGCGGCAGCATCCCATACACTCTCACTTTGGACTATGGACAGAACCATGGCCTCTAGCGAGAGGCTTTCCACACCAATAGCCATTACGAGGTCGTGTCGCTGTTGCGCCCACGCTGAGCACTCCGCTAGGGTGTGGAGTGCAGTATCCTCGTGACAGCCTCCGCAGTGGTGGCACGCAGACGTTGGCTCCTGGCCTATGCGACACAGGTACTTACCGAAACAGCCGTGACCGGTGAGCACCTGTGTCAGCCGGTAGGAGAGGCTGCCATATTGCCTCTCCAGCCAATCCTCCAGAATGGGTCTTATCGCCACAATTGTGGCGTGCCCTGAACTTGGTCGCTCAAGCCGTTCCTTCCACTCACTCACTAGGACCTGGTAGAGCTGGGACCGTTGCGCTTCGATTTCCCGAGGCGCGGGTCTCAGGTTTCGCTCCAACGCTTCCTTGCGCCACATGTATAATTTTTTTTTTTTTTTTTTTTATTCGTAAGCCTACCATAATGACTCCACTTTGCCTGATGGAGTCCAAGAGTGGTGGTCACCATCCTCATTGCATGTCTAGTCAATGCAGCATGGTGACCCACACTATGGCGGCCTGGTGAGATGAATGAATGATGAATTCCAGGCTTTCACTGATCGGCACAGGAAAGAAGAGCCAAACCGTTTCGTTCGGGATCGCATATCTTCGACTCGCAAACGGTGACTCCTCAGGCCAGCACGTGTAGTCCTGTAGAGGAAGGGAGAAGGTGGGACCAATTGGAAGAGCTCGTCAGAACACTCCCCGTGATGTAGGCGATAGAAAACTGCCATAGAGGCGACATCTCTTCGCAACTGCAGGGGCTCAAGAGACTGGGTGACCTCAGGACAGTCTATAATACGGACTGCGCGTCGCTGCAACCGATCGAGAGCGCCAAGTAGATACTGCGCATAGCTATCCCAAAGATGAGAGCAGTACTCCACGCAGGAGCGAACCTGGGTCTTATATAAAAGACACAGATGCTCGGGCGAGAAGAACCGTCTCACCTTGTTCAATACACCGAGCTTCCGCGAGGCCGCCTTAGTGACGCTCTCGATGTAATCACGTGGATTGAGATCCCGACAGATGTCCATACCCAGTATACTGAGCCTATCCTGTAGTGGCAGTTAAGTGTTCTGAAGAGTAGGAAGGGGAAGGAATGGAGACTTATTGTTTGAAAACGCGCACGCCTGTGTTTTCTTGGCGCTGAACTCGACCAGATTCTCACAAAACCATTGAGAGATGCGGCTCAAGACCCGGTCGAGCAGCAGGATGTCCAAAGTATCTCCCGTGTACTGTGCTGTCGTCTGCATAACAATGTATGTTGCCAAGAGCCAACATATCATTGATATGCAGAAGGAACAGCGTGGGCGATAGGACGGAGCCCTGAGGTACACCAGCGCTAACCTCCTGGAAGTCAGAGGCCGCGCCGTCACAGAGAACCCTAATGCGGCGCTTGTGGAGGAAGGCAGCAACCCAGTTGCATAGCTTAGATGGCAGACCAAATGCAGGAAGTTTGGAGAGAAGCGAGCGATGCCAGACCCTATCGAAGGCCTTGGCAATGTCGAGGCTGATGGCCAAGGACTCCCCATGCCTATCCATAGCCTCACCCCAAAGGTGTGTGACGTACGCTAGAAGATCACCCGTGGATCGGTTCGGCCTAAAACCATATTGCCGATCATTTAACAAGGAGTGATCCTCTAGATGGCGGATTAATTGGGTGTTGATTATCCGCTCGAGCACCTTACAGAGTATGGAGGTGAAGGCTATAGGACGGTAATTAGCTGGATCGGAGCTGTCGCCTTTTTTGGGAATGGGTTGGACGTTCGCCTCTCTCCAGGCCTCCGGAACAATTCCCGAGGAATAGGACAGGCGATACAAGCGCGTCAGTACAGGAGACAACTCTGGTGTACAGTTTTTAAGAACCACCGCCGGAATACTGACGGGTCCACTGGCTTTCCGAACATCGAGTGACCGAAGCTCCGCACGGACATCCCTCTGCCGGATGCGAATATCCCGCATTGCGGAGTCGCAAGATGCAATGGGGGGCGGGTGAGCGCCACGGTCGTCGATTCGGGAGTTAGCCGCAAAGAGGTCAGCAAGTAGTTTCACTTTCTCTTGCGGCTCGTGGGCCAGTGATCCGTCTGGGTACTTCAGCGGTGGCAGCGAAGGCTGGCAGTAGTTGGACTGCACGGCTTTTACCAATCGCCAAAACTTACGGCTACCCGTAGGGTATGCGACGAATTCTTGACCAAACCGTGCAATGCGCTGGGCATCAGCTCTGATGTAAGCCCTCTTGCATTCCTTAGTGGCTTTGTTAAACGCTGCTTTTAGGCGATCAACGTCTGGGTCACAATGAGCGCGGGCCCTGATCCATGCGCGGTAGGCTGACTGCTTTTGAGCGACAGCACGGGTGCACTCGCGATTGAACCAGGGACGGGTCTTTGTGCTGGCGACTTCACTGTAGGGGATATAGTACTCCATACCGACAGTGATTTCGTCAGCCACGGCAGACGCACTTTGCGACAGATCCCTGTCTTTAAAGCAGCGTTGAGCCCACAGGATGGATGCAAAATAATCCCGCATTCCATCCCAGTCTGCTGACGAGTAGTGCCATAACCGTCGCCTTGTTACCACAGGCCGTGGTGGGGCAACAAGAGGCACCGCGGTGGACACCAGGCAGTGGTCGGAGGATCCCAGAGGGGCGTGAACCGTTACACTGTACTGCGCTGGGTGACTCGTCAGCAGAAGGTCTAGCAAAGAGGGCGCTTGACCCGCTATGTCTGGTATCCTGGTGGGCTGGAGTACCAGTTGGGTAAGGTCATGCGTGAGAGCGAATGCGTGGGCAGTTCGACCAGCGTGGTCCGTTCTGGAAGATCCCAGCCAGAAGTCATGGTGGGCATTAAAGTCTCCCAAAAACACCAGTTCGGCGGTCGGGAACTGCTCCTGCGCTTTGTCCGTTGCGTGACTCATGTAGTCAAAGAGTCGAGTTGTCTCGGAGTCTCCGGAATGGGACCGATAAAGGCAAACGTAGATCCGGCTCATAGAGCCAAAATCCACGTGAAGCCAAAGGTTGGAGAAGGATGCGTCTTCTAGGCAGTGCAGACGGCAATAACAAACATCCGCCCTGACGAAAAGACATACCCCAGCCCTCCTCCGAGGAAGCACTCCTCTAGAACGTAGCCTGGATAGTAGAGATATGCCGTGTCGGCAGGGCGGCGTATTTGTGTCTCCGTAAGAAAAAGCATGGCCGGCCGAGCCGTCTCAAGGTGCTGGTATACGGCCCTGAGGTTTGCATGGAGTCCACGTATGTTAGTGAACTCCACCTCAAAAAGCGGGTTGGTGGGAGAGAGGATGCCGCTGTTGGACCATTTTTCTTTTTTTGTACTGCCATGATAAGAGTTGGGAAATGGGGCGTAAAAGGCTGAAAACTACTGGAGACTGAAAATACTGTGTCATCATGTAACGGTGAGGCATGGCAGAGACCGAACCGCCGGACGGAAGGGCCCCCGTACCCTCCCGGAAATGGACGCCGGGTCCCACCGTCCGGTCACCAACCGGCACGACGAGCCACTCCGTGGATTATGCGCGACCTGACGGGGCAGCCTCCCAGGGTGGTTAGCCGTGGTTGGGCCAGCGGCACCACCGTTTCTACGGGTCTCCCTGGCCGACGGTTCGATCCACGCGAACCTCACAATGATTCAACGAGCACTCCACTGCTCACACACATACCACGATAACTGTCACCCCTGCATCATTGGGCCTCCGGCGCACTCACTCACCAGCGAAAGACGACAGCACGAATGTTGTTGCTTTAGGCTGGTTTTCTGTGAGAGGGTAGTACTGCCCCGGTCGAGCCGGCCCATTCCTGCTGAAGTCAGCGTGGCTCTACTACCTATAAACCGCAAGGACTTTGGCATCCAGGTCCCAGGGGGCAGAACCGGCTAAGAGACTCGCTGCTTCGAAGGATATCGTGCGGTATCCTCTTATGATACTTGAAAATAACATGATTTTCGAGGTACTGTGCAAGATTATATACCGTCTGTTCACGTACGGATAAATAAGTACATTGTACATCTCAATAATTTATACAAAATCATTTGAGGCAAGAACTAATAATAGGTTATGAGATATTTACTTGTGGTTCTTTAATTCATGTAGATAATATGTTCTACCAATCGCACTTTTGTTTATTCAACACGGTAACCTGTGAGCAGTGTTGTGGATTACATTATTGCTAACTTTACTATGAAACCAGACGTAAATAAGTATGTATATACTTACTTACGTCTATCTTATCGAAGGGGTAAGCAGAAGGGTCTCAAACGCCCACCTTTTGCCAATCATAATATTATTGACGTCATCCGGGTGTAATTATATATGTCTGATATATAACAATCCCACCCCTCAGTCACCTTTAGCCCTATTTTACTTCACCGAGAATCACACTGCTACCTATTTTTTGTATTATCTAACATACCTCCTTGTTGTTCCTATTTAATCAATAAAAAAAATATATCTGTGAGTCACCACGCTTTTAAGATGTTCAAATTGATATCTTATTTGTTTGTTTTCTTATATTTGATGTAAGGTCGTTTAAGTCTAACAACTTACGTGTAAAGGGCTTCTTGGCTTGAGGATATAAATTGCGGATCAGTCCCTATTAAAATATTAAGCTATTGTGTCAACAAACGAAGTCACCAAAGCTTTTTTAATAATATAGCATTTTGCGTATAGTCTATAGAGGGTTGAAGACATAAAACAACAATAACATTACTAACTTACTACTGACACTACTCATTTACTCTCATTTGCTGACGTTATATCGAAATGTTATTTTTTTATTTATGAAAAGGAGGACAAACGAACAGACAGTTCACCTGATGGTAAGTGACAAACGCTGTCCATGGACACCTACAACTCAAGAGCTCTTAGTGTGCTGCCCGCCTTTGAGGTTAATGAGGGATGGCAAGATTTCTGTATTGGAAAGTGGAGAGAGGGGATGATGAGATATGAAAGAGGAGAGAGGGAGTTGGACTTCCGGAAGCCTCACTAATTTCGGGCAAATGCAACGCAAGCGTTACTCCACAACCGTTTTTCTGTGAGGCCGTGGTATCGCTCCCGTGGAGCCGGTCTGACTCTACCACTACATACCATGTCACACCTAGTATTAAGACCATTCAAATGATACCTTACGTGTCGAAAACAATTAGGCAATCTACGCTCCGGGGCGTGACAAGAAAACACCATACATACATACATATGTTATACATAGACACATGCAAGTGCCCGAATGATGACAATAGGGTCGCTCCCATTACATTAGTAGAACTAAATTATGATTGACAAAATGTGGATGTCGGAGACGCCTCTGCCTGCCCCTTTTTAAATATCGTCGTGGGTGTATATATGTATGAGTATACATATACATACTCTCAAAACATAAGCCATCTTTTTGAGCTGTTGGGTAAAAATGAATACAGTCAAAGTCGGTTGAATGCTAACGTATGCATTAGTTGAGACGTAATAGATTACATTGAAATCATCAAAAAATTAACTTCTACAAATACTTTTAACAGCAACTTTCATCAAAGTTCAAAGGGCAACAAAATACAAACCAAAATGATTATTTTATTCAAAGCTCCAATTCCTTTCTTACAACTCGTAATCTCTTGTTGCTATTTGCGTTTTACATTTAAAATGCTGTCTTTAGTATTAACCCCATAAATATTCAATGGGGATTTTTCATTAGGATTTTTTGTATCGTTACTCATTAGGCTGGTTTATTATTTAAAGAGGGCCTCTGGACCTCCGAGAGGGTCGGATAAGTTCTCTCATAAAATTAAAATTCATTCTGATATTTTCATATTTACTTTTTCCTCCTCGTAAATATTTTCTACATAATTTAAAAACTCTACGGCATCTTAATTTAAACCATTATTAAAAATTCTATAACAGGCACCGATTGTATTAATGAAGAAACATAATAATCCCTAATTATCGTCTTCATTATTTTATCTTTACAAAACTAGGTCGGGTTATTAATACTATTTTATGCAGCTCAACTTTACCGTCGAAGAGTCATGATTTACTTGCATTGTATTGCCGAGTGAGTGAGATTATCGGAAGCCACTTGCAACTATCCCTTTCCTCTTTCCCCTCCACTTATCCACCCACTTGTCACCCTCAAAGGCGGACAGCGAATGTACTCTTGTGTTGCAGGTGTTGATGGGCGGCAGTTGTCACTTACCATCAGATGACCCATCTATTTGTCGGGCTTCTGTGTCACAAAAAAAAATTAGGAAAACCAATCCTTAGAAGAGCAGAATAACTGTCAAGACTTCGAAAAAACTAATCCATTTAGTCCATTTATTTTTAACACCATAACCTTCACATTGTCGACTAAAATTGAGTGTTACTTGACTATATTTAAAATAATTTACTTAAATATGACCAAGTAGGACTCAATGATAGTCGACAAATGTGGACGTAATTTGATACATGTTACAAACAGTGAGACCAAATTGTTATTAGCAAAATGTAGGTTATTAATGCTCCTCTGCCTAACCCAGGATACAGGCGTGAGCAAATGTACGTACATATGTACGTACATTTGTTACAATGTGACGTTTATTTACTTATGTTACTTAAAGGGCTCGGCTCTCCCTTCATGCACCAGCCAGTTCCAATTACAGGTATGCGACCCTGACTTAATTCATCTTTTGCTCATACTCCCCGATCCATCTGTATTATCGATATCTTCTTCTATTATCACGTTCCAGTCAATATACTCACTAATTCCCCATCTAGTTCCCAAAGTTCCGTAGTTTGCCTTTGGGAATTAGACGGCCAATTTTGGAATAAATTAAATGTCTTTTTGTAGAAAAATAAATCTGTTTATTATGTTGAATTTCGATACGTATATATAAGCTAAACGTTATAAATAAATCTAATTACAATTGTCTAACAATTCTTCCCATTTCTTTATTCGAAAATGTATTTGAATGAGAGAACTGCTTAAATATACTTGACTTTTCTCTCCCACAATAGAAAATAAATGCGCTTCCTCGTGCGTTCGTAAGAACCGCGGCGAGTGGTACTTGTGCATAATCCAGGGCACTCTAACAAATGGATGTCACTTCAGCGTTGCCGGTAATAAAGTAAGCAAATTAACTCACAGATTATTATCATAGTTAGAAGTGCCCTTAGTTGTCTCTCTGAAAAAAGCACTTTTAATAAATGAAAGTACCCGACAAAAAGATAATGGTCCACACAGATGCAATATTGTTAAAATTGATATATACATATATATATATATATATATATATATATATATATATATATATATATATATATATATATATATACTTTGGGAACTAGATGGGGAATTAGTGAGTATATTGACTGGAACGTGATAATAGAAGAAGATATCGATAATACAGATGGATCGGGGAGTATGAGCAAAAGATGAATTAAGTCAGGGTCGCATACCTGTAATTGGAACTGGCTGGTGCATGCAGGGAGAGCCGAGCCCTTTAAGTAACATAAGTAAATAAACGTCACATTGTAACAAATGTACGTACAAATGTACGTACATATGTACGTACATATGCTCACGCCTGTATCCTGGGTTAGGCAGAGGTGCATTAATAACCTACATTTTGCTAATAACAATTTGGTCTCACTGTTTGTAACATGTATCAAATTACGTCCACATTTGTCGACTATCATTGAGTCCTACTTGGTCATATTTAAGTAAATTATTTTAAATATAGTCAAGTAACACTCAATTTTAGTCGACAATGTGAAGGTTATGGTGTTACAAATAAATGGACTAAATGGATTAGTTTTTTCGAAGTCTTGACAGTTATTCTGCTCTTCTAAGGATTGGTTTTCCTAATTTTTTTTTGTGACACAGAAGCCCGACAAATAGATGGGTCACCTGATGGTAAGTGACAACTGCCGCCCATCAACACCTGCAACACAAGAGTCGTACATTCGCTGTCCGCCTTTGAGGGTGACAAGTAGGTGGATAAGTGGAGGGGAAAGAGGAAAGGGATAGTTGCAAGTTGCTTCCGATAATCTCACTCACTCGTCAATACAATGCAAGTAAATCATGACTCTTCGACGGGAAAGTTGAGCTGCATAAAATAGTATTAATAACCCGACCTAGTTTTGTAAAGATAAAATAATGAAGACGATAATTAGGGATTATTATGTTTCTTCATTAATACAATCGGTGCCTGTTATAGAATTTTTAATAATGGTTTAAATTAAGATGCCGTAGAGTTTTTAAATTATGTAGAAAATATTTACGAGGAGGAAAAAGTAAATATGAAAATATCAGAATGAATTTTAATTTTATGAGAGAACTTATCCGACCCTCTCGGAGGTCCAGAGGCCCTCTTTAAATAATAAACCAGCCTAATGAGTAACGATACAAAAAATCCTAATGAAAAATCCCCATTGAATATTTATGGGGTTAATACTAAAGACAGCATTTTAAATGTAAAACGCAAATAGCAACAAGAGATTACGAGTTGTAAGAAAGGAATTGGAGCTTTGAATAAAATAATCATTTTGGTTTGTATTTTGTTGCCCTTTGAACTTTGATGAAAGTTGCTGTTAAAAGTGTTTATAGAAGTTAATTTTTTGATGATTTCAATGTAATCTATATGTTATCTGTATGTACACGTCTCTCCTAATGCATACGTTAGCATTCAACGGACTTTGACTGTATTCATTTTTACCCAACAGCTCAAAAAGATGGCTTATGTTTTGAGAGTATGTATATGTATACTCATACATATATACTCCCACGACGATATTTAAAAAGGGGCAGGCAGAGGCGTCTCCGACATCCACATTTTGTCAATCATAATTTAGTTCTACTAATGTAATGGGAGCGACCCTATTGTCATCATTCGGGCACTTGCATGTGTCTATGTATAACATATGTATGTATGTATGGTGTTTTCTTGTCACGCCCCGGAGCGTAGATTGCCTAATTGTTTTCGACACGTAAGGTATCATTTGAATGGTCTTAATACTAGGTGTGACATGGTATGTAGTGGTAGATCCAGACCGGCTCCACGGGAGCGATACCACGGCCTCACAGAAAAACGGTTGTGGAGTAACGCTTGCGTTGCATTTGCCCGAAATTTGTGAGGCTTCCGGAAGGCTTCTCCACTTTCCAATACAGAAATCTTGCCATCCCTCATTAACCTCAAAGGCGGGCAGCACACTTAGAACTCTTGAGTTGGAGGTGTCCATGGACAGCGTTTGTCACTTACCATCAGGTGAACTGTCTGTTCGTTTGTCCTCCTTTTCATAAATAAAAAAATAACATTTCGATATAACGTCAGCAAATGAGAGTAAATGAGTAGTGTCAGTAGTAAGTTAGTAATGTTATTGTTGTTTTATGTCTTCAACCCTCTATAGACTATACGCAAAATGCTATATTATTAAAAAAGCTTTGGTGACTTCGTTTGTTGACACAATAGCTTAATATTTTAATAGGGACTGATCCGCAATTTATATCCTCAAGCCAAGAAGCCCTTTACACGTAATTTGTTAGACTTAAACGACCTTACATCAAATATAAGAAAACAAACAAATAAGATATCAATTTGAACATCTTAAAAGCGTGGTGACTCACAGATATATTTTTTTATTGATTAAATAGGAACAACAAGGAGGTATGTTAGATAATACAAAAAATAGGTAGCAGTGTGATTCTCGGTGAAGTAAAATAGGGCTAAAGGTGACTGAGGGGTGGGATTGTTATATATCAGACAGTATGTATATAATTACACCCGGATGACGTCAATAATATTATGATTGGCAAGGTGGGCGTTTGAGATCCTTCTGCTTACACCTTCGATGAGATAGACGTAAGTAAGTATATACATACTTATTTACGTCTGGTTTCATAGTAAAGTTAGCAATAATGTAATCCACAACACTGCTCACAGGTTACCGTGTTGAATAAACAAAAGTGCGATTGGTAGAACATATTATCTACATGAATTAAAGAACCACAAGTAAATATCTCATAACCTATTATTAGTTCTTGCCTCAAATGATTTTGTATAAATTATTGAGATGTACAATGTATTTATTTATCAGTACGTGAACAGACGGTATATAATCTTGCACAGTACCTCGAAAATCATATTATTTAAAGTATATTTTAACCGTTAAATAAATATGAGAAACGTAACATAATAATAAAACCAGATAAAAAATAAATAAAATAAAACAAAAAATAAGTAGTAAGAAAATAAGAATTGAAAAAATAAGTTTAAATACGTAGATTACTTTGTGTTTAATGTTGCATATCATATGTATAATATATCAAACGACAAAATCTTGTTATATTGGCACCGTAAAATAAAAAATGGTTTATTTGGAAAGAAATTTAGTTAGTTATAAATAGGTCAGAAGAATCTTGACACGCTCACTACCCGTCTCGAGATACGTTTCTAGTTCATGCCGGCGACATTTCATTTTTAAATATATAGAGAATGTTAGTTAAACTTACTTTTTACTTTACTTCATAGAGAATGTTAGAAAAACTTATTTCCTACGCATAACAATCAATAACTACATTTAAATACACCGACAAAAAGGGAGTAATTGAATACCTACTGAATATTCCTGTACGTTTTATTTCTATCCGATACATATATATATATATATATATATATATGTATCATACACATATATATATATATATATATATATATATATATATATATATATATATATATGTATTTACACAACGAACGCAAAAAAATCTTCCCGACACCTACCAGTTCGGTATGCGACCACGACTTTCTTAAGCTGTCGATTATACTCCCCAATCTACCCGAATAAGCAATATCGCCTTCCTTCTCTTTTTTTCCGTCTTTTTCCTTGCAATATACTCCAAATGTTCCCGTTAAATTCCCAAAAGTGTCTGTTCCCAAAAGACGACATTAGACTATTAGTTAAATGGGATTAAAAAATAATAATTGGCAAACTGTGGAAATTATGTACGCCTCTGCCAACTCCTTCAGGGACATAGGCATGAATGGATTTATCAGGTGGTGTAGTATTGTAATTTATCCGACACAAAAAATCTTTGCAATTTTTTTTTTCTTACAAAAAGATAAATAAAGGAAAGAAGACTTGGAAAGACCATGTATTACTGCATTCCTAGTCAAGCAGCCTCTTAAAGGTTGAATACATTAGAGCAAGTATTCAGTGCACGTAACAAACATTCGCAAAGTCCTACCATTTGTCAAACGTAATGTAAGGCATTTGTATGATGTATCATCTTACAACGACTGGATAATGTGATGTTACATTATTGCTGAATAATTTAACTAAATTTAACTATTTCTTAGTATATGTATAAAGAGCATCCATGTTATAAAAATTATCTTTATATGACTGTTTTCTTGTTTTGATTTGTATATCTGTGCCTCTAGACAGACCCGGACGTGGGAGAGCCATGCATGTATGGGCTGGCTTGACCAATGATATGACAATACATGCGTTGTGTTTCACCGAATGGGTGATATTACTGGAGGCTCAACCACCTCCCCTGTTTCCCCTTCTACTGAGTGGGAGCCCTTAGTAGGTAATGACTTAACATCAGGTGACTCGTCTGGTCGTTTGAGCCTATACAAAAAAAAAGTAATAATAATCTAACTTTGAAAAGAATAAATGTGAAAGTGTGTTTGTTACTTTCATATCTTAACTACTGGACTATCATAAAATATGGCATATACTTTATCAGGACTACAGAAGAGAACAGAGATTGATCTAGGACAAAGTGCTGTTCGCGAGAGATGAGTAAAAATAAATTTACCGTTGGACAAAAGCTAGTAATTTATATAAATATAAAGTTTTGGCTAAAAAAAATTAATTAAATATTAATAATATAATAAAAACATGTGTGATACTGAAAAGTCCGATATTGTAAATTATTACATTACTTAATGAAAATTGTGTTAGACTCATCATTGAACCTAACATAATTGACATCTGAATACAATACAACACATACAATGGTAACGTTGAAAACATTATTACGGTATATGTTTTGTTAATTTTTCCAACAAAAAATATAGTGGCTGTGACTGGTGCAGGGACTTCATACCCGTAAATATAAGATTTCTTTTTGACCCAAATTCAAAAGTGTTTAGCACAAGTCGTACACTATAACGCATTAAAGCGAAATTACCATATTCTTAAAGACACATCCCAAATATTTAGAGGTATTGCTCACTCCACAGTCTATCGATAAAAGCAGTATCCTTTTTCTTCCGTTTTTATCAATATATTCTGATAATTAGTTCCTCAAGGAATAGTAATAGGTGATGGTAATAGGCTTGTCCCCTATGTTAGTGTGTTTATATTTTGCAAAATGTGAGAGTTTTGAAATCTCTGGCTGCTCTTTCAGAGATACAGGCGACACAGGTGAGCGTATGTATGTACGAGTAACATAACAAAAAGTACTCGTATAAAGGTAAATTGCAGTCAACGAGTAAATTCACTCTAAAATATTTCTTTCAATCAACTATTGATTCAGGCTACAGAAAAAGTTTCCAGTTCGCTCTTTGGTCTTAATATTGATTCTGGCGAGTACTTTTACTTAGAACTATTAAGTATAAACGATTCATCAGCCTCATTAAAGTCGGTAAACCAACTTCGCCTGCAAAATAAAAGAATTAAACCACAAGTTTTCACATCAGGAAAAGCAATAAGTTTGTTATTGCAGTCCAGGTTGTAAGAAAGAAGCGATCTAGAACGAGAATCAGAACATTAGTAATCCCTCCCCTTAAAAAAATAGTTTTTCTAACATAATAAACGCCATGTAAACAAAACACATAGAATTAGTAACTTGTATGGATACAATATACCAGTTTTTTTTGTTGTTTAGTTTTTGATGCAGTAATAATCTATTACTTCTGCATCGCGTAATGACGAATTATCGTTTCTATACTTATGAAAACGTAAAAAAAGTATGCTTAAACGCACCTATATCTGAAATGCGAATTGATAGAATATTTATTTTTATTTAAGTGTGGCCTGATGAGATTATAGTTGGTAAAAAGTGGGCGTTAGAGATGCTTCTGCATACCCCTTCGAGGATATTGGCGTGACTGTATATATGTATGAATAGAATATTTATTGACAAATAATATATTTTTGTAAAAACATCATGCGATCCTTAATATCACATCAGTCTCCATTAATCCACGTGAAAATGCTAGGAACGGCTAGTATATGATAAGAATAACGATAAATATTGAAAATTAAATTATAAATCACAGGGATCACGCTGAAAGTTTTTATAAAATATGAAACGGAATTATATAAAAGCCTGTTAATATTTTCATTGCTTTTCGAAGTAGTCTCCGTGCCTTTCTAAGATCGTCGCATGAGATGGAACTATTCACTGTAGCAGTAAGCCCACTTTTGTTTAGGAATCTCTTGCAGGCCTTTTTCTAAGGCACCAACGGCATCTTCAGTAAGTGACTCCTTTAAGTTTATCTTTTATATTTCGTTAAACAGCAAGTTTTTACGTTTTAGAACTTCCTGGTATCAAATGATCATTCAATCAGTATTTTTGTTACAGTGGGACCATCGATTTTTTTTTAATCGGTCCCCAATTAGCAGAGGTAATCGCTTACATACCAAAACCAAAAAAAAAAATACATACAGTCGAACACAAAACCCTCCACTTTTTATATTCGATTAATAAATCACGTGGCTTTCTTGAAGTTCGTTTGACTACTTTGTTATCAATACTTATATACATATAAGAAAAAAATGCCGGAAAAGATTTCAAAAACCGCCAACAGCTTACATCTCGTACGAGTAAGAGTAGGACCGCAGGACAAAGTGTGTCCGCAACGGCTCGAGTTTGATCAGCAGTTTATTGAGAATGGGCGCGTTTCCAACGTGAACTGATGAATAAACCACAATGTACTGACGACAAATACAACCAATCTATAATTTCCTCTAACAAAGTATCTTAATGTTTTCGAAGGCTTGTCTGCCAACATATTTTACTGTATAGAAGAAGCTATACTATCTCAGTGACATGGTAAAAAGTTTATTTTTTTTTACCTTTAAGAAAATATGCACTGTTTATTTATAAATCTAAAAGCATGGAAGCTTATTTTATGTAATCTAGAAAGGTGTTTAATTATATCATGTTTTAACCACCATGTATAGTTTTCAATTAACATAATCACAATAGCATAGTATGGCTTAAGAAGGAGGATTTGTTTCTCAATTATATATTATTTGGAAATATATTTTTAATCAAATCAGCTTCGTAACTAGTTATGTGGGATGGTTTCTTTGATAAGTTAAGGATGAGTAAGGGGCATGTTGACATATTGATATATAGCTAGATTCTAATAAAATTAGTATAACAAAATTTACTGAGCGGAAACAATATATAATATTTCCACCGAGGAACTTATGAAAATATTTCATTCATTTTAAAGCACATATTTTTACACCGAAGTTTGCAAATCCACTCTAAATTCATTAATCAATTAATGTTAAAAAAACATTGGGAGAACATCTAAAGTTCTTGTAGTTATTAAGTATTTTTTGTTTAATGCTGCATGTTGATTCTTTTTCTTTGTGTAGGTAACATTTTCCGTCTGCTCGATTGCCAGCCACCACATTAAAAAAAAAATGCTAGCTGGGCCTATTCTAGCTTTACAATAGTGTAACATATTTAAATAATACGCGGTGCTAACAATGGCCAGGAAATACCAATATATACGTGTAAAACTTTCCAAACTGTGATCCACTTATCATATCTCAGTTGCAGTGAATATTCAAAGGAACATTACCGTTCATGTTCGTGGCATAACTCTCGCATATTCGAATATTGGTGTATATTGAGTTAGCAAACAGAGGTGTTGGATACACTCCAAGCCTGTAAAATGTGGACCAACAAGATTTGTGCTAATGCTATGAGATATTGGGATATAAATTTTAATAAGTGGGTGCAGTCGCTGGTTTAATCTTTTCTTTTCTAACTTCTCTTTGAATATATTGTGGCTTGTTGTTAAAATTTTCTTTCTAATTATATAATAATTTTTACTTCTTTCTTCTTCACACACACATAATGTTTGGGTATTCTGTAATATTGTTTGTTCTGATGTAATTTATAGGTTTTAATATGAAAGACAGAAGAGGGCCAAGTAATATTCTGCAATCTGATCATCCATATAGTCTCTTTAATCTATTGTCAGTAAATGTTCATATAATTATAATAATAATTCTATAGATATTATTTAATTTAACTCTTATTTGTACACAATAAATAATATTTATGTATATAATTAACTTGGATCATCTTAATAATACCTTGCAAATATCTTGAAGAAAAGTAAATACTGACCATGTTTTTTCTGATATCCAATAGTTGTTCGTGGAAATACGTTACATCTTTTTGATTTTCCTCACGTAAAAACATATCTGAAAGTTTTTATGATTTATATAAGATCCTTCAAGTAATGCTGCGAGGTGTGAAGTATGTTTAACTGAGTGTATGAGTCCTGATTGCGATCGAAGCACTGATGAGCGCTTGTTCCGTTTTCCTTCAAATATGTTACTTATAGGAATGTTTAACCGAGTGTAACGTTAATAAATGTTATATTTTTCGTGTATGAAGCACAAGCAAGCGTTTAGATACAGTAAATATCTTGGTAGTGTTTGTAAAATATTACTGGCGCTATCCAAACGTGTAAGAAATCCTTATAGTCAAGTAGAAATTTTAATTTTTATATTAATGAACTCTTGACTTTTTATCTTGATTGGTCAGAATCAAATCTGGATAATATAAACAAAAAATCTTCTAAAAAAAAAACAAAATATCGATATAAAAAGCCTTCTGCCTTCCTGTACAATGGCAACTTTTTATTGCTAGGTATGAAACTGTCAAGTCTGCGGCTATTGGAACAACTCCAAGCGATATCCCAGGTTTTGTATTCCCACACAATAAAATTACAAATCTATGTTAGTGGACTTAAAGCATATCGTTCTATATACATGTTACCAACAATGCAAGAATTCGACTCTTGTCTTAACAATGCAGTACGAACTGCATTATGTTGTTAGGTGGAAAATGACTAAACGCCATGAAACACTTAATATCTAAAATAAAATATAATTAAAATGGAAAAATGCTCATTATCATTAACTTCTAAGTATAATAAAATTTTACAGATGGTTATAAAAGTGTTTTCATAATATTATTTGTTTATTCATTGTCCATTGTCCTTATAAGCTCATTTGGTACTTTAGCTAATCTCCCACCACGTGATACAGCAACGATAATCCTACTTATGTACCACATGCTCGTACATAACTTTTTGATATAAGCTATTGAAGACTAAATAAGACTGCATAGGCGGCGTAGCTGTTTAAGTCGTCACCTCGCCACCACACTGCCGAGTGTTGTGGGTTCAATCCCCGCACGGGACAACACTTTGTGAAATCCTCAAATTCTTGTTCTGAGTCTGGGGGTTCTTTGTGTCGGTTGTTTGAATGTTTGTTGAGTCCCCCACGACACAAGAATTAATCCTAATGCGGGAGTTGTTTAAAAAACAAAATTTAAAAAAAAAAGAAAATAAATTGAGGAACACAAATTATTTTGTTATTATATAAGACAATACTAACTAACCTTACATTTATTTAATAAATTACTTGAATCGCAAATATCAGTATCAACCTAGCTAATAAGTTTTAAGGCAAAACATCATAATATAATATTTGTATAAGAACAAAATTATCGCAACCCTTACAGAGAATTAACAAACCCTAAAATTAATTTTAACAATAATAGAACTAAACGAAAACATAACAAACTATTCCTAATTCCATGAATCTGTGTCGGAGAAAATTTTATACAAACCGAACGGTCTGTTATTGTGTATATTGTTAGAAGCCAGATAGCCGTACAAATTATTATAATTAGATTTTATCCCATACAAACTTGGAATATAGAACCCATAGTTGGATAGAAAAACAGCGAGCAATGGGTCCACGGGTAAGTGATTTAAGCTATTGTATCTATGCAGATTTAAAACTCTAGTGGAATGGGAAGGAATTTGAATTTTAGGTTGTCGTGAAATGTCATAATTTTGAAGTTTGTCATCCGTTTTTATATTATATTTAGACAGTATTTTGATAAGTGTAGAACTGAAGTTTAAATTTTGGGGAATTGGTGGTGAATAATCATATCCAAAGCCGTCCAAATTATCTTGCTCATTGTCCTGGCCACTGTAAGTATCTTCTACTACTTCGTAAGTGTTTGATCTTTGGGAAACGGTTGCTCTTTTAGTATCAGCATCTTCTTTTAGTACCTCATTGTATCATCATCAAGGGAATTCTCATCGTGTCGTTCATTAATTTGCTTTCCTTTCCTTGCAGACTCAGTTGCATTGTGTATATTTTCATTATTTCCGTATCTTGTTTTGTCTTCTGTTTTAAGTGAAGTGCCAATATTTGTACATATATATATATATATATGTATATATATATATATATGTATATATATATAGACAATGACTCTCACGATGGTGCAAGGATTCTAACAGTACCTCATACATACAAAACTGTTTGCAGCTTTAAAAAATAGTTAGTTAAAATTAATAATAAGATTAATAAAAAACTCATATATATAATAAACCCATATAAACAGTAAATATATACTTCCTTTGT
Organism: Tyria jacobaeae; assembly: GCA_947561695.1. Classification (NCBI taxonomy): domain Eukaryota; kingdom Metazoa; phylum Arthropoda; class Insecta; order Lepidoptera; family Erebidae; genus Tyria; species Tyria jacobaeae. Next base: position 507,364 of record OX387218.1, on the reverse strand, counting down.
GGTAGTCTTATGAATTGAAAAAAAAAAACAACAAATATTACTAGTTGCTTAAACTCATTCTAGAGATAAAATTTGTACGGTCCACCAGAAAACATTTTTTTTAGCTTTATAAATCGGTAAGTGTAAAATTGGGGTCTGGCTGAGGCCTATAAAGCTCGGTCTCTTACCATAATATAATAATTAAGCCATTCACACCCTGATTACTGATCCAGTGCGTAAGAGATTACGCATTCCCCATTTCGAAACCATTCAACTTTAACGTCAAAATTTTACCTCTTTTCAAGAAATTTATTGGCTTATCAAAGTAGAAGCGTCGCATAAGTGAGTTAAGATAATGTAATCTTAAAGCGAAATGCCATTACCGTGACAGTTCCTCTCAATCGCCTAATTAGGCTATTAATTGAGTAGGCAACGGATATTAGGCAGTAACGGGCTCTCAGTAATAGGATCCATTTTGTAGAGTGCTCCGGATTACTCTGAGGTGTCGAAGACGTTTCGAAGGTATGAGGTTCGGAGTGTGTTTACACTACATTATGTATAGGACACATTGTGTTATGTACATTAACACGTCATATCACAGCAGACTCGACTCGTTCGAAATAATTGAAAATCTAGTTGTAATTAATTATATATGTCTCCACACACAAATCTAAATCATCTCAAACAAAATTATAATTAATATACTAACTAATAAATATACTACTATAAATAATTTATTACTTCTATTTCTAACTACGCACGAAACATATACAACACGTATGAATTTATATGTGCATTATGTCAGTAGATTAGATTTCTTTTTTGTAAGTTGACAAGCAACTATTAGCATCTGATGCAGGACCGGTGGCCGTTGCAGCAAACAAGTTAACAGTGGAGACTGCGAATGGATTAAAGGAAAGTAGGACTGACGACCTGAGGAAGGTAGCTGGAACAGACAGAATGCGAAAGGCAGTAGACCGGGTGCTATGGTGTACATTACGGGATGCCCATATCCAGAACGGAACAACGATGGGCTGACTCAGGCTTGAAGCAAGAGAAAGTTATTAAAGGACAGTGGTACCTTTATCGTATAACTTATAGGCATACATATAAAATTAATTATTTTGGTTATGTCATAGTATAAAAGCATAACATTAGGTGTATTATACATTGCATACTTACTTACGCTCACGCCTGTATCACCAAAGTGGTGGGCAGGAGTGTTTAAAACACCCACATTTTAGCAAACTAGAATTTGGTCCCACTAACTTAATAGGGGCAAGCGTACTGCCGTCAACCGGACAAAATGTAACTGTATATGTTATTATAGTCTAATTGATAACTGTCCAACCCCTTAGTCACCCCATTCTACTCCACAGAGAACCACATAGCAAGTAACGTGCAATAATAATAATGAAGTAACAATACAATACTAATAACATTTAAATGGATGCAAAAAGCTGTAAAACTAAAAGAAAAGTACTTTTTATACTTGTAACTTTAGGAATTGACCCTCCGTCGTCGACCGTTGAAGCCGAATGATATAAAAACTGCTCTACATATTTTTTTGAAGTGAAGACTTCTTTGGCCGCGTTGAGCAACTGCTGCTTATTCTGTCAATGCACTGTTGCATCACTCTAATATTTGTCACAATAAATCTCAGTTACACGTACTTTAATGTACAACGAAGTAAATCAACATGAACTAGCCTCCATCCCGAGTCTCTATGACAAAGGACAATACACAACGTGCACAAAGTGAGTTATACAAATTGAAAAATAGTGTCAACCGCACGAGGTAGCCAAATTAAGTGCTCTGGACACTAATAATTCACAATTGTACCAGTTTCACGTAGAGTATGACATTCAGCCTATTTACGCATTTACAGGCTATAAATCTTTATTAAACTAGCACACTGTGGCCTAATTTCATATGCTTACCTACATATTCAAAAAACTTGAGACATGTTTTGCTGATGATGTAACGAGACTTAAGCAAGGAGGACACAGAAGAGAAGCCACGCCTAATATTCAGCTAATTACGACCGACATACAAAGTGGAAAGCAGATTGAAATAAGAAGCAAATTGATAGAGTTTATAGCTTGAATTGGGATGATAGTGTTTCAGAACCTGATCCTATTGGAATGGCATGTGAGAGAGTTTATTACTATAGAGTTAATTATTATGTATTGTGTGTCTCATGTGTGCTCAAATAAAGGATTTTTGCTACCTTCATTCCCTTACTGATCATAAAATAATAAATAACATATAGGCTGGCTTATTTAGTTTGCAAATAAACGTAATACAAACATTAAAATGTGTCTGTAATTTATAAATCAAAGGATTCAAATTTTTCAATACTATCGTGATTACAGAAACTAGTTTGTTCATTATCTGCTGGCTTACATGTTTTAATTACTTAATTAGTATCTCACTACAACTGAAAGGTCTTGTTAGTTTACAGAATATAAATCAAATAATTTTTACTATACGTCTATACAACCATGCTGGTAAAAAGTACACCTAGTATTTACATGCAAGCAATTTCTTACGTTAGAAAAAAAAACAAATATAATTATTATACATAAACAGAATATGTTTTCTGATCATTACAACATAAATAAAATTGAAATCCATTCTGTAGCTCTCAAGATTAGCCCAGTCTTTGTTTAGTCACTCACTAAGGACGGACACCTAGGAATCTTTACATCAGATGTTAGAGTCCAATACATACTTGATCATCTATTTCAACATTATGTACTTCAGAAGTAAAACCAGGTTGTATTTATGCATGTCATACAATTGATAGTTTTGCAACTTTTGCGTAGGAGATTATCAGCTTCAAATCAGGTGATAAATAATATGTTTCAGATTTATTTGATGACTTATGGCTGTTGTCATTTGTAGTATATGAATGATATCTCAGTTGGTAGGTTGACGTTTTAAATAAATTATATTAGTAACTACCTGCACGAAATAGGCGTAAGATAAATCAAATTATCTGCGTAGTTTGCCCGTGAGAGACTTGTGGTGCTGATGTAATTGTAAATGAAAATACATAAAGTAAATAAATAAGCTTGAGGTGAAATATATGAATGTGAAACGGTATTTACTATATTTAGCGTATCGACGTTAGCATATATCGAACCTCCTTTCAAATAGTTTAATCATCTTCTCTGAGTTTTTATCAAGGCCGTCTGCCTGACGTGTCATAACTCAAAATAAAAAATATAGCACCGTAATATTGGTAATTATATTGGTTTGATTGGGTATTGGGGTTGACCAACAGGGACATTATATTTTTATAGACTTGTTTTTTTTTTCTCTCGAAATACTTGTCATTGGCGGAATCTTTGCGTTGAATCTACACGCGAGAGAAAGTCCATAAATAACTTTAAATAATAATATATTGCTTTAACTGAACTTTAAATGTTTAGAATGAATTTTAAACTTCTCAAAATTTATATATTTTGCGATATGAAACTATTTGAGAACTGAAGCTGATAAGTTGAGTACTGAATGTCTGATATTAAATGAGGTAAACCAGTATAATAGTGGTGTATAAGCAATAATTAGTGGTGTATGGTTACGAAACTCAGTAGATAACATAAAGATAAACATGTTAAACTCGTAATACCACCGTATATAACACAAAGGCAGCTCCAATAATCCCAAGTATTAAAATATATTGATTAATCCAATAAGCGTACATTCGCGAACTGTCTAGCAATCGACAATCCCCGCCTTTCCCATTCTGTGAAACGAATATAAAAATGCCATTTTGATGTACACTTACGATTTCAGGTACGTACAACCACTACAGGTGTCTGGCAGTGTCCACCAGACCGGCTAATGCCGATTACCCGGGTTTTTTACTCGTTTTCTCCCTTTTATCCATTCCCTTTTTTAATCGGATCGGTTTGAGCTCTGCTCTTGGGTGTTTGTTACTCATTATCCTTCGTCTCTCGTGAACCTCATACTAAAAGTCAGTAATTGAATTTTTAAACAAGCGACTGAATTTTATTGGATTTTGCGAAAGGTTTTAATAATGTCAATTGTTTTTTAACTTGCTTTGATAAATAAATGTATCTTACGTATAAGATGTCTTGTTTGACTCGATTGACTAAATCGCGTCTTAATAACGCCGTAATTAGAAAATGCGTACTGGTAACAAATTATTCGGGGTTTGGCATTTAAATGAATTTGGTCTTACGGGTCGACCCACTATTGAACCCTATATCGAACCATACCTACACAAACAATTAAGTTTAATTGAAAAGGGTAACACAACTTTCATACTAAACACATTCAATTAAATTATTGATAATTAAATTAAATTGTTAGTCTTGAAAGCGGCGATAGCGTAATGGGTTCCGACGGCGTCGGACTTTCGCTCGAGTGGTTGCGGGTTCGAACTCCACCCAGAGCACTACCGTCATGAACGCACTCCTAACACAAACGTGTGACTTAGCTGGAGGGGTTAGCAAGAATATTATAATGTGACTATAATCTATTAAACAAAATTACAACATTGTTAAAATTATATTAGTTTCAAACGTTTCGTTTTATTTCATTGCATAATATACTTAAATGGAATAGACTCTGTGCCGTTTACATACCTACAACTGTACATATATTATGTATATAAAACACAAAAATTGTTACTACCTAGTTCCGTTATAGATTTGAAACCATTCCAACTATATCTATATATATATGTATATTTTTTTTCTGTTTATATAATGAATGCATTTCTAACTATGTCTATATACATTTAAAAATCATTAATTATGTAAACAGAAAAAAATATCTCATTAAAATTAATATCACTAAAACTATTCAGTGGCTCATAAGAAAGTCACTTGATGGTGAACAGAAAGCGTGAAACTCGCTTCATCACTTGACAAACATGGGAGAAAATGGTTTATGTTTGTTGTCTTATATTGTTCATTTTCTTTTATAAAACTTTTAGTATCAATCAAACAACATTTCATATCTAGACTAGATAACATTTGTCTACAATAACTCCGAGGAGCGGTAAAACTGAACAATCAAGATTTGCGGCATTCTCAAAGTAACTCTAAGGTGTTCCGCCCTTCATCACACTTAATTATAAACCTTCTGAGATGTTTAGGAAATTAAACAAGTGTGTAATAAAATCTTGTTTCCCGACCGTCCCAGGTAACCAATAAATTACACGTACACCTCACACTTTGTCAGCACGAACGTCCTTTGATAAACACTACCTTAGATATAGAGTATACATTGACGATAATGTCCCAGCACTTGCAATAGTTTTAAAATAATAGCAAGCAATGTACGTTAGCTAAAACTATGTTGTCGTTATAGTGGAAATTTTAGTACAGGTGTTTGCCTCAAAACAATGGTGACCCCACTATGTATAAAACGGAGCAGGAATTTTAATTTACCCTTGTTAGGGACATGTCTGGTGACACCCTATGTGTCGAGTTACCGGTATAATGTACTACAATAATGTTAGGATTGTCGACAATTCGTTTGAAGAATCCCAGGAATTTGGCTTTGTTTAAATGTTGCTTTATTTTTATAGGCACTTTTCATTAACGGATAGTAGTCTGAAAGGAATGCTGAACCGAGCTTGGTTGGCTTACAAAAAAATGGAGAAGAAATAAAGTTCAATGCTGCTATTTACTGAAATATTGTTAATATATTGTGGATTATCCGCAATTGGCTTTTACTTTCCAACTTATCGTACTGTCCCTTACTTGCTGTAACTATAGCGAGTTCCTTTTCATTCTATTACTATTTCCTTCGTACACACATCAATAATATTATTAACTTCTATTGTACTAGTAGGAACAAATCCTAATTGTCAAAACATGGGTGTTTTAAATTACTTTTGCCTACCTCTTTAATGCCACAGTCATAAGCATATGAATGTATGTCAATGCTAAATATTATATTAAATCAGTTTTGAGCAGCTGATGCAGCCAACATTTGTTTTCAAGACCTTTTTATCACCTGGACGGGACGTCCATATTTTACATCTAAATCCACGATCCAAGATTGGGCCGTCCTAAACGCACAGAGGTTCACCTGTCGCTAAGCCATTTATCACTTCCCAATTCCAAAGACCATCTGAATAGAAGCGGGTTCTGTAGATCTTGAGCATAGAGGGCGAATAGTTTGTGGTCTGATTTTTATCCATTTTTGAACATTTTAAATCTAGACTAGTACTGTAGCTGTTTTCATTTTAGAAAAGCTATTGACGTTAATAGTTCCGTATTTTAGTAAATTTGTATTGTGGCATCCAAATATACCAAGTCCGTGGTCCTCGTCATGTTACATAACACATAATCTTCCTCAATAAATAGTTTATCAGACCAAAATACACTTATTTATATCTGGCTTATTTTTTCAAGTATTGGTATGTTTTAACAAACCATTAAACAACAAACTTTTTAGTTTTATTAAATTTTAATATAATGTATGCTTTAATGTACTTAAAAAACATTTGAAGCATTTTCAGCAATCTGTTGCAAATTATTTGCTAAGTACAATTCTCCCCACCAGTTTGATCCCAGAGATTTATTCTTTTCAAGCAAGGGGGATGAAAAATTCCGTATCCCCTGACAGTTGGTGCGACTAATACGCGCCGTAGGTTAACTTTAAATTTACATTTTTATCGGATCCACCCCAAGACGTCAGTCTTAGTGTAGAACAAGCTTAAAAATGTCAATAATTGCTAGTGAAGCGCCATTTATATGCAAATGTTATTGCTTTAGATATAAACCGAGTGATTGCGCGTTTTAAATGACAATTGTCTCTTGAATATATAAAAAAAACACTCCCGCCCTTCATGTAATACCGGTACCGCAGAAGACTTTTTTTATTTTTATTTTATGCGATAGGGGGCAAACGAGCAGACGGGTCACCTGATGGTAAGTGACTACCGCCGCCCATGGACACCCGCAACTCAAGAGTCACAAGTGCGTTGCCGGCCTTTTAGGTAGAGGTACGCTCTCTTCTTGAAGGTTTGAAGGTCGTATCGGTTCGGAAATACGGCAGGCGACAATTTGTTCCATAAGCTGGTTGTGCGAGGCAAAAAGCTTTTGGAGAAGCGCACAGTGGTGGAGAGCCAATCGTCCAGGTGATGGGGATGGATATTTTGTCGCGTAGGACGATGGCGAAAACCAGCAGCCGGTATAAGTCCGAACAATTCCTCTGAACACTCCCCATGATACAAGCGATAGAGGATGCAGAGTGAAGCTACATCTCTACGCAACGCCAAGGTGTCAAGTCGATCAGAAATATCTTGGCAGTCGATGATGCGAGTCGCTCTCCGTTGAATGCGGTCAAGAGGCAGAAGTTGGTACTGGGGTGCACCTGCATAGAGATGAGAACAGTATTCCATGTGCGGCCGAACCTGCGCCTTATAAAGTTGCAGGCGGTGGGCCGGAGTAAAATACTGTCTCGATCTGTTTAGCACACCAAGCTTCTTCGAGGCTAATATGGCCTTACTCTCTAAGTGACCGCGAAACTGGACTTCGCTTGATATATCGACGCCAAGGATTCCGATACTGGCTGATGCAGTTAGGGAAGTGCTCTCAAATTGAGGTGATACGACCAATGGCATCTTTTTAGCGGTGAACGCGCAAACCTGTGTCTTCGTGGGGTTAAATTGGACTAGGTTAAGTCGACCCCAATCTGAAACTTTTGATAAAGAAGTTTCGATTTCAGACACAAGTTTGGATAGGCTTTCGATGACGTTTACCCGAGAAATGTTAGCACGGCCGGTGTAAAGGGCATCGCTCGTGCTATCGTCTGCATAGCAATGGATGCTGCTAATCTGCAGCATGTCGTTGATATGCAGAAGAAACAGCGTGGGTGATAGCACACAGCCTTGTGGGACACCAGAATTAACAGACTTCGAGTCGGAGCATGCACCGTCAACAACGACCTTGATGCTTCTGTCTGTAAGAAAACTGGTGAGCCAATTGCACAGTTTCTCGGGAAGCCCATAGGAAGGAAGCTTCGCAAGGAGCGCTTTGTGCCAGACCCGATCGAAGGCCTTCGCCACGTCCAAACTAACGGCCAACGCTTCCCCCTTGGTCTCGATCGCCTGTGCCCACCGGTGAGACAAGTATACGAGAAGATCACCAGCTGAACGACCCTGGCGGAAGCCGTATTGTCGATCATTGAGTAGCTGGTGGTCTTCTAAGTACCGGAGGAGCTGGCAGTTAACAATGGATTCCATTATCTTGGAGAACAAGGAGGTGATGGCTATGGGTCTGTAGTTGGACGGATCCGAGCGATCTCCTTTTTTAGGGATTGGGTGCACTAGAGCTGTCTTCCATGAGTTCGGGACTACGCCAAGAGAGTAGGAAAGCCGATAAAGGCGCGTTAAAACCGGTGCTAACTCTGGAGCACACGTCTTCAGCACGATAGAAGAGATTCTATCGGGCCCACTCGACTTATGAACGTCGAGGGCAAGAAGCGCTTTACGCACTGCCCTTTGTGTAAACCGGACTTCCGGCATGCGGGTCTCGCACTGCGGTATGGTCGGCGGTGCGTTTCCCCCGTCGTCCAGGGTCGAGTTGGACGCAAAGAGTTTGCCCAGAAGATCGGCTTTTTATTTAGCGTCGCGGGCCAACGAATTATCTCCTATGCGCAGAGGTGGAAGGGATGGCTTACAAAAGTTCCCCTGGACAGCTTTGGCAAGAGACCAGAATGCACGAGTTCCGGAGGGGAGACTAACTAGTCTCTCGCCAATTCTGCCGATGTGAGCCGACTTCGCCCCAGCAATTACTCTTTTGAGGGACCTGGAGGCAAAGTTAAATTGCTTCTTTAATGTACTGGTCTTTACATCCCGTGCTGTCGCTGCATTAGCCCATGCTTGGTAACATTCCTGCTTTCGGCGGGACGCCGCTTTGCAGGTTCGACCAAACCAAGGCTGGGACTTGCCACCTGTGGGAATCAGGGAGAATGGAATGAAAAGTTCCATACCCTGAAGCACAACATCCGCGACAGAGTCAGCAACGACATTGGGATCATCCGGCGAGAAGCAAACCTGCCTCCATGGGTAGGATGCAAAGAATGTTCTCATTCCATCCCAGTCTGCTGACCTATAGTGCCATACGCGGCGACTGCCTGTAACTCGCGGCCGCAGCGAGTGAACGAGTGGCACCATACTCCTAATCAGGCAATGGTCCGAAGAGCCAAGAGGGGCCTCAACGGATACTTTGTAGCCGTCAGGATGTGAGGTCAGCAGAAGATCCAACAGTGAAGGCACGTGGCTTTCTGCATCTGGGATTCGCGTAGGCGTTGCTACCAGCTGCGTCAAACCATATGCCAAGGCGAAATCGTGAACAGATCTTCCTGCATGATCGGTTTTGCACGAACCAAGCCATTCGGCGTGATGGGCGTTAAAGTCGCCAAGAATCACGATCTCTGCGGATGGGACCTGCTGGAGCACTGAGTCTGTAGCCATTTGGACGTGGTCGATGAGTCGGTCCGTTTCGGCATCACCGCTATGGGACCTGTAGAGGCATAGGTAGATGCGGCGATGGTCGTCGCAGTCTACACGTAGCCATAAGATGGAGAGGTCCCTACCTTCAAGATTGCCGAGGCGGCGAGAAGTGATATCATCTCTAACGTACACGCATACACCAGCCTTCCTAAGGCTGGTGTATGCGTGTCAGAATATCAAAGGAGTGTTCCAGTCCGTACCCAGGGTAGCAGAGGTAGGATGTGTCCGCTGGAGATGATATCTGCGTCTCGGTTAAAAAGAGCAAGGCCGGCTTTGCTGTCTCAAGGTGGTGGTGGACAGTGTCGAGGTTCGAATGTAAGCCCCTAATGTTGCAAAAATCCACGGTAAACGTGACAGGGGGTGCCATGGTATGCCTTCTCTTGCCCCGAGCAGATTTTGAGAGCGCAGTTGAGCCCCCCCCAGAGTACGAGGGGCAGCCTGGGCGTCCACGATCAGGCATAATCCGTACTGAGGGTGGACGTCCAGGGGGGGATTCTCCAACGCTAGCGCTGGTCCCCCCTGGGGTATCCTTTTTGTTAACAGCGTTATCATTAGGGGGGGTGGGGGATTTTGGGCCTCCGGAGACCTCACTCATTTCGGGGAAATGCAACGCAAGCGTTACTTCACAACCGGTTTTCTGTGAGGCCGTGGTATCGCACCGGTCGAGCCGGCCTCTTCGTGCTTAAGCATGGCTCTACCACTATTAAAACTTTATAAACTTTATAAACATTTAAAAAACAGACACAAGAAACACTCAGATTCAGGACAAGTAAAGTAACCACTTAAACCACTGCGCCATCCAACATTAAAAGTTAATATAGTTACTAATAGACACAATATATGAGGCATTTCTATTACCAGTTGTCCGTTACAGGCTGTAATACCCAAATTTGATTAAAACTATTTCACGATAGTATCACTTCAGAGAAACCATGTATATCAGATCGTCTTTCAAGGAGTAAATATAGATATAGCTTCTGTATTCTCTATTCTCTATAGAATATATCGTATATCGGCCGCAGGTCTCCGCCATCGTCAAACGCGGCCAAATTTCCATACCCATCACCTGGACGATTGGCACTCCACAACTGTTCGCTCTTCCTGAAACTTTTCCAATTGATCCGATTGTCGCCTACCATATTTTCAGACCGATACGATCTTCAAAACTTCAAGAAAAGAGCATACTCAAACGTAGAAGGGCGTCGGTATTCGCTTACCATCAGGTAACCCGTCGGCTTGTTTGCCCCCTATCCTATAAAACAAATGTAAAACTAGAAAACTGTTTGTCGAAACTGAATAGATCACCTAATGAATCCCATTTTTTTAAGTATTTTTCCAAGCCTATAATTCATTCGAGTATATAAAATTAAAACACAAATATTTTAACTATACCTAAGCCCAGTACAACTAAGTGTGAATTATTATACATTTTCATGCTAATTTCAATTTCATAGTAGTATGATTTACGGCAAGTGACCATTTCAAAGTAAGACATAAATTACTACCCGCTGAGTTGGTTGTCTACTATAAATATGTAAAACTGTGATAAATTGAATATTAAATTTTCGATATATGTCAGTTAACTATTACGTTAATGGTAAATGATAAATAGTCATTGAAATGCTTTAATTATCCATAAACAAACGATAACATTCATTTCAATGAACAGTAACAAATTCGAAACAAATTCTTTCTTCTCTCCTAAAATAGCCAGATTTAAACTTACGAGTTTCATTCAACATTGTCCATAAATAATTCAAGCCAACAATCTCAAACCGATAGCATCCGGAACACGCAGTAACAATGTACCACGTCCATCAAAGTTCGGTAGGGTACTCAAGCGGTAATCGACACAACTAGAAGGGCAGTTAACGGTGGACAAGCCGCTTCCTTTCCCGAGGGAGCGCTGAGCCCGACCAGGCCCCAGTGCCCGTCTGCCGACTAACCAGACCGCACCGTGCTCTTGCTTCCCCTTTTAAGTATGTACATCTGACCTTACACCGCGCACTGGTCTTGACAATGAGCTCTTATAAGTGAATACAAAAATGGCTAATCCAAATTGTAGAGCGAATAGTAACAAAAATATTCTGAATACAATAGTGTTATGGTGTTGCTGTGGATTTTTTTTTATCATTGGTGGTTACGGTTTGTATCGCCAGCATTGTCTGGAGCAGCGGGTGATAGTGCTAGAGCAGCAATTCCAGGAGTTAAGAAGAGGAGTGCAGAATGAGGAGTCGGTGCTCAATGTGCAAGGACCGGAGCTGTCACGTAAGGAGCGAGATGTAGGAGACTGCATATGTCCTCCAGGTATATGAAGTTTTATTCTTTAAACTGCTACTGGCAGTTATTTACTTACACTTTGTTAATTTTTATGTACTAAAAATAAACGCCATCAAAGTCCCTGTGCTCGAATTTATTTGCACCAGCTGCGTCAAAATTTTACGTTATTAAATAAACAAAATTTGTTCCAACAGTATCTGTTTTTAGTTAACTTTCATGTTATGGTATCCTGGCTGCTTCATTCAGATGAAATTTAATTACCCCTAAATCGCTTTAAGTATAATACCGTAAGCTGTGGAGCGTACCTATCGAATTAATTTCAGTATAGTCCTGAACACAATCGGAGCCCGCAAGCGTGCCGCAGAGCCGTCAATGCCTACCGACACATTGTCCCAAGTAACTACGACCATTTTACAATATCCGGTGATAAACTCAATGAGTACAGCTATCAAATCCATCCGAAAACCAACCTTTCTCTTATAACAATAAGATCTACATTGTCTTCTCTCATACATCGTTTTCTTGCGCTAGTACAATACTAGAGTTTAGTTCGTTGAGACAAATTTGTAATGCTCTATTGTCACAGCCATTAGACATAATGGTTCAATAAGGAGTATTGAAAACGTTCTTTCAGGCCTACAAATCAACCTTTATTCAATTTAATATGATACATAGAGCAGAGGGGAAGGGCCGTGCGAAGAGAAGGATGTTGACCTCGAGCGGATATTAAAAATGGCCCTTTAAATTGCCCTAAAGATTTGTGATCAAGAGCATATTGGTTGTTTCCGTCCAGCCTTTGGAAAGAACATAAATTCAATAGATCTAAGAAAACACTGGAGCGTCCGTTAATAAGATTCCACGAGACGTTCTAAGTTTGATGAGAATTCTTGAACAATAGAGTAAGGAAGCGATTTTCAAAAAGTTCATTTAAAAATATCTGAAAACGTCAAGCCCTCCGTTAATTACTTCTCATTGTTGGAAGCGCGAAATAAAGGATTAATTGTTTGTAGTCCTGCATTGAAAAGTTACTTAGATTCGTTTCTTATCTGAGCCACCGTTGACTGCAAGTAAAGAAGACTTTACAGAGTTCCCGCGGATGCAAAGTAAGGACGCCATTTCATAATGTGTAGGGAAGCGGTATTGAGTTTTTTGAGACATAAAATTAGCGTTATACGGGTACCAATATAATATAAAATTTTTCATCAATTTCTTTATTTTAATATATTTTTCATGCATTTGCGAATCGTAACGCTAATCGCGTGTAGTAAAGGTCAGTAAGTAACTAGAGAGAGAGAGAGAGAGCCTGTAGCAGTAAAGTTCCCAAATCGTAACTTCGCGTCTATTTCTTCAGAGTTATAATCATGAAAAGTTCAAGAGTACAGTGAACAGGTTTCTTTTGGGTAGGTGTGTACCATCATCGTATTTAGCAGAACTTCAAATGCACCGGATGGGCCGTTAACACGTTGTCACCTTCCCGATTATATACCAGCAGAAATGTTATAAAACATTATGTAGGTGTACTCGTTCGTATGCACTCAAACTTAACATACTTGGAAGTCTTTGCTTTCACTTTATATACTAGGTTTTTTATTTATGCTAAATCGGTACAAAAGTACAAAAAGAAACGGTCACGATATTTTCAGAATATACCAATACATTTTTAATAATATAATAATAACTCCACACATCTCACACACGGCTATCTGATCCCAAACTAAGCAGCTTGTATTATGGTAACAAGACTGCTGATAAACATACTTATATATTTCTAAATACATACATATTATAGATAAATTACACCCAGACTCAGAACAAGCGAAGAACACTGGAGCGACTGGCATCTGACCTTTGCAACTCTGATGGCGCTCACTTCGATAGCAAATAACCTAACAATTTTAGGGCTGTGCAAATTCTGAAACTTCTCGGTAAATTGTTTAAAAAATTTTCAATCAAATGTTACGTCACTTAAATAAAAATGCCATCTTTTATGAACAACAGTACGCTTTCACCAAAGGGCGTTGTACCACTGATGCTGGTGTCACCCTAATAAAGAACATTTTTAACGCCTGAGAAGAAGCAAAGGAAGACCTTGGAATATTTTGCGACCTCTCCAAAGCGTTCGATTACGTAAACCATGAGACACTTCTGCTGAAACTGGAGCACTATGGAATTAGAAATACAGCTCTTGATTTACTTAGATCATACCTGAAAGAGAGATAAGTTAAAGTTCAAGTAAACGGCATAACCTTATTAGGGTCTGAAATGGCAATGGGCGTTCCTCAAGGTTCAATATCCCCCGCGACACAGGTTTAATCCTAATGCTGTCTTTTAAGAAAAAAAAATCTATTTGGTTTATATTAATGATTTATCCTATATACATATATACATATATATGATACATCATTGATATTTAAAATAGACCGACAGTCACAAAATCTTTGACGAAGTGAATAATTCTATTCTTCAGGTCCAAGATTGCATAGATTTCAATTACCTTATGTTAGAAGTAGCGAATGCGACATCATATTGAATAGAGAAATATTGGAATTTATTAATGAAACGTTGTTTTTTGTTTTTTTTTTTTTTTTATACTATAGGGGGACAGACGAACAGACGGGTCACCTGATGGTAAGTGACATCGCCGTCCATGGACACTTACAACTCAAGAGTCGCAAGTGCGCTGCCCGCCTTTGAGGGTGATGAGGGATGGGGGATGCAGGGAGCGGAAAGAAGAGAAGAGGGATGAGGAGATGGAAAAAAGGAGAAAGGAGATGAGGTAGAGAAAGGGGGGGAGCGGGAATTGGGCCTCCGGAAACCTCACTCAATTCGGGGAAATGCAACGCAAGCGTTACTTCACAACCGGTTTTCTGTGAGGCCGTGGTATCGCACCGGTCGAGCCGGCCCATTCGTGCCTAAGCATGGCTCTACCACTGTTAAACTGGTGTTCCTAGGAATCACGCTAGACGAGAAATAACATCTCTTGCCGAACGGCTAAGCTCGGCTGCCAGCATTCTGTCTTATGGCGTATTACTTTGGGGCCGGGCTGCTGACATCGAATCCATCTTTATCTTGTAAAATAGAGCTGTCAGAGCCATTTATAATCGTCGCGAATCCCTCAGGGAACTATTTAAAAGGATTAATATTATGACGGTACCTTGCCATTTCATTTATGAAAATGTTATGTATGTAAATCTACATCTTTTTAATAAAATAAGTACTAGACATAATTTTAACGCTAGGAACAAAGAAAAATTACATCAATCATTTTTCAGATTAGCTAAAGCACATACCTATTTTAGGGGCATTGTGTTAAATGTTATAACAAAATTTCTTGTGATATATTTAATGAAAATTAAATGAAAGGAAATTTAAAACCCATATTAAAAATACACTTTGTAAATAAGCTTATTACTAATTAGCGGATTATATCCAAGATAAAAACGCTTGGAAATAAATATAGGACAATTTAGAGTGTAGACAAAATCAAACTGATGCTAATTGTATTGTTTAAAAAATTATATTTTTGTGACATTGATATAATGTCGTGTATGAGTATGTAGTGTGTGAGTTAAAATAATTACACGCAGTGATTATTTTAACTCATACACTGACTTATTATTTGATAATATTTTATGTAAATATATGTATATATTGTATAATAAAGTTACTTTTACTATGTTTGTAAATGTATAAGGACCAAAATGTATCTATCATAAACTTTATTTATCTGTCGTTGCTTGGCTTTAATTCTTTTTTCCGATTTCGGTATAGTAATTAAATTCTGGGTGCATCGTTTTCGATCATAAATATAATTATACATAATGATTGAATTTAAACAAAACATTTTAAAAGAGTAACGGTGGAGTTTCTTGCCCATTCTTCTCCATACCAAAGTACATTTTAGAAGGGGTGACGAGGAATACGAACGATGTGATGTTAACGATCAAAAGTGCCTTCTGCCTAGGTCCTATTTGAAATAAATGCTTTGACTTTGACTTCCCAATATCAACTATAATATGTGTTCATGACATCCGGGACAACCGATGGCTTAATGTGTTCTCCTGACTGTTTCTGAGAATTTCCTATTTAAAAAATTCAAAAATGCTTTTTTTGCTCGACTCGGGATACGAACCCGAGACCTCGTGATTAGCAGTCGCATATGCTAACCGCTAGACCAACGGGGCAACGAGACAAACGCACACTTCAACTTATAACTGTTATTCCTTCTAATACAACGCAATTGGGAGATCCATAATTGTTACATGAAGCGTTATGCGCCCCTTTATTGCTTTACTTTTGCAATATTAGTTAACTGTTTGTTTCTTTCGCTCCAATCTCGTGAACTTTGCTAAACAATATTGGTATTCTGATATTTGTTCAGTTTGTATTCGATTTCTGATGGCGCAAGGTTTGATTGCCAATTTCGGACTGTTTTGTTTACAAATGGTCAAAATTTTATCACTTAAGTTGTGTTCGCTTCTGTATAAAACAAATTAATTTAGACATAATTTATTTACATATAATAAAATTGTAACTGATCCATGCATGTTATCTTTCATAATGTACATACAATACGGTATAGTCGTTTTTTCTATTTTCAATGTTGAATAGTATAAAAAAGTAGTAGTTTATTGTCAGACACATGAAAAAATCGAAATATTGGAATCTACTTATATACTATACTAACATATGTTCAATTCTTTCAGTATTTGCACAAGAACCAACCACGGTACACACCCATTCCTGTCCACCCAAATTTTGTTGGTATAAATTGCTAATTTTTGATAAGGCCTATTGTGCATTTTATGTACATATTATTTGATTCTGTATTTTCGTTTTGTTGGTGTACAATAAAGATTACTAATCTATTTTTAGGAAAATAATAAAAAATATCAGAAAATAAAGGTTTTTCCCAGGTATTAATTTAAATTATAATATTCTAGATATCCATAATTAATATATAAAGGACCAGCTATGCCCGAGACTTCGTTTAATTATTTAGGCTAATTTTTTTACCAATAAGACACGTACGTATAACAGTGAAACACTGTAAATAGATCATTAAAGTATTTAATGATCTATTTACAGTGTTTCACTGTTATATATTAATACTTTATACATATAAGTCATATCAATATAAGTCATATTAATACTTTATACATAAAGTATAAAGTATTAATATGATTTAATTTAAGTACATTTTTATAAACTACGTTTTTAGTTTTCCCATCTTTTGCCAAAACATAAAGATTTGATACACGTGAGTATGCCACATAGCACACATTACCCATGGGACAAACATTCTTTTTCTAAATGAACTCCTCCTACTTTAAGCGTCTGTCCTTGAGCTTTATTAATTGTTATTGCAAATGCTGCTTTCAGGGGAAACAGCACTCTTTTAAATTGAAATGGCAAATCAGTCGGAATTATTGGTATACTGAGTTTCAAAACATTTTCTCAGTTTTGCCATTCCAGTCATGCTTGTAGATTTTATAATGTTGTGCCCCAGATATTTTTCAGTGGTAGAGCCATGCTTAGGCACGTATGGGCTGCATTTCCCCGAATTGAGTGAGGCTTCCGGAGGCCCAATTCCCCCTCCCCCCTTTTCTCTCCCCTCATCTCCTTTGTCCTTTTTTCCATCTCCTCATCCCTTCTCTCTTCTTTCCACTCCCTGCATCCCCCATCTCTCATCACCCTCAAAGGCGGGCAGCGCACTTGCGACTCTTGAGTTGGAAGTATCCATGGACGGAGGTGTCACTTACCATCAGGTGACCCGTCTGTTCGTCTGTCCCCCTATAGTATAAAAAAATAAAAACAAAAAATGTAATTCGTAGCTGTGTACCATTACATAGCCTTGGCGCGTCAAGATTTCTCATTAATAGGGCTGGAACACCAACTTTCAGTCTCAACTTATGGGAAGGCACTCCTGATAATTCTAAAGAGTTGACAAATTCTATAGGGTGTGATGTGACTTGTTTAGTGTCCATAACATTATCTACTGAGAGGTATTCGACAACATCCCCCTCCACGTCTAACATGATTCTTTCGTTTATTTGATTAACTATCTCATTAGTCGGCGCCAAAATGGCACTTTCACACAGCCATTCTCGATTGCCCATATTTATTTTAATATCAGGATAGACATTATTTTTTAGGTCATCTGTGCTATCGACAATTAGACAGAACTCATGTCACAGTGTAATCATGTCATTACTGTCGCTGTCAGTACTGTAAGTTGTACTCGCATATTTGTAGTGAGACAAAACTTTTTTACGTGTACCCATAATACAGATGCTTTTAAACAGGCATTTATTTCATCAGGTAATAACTATTATTTTTTTATGTTTTTCCACATAAGGGAACTTTTCAATTTTTTTTTTTTTTGAACGTCCACATATCGCTATTAATATTGTTAAAAGCTCTCTCACCGTAGGCGTAGAATTTGCATTGTGCAACCTCTTCCAGAGTGATATCCCACTGATTATCATTCTCTTATAACGCTCTTGCCTTACATGCCTCTCAAAATGACAAAAATTCTCAATTATTTTGCTTTTTTTAGATCTTTGAAAGAGGTTGGCCCACGCACATGGTGTAAAAGCATTCTTAAACGAAAGAATTCCATATTACTAACATGGACTGTGTATACTCAACCTATAGCATCTCCAGATTTGAGACCAAGGCAATTTTGAACAAGTACTCCTTGAGTTCGGCGTTTCCATTCTCTCCTTATTGTGTTACAAGTGTAATGAAGAGTTCGTGCAAATTCATCTTTGGTACAGAGGTCGAAAAATGCAGTAAGTTTCGTTTTTGGAGGAGAAGATAATCTTTCTTGAAAATTATTTTAAGTAAAGTAGACACCTCCACCATTTTCTAGGTGCACATAGAAATCCTAAGAGCCACCACACAGCTTCGTTGCTACTGACATAACGACCACACTGATATGTTACTTCATCAATGGGATTAGCGGCCTCTGTGTTTCTGGAAATGAAAATAGCTTGGTCGCTACCTTTATTAATTTACTTGCAGATATATTTAATAGCGCCCACTGAACTGCAAGCCTCGACATCTATATGGGCAGCGTGATGCTAGACATCTAAAAGCTACCGCGCTTGACTCTCTTCTTCAGTCTTAGGAGCTTTCTGAATTGCGTGATGCTCAGCTTCTAAGATCCGATGCACTACGTTTTGCTCTTGAGTCTAAGCAGCTCATTGCATGCTCATTGCATTCTGTTATCTAATGTCATGTAAATCTCATGTTATCTAAGTATGAGCTGCGGCTTCAATGTCACTTGTTACAATAAAACTTTGGGCGTACCCGTAGTACTATTTACTGCTAAATAATAAATGAAAACAAACTACCGTATCAGTATTTGTTTTCTAAATTACAAATGCCTCAACTTATTTCAGGGTGCTTGGAAAAGTGCTAGAAAACTGCACTCATCTCCACGATATTATGATTTCTACGTACCTGTCACACATGTCTGTTTCAGTGAAGGAGACTGAAAAATGTCTGATGTAATATATGTAGGTTTACTAAACTAAACTTTTGAATAGATGGCTACAGTTAAGAACTCATAATCTCAATCCAGGCTCAAATAATGCCTGAATTCACTTAATATTTCAGTCCAGAACATAAAATATGTTATTGATATATTTCTTCAAGGAAATGATTTTCACCCACATTGTTATCAATGATATATGTTTATTTTGCCGTAAATATAAAGTGAAAGTGAGGTAAATACACATGATCTGAATTTCAACTAATAAATCAAAATCTTGAAGAGTAGACAAAACAATAATGAAAGCTTAATGTTTAACTTAGGCTTAACTTTTAGGCCTTTGTATTGAATCACAGGCTAGTCACGACGAGTTGAAGACCTGATAGGATTATACTTCCACATTACGTTAGACCTGCAAATATGTACACGGAGCAGCAGTAAATGTCAAAAGTTGAAAAGTGAAAGATCGCTCACTGTGTCTAGTAAAAAGCGATAAATAGATTTATCAATATAAATATTAATTGCCACCAATCATAATATATTCTGTAAAGAATAGGAATTTCAAAGTGCATCAGTAAAAACTATTTACGATTTTACCCTAGATCGGGTTTCAATATTATGTGTAAATTATTGTTTTTTATAGATTTATATTTTTAATAATAAAATAGGTATTTATATATAAAATTTGTGTTAAAATATAGGGGAATTTTTATTTTAATAACAATTTGTACAAATTTAAAAACTATTCAAATTTTATAATATTTGGATTCTTTGAGCCATGGTTGCAAAGAGACCTTATAGATTTGTCAAACAAAAATATATTTACATATAGTTTAGCAAACCATAGCTTTTTGCACCCTTATTTATATACAATATAAGTACATAGTATATATGTTATATACTATGTACTTGTATTATACTATATATTATTATTATTATATATTACATAATGTACACGTGTAAATAACTTTTATATTAAATATATATTTCTTATACTCACCTTTGAACTTTAGCCTTTCGTGAAATGTAGTAAAATGACGACAAGTCTTAATAATGATGTTGACAGTTTTTTTATTTACGTATTTTTTTTTTTTTTTTTTTTTTTTTATATTAGCCTACCATAGTGACTCCACTTTGCCTGATGGAAAGCAATAGGTGGAGTCAAAGAGTGGTGGTCACCATCCTCATTGCATGTCTAGTCAATGCAGCATGGTGACCCACACTATGGCGGCCCGGTGAGATGCTTTTTCACGCCCCGCTTAAAAGACCCGGGATCAAAGTGGGAAGGAAACACGTGCGCTGGTAGAGAATTCCAGGCTTTTACCGATCGGCACAGGAAAGAAGAGCCAAACCGTTTAGTTCGGGTACGTATATTTTCGACGCACAAACGGGGACTCCTCAGGCCAGCACGTGTAGTCCTGTAGAGGAAGGGAGAAGGTGGGACCAATTGGAAGAGCTCGTCAGAACACTCCCCGTGATGTAGATTATGTAATTTATTTGTTGTTGTAATCTTCCAAGAATATTTGCGCAATACATACATATTATGTAATATATGTAATACATAATATACGTATTTATTGCCCGTCTGGTTCATAAATCATCATGAATAGGGCCACTCCATCTCTTTCTGGTGGTGTCGTAAAATGGACTGTTATCTATCAGATAGTATGTAGACAGTCATACAGTGCCTGGTTGACTGCAATAGGCTTGCCCCTTATTACGTTAGTGTTACCAAATTTGTGAAAAATGTGGCTACCCCTTAAAGGATAAAGGCATGACCATACGTATATATGTATGTAAGTATTATGTATTACAAGCGACATTGGACGTTGTTCAACCTTTGTTCATGTATACATACATATGTACATATATAGCTGCTTTCAAACTGTAAAGTCTTCGGCCTACTAGTTCACCGCTAGTGTTGCAGGCCAGACCTGTGACCATCGTTACACATGGACCAGTTTTATTATAAATATAATTACAACGGTGTTGGTCAACATAAAGTGCTTTTTAATAGGGATAGTTAAGATTGGTGGGTTTTTTTTATTCTATTGTTTTTCCACTTTCTTTTTTAAATAGCTTATCCAAAACCTCGCAAATTTGGACCGACATATATCTTTAAGAAAAAAATAAGTAAAACAAAGGTTAAACCATGTTGATAACCAATTTTTTATCTTAGATAGTGACTCTTTCAATATATTTCACTGGTTTAAAGTTTGGAAAAGACATGAAACTTTAAAAAATTGTATTGAATCTTATTTATGGAAGCAATACATCTCCACTATACATCTTAAAAATAACAGTTTAAACTTGAAAAAGATGTGCTTGGTATATAATTTACATTACTGACTCAACAATACAAAATCCCGCCTCCAAAAAAACATTAACTGAATTGAGCCATAAAAAGACTTGCCCTAATGATTGGCCCGCCGATTCATTACTCGAACTGACAGATGAATTTATAAGAACCTGCACAGCGCATCTCATTTGTCACAGAGGCCGTAAATCTGTCCGCCGGCAGTGGGGGGTTGAGACACTGTCAACTGTGGCAAGTAATATTGTGTCTTGTGTACTATCATCTAGAAGGACTTTCTTGTGTGTTGTTCATACAGCTTTTTATATGTGCAGCTTCGTTGATAGTTATTTCATGAAGTAGATAGTCTAAATTAGTTAGGTTTTGCAAGCATTTTGCAAGCATGGAGAAGGTTGATGAAAACGATATTCTTAGACAAAGTTACATAAAGCAGTCACGATAGTAACAATTATATTCTATGCAAAGATGCAAAATGCGACGTTAGATGCAAATTGATTTAAGAAGTATCTCAGAGCGCTACATATGTATGTATATTTATTAGAGACCAACACCTCCGAAAGACATATGTGGTTATCTATTTCAAAATGAAGTCCATTCTCAAACAAATGATCTTGTTCATCAAAAATTTGCAGGATTATTTGGTACATCGGCGGCAATTACATAACATATATGTACATACATGTGTTTCTTTGCTTAGGAAGAAAAAGGCAAATTAGAACGGAAAATTTAAAGAGAAGCCATAGAAAACTATTAACTTTGGAAACCGGTAAAATTAAATATCTTCAAAAATTACTTTCCACTTTTACTTAATAGTATCGTTTTAAAAATTACTTTTTTCTTCTAATTTGGACATTTACAATATGTTAAAGTTGTTAAAAACTTTGAATTAATCGTATGTTATCCAATTAATATATCAAATATGGTAGGTTCGAGAGTTCTTGGTGAATTTTATAAAAAAAAATGATTAAAAATGTTCTTTTTCATTACATACGTAGTCATTCTGTATTGTTTGCATCGAAACTGACACTTTCGAAACTATACTTAGTTTTTTAAATTTCATAGTAAATTGAAAATGCCATTGAACAAAAAAGAGCTATACTAACTTAATTCTTCAAATTCATTACTATACTTTTAGGTGACTTTTACACCTATCCTGTTTCTCTCTTTTATCAATTACCACTTACCATATACTACTTACAGCTGACGTTCTATGTGCGCAGATGATTAAAAATCTATAAAGATATTTATTCAAAGATCAAAGATATCAAATGATGTAAACCTTCTTCAAGTTCAAATTGTTGCGATCTACCACTGGTGCTTTATTAATTAAATGACTTTGAATCCTACACATGCGTTCATACTTCAATTACAAGAAATAGAATATATATTATAGTTTCATCGTCTGACTATATATTAATAATGTTACTGTGAATCACTCTGCATTAGTAAGAAGTTTTATAGTACTTGATGACGATAAGCTTAGCTTTGTTCTTCATATTGACAGCATTATCTTAAAATCTTGGCAAATGTTTCGATTCATTACACGTATGTATATGTAAGGATTTCATATATACATCTTGTTCGTAGTGTACTTGAGTATGATACGTCGGTTTGCAGTCCCCAATACAGAGTTCATACCGAAAGGTTGGAACATTTTCAACAATTTTACTCGATTTTTGGCATTTTAAGATCGTGAATTTTCGTACCGTGTCGAATAATGAACTCATACAATAATAACCTTTTAAAAGAAACAGCTCCGTGTTCGTTTTTCAAATGGAACACTTGATTTTTATTTATTATATAGAACAGATAACCAGACGGATCACCTCATGGTGAGTGACAACCGCCACCCATGAGCACCTTCAACTCTAGAGTCATAAGTCGTCACTCACTCGGCAACACAATGCAAGCATTATTTGTATACCGGTTTTCTGTGAAGCCGTGGTAATACTCCGGTCGTGTCTGAGCATGGCTCTCCCACGGTCAAAAATAAATTGATAAATTTGATACGATGTTTTTGATTTGATTGGATAAATTTGATAAGTTTAGAACCCAGTATATTTCAAGCCATTACTTAGAATTTTTTTCAGAAATAAATATTCTTTATGATAATTTGTAAGTGTTGTATACACATATAAAGACATCTTACTTCGAACTATTCCATTTCCAAATTATACGTACGTACGTACTTACTTCGTACTAAGGAAGAAAGGATGCCATAAATAATTTAGCATTTCTATTATAAGACTTTTTTATTTCTTTTTAATTATAACATTTTAAGCAAATTTTAATTTCAGTCTAATTGAAAACAATCGTAAATACGAATAATCTACAAGGTAAATAAATGCTTGAATATGGCACTTTCGATTTACTATTTGAAATTTTAAGCGATGTAGACCTTCAAATAAAGCAGTTTCAATATTTTTATGTATGTATATTCCCCAGACAATAATTGAAAGCACATGTTTTGATTGATAATGTTGGTGTAGTTACGTGGAACATTTTGACAACATGTATTAAATTTTAATTAATTAGTTAACCTATGCTGTAATGATCTGTAATCCCAACAAAGCTACTCAACCAAGTTTTTTTATAAATACTATTATTAATGATTTCTTATACAATTTAACGTTTACGTAGAGAGATATTGTTTTATATCGCAGCTAACATTAAATCGGGTCATTGTCCTTTTTAATGTTCGACTACTTCATTTTTTTTTTCTCAATTGTCAATTGATTGCAAAATTTTTGTTTTTTTCGAAAAACTTCACAAATAAGTTTTTAAATTGCACGTGTATTTTTTTTTAAAGTTAACTATTTATTTGTGTCTGTAATACAAACAGACTATAGTAATAAATTGCTTACCTTTATAGCCGTCTTGGCGGTGACTAAGGGCTAGGACTGTCATGTATCAGACAGTATATATAGAGTCATATAGTGCCCGGATGGCGGTAATAGGCTTCATCACTCAAAAATTTACTAAAAATATTTTAATGAACATTTTTTTTTATATATTAGCCTACCATAGTGACTCCACTTTGCCTGATGGTAAGCAATAAATGGAGTCCAAGAGTGGTGGTCACCATCCTCATTGCATGTCTAGTCAATGCAGCATGGTGACCCACACTATGGCGGCCTGGTAAGATGTTATTACAAATAAAGATTTAATTACGATTACGACTGCGATTTAATTTAAATACATGTTGGAATTTGAATCTCAAATACAGTCCCCAAACAGCAATTAACATATTTTCAAACGAAATCAAACGTCGACTTTAAATAAATTACACGCTCGCTTACTTTCAACTCCCATCTGCACAAATAATCAGGATATCCGGGTATATTCCCGGATAAACCCGGCCCATTCACATACGGATAAAAACGGACCTTTGCCCGTTCCATTGTCATCATAAATTTATCGAGCGTATAATTTAATTTTATTATTTGGTCCAAACCGGATATACGGTGGTAATTAGCAACATAATATAAGTAAATTTCATTAAAAATTGTTTGGCTTTTTAGTATTTTTTTTTTCTATAATATATTACAGAAAAACAAGTATTATACAACAACAAGTAAGTAGTAATATATACATGCGAAAGTATAATATGACTAAAGATAATATCTAATATCTCTATCTCTCTCTCCGTGACTTTTCACGGTTAAAGCACAGGAACCGATTTTGATTAATTTTCCATTTCTATTTTCCTTTCTTTGTTTGCTGACGTTATCTCAAATACCATATACTATATCACTAAAATGACCTCACATATCGAAGTTTGTCAAGCCATCTACGGTCTATGACGTTACAAAGAAACATCATACATACATACTCAAATTCGAAAAAATAACCCTCCATCATGTGCTGTCGGGCAATATAAAATTCTTTGACGATATTTATAACTTGTGTGTTTATAACGTGTGTAAAGAGTTGAACTAGTTCAACTTAACAAAGTTACCTACATAATATAGTGACACTTCGCACACTTGAGTTTTTACACCCCGGTATAGTTTTATTGCGGACACAGGAGGTACTACGTGATTTTCTGTGCTATTGCAGGCAGCTGATTCCTTACACATATTTTTCTTCTAACACATGAAATGGTTGCATCTAGTTTTGAATTAAGATATTTTGTAATTATGTAATTGTGTAGTAATATATGTTAGTAATTTAATAGAGGTAATACGGTTTTCTGGGAAAAGATGTAAACAAAATTGAATTTTTCGTTTAAATAAAAAAAGAAGTTATGCAATACTTTTTTGGGAATTGTAAATAAGGATGGCAGGCTCCCATCTATTCGACTTGCCTGTTGGTCTACCGGGTAGTGATCCTGACTGCTGCGCCAGAGGTCGTAGATAAAAAATGAGTAATCCATAAACAAATAATACTAATTTACAAACTAATAATAATCTTGAACCTTTGTGTTCTCTGTGTTCGTCGTTTGTATGTTTATAAAGTCCCCCGCGACACTAGCTATCATTCCTATTTCTAGTGCAGAACTTGTCTTTAACAAAAAAAGAAAAAATGTATAGGACTAACTATTAACACATATGTAGCAGTAAGTATAATTTCAAAATGTAACGAAAACAATTAAAAAAAACTATTCGCTTTTTTACTTCGCCCTAATTCCTAGGAACTCCTCTTGACTTTATTGTAAGTGAATAAGAACACGGTACCTATGCCAGATATGTCTATAATTGCCTACCAATTTTTTTTTTTTTTTTATTCGTAAGCCTACCATAATGACTCCACTTTGCCTGATGGTAAGCAATAAATGGAGTCCAAGAGTGGTGGTCACCATCCTCACTGCATGTCTAGTCAATGCAGCATGGTGACCCACACTATGGTGGCCTGGTGAGATGCTTTTTCACGCCCCGCTTAAAAGACCCGGGATCAAATTGGGAAGGAAACACGTGCGCTGGTAGGGAATACCAGGCTTTCACTGATCGGCACAGGAAAGAAGAGCCAAACCGTTTCGTTCGGGATCGCATATCTTCGACTCGCAAACGGTGACTCCTCAGGCCAGCACGTGTAGTCCTGTAGAGGAAGGGAGAAGGTGGGACCAATTGGAAGAGCTCGTCAGAACACTCCCCGTGATATAGGCGATAGAGAACTGCCATAGAGGCGACATCTCTTCGCAACTGCAAGGGCTCAAGAGACTGGGTGACCTCAGGACAGTCTATAATACGGACTGCGCGTCGCTGCAATCGATCGAGAGCGTGAAGCAGATACTGCGCATAGCTATCCCAAAGATGAGAGCAGTACTCCACGCAGGAGCGAACCTGGGTCTTATATAAAAGACACAGATGCTCGGGCGAGAAGAACCGTCTCACCTTGTTCAATACACCGAGCTTCCGCGAGGCCGCCTTAGTGACGCTCTCGATGTGCGCGGATTGAGATCCCGACAGATGTCCATACCCAGTATACTAAGCCTATCCTGTAGTGGCAGTTGAGTGTTCTGAAGAGAAGGAAGGGGAAGGAATGGAGACTTTTTGTTTGAAAACGCGCACGCCTGTGTTTTCTTGGCGCTGAACTCGACCAGATTCTCACAACCCCATTGAGAGATGCTGCTCAGGACCCGGTCGAGCTCAGTAACAAGCTCCTGTCGTTTTCCCTCAACGTCTGCTAGCTTGGCAGCAGGATGTCCAAAGTATCGCCCGTGTACTGTGCTGTCGTCTGCATAACAATGTATGTTGCCAAGAGCCAACATATCATTAATATGCAGAAGGAACAGCGTGGGCGATAGGACGGAGCCCTGAGGTACACCAGCGCTAACCTCCTGGAAGTCAGAGGCCGCGCCGTCACAGAGAACCCTAATGCGGCGCTTGTGGAAGGCAGCAACCCAGTTGCATAGCTTAGATGGCAGACCAAATGCAGGAAGTTTGGAGAGAAGCGAGCGATGCCAGACCCTATCGAAGGCCTTGGCAATATCGAGGCTGATGGCCAAGGACTCCCCATGCCTATCCATAGCCTCACCCCAAAGGTGTGTGACGTACGCTAGAAGATCACCCGTGGATCGGTTCGGCCTAAAACCATATTGCCGATCATTTAACAAGGAGTGATCCTCTAGATGGCGGATTAATTGGGTGTTGATTATCCGCTCGAGCACCTTACAGAGTATGGAGGTGACAGCTATAGGACGGTAATTAGCTGGATCGGAGCAGTCGCCTTTTTTGGGAATGGGTTGGACCTTCGCCTCTCTCCAGGCCTCCGGAACAATTCCCGAGGAATAGGACAGGCGATACAGGCGCTTCAGTACAGGAGACAACTCTGGTGCACAGTTTTTAAGAACCACCGCCGGAATACCGTCGGGTCCACTGGCTTTCCGAACATCGAGTGACCGAAGCTCCGCACGGACATCCCTATGCCGGATGCGAATATCCCGCATTGCGGAGTCGCAAGATGCAATGGTGGGCGGGTGAGCGCCACGGTCGTCGATTCGGGAGTTAGCCGCAAAGAGGTCAGCAAGTAGTTTCACTTTCTCTTGCGGCTCGTGGGCCAGTGATTCGTCAGGGTACTTCAGCGGTGGCAGCGAAGGCTGGCAGTAATTGGACTGCACGGCTTTGGCCAATCGCCAAAACTTACGGCTACCCGTAGTGCGACGAGTTCTTGCGCTGGGCATCTGCTCTGATGTAAGCCCTCTTGCATTCCTTAGTGGCTTTGTTAAACGCTGCTTTTAGGCAACGTCTGGGTCACAATGAGCGCGGGCCCTGATCCATGCGCGGTAGGCTGACTGCTTTTGAGCGACAGCACGGGTGCACTCGCGATTGAACCAGGGACGGGTCTTTGTGCTGGCGACTTCACTGTAGGGGATATAGTACTCCATACCGACAGTGATTTCGTCAGCCACGGCAGACGCACTTTGCGACAGATCCCTGTCTTTAAAGCAGCGTTGAGCCCACGGGATGGATGCAAAATAATCCCGCATTCCATCCCAGTCTGCTGACGATTAGTGCCATAACCGTCGCCTTGTTACCACAGGCCATGGTGGGGCAACAAGAGGCACCGAGGTGGACACCAGGCAGTGGTCTGAGGATCCCAGAGGGGCGTGAACCGTTACACTGTACTGCGCTGGGTGACTCGTCAGCAGAAGATCTAGCAAAGAGGGCGCTTGACCCGATATGTCTGGTATCCTGGTGGGCTGGAGTACCAGTTGGGTAAGCGAATGCGTGGGCAGTTCGACCAGCGTGGTCCGTTCTGGAAGATCCCAGCCAGAAGTCATGGTGGGCATTAAAGTCTCCCAAAAACACCAGTTCGGGGTCGGGAACTGCTCCTGCGCTTTGTCCGTTGCGTGACTCATGTAGTCAAAGAGTCGAGTTGTCTCGGAGTCTCCGGAATGGGACCGATAAAGGCAAACGTAGATCCGGCTCATAGAGCCAAAATCCACTTGAATTCAAAGGATGGAGAAGGATGCGTCTTCTAGGCAAACATCCGCCCTGACGAAAAGACATACCCCAGCCCTCGCGAGGAAGCACTCCTCTAGAATAGACTCCATATGCTCCTCGTAGAGATATGCCATGTCGGCAGGGTGGCGTATTTGTGTCTCCGTAAGAAAAGCATGGCCGGCCGAGCCGTCTCAAGGTGCTGGTGTACGGCGCTGAGGTTTGCATGGAGTCCACATATGTTAGTGAACTCCACCTCAAAAAGCGGGTTGGTGGGAGAGGAGGATGCCGCTGTTGGACCATTTTTCTTTTTTTGTACTGCCATGATAAGAGTTGGGAAAGGGGGCGTAAAAGGCATGACAGTCATCGTGACTGTGTAAACTGAGACTGAAAATACTGTGTCATCATGTAACGGTGAGGCATGGCGGAGACCGAACCGCCGGACGGAAGGGCCCCCGTACCCTCCCGGAAATGGACGCCGGGTCCCACCGTCCGGTCACCAACCGGCACGACGAGCCACTCCGTGGATTATGCGCGACCTGACGGGGCAGCCTCCCAGGGTGGTTAGCCGTGGTTGGGCCCCTCTCTATGCCGCGGGCGGCCAGCGGCACCACCGTTTCTACGGGTCTCCCTGGCCGACGGTTCGATCAACGCCAACCTCACAATGATTCAACGAGCACTCCACTGCTCACACACATACCACGATAACTGTCACCCCTGCATCATTGGGCCTCCGGCGCACTCACTCACCAGCGAAAGACGACAGCACGTATGATGTCGCTTTAGGCTGGTTTTCTGTGAGCGGGTAGTACTGCCCCGGTCGAGCCGGCCCATTCCTGCTGAAGTCAGCGGGGCTCTACTACCTAAATGATTTGGTATTTATGTTTCATCGGTACAAACATACATATATGTATATTATATTATTGTCAAACTGTCCAGAGTAACATACTAATGGTATTGTACAGATACCATTTGATTATAAACTCGTGATGAATCGATGATAAACTCGAAGCGTTCCTCTGGTCTTCTTTTATATAAGGAGTATTTAATTGTCTATTAAACATATTTTATTTTCACTAAGCCAGCATTGACGCTAACGATGAGACTGCAGTACGCTAATTGATAAATATGTGATTAATTAATTGAGGATTAGATTATTATTAGAGATTAGCAAGAATCTGGATTTTTTCTTGAGTGTATTTTAAGTAGACATTTTCTTGGTTAGTTTATTTATACAACTTCAAATAGAAATACGTATATATGTAAAACAAATAAACAGTGTACAAATATAGGTAAGATATCGATTATCTACGTTACTTATTCAAGGCGTGTATTCAAGACCTTCTTTATACAGTAAAAATATACCTATATGTGTATGTAAATGGATCTCTCATAACCATTACTCATTTTCTAGCTCAAAAGAAATGGTTTAGACAAAATTTTATCCAACATGGAGGCATCTTTATGAAAATGTTCCTCTACAAAGTTAGAGCATATTACCAGAATATCAAACATATTCTTTAGAGAATTCTTAAGCAAAGATTATTCCGTTGGATGTGAGTTGCGAATACACACGTATTCGGCTTAAAATTGATAATATGTATCTACTTTTATTTATATATATTTAGAGGAAATTTTATAGCAGTCTACACATTTTTATCTGGCCTGGACCAAATAATTTTATTCAAAGAGATATACTCGTAATTGGACCACTATTATTAATTTAGTTAGAGGATCCGGACCAGTTCGAGTTATAGGTACGCCACCCTGACGTGCTTGAGCTATTTACCTTTCCTTCCCTTGATAGCCTCCCATTTCTTTTCAATATACTCAAAATTTTCCCATCAGATTCCCAAAGAGCCCGAAGGATGGTAATAGGCGTGCCCCCTATTACGTCAATCGGACTAAATTGTCATCGGCAACATGTAGGCTTTAACTACGCCTCTGCCTATCCATTCGGGGATACAGCTGTGACTGTATGTATGAGTGTGTGTGTGTGTGTATTATTAATGTTAAAGTTTGGATTAATTTGTGTTTGTTATTCCGTCAAAACTCAAAGGATTTGTATGGAGTATGTATTGTATTTTCGTACAGAGATATGTAGATTTTAGCCTGGAAAAGTATATAGGAATTATTTAGTGTTAAAAATTTGAACTCGAATAAAGCGATCTATAACAAAAAAAAATGATACCTATTCAAAAGTTCCCAATAATAAAAAAAAAAAACTATTTGCTTTAATAGAATTATCAACACGTATGTTAGATTACTTAGATGAACGTCTTTTGCATACAAAAGTCCAGCTACATTGACCTTTTGGAATCCAATATAATTTATAGTACCACTTGTGATACAACAATCCAATTTAGAAAGTGGCGCCAGTTTATGTACGTTATTGTGCGCAAGTCGAGACCTAAGAATATATTCACATGTAGAAAGTTTTATTTCAGAAATAAATTGACTCCGTTTACTTTAGCGGAGTTGGTGGAAAGACACCATTGAAAACATTTGCTTGGAATTTTTCTGCTCAAAACTTGAATTAAATATTTAGATTTATAGTCCAGGAACGTTATTTGATTAGATTTGTCAAGAAATAATTTAAAAGGGTCAGGGTGAAGTTATATGAAATTATAGTGATGGACTGTAGTTAATTGGAATTACTACGTGAATAGTATGTGTGCAATGCTAATTATATATTTATGAACACTGTTTATGGGTATGTTTTAGAAAAAAATTAAAAAATTAAACTGAAATATAAATAAATAAAATATTGATTCGGTTAGGGGACTTAGCCCTGCCGGCAACAGCCAATCTGAGTTGCTAGCTGGATCTATTTATTGCTTACACTCCCCAATATACCCTTTCCATTGCCATATTTGTTCCATTTTGACATCTTTCATTTCAAGTGCCCAGTTGACGGCAATAAGCTTGGCCCCCATTACGTCAGAGGGACCAAATTCTTACCGGTAACAAGTGGTTTGTTTTTAAATACCTTTGTGGACTCCTTCCGAGACAGGCGTGGACTTATGTAGGTGAATCAATTGTTACTTCTTTGATATTTTATACAGCACCCGATGGTTCTATAACGACGGACTATTCTATACCCATTAAGTCTCAAATTCATCCTCAGAAGCGTTGGGCCCATTTTGTGTAGAACACATACAACACAGTAAAACAAACAAGTTAGTTAACACGCTGAGAACCTGATAATAGTTTTTTTTTTCTTTCTAAGTCGTTTAAATGACAACTCCCGCACTAGGATAAATTCCTGTATCGCGGGGGACTTTACAAACATTCAAATATCGGACACAAACAACACTCAGGCTCAGAAAAACAATTTGAGGATTACACTCGTGTACACGTGTATGTCACGTGTGTGGCGAGGTGAACACTTAAAAGCAGTAAGTGTTCACCCATCCAGCCATCCGTACAGTCAAATAATACATAGATACATGCATACACTTACACCGTTATTGTCCAGGCTTATTAAATACCGATATTTTAGCCGAAAGTAATTTAGTCTGAGTTACGTTGTAGGGGGCAAGCCTTGTGTACTATGTGATGGATAGCAGTGCACATTTTTAGACGCCTTTTATCGCGGAGGATATGGGCTGACAAAATCAAAATCATGTAGTTCATTAAACCAGTCATAGGTATTTTTGGATAGTCAAGAGAAGAAGTCAGTCAGACTAAGTTGCTTACTAGCTAGTTGCTTGTTCCAATACGTAGATCCTATGGAGAAACTCCAAGGACACCCTTTTTAAATATTTTATACAATTTTCTCGTTACAGTTTATAAGTTTAAAATAAAATGTGAGAACAATGCAATACATCATTCCGACATATAAACTCTAATAATTACTACCGGGTATATTTTAAGTAAAAACAGTCCGGAGATGATTAGCCCTGATCAACGGCACTCGTTCCCGAACATGACGAACGCGCCAGCCAAAATCCACCTCAACCATATCGAAGGGAGCCGAACATCCCGATAAATACGCCACCACTGGCAGGACTTCTAGGCGAGCATGACATACTCAGAACTGCCAGGCGATGTAAAAATAGATCTAAACAAGTTTATACAGTTATAATTAAGTAACAGTCCTGTTAATCCAGTAGCGGTTTACTTTTATTGCAAATCACAAAAGCTGTGACTCAACAGATACTGACAAATGGATACTTAATCTGAAAAAAAAAAAATACGAAATAGGTAACATTGCAGGTTATATTTCATTCTTCATATAAATAATCGATACAAGTAGATGACGACACAACAATCAAACCCCGCACTCATTTTTTTTTAACTCCTTAACCTACAATACTGTCAGTCAGAAATAGTTTGTATAAAATCAAAACCAAAATATTGTATTTTATCTTATCTTAAAATAAGTATTTAACCTACTCGAATGAGCCTAAATAGTAATAAATTGTGATAACCCGTGTTTTCCACAAATTTAAATGGGACAACCCTTGTGTAATATATTATTGAAATAAGTTAACTAATGAGGAAGTTATCGCTTATTAGCCATGCAAGAAATAGACATTTTAATAAAGAATCTCCTCTTCTTGGAAGACAGAAAGTTAAAGTACAGTTTTAGGCACGTGTACCACATACTAAATTTGTTGTCACTTTCTAGATTTTCAGTAAAGTCGCCTTATTCAATTAGGAAACGTCTTAAAGCTATTTCTTCACGAATGTAATGATTCATACTTCCTCGAAACTTGTCAATGTAAAAACGATTCCAAGTAATCAAAATCAATGACAAATTGGTATTTCACAGTTCATGTCGGCATTAATAATGTAGTGTAATGCCATATATCAACAAAATGCAGCGATGTACAACACGACGCTCACAAATCACAGTAACCAAGCAATTTGTCTACGGCTGCAGACGTATGTAAACGCGTAATATGAGAATGTCATAGTTATATTTTTCAATGTTAGAGCGTCTTCACACTTTAGTTGCGATTTGAACAAAAATATGATCTTTGTGACTGTATTAAGAGACATATTCAAACAATTTTTTTGATGGGTTACGAGATCTTTATGTATGTCTTGCCCATTCGGGGGGACGCGTTCTGTCGGATTCTTGCCTATTAAGAACTACTCCGGCGTTCCCCTGCTTGCCTATGATCATGGGAGTGAGAATATCGCAAATTGCATTCGTTAGCTACCCCGCCAAGCATTGACCTGTCTCACCCAAGAGCCCTGGTCCTGTCACTCTGAGAAGCTAGAAAATATATACGGACTATATTCTTCCTTTAATTAACTATTATTTATTAGGAGTCCGATGGTAAAAGAAACCATTTTAAGATGGTTAGTTTCAAAGATTTTATATTTTTTATAATGACAACTACCTTGTATCAGAGGACTTGACAAACATACAAACAAGGGATGCAAGGAATAACCCGATTCGGGACAACAATTTAATTTTGGGCGTGTGTGAAAATCGAACCCACGACAATTTAGACCAGGAGCCAGTCAAATTTAGTAGCTTCTCTGGCTCCACTGTCAGGATCAGTAACTACTAGACAGGCCAGTCGCATTAATGTACTGTTATTTTATTCTTTTAACAAAATGTAATACTGAAAGCTTCTAAATTTTAACCCTAGTCGTACTCATCTTACTAATATTACAGAGTGACAAAAGTACGGGCGAAGTCCCTATCTCATGTGAATAGGTCTTTACTGAGAATACTGAATAATATCATGACAAGTGTCAAGGCAAAACTAGTCACAGATACATGTCCTAAACACAGTAAACATACACATCCTGCGAAATCAAACAAAAACGGTCTTTAATTCATGGTGGGAAGAGTAGAATTTTATACAAGCATACTTGACGGTTTTGAAATAGTCTCGCAAATTCCGATATTTCATTCTGTGCAACGTGCATTGTGTGTAAATATTTCCTTTTGTAGGCTTAAGAATTTTTTAGGAGGCAATGGGCCTGTTTACTACATAAAATGATTTTATGGTGTTATTTTTGTCTATCCTAACCACGAGACCAGTTCGTGTATTTATAATCTATAAACCAATTTACAGCGGAATTCACAGAATAAACAGATACTACTTTCTTAACACGCTTCGCTTATATTCGCTAAATAGCCTTTATATTTTTACCTGCTTTAATTTTTTTTATGACTGATAAGACATTAAAATGTATATACACTGAGTTCTAATAACAATAAAACATATGAAATTGGTAAAGACTTACATTAAAGCAATTCATTTATAATTTACGTAGGAGATAATATAATATTTAATAATATCAGAACATTTTCTGAAGGAAACAAACAAAATACAAGCAAAGTAAATAACTTTTTAAATAAGTATTAAATTTACACAAAAGTCTCTGTTTACTCCATCGGGGAGTCTCCATCGTGAGGGTATGTATGTATGTATGCTAAGCGTTTACATCGACTTAGCTCAATATACATACATATAAGTGATAACACACAACTTTCAGCTGGCATTGCTCTCGGTGCAGTCGGTTCACTGCACTGTACTAACACAACCAACCATGAGTAGAGATGTAGTAACATCTTTTGTCCTTATGCAAATGCACAACTTGTAGAAAAGCAATCCAATTTGACGCTAAATCCCTCGAGATATAAGTGCACACCGCAGTTTTAAATTAAATTTCAAGAAATTATACAAATGTATACCTTATGTACAAACCAATTAGGTTTGATGTTAAGTAGGTGGTGTTTTTAAGAGGTTGCTTAGTTTTGCGCTGCTCTGAGTTTTGGTAGTAAAGCGTATGAGACATACATATATGGTAGAAATCTGAATTATTTTAAGTTTAAGCTCCGGTGAGGAAGTGAGTCGTAAAAATAGCACTATGATGTGTGTGACTTTCGACGCCGGGTTTAAAACGGGCAAAATTTTAAAATCCAACCCGCTATATGTCACGGAAATATAAATAAAATATACACAGAGACTATTACTACTAGTGCCTTGATATAAAAAAATTGATATGACCTTAAAACGCCCGGTATTAGCTTAATCTATATATCTATCCATAAATCCATCTATCTATCTATCTCCTATGCTGGAATCTTTCAACGTTCATTTAATTAAAAACGTATCAAGAACCGACGACAGATATTGAATTGTCGTATTTCCAGACCGATGCGACCTTCAAAAGGCCGGTAACGCACTTGTGACGCTTGAGTTGCGTGTGTCTGTGGGCGACGGTATTCACTTACCATCAGGTGACCCGTCTGCTCGTTTGCCCCCCCTATCGCATAAAAAAAAAACAAGACTCAATATATGAAAATAAATTTTAATTCAAATCCAAAAAAAAAAGAACAATTTCTAATAGACAACCGAATAATTTTTGAGTGCGAAATTCATGACGTTTATATCACAGTCACTAAATAGTTAATTAATAGCTATTTATAAAAGTAAAGATATTAATTAAAGAAATATAGTATAATATAAGTTATCAAATGAAATAGTTGTAAAATATTCTTAAAGTAAAATTGTTGGATTTCTGTTTTTAAATAGAAAGTAGTTTGATAGTTTTACAACGAACTCGCTTCGCGGCTGCGGTGCTGGCGCCGCAGCAGTAGCCATATTGCATTGAAGCAAACGTTCGTTCCTTCTGTCTCTCATTCGAAAATGTGTCTTTGTGCGTCTAGAAACGTTTATACCAGTGCACTAAATGTTGACTTACTTAAGTGCCGTGTATATCTGGATGTAGCCTGGATTTGTTCTGCCATCGTCATTATTACGAGGTAGGTGGTGTTCATTTGTTCTCCTGTTCATTTTAAACCAAGCATTATATCGAGTTATTTGCACAACTTGACCATAATCACCCTTCGTTACGAGTTAAAGTGTAAGAAATTCTTTTTTTTTTTATATATATTAGCCTACCATAGTGACTCCACTTTGCCAGATGGAAAACAATAAGTGGAGTCAAAGAGTGGTGGTCACGTGGTCACCATCCTCATTGCATGTCTAGTCAATGCAGCATGGTGACCCATACTATGGTGGTCTGCTGAGATGCTATTTCACGCCCCGCTTAAAAGACCCGGGATCAAAGTGGGAAGGAAACACGTGTGCTGGTAGGGAATTCCAGGCTTTCACCGATCGGCACAGGAAAGAAGAGCCAAACCGTTTTGTTTGGGTACGTATATTTTCGACGCTCAAACGGTGACTCCTCAGGCCAGCAGGTGCAGTCCTATAGAGGAAGGAAGAAGGTGGGACCAATTGGAAGTGCTCGTCAGTACTTTCCCTGTGATGTAGGCGATAGAGGACTGCCATAGAGGCGACATCTCTTCTCAGGACAGTCGATAATGCGGACTGCACGCCGCTGCAACCGACCGAGAGCGTCAAGCAAATACTGCGCATAGCCGTCCCAGAGATGAGAGCAGTACTCCACGCAGGAGCGAACCTGGGTCGGCATCGGCCTACATATATGTATATACTAGATGCACGACTGCACGAATGGCGTAGTGGCTTAAGTGGCAACCTCGCCAACACGCTGCCGCGCCTAGTGTTATGAGCTCGATCCCCGCGCGGGACAACACTTTGTGTAATCCTCAATTCCTCTGTTGTTCTGAGTCTGGGTGTTCTTTGAATATTTTTAAGTCCACCACGACACAGGAATTAATTCTAGTTCTTAAAAGAGTGAGAAAAAGAGAGAAACGAGAGTTAGAGAAATATACATACCTAATATCATAAAAAAGTATGCATAATATACGTACGTTAGATGCTACTTTAAATGTACTCGTAGAACTTACTAGATTTTTATCTTTATTATTTTTGCTAAAGAAAGCAAGCTCTTCAGAATAGTAGAGTTTTTTAGTGAGTCTAAATCGTGGTCTTTTAATATGTAGGCGTAATTACGCCTCTGCTTATGCCTTCGAGGATACAGTCGTGAGTGTATGTATGTATATACAAATGTCATAGTAATACCACTTCCAATGATTGTGTTGTGTTTCACCGAGTGAGTGAGGTTACCGCAGATCCAACCCCTCTTTCCCGATCGTCTTAAAGGTGGTGCGGGTAGTTGTAGTCGCTTACCATCAGTCCGTCTGCTTGTTTGATCTAATCTATTACACAAACAAGCTCGCTATTTTCGAGTACTTCTGATCTGTTTTTACTTCAAAACTCCATGCTTTCCATTGGCATACTACCAAACAAATATGTCAATGGGCTTTACATTGTATTCTTTCACATCTTGCCAAGTGCCCCAACATATTTATAGTCAAAAAAGTGATAACATAAAAGCGCTAACATTTTTACTTTATATATACATAATATATGCTTTAAACTCGGCAAAAGTACCACGATATCTGCGTCTAGTGTAATATGAACGAATATAAGAGCACCGTGCCGAGATAAGCGCTCACACTGCACACTAATTTAGTTAGGTTATTTTGTTTTTAGTGCCAAGTTAATTCTTGGGATTGTGTTATATGCGTGCTACGTATTCTGCACATAATAAACATCTACAAATAAAAAAAAACTGTTGTTTTAAATTAAGAACTAAGCTGCTAAGGTTTGTGAATGTTATGAATATAAATTTGTTATTGATATACTTTAAGAAACTTTTAGGCTTTCAAGCATTGATTTAATTTGCAGATTTATAAGTAATGTACTGTTCAAGAGGAAGGTAGGATATATATGATAAAGGGAGGGGGGCTGGCATAGGTTTATAAGATACGCTTGTGCCATCTTCGTTTATAAAAAATATTGTTGACGTGAGAGAGCCAGGTATAGACACGTGTGATTGTGAGGCAATTCTTGTATCCTATATCGTCAAGTAGGTGATCGAAGTGCCGAGAAGCGGCGTTAGTTCCCCACTGTCAGGTGAGCCGTCTGTGCTAGGAAAAAAAATTAAAAAAATTTCAATTAAAAAATTAAAAAATCTAAGCTATGTATATATATGTATTTACGTACGAGTCTTATTATTCAATTTAACAAAAGCATTGCAAACATTCTATGTCTTGTACTATACTAAACTACCTACACATACCCTACACTAGGATTAGAGGCGCCATACACCACCTAGGTACATACCTAGGTGGTGTATGGCGCCTCTAATCCTTATATTGTTGCACCAGTCGGGTGTCACTATAAAACAGACATATTTATGTGTGTGTACGTATGTGTTTGCAAATCGTCTGAAACAACCGCAATCTTACCGCCATCGCTATCTTATTGTTCTACAACCTGACGCTATTGTAATACTGGAATGTAAGTTTGTTTTTGTATATGCTCTTTTAGAAATAAAATGTTATAGAGAACAATAGAGATATTAAGTAACAAAGTGTTAGAGAAAGGTGTGTCTGTAATAAATGTATGTTTATATTTTCTTTCTATGTCCATGGGTGCCGGTAGTCACTTACCATCAGCTGGCTCGTCTGCTCATTTACCCCTATCGCATAAAAAAAGTTTATGTTGAAAAATGCTACTAAAAATTTAGAAACATTCGGAAAAAACTTCTAAGTATGATCATGGCTTCAAAACCCACGCAATATAAATAAGCTTATAGTTTTGATACACAAAATTATTATAAAAGTTTCACCAGAGACCAGTTTATCAATGTAATGAAAGCCCCACGGCGCTGCAGTATTTGATAATATTTATATTCAAAACAATAGTGTTCTTGCATTGCAGGTGTCCATGGGCGGAGATAGTTGCTTACCATCAGATGACCCGTGTGTTAATATGCCGAATATCTCAAAATCAAATATATAGCACCACGGACGTCCAGTCCTATAACTAAGCAGATGTTCTAGACAGGCACACAGTCAGTTAGTCAGACAGTACCTGGTTGACGGCAATAGGCTTGTTTTACGTAATAGGGGACGTTAATGCGAAAACAAAAAACGCAAAAAGTGGCTGTTTAATACCTTACCTACTGTGTATAAGATGTACTATGGTTATCAGACTGCTGATAAACATACCCAGATATTCTTAAAAACAACAATAATACCTAGTTCATTATAGAATATTACTTACAATTCTAAATCTGCAACCCGGAGTAGTTAATAAATAGGCAGTGACTCAGCCTCTTTATTAAATTTGAACTTCAGTTTTGGGGATTCGTCGGGATCATTAATGTTTGTTGGTTACAGAAACTTTGACTATAAATTAAAATAAAGATCAGAATGTTATATTTAACGAGAAGTACTCTTAGTTTAGATATTCATGCCCTGCGAGGTTCAAGACTCTTTTTGTTCTTTCAATTCCCGTTTAACAAATCTCAACGTTTTAATCTCATTTCTCCAGTACTCTTAATTAGTAATTTTACTTATTATTTTCTTTCCTTTACATGCTCTTTCAAATAGTACAGCATTTTTTACATATTACATTTTATTTCATATTGACATAATTTCTAATAGTAAACATAATGGCAGGTGTGTGCTACCGATGGGTATTATTGACTTTGTTTATGATATTCAAAGTGTTTTATTAGAAGCAAAACAGTTTTTTATAATTTTTCTAACAAGTATAAAGGCGTACTTACAGTCATCAGGCGTACTTGCATTCTCTGACAGTCAACCTTGGGGTTTTGCAGAAATAAGTCCTGGTAGGTGCAATGACGTATGAGAGATAGACGAGCGCAAAATAGAGAAAGAGAGGAAAAAATATCTGTGTTTATTGAATACCTCACAGTTGCCATGCTTAGGCACGAATGGGCGGTTCTTAAGGTGCTATACCAACGGCCTTATAGAAAATCGGTTGTGAAGCAACGTTTGCGTTGCATTACGCCGAAATTAGTGAGGTTTCCGGAGGCCCAACTCCCCCCCGCCTTTTTCCCCACTTTTCTCCCCCCCCCTCGCTCCTCCCTTATCACCCTTAAAGGCAACCGAGTTGCAGAGGTCAATGGACGGTAGTTGTCCCTTATCATCAAGTGACCCGTCTAATCGTCAATCCCCCCATATTATAAAAAAAAGAAAATAAGTTGTACCTAACTAAGTCAGATCATTTTCATATTCGATTTTTAAACAGTATTTGCATGTATGATAATATCTACAACCAGCACTCGGTATTAACTTTAAATTATTCTAAAGTTGGTAAAGTCTTCAATACTCCATGTTGAAAGCTACCACTATCTGTAAACAGCAGTAGCAAAATCCGGACTACAAACTCTTCATTATACGAATATATTATTATAAGCTTCAGAATTACGAATCCTTTCATACCGCCATTAAAAGCCCCAACCGACTATGCACCATCCCATTCGACCGTCTGTGTTTATCTGTCGTCCACCATGTGCGGGAAAGGAGACGGGAGATGTGCTCTCACAAACGATACAGATATAACAGCAGTTAAGAAGCGAATGAAGTAATTAAAAAGTTCCTTCAAGCGCGTATCTCGGGTGCACTTGTAGCGGGACACTGGCGGTTATGGCAGCCGAAATGTCACAGTGTAAGGATTAACAGTAAGTCAATATTTTTCAGTTCATAAGTTCAAGTCAAGTGTAATCCCTAGTGACACTTGACTTGGCGATATGCTATTGTTAATAGTAAGTAAAATAGTATCTAGTTTTCTCAATAACCTTACTTTTTTTTTTGTTTGTCAATCCTCCCTCCCTCACAGGTCATCACCTCTCCGGAGCTGACGGTGAAGTGTTATGTCAGACATGAACAGGCTAAAACCACACGGTTACAGTGTTCTGTCACAAGTGGGTCTATTGCAAGGGACCTGAGTATACCCTAGTAGGGATGCTTCCAGGTAGCCTGCAGACCTTGGCCGCTTCTTTTACAAGAGGCACCACCACCATTGTATACGGGGACCTTGTTCTTCTCCAGTTTGTGAAGCGTGCGTGGAACACGTCGCACCACCGTCCCTGTCCTGCTTCAAGCGTGCAAGCCTGCATGTAAGGGCAGCCCTACCCGTTACCCCCAGGCCAGCGCTCATGGAGGGCAGGAGATCGTTCTGTGCAATAACCTTACTTGCCTTATCACTCCCTGAAGTCGTACTATGCTCTAAAATAGGAAGCAGTAATACAATAAAATAACTCAATTGCAGTTTTTTTAAATTTACTTTTACTATAAATACGAAAATTTGATAGATGTTTGTTATTCAAGCAGTCACGGCAGAACGGTTAGCGTGGAATAGCACATGGCTTTAAATCTGGCAAATGTACATTTCAAAATTGCCTTGCAAACGACGTCGTGAGCCACATCTAGTTAATAAAGTAAACCATACAGATCTATGTAACATTCAAGGGTACGTTGGAGAATTCAATACCTGTTTGTTTCATACCAAAATTTATTATATATTTTAAAAAGCACATACCTCTAAAAACCAATAATGTTTGTAAACTTTAATGGTGGCACCATTACGCTTTACAAATATTATTGATTGTTTATTAATACGAGTGTACATAGCCCTAAACAGGCCTTACTAAAAACCTGCTCATAAAATCA
The DNA here is from genome assembly GCA_947561695.1 of Tyria jacobaeae. Taxonomy (NCBI): domain Eukaryota; kingdom Metazoa; phylum Arthropoda; class Insecta; order Lepidoptera; family Erebidae; genus Tyria; species Tyria jacobaeae. The sequence goes on along the minus strand of OX387218.1, from coordinate 465,013 downwards.
GAGCACTCTTGTAGCTGCCTGCTCTATGGCAAAATACAATAGTTTAAATTTCTGTCACGCTGACGGCACGTGTTGCGGGTCGATACCTTCATGGAACCCTTTCTGAATTTTTACACCCTTGCGATTTGAACAATCTCTATGGCGATATTTATTTAGCCTTATTCTGAAGGTCTGATTTTTAGAGAGGCACTTACCAAACAAATACTCGTAAATCGAGGAAAGGATACGGGTATTAGGTACTTGGATATCGATAAAAACAATGTAATCGTATAATCATAATACATGTGCATGCTTTTACTTAATATGTTTAGTTCATGCAATGATATTGAGTGTGTATATGTAAAAAGGATAGAAGAGAGTCAGTACATTGAAATTAAATATTTATCGAAAATAAACTTACAATATGTTATATATACGTACATACACGTACGTATATATAGCTTTTTAATTGGCGGTAGGGCTGTCATGATACATTCAGGTATAATATGTATGCTCAGAAATCTATTACTTTAACATGTTACCCTGTTAGCTTTTAAATAAATAAATATCTTCAACTTTTATTGCGGAGATGTTCGCACTGTCTCGAATATCCTATGCAAAAAAATAAATATTAAGCTCTTAGACTCGATGAACTAAACTAAAATGTTCATCAGTTAATCATTACCCTATTACCAATTAAAGCTGATAAAATTACCTTAATCTGTCTTGCCGCAACGTACTTCAGCCAGCTCCCTACTTTGTTTAGTTGTAGAACAATAAATAAACGTATGCAATGCTGTTGCGTACAAAAACGACATAATGTTTTACATAATACATTTGATTTTTTTTTAATTCACATAAAACTGAACTTTAAGACTATTTGTTTATGGCCAGCAGCTTCATCACAATTTATTTCTTATGAATAAAGTACGTAGTAGTAAGTATACAAAAAAAAAACGAAAAAAATCACAGTAAAATGTGGTCAGGAGTTTTTAATATTTGTATTAAAGTACACGCACTAAAGAATAGCATTTATCGTTTAAATTACCCGGGCAATAGCCTGTAGATCACATGACATGGGCTATAAACATCCATAGAAGAAAATGGGCAATAAAATAGGCTATCGGTTATTTGGCCCAACACTATTTTTGGCTGAAGGGTTTCTGTAACAGTTATTATTTTATTATGAGATTGTTACATGAGAGAGTAGTTTTGATGTCTAATATATCAAAACACTAGAGACTAAGGCTGAAATATTTTATGTAGATTTTTATATTAAGTAATACATCATCTACATTTTTTTTTATTCAACATATATATAACTTCTTAACTATGTTTTGTATTGAAATATGGAATGATTTGGTCTCACTCACGTAATAGGATTCAAGTCTATTGCCCTCATACGGGCACAGTATGGCTGTATATATACCGTCTGATAGATAACAGTCCGAGCCCTTAGTCGCCTTTTACGACACCCACGGATAAAGATGGGGTGACGGCCCACTCTACCCCACCGTTAACAACACGTCTAATTTTCAAAATACTTTAATAAACGGAATACAACTCAGTTTTGGGTTAAGCACGCCTTTGTACATACCTTTTCCTTATTTTTATAAATAAATGAAATTTGTGCACATTAAAGAATAAATAAACATAAACACGAGTTACAAATAAAAATATTTAATGGTATTCATTAATACTTAATGGTATTTACGTGCACTGCATGATTACAATGTAACGGATATATGACTACATAAACACCCTAATATTTTCGTTTCCTGAACACAAAAATATATTTAAAAATATCGTCGGCTGGTAAAAGGCACTAAACCAATATCACACATGTTTTTTATATATGGTGTAAAATCGAGGGGCTAGGGCCCAGAATATATGGTCCAATAAAGCAGGCTGGGCCATAAACGTCCACGAGTCACCATAGCTAACTTCACGCCAAATTGCGTAGGGGATTGTCGGAGAAAGTTCACATTTTCACCCCTTGCGTCTATTAATAGCACCACATTTGGAAACGTTTCTTGGTTATTTATGTTTTGCTTTCGGGTACTAGCTAGAAATAAGTTGTGTTGTAATATTTTTAAGTAATAACTTAAAGTGTTTCTGTTATATTCTTGTACTTTATATCGAATAATCGCCCTCCTATTGTGACGTTTCACCATTGTATTGGTTTTTTTTAATAAGTAGAGTAGACCTCATAACTTCTGTATTTGACACATACAGACGGTTGGCGATAAAAACTCTTTGTGTTTGATTTTACCCAAGTACTTAATACTCAATTACAAATGTAAATAAGAAGATTAAATATATAAAACAAGCCAAATCAGGAAAATATTGTTACATTTTACAACAATGAGACGTTATTATGTATGTATGAGACAGAAATCACAATACCGCAAAATAAATACATTGTTGTATCTTTTATAGTATCATCTTAACAACAGTAAAAATATGTCAGTTGCCTTAAATATGACGTCACAATAGTAGTACAGGAGCTCCGAACGCATTTAACGACACAATAAAAATAGTTGGGTTTTATTATCTGAATAACATTTGAAATTTAAATATAAAACCGATTTCTTTTCGCATTGGTTGGCGTAATTTCTGAACCCGAATAATGATGTAGTTTAAATTCCGAGTTCAAATCTAAATGTTAGCGATGACAGAAATTAAATTGTCATTGTGTAGCTATTGCGTCATTATGTAAATCCAATACAATTTGGATATTGGATAATACGTTTAATACTGTTTGTTTCAAATTCATATAAGCATTTCGTTCTGATGCTGTGTTTTTGTTATTTAAAAAAATAAAAATGAATTTTATAGCAAATGAATTTTATACATATATTTTATTTCTTTTTGATTTAATTGACAGACATTGAAACAAAAATACATATAATCACTCACGCTAGTATAGCTGAAGGGGTAGACAGGGGCCACTTATGTCTATCTATGTCAACCGGGCACTAGATATATATATATATACTGATCTAATAGATCACAGTCCAAGTAGAGATGGGTAGCCTATTCTATTGCACCACGAACCACAAGAACATAAGTATAATAAATATTACACGTAAAAGATAACATAATATACAAATCTATCTGTATGTACAAGAATTCTCCAGACCAATTCTTTTCCACCCCCTAATAGTTCGTTTTTATTGCAATGAAAAGTACTAGCAAAAGTATTTCTCCAGACAAAAGATAAGAAAGGAGAGCAGAATTATTGTATCTTAACGAAATAAATGGGGCATATAGTGGATGTGCCCGTCGCGATATAGCTTGCCGTGCGGTACCGCCCCTTGTTTTGAACAAAACTTACTCACACGTAACACTGCTTTAGGCCGGGAGCCAAATCACCATTTAAATTTTATTTATCTGTAAAATTGCTTTCTTGAAAATCATTCTTGCTTGTTTTCTGAATTTAAGTTTCTAGAATTTAAAGGTAAAATATATATTTATAATTTATAATTATAAATATTATAATTTATTTTTACTACCTATATATACATATATAGGTAGTAAAAATAAAATTTAAAATTATTTATTCGGCAACTTTAGAATTTATTGTGATAGTTTTGACGCATGGTTAAAACTCGACACTGAATTTATTTCAGAAATATAACACGTTTGCAAAATGTTTCACTAGTTGAGAAAATTCTGAAAGAAACTGTTCCGCGCTTATTAGATATAGCTATAGGGAAGTGCTGAAAAGTTGGTTAAATCGATTTATAGAACTAAATCTCAATTTAGTTCGTCACTATTAAGACTATTTGCTCACTGCCACTACTACTCCCCTACTCGGGCGACAACCAAAGTATTCATTGCTTTCAAGGATCTGAAGAAAACTGGTGTCTCATACTTGGTGCAAAGCAATCACTATCATTTTGTTCTTTTTGACAAACTTTATCTGATGTGTCGCATGTGACGTATCTGATGTGACATGGTATTTAAAATTTAGTTTTCTTTCATAATTAATGCATAATGAGTATTCGAAAATAAATGCTCCTGTCTCCCTGACTATATCGTCAGTTTCGATACCATCAACCGAACGCAGCTTTATCAGCCATTTTCCCTTCATATCCGATATTATTTTATACCGTGGCCCGGGGCGCTTGCACCCTATACTTTATACAACCTTGTAAGATTGGATGGGGCCCCCGCGCTTGTCGAGTGGAAATTTCGCATACGGCAAAGCGATGGGTTATTTCCTTGTGATCATGTTTATGATTGTGTGATTAAGTTGTTAAAGTGTTAGCATAGGACGATTCATTAGTTTATCTTTGTTTATTTGCGGTTGCAGATTTTGAATCTTATAATGTCGTAGTAGGGTTGTATTTGAAACATTACGTCCATTTATTGATTGCCTATTCATTTTCTTATATAATTTTATTTGTAAATTAAATTTATTACTTCTTCAAATGAATCATAATTTATATCCTACATACATCCAAAAAAGAAAATTGTATTGTCAAAACTCCTCTGTCTGCAAAGTTATTCATAAACTAAATCGAAAAAATTACCAATTAGACAGTGACGATAGCAAGAATCGGAATACTCTCACTGATCGATCAAACTGAATAGTTACTAATATAGAAATAGTCTGCCACATTTATGAATAATAAATATATTTTGAAATCAATATAGTATAACGTCTACTTGTAATTTAACTATTAAGACTGACTTTGACTGTAAACGATTTTATATAATTATACATACATATGTAATACATTTAATACATTTATTATCTTGATGTATACGTCAAAATTACGTTTTTATTTAGCTAATAACTTCTAATTGTATATGTCCAAGTGTTTATGTTCAACAAATAATTTCCAGAATGCCAAACCGAAGCGTTTATAAGCGATGGGAGTCGCAACAATTTAATTCTTTACACATTCCGGATTTGTCGGTGTGTTAGTGCCCAACGTAAACGGCAGACATTGATTCGACCGTTTTTCGTAATTTAATTTGTGTGACCCCCCGCCGGTCGGCCACCCGGGGCCCGCGACTCTCCCCGGTTCATCCCGACACGGTTTGGGCGTTACTGTGTCTCCGATCTCCCTGATACTGTCACATATTAGACGCGCTGTCGGCTTTACTCCAAATTATGTACTGTTAATGCCACGATCTCATTGTTGATAAGATTTCACATTTAAAAATGTACAACGTATTCCTGTTTGGTGTGTCATATTACTTTGATTTGGTAATGGTACATTAATAGTAGGAATGTAAGATTTTACTCACGTGACTCATACATACGAGTCAAATAAAATAAAAATAAATTAAAATATATGTATTTTGCTGTTCATTATAAAATCAAACCAAAATAAAAACGATTTAAAATATTCTTTAAAATATAGTCCATGGTTTTGTTGCACATTTAAGGGGTAATTATAAAACAAACAGTAAGACTTTCCACTCGTATTAAGTAACTGAGCTATCTTGTTTACAAATCAGACACAAAGAGCGTTGTCTTACACATAAACGTTCGTCAGAGAAATACAATCCAATCTTTTTAGCTGCAGAAAGGGGTTGAATCTACACCATTTTGTTGTTTCCATTCTAAACAGACATAGTAGCTGGTCCCGTGTCTGCACTGTTATACTTTTTAACTGGGAATCTTTTTATCGCCAGCAGGCGCAGGGTTACTTTGAGTATTTCAGGATTTTTTCAAACAAACCCCTGTTTATTTAAAGTGGTGTTTGCCCTTCGTTATTTTTTCAAAAATTTGTGTTGTTTTAGTACTTTTGGGAAATGAATATTTAGGCAAGTAATTAACTTTTCGCCTCGTGTTCTTAAAATACGTAAATTATTTAATGGACTTGTCTCAAACTAAAATTCTTTGTTTTTTTTTCAGGTAAAAATCTGAATGACCGCAAAAGAAAACAATTCATAAATACTGTGAGTAAAGGTAAATGATAATTTAAGACAGAAAAATGTGTTAAATATTGAGAAATTGTAATCATTAAAATGCAATATGTATAATAATAAATAAGGGTATAAAGCAATATATAAAAATCAGAACCACTTAATTTGAATTCAAATTCGTTTGTATTTGAAGTTTGTTTGTTTGCGTGTGTAGGTGAGAACATTAGGAAACTATATTTAAAGTAAAACGTCGTTAACACACCACGATAGCGTAATGTAATTGTATGATATGTGTCATGCGATTATATGACATAATGTAGGAAAGTAAACAAGAATAGTGAGATACATCAACGTGGCAACAAATTTCGTTGGCTAATGCGTCGTATATTGTAGTTGATACAAATTGTCACAACACATGTGAAACTCGAGGCGCACTCGCGGTAACGACGAGGCGTTTGTGGCTTCTGTTCGTATGAGAGAGAGTTCATATGAGAGAGTTAAATACAAAGCATGTCTGTGTGCAGTGTCAATTTTACATTTCACAGTTGACTACCTATCCAATTACTATAATTTCTGCTTCTAATACATTTTTTTAATAAATCAAATCAAATGAAGTTCAATTATTTAAATTTAAGCAATCATGGGTATTTTGAAATTGTCAGAATTCAAAAGTCCGTCGTGAAGCTAGTAGCTTGTGTCAATACTATGAACCTATGGAGTAGAACATAACAGAAACTTCAAGGGAAAAAAACATTTTTCTTGTTACGTTGTTTATCAGCTCAATAAAATGTGACAACAATGCACCACATTTTTCTTAAATGTAAATCAGTAGTATAATTTAGTAAATAGTAGTCCGAAGATAACCAGCCCCGATCAACTTTATTAGTTCACGAGCATAACACATTCGCCAGCTATCGTCTATATTAACCATATCAAAGTGACTGAACTACCCTTTACATATGTAACGTTAAGGCCTAGAAACATGATAAACCTTTTACTAGGCGAAACAGGATTATCTGACACTTTTAGTTTTTGAACAATAAAATGTTACACAAACAAAAACAACTATGAGAACAGTACTCATGTCGCTTACCGCACCGAGTCCTCGGCGAGGGGTCCTTAGGCTGCAGGAAAAACTTGCGTTATATGAAAGTTGCGCCAAGGCGACGATGCGGCCGCACGTGCACTTTATGGACGAGACGAGACTACCATTTTTTCCTCTCACTACTACGCTTATGAATATGGCGACGTCTTAAAATCACGCCGCGTACTTACAAAGTTAAAACGTCTAAACGTGATTTTGTAACACTTCGCTGGTGGGAATTTGTTAGCAGTAATGAGAACTTTCGTGACAAGAATATTTGTGTGAAAATGTAAGGGTATTTTCCCTCAGATGGCGTCAAAATAGTGCTGGAATAAATAGGTACTTGTTAGCTATATGATTTTTGAAAAGTAATGCTTTTCCATTTAATCTAGAATGTAAGTTTTCTAATTTTTAAATCATTGTCGGTTTCGGTTAACTAGGTACTTGAAAAATAAAGAACACAAGATTTATTTTAGCAAAACTTTATTTAGACTACGACCATTACTTTTGAGAAACACAAGTTAACCTTTTTTTTTTTCTTATAACATATTTAAAGCTAAAATAGTAAAATAAATTAAACTATCAAACAGCCTTTCGATTGTGTTAAATTTTATCAAAAGAAGGAAGAGAGAGAGCAGATCATTATTAACTTTAAGGGGTGATCGAACTTTATAGAATTTACACAGGCATCAAACAAGTTTAGTAATAAAATCTTGAATGGATTTATTGCGTCGTCTAATTCCGACGGCAAACAATTCCAAACTTCATACGAACTCGACCAAAACTTTGCCGGCACCTATTTAAAAGTTTTTTTTCAGAATACAGCGCTGTGTACATGTGTTGACGACAAGTTCGCTGATGACATTTTGATGGATTTCTAAACTGCTGTTGTGTGAAATAATAATGGTAGCGAAAGCGTCTGCCGCGATTAGAGTGAGATTTGTTTGATTAGATTCTTGGAACTTTGTTTCATGTTGTAAATCATCTCTCATGCTGTGACGCCAAAGTTTACAAAAATAGTTCTCCTTTTATTAAATTTGAAGTGTTTTTTTTTTTCTTCTTGATTCTCCTTTCTAACAATAGTCAAACAAGACTTTTCTTGTAATTTTTCTTACCATTTTTGGTTAATTAACCTCAGTATAAACCTATATTATACCTGGAATACATAACAGCGAAATAGATTTTTTTCTTTTTATATAAAGCAATTTTACTCGAAAAATACTGTTAAAACAAATGTATATTTTTATTTTCTTTTTTCAACCGACTTCAAAAATTAGAAGGTTCTCAATTTGACTGTATTTGTATTTGTCAGAACTTTCTACTAGGTGAACCGATTTCGATGATTGTTTTTTTTTTTATTTGAAAGCATGAGTGAGGTCCAATTTTGTCCAGTTCTGACAGTGGAATCCATGAGAAAACCATATAAGTCTTAAACTTGCATTAAGTTTGTGCTCTACAAATATCTAAATATATTACGCCACCCGATTTCGATGTTTCTTTTTTTATTGGAAAGGATGTACTTCAACGGCAATAAGATGAGACTTTGGTTAGGTTCTGACAATGGCATCCATAAGAAAACCATATAAGTCTTAAATTTTATAATAGACGCATTCAAGTTGGTTGTCTACTTTTTAAAGTCCGATTATCTTAAAGACAATTCCCGCTTTAGGAGTCATTCCTGTGTCGTTCAAATTTCCAATCAACGAAAACAAATAACACTTGAAAGTACACACTTAAATTTTTATCTTGTATGGGAATTGAACCCACGACCACTAGACTAACAAGCCCATCATGTGTTAGTGCTCTATGTCCCCTAGATCCGACCGCACGTCCGTCATTGTTGGTTTGTTGAGTTTCCCATCATAATAAATCCTTAACCTTTTACCACCGTTCGATGTGCTCCATAAGATAATAATATTGTACGTAAGTTCACACGGATCATTCCTCAATTAAGTGTTTTAAAAATTAAATCTATCTGTTTGTCATCGGCCGGTAATTGTCAACGTTTCGTTGAGAGAATCGCCCGCGGCGTTTGTTTGTAGGCGCGCTTCACAACAATGTGGTTTGTGCCTTTTTGTAGTTTAATTTCTGGTCAACTCTCTGCAATTATTGAAATATATGTATGTTTTTTTTCTGAAACCGTGTTCCTATTTTTATACGACTGCTAAAAAAACAGAGTGCAGCAATATGTGTTAGTTTCATTATGAAACCATACCATACATAACATAACCATGTTGTCATGGGTCAGTTTTTAATGCCATAATGGTTTCGTGTATACATATAGGGTATCGTAAAAATATTTACTTCATCCGTAGTAACTTTATAAATTCCTAAAATAAAATGGCCGCTGTATTCCACGTAATTTGAATTTGTTTAGCGTAATTGTGTTTTAAATTTTCAAGTTGGGAATTAGTCAACCATTATTTATGTATATAAGTAACAGTATATTATCATTCGGTTCAGAAATTAACTGATTAGATTTCTATTACTAGATTCTACGACTAATTTGTTATGTATAATACCAACCGAGTCGTAGTTTTATTGTATACTTCCAACGTTCAGACTACACAAATATTTTACATTACCCTATTCATCACCAATATAGAGCTTTTGCAGGGTTTTATTTCCGAAGGGATAGACATTTTTGTTTTCTTACAAAAACACAACTCCCGCATTAGGACTTAATTACTGTATTGCGGGGACTTTAAAAACATTCAAACAACGGACACAAAGACTCAGAACAACAATTTGAGGTTTACACAAGGTGGTGTCACGTGTGGGTCGAACCCACAACACTCGGCGAGGCATCGAAGTAGCGAATTGACCATTTGCACCACTGCGCCGTTCGTGCATTAATGACCAATTAGAATTTGATCCCACTAACGTAATAGGGCGCAAGCCTACTGCTGTCAACGGGAATGTGGAATTAAAGATGGGAACATTTGTAGTATATTGAAAGGGATGATAGAAGAATTAAAAGGAGGGGCTATTGTATACACATCCGTATGTTTTCATCCCATACCTTTTACTAGAACAGGCTGTATCCAGGAGGTCAAGGCCCTCTACCATCCCATATACTTAAACATTTAGCTGATATTTGTAGCGATAGCTGTGAATTGATTCGTACGTATACCTTTTCAATTTCTGCTAGAAATTTGTGACGTTTTTCTATTCTTCGTGGACCTTACATTCTTTATATCTGTTTCTAATTACGAGATACAATATGAATATAACCCTAAATTATTTCTAAACTGTTTTCATATAAAAATAGTAAAGAATAAGGGATTGTGTACATCTGGTCCTAACATTTGCTATGAGTGGGACAAAAACATAAAGTGCAGTGATTAAGCGAGGACTGTATCAGGCCTAATGAGCGAGTGTGGGATACACTAAGTACTCACAGAAATATGATGAATGGCTCATGTCTTTTACAGTCCAATGGTTTTTTTTTTTGTCAGTTTAAATTTATCTTAGTTGGCTAGACACTGTCATCTCCTACATTGTAGCCTACTAATTGTCAGCACATTTATAGATCTGTTAATTGGTCTGATTGTCTGGATGTTAGTGATCCTGACAGCTAAGGCTACGGTCGTCGATATGATCCCCAACAAGGCCAAATAATTGTTGATGAGCAAGTTTAGTGTTCTGTCTTGGTGGAATTTATCTATTATATAGTATATTTATATGATATATTGAAGAATGTGTAAGTATGTTTATACTTTCATATACGTGACTCTTTAGTTTACAAAAATTAGAAGACTGTGTTAAGTAATATCCACACCTATTATACTAGATATGTAAGATCATAACTCTTTAAATAATGTTATCATGATCATTTTAATGTTGGTCTTATCTCCCTCTACTAAGTAACGCATCTGAAATGTCTGTCTGTCAACGTACAAGTTGTCAAATTAAGTATAAGTGTGTGACTAAAAGCTAGATCCTTATGCAAAGTTAGAGGCATTAATATACCGCAATTATACTTTTTATCAACCTCAGGAGTTGCGATCACTGAGAATAATAGTGGACATTAAATTTAAAGCGATAATTTCTTATCTGTATGACCCTACTGTTGTTTCGTTTCTAACTAATCGTGCGAAAACTTATGTGACAGAAACATTTAGCATCTAGTGGTTACACAGGGTAAAATATTTATACCAGGATATTAGATTTGAGTGAATTGCGATAGGTAAAATGTTTGAGCTATTATATTAAAAAGCATATCTGTTACACGACAATATAACTTCTTCTTAGCAGTTAATTTATAAATAAGAGATAAAGTTTCCTGTTCAACAAAAGCCTGCACTAAAACTTTGGAGCTTAAACTTAAATAAGTGAATACATATCTTTAAGTCCCTGTTGTGTCTCCGCACTAACTTTTGTCCAATGGCCTTTAATTAAAAGTCATTCGGCGCTCATTTTAATATTTAATTGCTAGTGGTTTGTGAGTGAATTAAGGCCGTGCGGACCATGCCACCTCTCGGTTCAGCCTCTTGAAATACTCAGCAGTTCTGGAACACTTCAATGAAATGTTAAGCAGTATTCACAGGAGCGATTCATGTTACAGAAGTCCCATAATTAAAAAAGAAACAATAGAGGTAGTCGCAATAATATACCTAATGATATAAGTTCATATAGTTCCGAATGAAAGCAGATTTTTTTAATTTTACATAACTAAGAAGCAAGCTGCCGTCAAGTCTTCCATTACAGACTATGTTTGGAATTTCAGTTATGAAGTTTTGAATTACGAATTATATATTAAAATAATTTAAAGCTAGTCTTCTCTCAAACTCTGCTCTTACGCCTTATGCATGTATCTGAATAAAATATAATTTGAATCTGCACAAATTCTATCCAAATATACTATCAGTTTGGAATTTATTGCTTTTAATTGCAAAGGTTTGTTAAAACTTAACATTTTTCTCATACGTCGAACCTTCAAAAGAATAAGCATAGTAAAGAGTAGAAACGATTGAAAAAGAAAGTAGTAGTATATTAATATAGTACCCAGACAAGAAACTATTTACGAGGTCTCTCGCGTCATAGCAATTACAATCAGGCAATCAAAGCTAACACGCTAATAGAGCAAACGTGACTACGGCCTTTACGAACAAAACAACCAAGAATATTCCAACCATCACAATTAGGGACTTTTCCACTACATAAGCTTAAATAGTACTGCACTGCCTTTTGGCGCTGAATATCCCATCTGCCCCACTCTACATTAACCGGAGCTCACTAAACCGGCTGTATCCGGAAAAATCCTGATCCGTCCGGAGCGAGCCGCTCGGCACTCGTTATTTCCTGTCTTTAGATTAAGATGGCCGACCGTATCGTGCTATCACACTCCTAGTACTATCTCTCAAGTGTTAGAGTGAGACGACTAATAGTTATTTCATGATAGATTTCGATACGTCGAAAAACGTTGGTTGCGGCTATCGCATCAACACTTGAGTCTGATTAAATGACGGTCGGAGGTCGTTAGGACCCCGCGAAAATTTGTTTCTGGCCCGCCTTTTCTCAATTCGCAAGTAAATAGTGTGGATTATACGAGTTTTGGTGTGCGTCAAGAGATTACGCTTGTCTGGAGTCTGTCCTGCGGACCATTGAATCGGACAAATCTTAGAATATAGGAATAGAAAAACTGTCTTAGCTATAGAGATATTCATGCGTTCAGATTTGATAGTGTCGTTTGAGAAATCACTACATAACAATGTTGATGGGAAATTTCTGGCTCATATTTTATACATTTTTCTTCCTGCTTGAGAATACGGTAAAATATTCAAAACCAAACTAAAGTTGGGTATATATGTATATTTTTGGTTGACAAAATTCTTCGAAAACCGAAGTCAATAATCAGAAGTATCAAATCAAATTTGTATTAGTAAGTTGCAGTATTAGTAATTATTTATGTAATCGATAATCTGTCTTTTATTGATTAAAAGTTTATTTTTTTATAAGGTGCCTTCGCTGTCTTAAAAGTATACACAGCACACATTATTCCTCGTATTTTAAATACATCACATATCAACCAATAGCTATTTTTGATTTATTGAGTATACCAATCACAAAACTTCATTATTCTTTATATTAAAATAAGTTAAATTATATAACGTCTTCGAAATAGATATTTTTTTCTTAACTCATTAAAAACTTCATCTCTTTATACAACTCCAAAATAAATTACCTTTATTTTTTTTTTTTCATTTCGTCAAAATGCTCTAGACGTTAGAGCTATTTTGTAAATCGAATTTAGACTTTGCAAAGGGAACAGCGAGTTGGTGTTTTAACAAGTTTAAAAGAAACGGGTAACCCTTTCAGCGGGATTTTATATAAAAGATTTCTTGTTGTCTTTATGAAACTTCGAGCTACTCTCGTAATTTCGGGCCTAATACAAGGTTATATTTTCTAAATTCAATCATATTATGACGGCTTTATACATTTCTGTGCCCTATACCCATAAAAGTGATATATTTACATGTGTATATGTCTTTATAACATCTTTGGAAATATAATTGAAGCTTACGCAGAAACTATTCTTTTTATTTACCTATTAAGTGTAGGTATATTCTATGCTATGAAGGGGGTAAGCCTATTGCGTACTACTATTGCCGTACTCTGAAAATTTAAAAGAATAATTAGGAGCAATAGAAGAACAGAGATATTGTCCTTATAGATAGATTGGGTTGTGCCAGCATGTTCACATATGTTGTTCTGCATTTATTAATAAATTTGTCCATTTGTATTCAGTAACACAGAAATGTTGTACGTTACATAAAGCGATGTTAACTGCACATTTTGCAATAAAAGCAAAACTGAACGGCTATAAAGTACAATAATTGTTAATAATAACAAAAATACGTTTCAAATTTGAATCCCCAGTGCTTACGTGTAATATTTTTGCGTTCATTGGCTATGCATTCATGTAATATTTTGAGTTGGGTTCGCAATTAATAGGACATTAACGAACAATATTTGTCGCAATAAATAACGCGTGGGCTGGACGCATATTGTAAAACATGTCGATTTATAAAACGTGAAAGCCCGTCGACATATTTTTATTAGTATAAAGTTATACTTACATAAGGTTCTGGAAAACCGTGGAGAGGATATTGAGGACCATATTAGTTAAAAGGTCACTAACTTTCTTATTTTCGCATTTTATGATATACTATATACACATATAATACTTTACACACATGAATATGATACGATAACAGTAGATCCATGCTTTGGCACGAATGGGCCGGCTCAACCGGTGCGATACCACGGCCTCGCAGAAAACCGGTTGTGAAGGAACGCTTGCGTTGCATTTCCCTGCATTGAGTGAGATTTCTGGAGGCCCAACTCCCCCTCACCCCTCATCTCCTCTTTCCCATCTCCTCACCCCCCTCTCTTTTTTCCCCTCCCAGCATCCCCCCATCCTTTATCACTTGAGTTTCACATGTCCATGGACGGTGGTTGTCACTTACCATCAGGTGACCAGTCTGTTCGTCTGTCCCCCTATACTATAAAAAAAATACTATACTAATAATAATGGGAAACAAGACTATAAACTTTTAAAGCCATTTCTTGTAAAAAGTACAACCGGAAAAGGGAAGAAAAGTCAAATAGTGTCGTAGAAACATAGCACAAGACATATAGACAAAAGTGATCTCATATATTGTCTCCCTAATAAACATTTACAATTACAACAAAACTTTAGTACCAAATAAGTTACATGTATTTCAAACCTACAGTTTTTAGCCGTACGATCATGTTACACAAACTTTTTATTTCAAAAGCACTGGTTCTTGAAATTACTGCTAGTACACTGTGATGAACTGTTGAACCACCTACAGTTTAGAAAAGTCTCCAGCGAATGACAGTGGTTCCTAATAAATCCTATGGTATGTAACCAGACGCCGAGGTGGTACTTATACCATCTTGGGATAGCAGTCGTGTGCTATGTGAACACGGTTGCCCAGAGTGTCACATTATTCTTGATTTATTACCAATATCAAATATGGTATGTGTGAGAATAGTGGGAAAATGGATTTATAAGGCTAAATAGCATTTTGTTGCGATAGTAATGTTGGCGGGTCGAAAGAAAGACACAAAAGCATCACATATTGAAGGTTTCTATAGTTTACAGTACAGAAAACGAACGTAGGTACGTAGCAATACATTTCATTCTGAAAACAAAAATATTGTGTAGAGTAACTTAAACAGATAACCATTGCCAAGGAAATTATGAAATAAAATATTTTGCGAAATACTATCAATCGTAAAATAAATCAAAAACTTAGAAACTTATTCGTAATGTCCCTAATATTGTATGGTCAATTCCTGACTCGATCACAAAGGAGCATACTCTTTTAAATAAAAAATTGTAAGTCGATTTACATACATTAAAAAATATACAATCGAACATAGAACCTCCTTTGTCTTTGAAGTTCGTTAAAAGCTGAAGTTTTTAAATAAACTAAATTCTTACTGTAAGTGTATATATATTCGTTTTGTTTAGACTTTGAGGACCCAGACATCAGCCAATTTGAGTTACTTGGTATGAGAATCTGACCTGCTTAGGGCCATTATTGGCAATATCAGTATCAGTTTCTTTCCTTTCTTTTCTCCATTTCAAATAAAACATATAACATATAACTACTCTCAAGTTTTTAAAATAGGCATAAGATCAAAAGGTTAGTCGACTAAATATATAAAAAAGCAATATTTTAAAGAAAAAGCAATATTTACATTACGTATTTTGTATTTAAGAAAATCTATTTAGATTTCCCCTGTAAACGCTGAATAGTGTCATGGCGTCTTGAATGACATTACAGTCTGCGAAACAAAACTGTTTACATCTGTGTCAATCAAATAATCGGACTTTACAACAGTAGACAACCGACTTCAATGCGTCTGACATTATTCCACTACTGGACATTGGCCTTCCCCAATGTGCGCCAATAAACTAAAAAAATAAAAAAAAATTAAAAAAAGGGACCTTGCTGGATTCTATATTTGAACAGAAAATTTATCGATTTTACCCATAAACAAAATCTCTTCCAGCGTACATGCGACGTTGTCTCTATATATGTAGGGAAATATGGATTGAATATATATAGGACTGTAAATAGATATATATAAATATATATGTATGTATAACATGTTTGCTCGTCAGTTCTCTTAAAAATATCCTGTGCGGTTTATATATGTAAATCCTTCAGCTTGATCGTAACGGGAAACCCAATTTGTGACATTAAATTAACCGGAGAGATTCCCGTGGGAGCGCAATCTTCATTTTCATAAAGTATTTTTAGCGTAAGTGAAATTCGTATTCGTTTGGGAGATCTATCCATGTCGGCAAGTGACGTTTCTGTTTGACTTGTATAAAGCGAAACGGAACTGACTTCATTATTTTAAAGTAATTAAAGTAAAGACAACGATAAACATTGTCATTCATGCATATTTATTCTGGCATAGGTATATTCGATTAAATAAATGATTCACAAAAATTTTTAGCGGTTAGCGCATGCGACTGCCAATAAAGAGCTCTCGGGTTCGATTCCCGGGTTCTGCCAAAATGTACTATTGGATTTGGCAGTTGGCGGTGTTACACCCTCGTGGTTTGGAAAGTATTTTAAGCCGTCGGTGCCGGTGCAAATATCCTGACAACTAGTCCAACTATCGAGTTCAGGTAGCGCTCAGGGTTGCGGAGGTCAGATGCCAGTCGCTCCGTGGAAAAAATTATATTCAGGCAATAACTGGTCGGACTAGTAGCCAACCACAATAGACATTTGAATAATGAGGCTAGGCAGAAGATACAGAGAACACCTTCAATACGTCAACATGAAAACGGATTCTTTTTATGAAATACCTTTCTTTTAAGGATTTATGTAAAACATAAAAAAGTATTTCTTTCATGTTATATATAATTTATTGAATTTATACATATAAGACCTGGCGACGACAACTCACGTTTTTAATAACGTCATATATAATTCTCACAAAACCACAGTTAAATATACCCCTACATAAATTAGTTAAAGCACAGAATCGTGACAGCTTCAAATTAAATAAAAATTTTCAACGCCTGAACTTTTAGGACGAAAATAACGAATGAGAAAAGAGAAAATAATAACAAAGAGCCTTTTTCACAGAGAGCCTAGATTAATGCGGTATGCGTATTATAATTAAGGTACAATGTTACGAGTTAAAGGTAATTCGGTAACGAAGCGTAATGTATTTGGGGCTTCAAGGCGTATTACAGTGTTAGACCGTAAATATATATTCAAATACTATCCAAAACTGGACCCGCGTTTATGTGGCTCCACGCTCCTAAATTTTACACCATGTTGCTATGGTCACCAATGATATATCAGCAATAGAATATTATATCATATCACGGACATGTATAAAAAATGCATTTCAGACGCCCAACAAACACTCTTCATCAAAAGCAAATGTTGTGTTAATTATATGTATTTAAAACTAATTTGAAATTTTCCTCTTTGTTTTTAAAAAAACTTTCGAGGTAGGTAGCGTTCTACACTGAAATCTTATTATTATTGTATAATAATAATAATAAATAGAGTTCATTTCTTTGCGATATAATTAAGTTTGAATTATTTCTTATTCCCTTTTGTAAGTATATCCTCTTTGACATTGAAATAAAATAAAATTTAAATACAGTACAAAAGTTGCCTACTTACAATTTTAGTAAAATTTTCTAAATTAAATTAATTTACTGTAATCTTTAAAATTCAACAATCATTCGGAATCGCATTAAGTAACTAAGTAGTTTTCGCATTCTTGTCAAATTGGCACTGGCTATGGTTTCGGATTGCTTACTATAAAATAGACAGTTATTTGAGAACAGAGTTGTATAAATGTAAATATAGCTAAAAGTATTCCTTTCAGGCAAGTTAAAGATTATGTTGCATTGTTGTAATTATGTTATATTTCAGCTCTTGACAAATGAAAATTACGGATAGTTTTATATTATTTATAAATACAAGGATTTATGTTTTATATAAAAACCTATGACTTTACAAACATACAAACAACGTAAACAAAGAACCCAAACTCGGGAGAACTATTTATGTATCACACAATTTTTTTCGTGTTTGCAAAACGATCCCATGACCTCGGGGTTAGCAGTCAGGATCTCCAACAACTAAACCAACAGGCCAGTCTCAAGTCTGCCAAATCACTGAATAAACGAATTATAAAAATGAACATTTAGGTATCTAGTATATTCTGTAGAATATCAGTTTCTAAAGTCGTAGTAAACATATTAAGTTCGTAATTTTTATTTTTACTGATTTCAACGGGCGGGAAAGTGGAGAGGGGGGAGATGGGAGGGGAAGAGAAGTGAAGGTAGGGGCAAAAGGAGAGGGCAATGAGGAGAGGGCAATGAGGAGAGGGCAATGAGGAGAGGGGAAAAAGAAAGGGGGGACTTGAACTTCCGGTAACCTCAATCACTCGTCAATGCAATGCAAGCATTGTTTGTCCACCGGTTTTCTGTGAGGCCGGGGTAATACTCCCGTCGAACCGGCCCATTCGTACCTAAACATGGCTCTTCCACGTGTTTCTTTTTATGTTTGTTACCTCATAACTATGAACGATTTATGAACCGATTAAAAAAATATATTTTTCAATCGGTTCATAAATCGACATTTTATCAAAATCGATTTAAAAGTTTGGTTTTTAAATCAAAGTAGCTGTTAAAAACAAGTTTGTCTCGTCCAAGTAAACGAAATTGCGTATATACTTTCTTATGCCATTCCAGATGTGTTTACGAATTACGAACAATTATAAAGTACTAATAAACGAAAATTTTAATTTTTTTTTTTCAACCGACTTCTCGAAGTTATTAATTCTGTTGTATTTTTTTTAGCTGCGCTTCATCACGATTGAAAAGAATTTCAAAGGCATATTGAAGGCGGTTATCAATTCAGGACGACAATTTTAATGTTTTAAAAAATTGTTGTCCCGTGCGAGGATCGAACCTACAACGCTCGGCGGGGCAGCGTAATGGCGAGATGACCAATTAAGCCCCCGCGCCATTCGTGCAGTCACTTACGTAAAACATACTCGAATTGAGTTACTTCCGTCCGATAAACTTTGAATTTTATACTTAAATGTAAGCAACAATACGCTTCCGTGGTCACTGGGCCAGGCCAGGCCCGAGGGACGTCGGCCACTTTATTTGATTGGCCTTAATGACCGCCGTGACTCCAACAGTGGTTTCGTGGTAGGTCGTCATTAGAGAAGGCAGGAAGGAATATCCGTCTTATAAAGAAAAAATCGAGTTTCAGCTTATATTGTAGACATTATGTATTGAGAGGTATTTTAGAATGCGGTGCTATTTACAATATACTAAACAGCGCAACTATACAGGTAGAAGATAGATGATATTTCGTTTGCATATAATACATTCCCACTAATATTATAAAATAATGTGAATGTAAGTTTGTTGTTCTTTCGTTAATTGTTCTTTTATAATAAAACTACTAAGCCGATTATCGTGAAACTTTTTACGCATATTCTCAAAGGTATTAGGATACTTCCTATGAAAAAAATACGGATTGTTAAAAAAAAATTTGGCAGATCAAAAAATGTGAAAATCTAGAAACTACAACGACACCTTTATTGAAGGGATTCAATACGAGCGAAACCGCTTCTAAAAGCTAGTATACATATAATACTAAAGATGTAATATATGTACAAATACATATTCAATATTTATTTTTTTTCTTTTATTTTTTTAAAAAGACAACTAAGAGTAACCTTGTTCATGTTTATAGCTGCTACTTGTTTGTGTTATTACCGCACCAAGCAACAAATTGACGTGGTTTTGTAGATCAAAGATTGCCTAAAGCCGTATTCTTTTCGAAATCAGAAGAAGGTAAACGGAAGCACGGTGGGCAATACCTACGGTACAAGGACTTTTTCAAAAGAGACCTGAATACTTGCGGCAAACACTCTAAATCTTGAGAGGAGCTCGCTGCAAATAGATAATCTTGACGATCCACAAATATTAACCAGGTAAAGTTATTCAACGCAAGCAGAATCTCAATGCTGGATCAATATCGATAAACACGAAAAGAGAGACCCAAGCCCCTTTAAATATGTACATGAAATGCTCTTTGACGGTTATATTGCAGGACATGTGATTGAGTTTTTAGTACCTACCAAGAGCGAGTCACATTACAGCTCATGATAGAGTAATGGGTCGCCGCTACCGTAAACAGTCACAAGAACCGTATGAAAATGTTAACCAGCAGCGCCCAAAAAACAGAATCCTCCTCCACCACGCCAACGCTGCAGCTCACTCCGCACGACGGACGAACGTATATTTTTATGTCGCAGGTATTAAGTTTTTGAGTCCAGTTCCAACCTGGCACCTTGCGACTTTTATTTATTTTCAAAAATAAAAGATAAACTTAGAGGTATTCGTTTTATGAACCCTGTAGATGCTGAGCCTGCTTTTGAAAAAGGCGTGGAAGTAACCCCTAAAGAAGAGTGGGCTCATTGCTTCCTTCAATGGTTCCATCACTTGCGACTGTGCTCAGAAAGAAGCGGAGACTACTTTGGAAAAATATAAACAGGCTTCTATATTATTCCCTGTGTGACTCCCGTATTGTAACATAAAAGTCAGTTACAACAGATCTCATCTAATAGACAGTTTATAGTATCCAATCAAATATATGCAATCCCGCTGAAACTCGGTACACACCTCACCGCTAAATCCCTCCCTAAGGGTTCATACATTTTCAGGGTCCGCCCAAAAGCATAATGATTATAGCTGGCTTTAAATACTTAGCATTATAAACCAAATCCACTGAAGCTTATGCTTACTAGAGGAAGATTAAGTTAACTTATACTAAACTTCAGTTAATCTTTAGTTTATTAGAATAACTCTGAGCTTTAAGATTCTAGCAATAAGCAAACATTTAGCTAAGACGGATCTAAGCAACTTCTATGTATTTAGATATTACAGTAATTTTGCCTTTAAACCCGTTCATGGAATGAGTTAGTAAGACATTTAATACCTACATAAATCTTAAAGAGAATACGGTTACTAGTTTGGATAAGTCAGAAATCTCATTCCGCATCACACGAACAAAGGAGACGAAAATTCTCATGATAGATGTGTTGGAGTTTTGGATTCAATCCAACTACGTATATTTTATTATTAGCGATTTTAATGCAACGTAAAAAAGAGGATATGCACTTATAGTTCTTAGTACAAATATAATTCGAGCTTCATGTGACAATCACTTATAACCTTCATATAATAATTACGAAGATAAACAATGTTCTTCGAACATAAACAGTTAATAGCTGTAAAAAAATATGATTAATTTCTGTAGATGTAGATGCTGTGTTGTCGAAAGCAATAAGTACCTAGTAGGTACTTATTGCTTTCGACAACAGAGAACGGTGGTGTAAATAAACTAAACTTGTACCCATAAATATTTTTGATTATCCTATATCTTCATGAATACCTAGAGATACCTAATAATATTAATAACTTTTCTTTATTGATAATTGTTGTGAAAATAAAACTGCATCATTGGTGTTAATATAAATAAATAGGTAGGTATATATTTTCTAGACATTATAAATATTTTTGACCTACGTATATCTTGGTACATAGTTAAACCTAATAATAGTTACTTATTGGTAAAAGTGATAACTGAGGGTGTGAGCTTATAGTTTTAATAGATCGTGTATATATTAGTGAATTAGTTATAAAAACTTTTCTTTTTATTAGTTTCATCATGGCTCCTAAGAGAAGCACTTGTTTTTAATTGTCACGACAAAGTTTGTTTATATACACATTTTTGGAGAATACATCGTGAAGATAAAAGACGTAAACGTGTGAAAACGGAATCAGTCGATATCAATACTAGTTTTAATATACATACATATACTGTTTGGAATATTCCGTTCTTAGGCATACTTTGACGCGTACTTCTACATACTCGTGGAACTAGTCTTTGGAACGCGTATCTTAGCGTACTCGTACTCGTAAAACTCAGTACGTGTTTTAGCAAGTACGACTCACCTCTAGTACCTACATTAATTTGAACGAAACTTAGTTCCTTGCGTGAGAAAAATATCAATGTTATTTAATAACACAATGTGTATTCTCAGAACAGTTCGTATGGTTCTTAAAAATAACAAGTTCTTAAAACTATTTATATAGTGCCGCTGTGAACAAAACCACATCGCGATTCAGTGCTGCCTAACAACGCCATCTATCGGTTTTGCCAGTTAACATAAAAACATCAACTTATCTTTAAACTTACACTTATGTTAACTTATATTATATTTGTCTTATTTACTATTTATTGTTATTTATATTAAATAATAATCTAAGTGGTATATTTAGCTATCTAGTATATTTTTTTGGTACTGCAACCATTCCGATGTTTTAGGTGCGTATATATGTATATATGGTGATGCTAATTTAAACGTGATTATGAAATTTCAAAGATAAGAAGTGGACAACTATCTACTCGTTCGATATGCAAAAGTACAAATGTCCAGTCCTGAACACTGACTCCGTATATATTACATTCATATTTCATAATTACGATAACACTTAGATTGATAGATAAATATTTCACGGTAAGATACTTACCCAAAATTTAATTTAATATTTTTATAAGAAAATAATAAATAGTACTCAATTATTCTCATCTCCTTTAAGACTAGCCGTGTCCCGCACTTGCGTTCGTGATCAGATTTTATCTTTGTTTTTATGTATGGAAGTTGACGGATACAAGATTAGAGAATGCCCAAAGAAAATATGGATGAAATGCATGAAAGAAGATATGGGTTGGGAGGGAGGAGGGAGTAAGCAGTGAAATCACGAATGAAAAAGCTGGAAATGAAGAAGAGAACACATTGTACAGATACCAGATAAAATTGGGACATGGGTACCATTATTTCTCAATAAATGAAATTCCAGAGAATAGCCACTTAAAACAAACTATAAATAAGAATAGATTGGTTTAATAAACATTCTATTACCGTCCCAAACACGCACCCGCTGCTACCCCCGTGTATAACCAATATAACAACTTTAATACACTAACGTAGTTTGGCTGTAAGTTGAGCCGCTCAAGAAATTCCACAAACTGAATTAAGTAATCCATCAGCCATAATGTTACTAAAGCCATGTCGCAACACAAACTACTCTAATATTAAGCGGGTATAAATTAACCTATTCCATAGTGTGGCATCGTCATTTAGCTTCCAATGAATTAACTATGAGCTGAGGGAATGACGATGTGACGCTCTAATTTGATCTTTGATGTTACATATTGGCTTTAGTTGTAAAAGGTATGGTATGAATATTTTATAAGTATGTATGGAATGAAAAAAAGTGAATGTATTGAGCAATTATATGTAAAGCAAACTTGTTAGTTATTAATACAAAGAGTCTGAAGCTCAACCGAGCCTTTGTGGCGTAAGGAATAACTTCAACTTTGATGTTATGTTATAGTCCAGCAACGCACTTGTGACTCTTGAGTTGCGGGTGTCCATGGGCGGCGGTAGTCACTTACCATCAGGTGACCCGTCTGCTCGTTTGCAAAAAAAAGACATATATTTTTATGATGGAACACAACAATTACCGCCCGATATAAATTCCTAAGTAATTTATTACAATTAAATGAATTACTAGCATTTTTTTTTTCATCTAACAGATAAGAAGAAGATATATTTTTGAAATGTCTGGAGTAAGAGTCAGTCAGACTACGTCAGTCGTGAAACAAATTGCCTGTTCCAAAACGTTGATCCTATGGAGAAGAACAGCTACCAAAACTCCATAGACATTCTTTTTCAAAAAAATATTACTAGTTTCTGGTTATGGTGTTTATAACCCCAGAGAAAACGTAAGGTCAATGTACCATTTATTCTAGATGCGCCAATTATTACAATACAGGAATATTATAATAAGGACTTTTAGGAGAGTGTTTTACACTCAGAACTGGAAGGCAACATCCACATGAAAAAATCATGTGATTATTCCGTCAACATTATTCATATAAAATTTATAATTATAATAAACTTACTACAAAATAAGAAGAAATAGTGACAATAAAAAGGCTGTTACAAACAGTTATATATATTTAAGACTATTACAAAGAACATGACAAACAAAAAGAGTTGCCTTATTTAAAAACTAAAATAATCAGTAGCCGTGTGTGCAAAATGTCGAATATATCAGTGATTAATGTGAACAATAAAACAGCTATAATGCGGAACAGAGATGAGAACACGTTGAGAATATGATCCCAATCCCTTTCACTTCGCGCCACGAGCTTACACTGAATACTAAACTCTCCGCGCATGTACGATGACTATGCGTCTCCTAAACTCGAGATAAAGTTCATTTGTGTAGCCGTTGTCAAACTTAATTTATAAGGTACTAGCCGTTCTTCATAGTTTTCCTTTTATTTATGTGCACTGCTTTGCTCGTTATGGCCACAGAGCTGTTAATCAATAAATACTCTATGCCATACCAAAAATGATTTAAATCTGACTTATAGTTCCAGATATTAGTGCGCTTGACAAACGAATTAACTCTCTTCGTTAAAATAAAAATAAACTTTCTTCTTCCCTGCCACTTTATTTATATAAATTCAAATATTTAACACACGCCAATGCATTCAAAAAGTCTTGAAGTCATGACTGATAGCTTTTTAATTACTTTAGGTAAATAATAAGTAACTTCAGAAACGTTGCACACACGGCCGACTGACCCCAAACTGATCAGAGTGTGTGCTATGGTAACCCCATTGCTGATAAATATATGTACCTTTTGCATTTAGAAATATGTATATTTCTAAATGCAAAGAAATTATACGTAAATGATATACAATAATATTTCCTAGGTTGTCTTTGCAGTCAGGGTCACTAACCACTATGTATGATGTACAGCCTGTATGATGTAACTTAACAAACTACGAGTGTGTCGAGAAACTGGCAATGTTTAAAATACCTCCCGCATTAGAAATGATGTATGTGTTTTCACATACATATAATTACAAAATCCATCAGCCTATCTTCTAGTTATCTGTCGTTGCAAGAAAAAGTACAGTCAAGTTTAATTATTTTAGAATTATATTGCTTTTTATATAATTCTAAAATAATTATTTATCTGTACAGTGATCAGCATACGCTAGTTAAAACTGGTGAATTATTTGTCACATTATCAAACAATATTGATTATTTAGTAGTAGTTCATATCGTATATATATTTTATCTGCCCATTTACTGATACAAGCATAATTATTGTACATAAATGTATATATCTATAAGTACATTTTGTCCCGATGTTTCAACTCTCTAGGCTACCCTACTCAGTGTGAACATCATTTGTATTCAAATAATAACATATTCGGTTTCTACATGCAGCACACGACACACAGATATCGCTTTTTGATGACAGTAATTACCATAAAATTAGGTTTATGTATCATATAAGCTGAAAATGATTTTTCGTTTCTCTCAGAGCGATATATAACTGCTCGTCTTGTGCGTGCGGGAGTATCAAAATGGACTGAGTGATGAAAATGTTCTAAGCTTTACATCAAACGGCTTTTAATCGGCAAAATGTGGGCGTTAATTTTGTCTCTACTTACCCCGTCAGGGACACGGGCGTGGGTGTATGTATCTCCATAATATACATATACTGTCTGATAAACAGTCGTTTTTTTTTGTTTAATTAGACAACTCCCGCACTAGGATTAATTCCTGCGTCACGAGGGATATTACAAATATTCAAAGATATCAAGATTCAAAGATATTAAGATTTCAAAGAAAAAGAAGAATTCAAAGATATTAAGATATATATATATTTATTTACTTATTTTATATAAGTAAATCTTTATATACATACATATATAATTCTTCTGTGAGTGTGTATGTCACTGAACTACTCTCAAACGAATGGACGGATTTTGATGAAATTTTTTGTGTGTGTTCAAGGGGATCTGGGAATGGTTTAGATTCACAAATCAGCCCGGCAGATGGCGCTGCAGTCGGTATCTAGGTTATTTTTCTATATTGATCCTAATCGCTTGAAATATCATGCAGGACAACGTCTGTCGGGTCCGCTAGTAAATATATGTATATATCTTAAAAATGATCTTTATATTTACTCAGACACTACTCTGCCGCACTGAGTGTTGCAGGTTCGATCATCGAACGGGACAACACTATCAAATAGTTGTTCTGAGTATGGGTGTTCTTTGTGTCCGTTGTTTGAATATTTGTAATGTCCTTCGTGACACAGGAATTAATCCTAGTGCGGGAGTTGTCTATTTAAACAAAAAAAAAAAACGACTGTTTATCAGACAGTATATTTACAGTCACACAGTCCCACTGTCACATTCTAATTTTATAAAATGTGGGTCTTTAATGCACCCCTGCTTACCCCTCAGATATTTATGTATGTGTGTATATTTTTTTATTTTAATAAGTGTTTATTGTTATTTTTTAGTCGTGTCAATAATATAACATATAATTGACTGCACGAATGGCGTAGCGGTTTAAGTGGTCACCTCGCCACTACCCTGCCGAGCCGAGTGTTGTGGGTTCGAGCCCCGCACGGGACAACACTTTGTGTTATCCTATCCAAGTTGTTGTTCTGAGTCTGGGTGTTACCTAAATCCCCCACTTCAAAACGAATGAACCAGTTTTAAACACTCATTTCTATACACTAAGCTAAATTAAACTTTGGAAGAAAATTAATATTAATTATTTTGCATTAAGGATCTATTTCATATTATGTGTCCCTGAGGGGGTAGACAGTGGCTTAATTAACGATAATATTTTGTCGATAATAGTTTGTTAACATTTTATGAACCATAATTCAATCCCGCTTACTTAAGTTCCAAAGAATCGTATTCTTCTAACCCATCATCAAAGGTACTATAAGTACTATCACCTAGCTCCCTTTTCATGACCGTTTACGTAACACAATGTTTTAACTAAATAATTGCAGTAGACGCAAGCGACTCAACTTTGAATGTTTTAAAAACCTCCACAGTGGCCGTGTGGCTATCGGTTGACTAGAAAGCGGGCCACCCCTTCTCGGCAGCTAAGGGATCGGACTGTTAGCTATCAAACAGAATATATACAGACAAGAAGGGTCCGGGTGACGGGAATAGGACTGCCCCCTTTTACGTAAGTGGTACTTAATTATAATCGGCAAATTATGAGGGTTAATTTCACCTCTGCTTATCCCTCCAGGGATCAGGCGTGGGCGTATGTATGTACCTCCATAGTATAACTATACAAGTTAATACGTAGACGCACTCAGCAGATTTTTATACTTTTAACATTAACAACGAGATCTATATTTCATTTTAAATTAAAAAATGCCTTAAAAGCAGTCTAGTTTTAATTTAAAGCTTGTTGTAGACAATATTTTTCTTTGCTGGAAGAGTGCCATAGAATTAGTTCAACACCTGGCCGGTAGACGGTGCTAGTAGATAAATGCCGGTAATTACATTAATTTGTTACCTCCTAGAAACAGCCGTGAGCCTGCTGGCCCCAATGGTTCTGAGATATTTATTTGGATTATAAAAGATCATTTTTAAGCTGAAAACAGTTATGTGTACAGGGAATTTGGCTGTTTTGTTATTTTTCCTTTTCAAGTAAATATTGTAACATAATTTATTTGGTAGTTTTGGACTTGCAAGAAGT
Source organism: Tyria jacobaeae (assembly GCA_947561695.1). Classification (NCBI taxonomy): domain Eukaryota; kingdom Metazoa; phylum Arthropoda; class Insecta; order Lepidoptera; family Erebidae; genus Tyria; species Tyria jacobaeae. The sequence continues at coordinate 437,349 of OX387218.1, read as the reverse complement.
TTTGTTTTGTTAAAGTTGACTAATTAAGTTCCTTTTACACTGTATCTTTTATAGTAAATAAATTAATTCATAAATAGATACGCTCACAGCTACATTCTCTAAGGGGTAGGCAGAGCTGTATCAAACAGATTTTAGCATTTTTTATTATATAAGCCTACCATAGCGACTCCACTTTGCCTGATTTAAAGAAATAAGTGGAGTACAAGAGTGGTGGTCACCATCCTCATTGCATATCTAGTCATTGTGAGGTGAGATGCTTTTTCACGCCCCGCTTAAAAGGCCCAGGATTAAAATTTAAATTAATGTTAGTTCTAATTTAAAATTAATCTACTTATGGGCTAGAATTTTTAAATTTGCACGTATGCTATACAAACGCAAAAAGACGTGAAACTAGGTTTTAGACGTCAAAATTATGAATTTAACATTTTTATTTATTTATTATTCTATATAAAGTTCAGTAGTATTAATCCGTGGGTTTTGTAAAGGCGACTATGTGATAGGAATGTTATCTATCACGACAGTATGTATACGGTGCCTAATTCACGAGAATAGACTTACCTCTATTATGTAGTGGGGAATTATATAGAAGTTGGCAAATGTAGGTGTTTGAAGCCTGCCTACCCCTTCAGGGATATATCTATGAGTACATGTATGTATTTAGGTATGTACAATTTTTAGTAGACATTAATCACGATTAAAATAAAATCGGTGGTCATTCACGTAGAAGAAATGAAGCTACCTAAAGCTAGCCTATGCTAATAAACCCAAACTCGAACTGCATATCCACTTAAAATTCCTTAATATTTATTAAAGAAACAAAAAACTAAAGTAAAATTGTTTTTACAGTCAGTTTCATATCTGTGCGGGAAATAGCCTCACCTGAAGCAGATAAACGCCTTTAATTACCAGCACTACGAACCTTTCCTCCCTATTAGATGGCGTCTTTTTCTACTGGAGGTAGCCTCCCAGCGCTCGTCGGCGTCCGCGTCGCTTCGTTAGCGCGGATAACGACAAAGATTGCATTACAGAGACCAAAGAGTAGTAGACGTTACAAGTAGAGCGGTAAAAACTAAAAGGTATAATCATATTGCAAGTTCTTAATTACAAAGTCTGTGAAGTCATAAAACTACATCCTAGATTATACTGTATAAGTATGGTAATACGGGAAGATATGCAGAAGCCAGTTACATAAATAGTCTGATACTGAATAATTATATAAATAGCTATATAAGTTGAAACGAAAATACTTACTACTATTACGTCTTGTATAGCGAGTACAACATCTATTTTTTTTTTTTTTTTTTTTTTTTATTGACTTGTGAGTGTCCAAAAGAGAACAGTGGTAGAGCCATGCTTAGGCACGAATGGGCCGGCTCGACCGGTGCGATACCATGGCCTCACAGAAATCCGGTTGTGAAGCAACACTTGCGTTTCCCCGAAATTAGTGAGGTTTCCGAAGCCCCAAGTCCCCCTCTCCTTTTTTCCTTACCCTTGTCCCCCTCCCCTTTCCCATCACAACATCCCCTCTCTTCCTTCCCCCCCCATCATCCCTCGTCCTGTGACCCTTCTGTTCGTCTGTCCTCCTATAGTATATAAAAAAAAAAAACAAAAACTAGATATATATTTTTATTTATATGATAATGACAATGTAGTCAAATATTTATAGAATATTGAAACCAAATTGGTGGTGGTGGTGGTATACCTGTACTAATTAATAAACTAATTAATTAAATTTTTCATTTGATCTGAAAACTATAAATAATGTTTACATATTTGAAACACGGAAAATATAATAAAATAAATATAATAATTATAAGAGTATATTTAAAATAATATCTGAACATGAACAGTTTGGGCTCATTTTTTTTTAGTCTTTTACTAACAATACCAGCTTTCTTACAGAGTTTTCCCGGATGTTTCCTTCTGAGGGTAACCGGGTTCCTAGCAATAGACGCTCTCATGACGGAACACCATGTGGTTTTAGTCGGTTCGAGTTCGACATACCACCTCACCGTCAGCTCTGGTGAGGTGATGACCCGTGGGTTTCCAGACGAAAAAAAAATAAAAAAGAGCTTTCTTACAGAGTTGCATGTTATAAATCAAATCAAAATCTTAGCAATATACATTCCATAATAATAGACAACAATTGCTGTTTACCCCTTGGCCGACTTCGACTGTCTTTTAAGGTTTTATCTCTGATTATATTTAAATGTTTGTAACTTACTACAAATTAATTAATTACAATTTATTTTGAAATAACAGAAATATCTTTTTACCCGTCTGTAACTTGGTCCTTGATATCCAAGTGTTTCTACTAGATAATTAGCGAGAACGCTTGAACCCTAAACCAGATAAGCTGTGCATTCCACAGTGGTATCTTTTACATTTAATTTTAAATTTGTTGCGCTGATGATAAGGGCGAAAATTGCTTAAAGGTATGGTAAAATTAAAATGGTTTTGATGAGATAGCTTCGTTAGTAAGCTATGCAGACGGTCATTTGACCTGTGTAGTTGCGATATGAAGTCTGTTTTGTTTCAAATTAGGACAGTTCCTATATTAGGTGTTCTGATATTTTATGGAATAACTTTATCTAACAGGGAACAGGCTGTGGGAAAACCTTGACCTTCATCTACGAAAGAGTTTAAATATAAATTTATATGTTAGAGAGTTTTGAGTGCGTTTTTTTATATATATATTATGGGGGGACAGACGAACAGAAGCGTCACCTGATGGTTAGTGACAACAGCCGTCTATGGACACCTGCAACTCTAGAGTTGTTAGTGCGCTGCCCGCCTTTGAGGATGACGAGGGATGAGGGTGGGGAAAGAAGAGAGGGGGATGAGGTGGTAGGAAAGGGGAGGGGGGCAAGGGTGAGGATAAAGGAAAGGGGGTGTTAGGCCTCCGGAAACCTCACTAATTTCGGGAAACCGCAAGTATTGCTTCACAACCGGTTTTCTATGAAGCCATGGTATCGCACCGGTCGGGCCCGCCCATTCGTACCTAAGCATGGCTCTACCACTGTTAAAGAGGATTTAAATTATTAAATCCTCTTTAACAGTGGTAGAGCGGAGCTACATTAGTAGCTATTATAAACAAACATAATGGTCACTGTCCCGCTCCTAGGTTGATTTTATAGTCTTTATTATTTCTCTGTAACTACTATATTCAATAATATACTAAATATTCAAATCTGACTGCTAGTTCCAGAGATTAACGCGTTTAAATAAACAATAAACCTTTTCGGCTTTATTACATTGACATATATATGAATATTAATTATCGTGGAAGAGCTATGCTAAGGCACGAATGGACCTGCTCGACCGGAGTATTATCACACCCTCACAGAAAACCGGTAGACAAATAACGCTTGCATTGTATAGCCGCGTGAGTATAGTCCGGCGTACCAGAGGCCCAACTTCGCTTTTCTCTTTTCCCGTCTCCTAATCCCCCCTCGCCCCTTTCCCCACCCCCATGTTCTCTTTCCACTTCCTCATCTCTACAAAGGCGGGCAGCGCAATTATGACTCTTGAGTTGGAGGTATCCATAAACGGCCGTTGTTACTTACCATGACTTATCAGATGACCCGTCTGATTGTCTATCCCGATGTGATGTATAATTAAAAAAAAACAGTATCCATTTCACTAAGACCATCTTGATACTCAGAGGAAGTCGTCCTTGCGTTGAAAGAAAATCATATACCATACCGTTTTTTTTTAAATATTATAGGGGGACAGACGAACAGACGGGTCACCTCATGGTAAGTGACAACTGCCGTCCATGGACACTTGCAACTCGAAAATCGTAAATGCGCTGCCCGCCTTTGAAGATGATGAGGGATGAGAGTATGTAAGAATTGGAAAGAGAGGGGGATGAGGAGATGGGAAAAGGGGTGGGGGACAGGGGAGAGGAAAAATGGGGGGGAAAGGGTTTGGCTTCCGAAAACCTCACTCATTTCGGGGAAATGCAACGCAAGTGTTGTTTCCCAACCAGTTTTGCTGTAAGGCCGTGGTATCGCACCGGTCGAGCCGGCCCATTCGTGCCTAAGTATGGCTCTACTACGTAAGAGTAAGTTATACCGTTATATCACTTTAGGTGTATAAAAAATATCTCTGCATTTCCCGTATACATTTCATAACTTTAAAGTACAGCTTGCACCGTAAAATTTGCTCATATCAAACAGGACATAAATCTTTAACGTACATATAAGACACGCCAACAAAATTCTATGGGCCAGTATCGCGACGTTCACGCGTCATTAGCCTCTTGTTACTCTCACAGGGTATCTGGCGACAGTTCATACAACATTAAGTCGGCACGGAATCATGCGTGCAGGAAACTAAACTTCAGTCTGTAATCTTCTTCAGAAAAACTTAATTTGGCTAAAAACAAGACTGCTAAAATGTTTTGATGGCAAGATTGGAAAGTGCGAGATGATAGACTTTATAACTCTAGAGTAACATTATTAATATTAAATGTATATTACGTAAGTATTAAAGCAATTCGAACGTATTTCGATGGGAGCGAAAGCGAAAAAGGTGTAATAAGACTTTATTCATACACTTCTTGCTATAGTTACAGCCGTGTATGAACTTCATTCCGACCGGGGCTCCATAGACCCCCTCACGCCTTTTATTTAGTTTTTTATTGAAGGGCAAGTGGACGGAACACCTGATGGTAAGTGGCTACCGCCACTCTTTGATGCTTGCGGCTCTTGAGTTGCGTTGCATTATAGTCTGTGTGTATAATTCAAAAAGTAAATAAACAACGAAAAAGCAGAAGGGGAGTGTTTTCAACCTGACTACGTGGATTGTAGTGGTCTCAATATACTCTTTTTTTAATCGCCGACGAAAAAGAGAGTTGTTATAAGCACCTCTGTAAGTATCTATTTAAACAAGCTGTGTTTGAGTGTGCGTCTATCTGTGGCAACATACATCCTAAATGAATGGACCAATTTTCAAGCGGTTTTATTTTGTAAGAAAACTGACGTGAAGATCAGCATCTCTTTTTATACCATTGGGCGGGTTTTCGAGTTTAAATTTTTTAAATTTTCAATTGACAACTGTATGGCTAATGGTCTAGTAGTGAGTGGTCCTGACTGCTAAACCCGAGGTTGTGTGTTCGATTCCCACACGGGGCGTTCTTTATGTCCGTTGTTTGTATGTTTGTCAAATCCTTCGCGACACAGGAATCTTTCCCGAAGTAGGAGTTTTCTTTCAAAAATAAAAATATGAGAAATAGAATAACACATTGCATGTAAAAAAATGTCATAATCACTTTTTTAAACTTATTAAGCACTTTTTATCGCAGGATTTTATATCAGATTCGCTCGCAACGATCCCATGGGACCCGTTAATGGCTTGTAATGATCGCTTCCAGCTATAGCATTACATAATTTATCAGTTAACGGTCATTTATTAATAATATATTTAGCCTTTGAGATACAGATAGCGTTAACGCGTTAAATTACAACTTAATTTCATTATGATTATGCTCCCCCTTGCAAGTTACTGCTACGGCAAGATATTTGAGATACGTTTAGAAATTACACATTCTATGAATTTTGGTATATTATATCTGCGCTTGAATGATTACTTCTTGTAATGTAACTGTTTAAAAAATTAAAGTAAGCAAATTAAAATTTTACCTTCAAAATAATGTTTATTTTAATTCCATTGCGTTCTCTCAGATATTTATTTATTTTATCGTCGGTAAGCTCCAAACAAATATTATACCTTGCAAAGTTAAAATAAGATAAAATAAGAAGCAGTAAATGTGTATCTTGCAATATGCAGTATCTATTGCTATGTACAAGGTTACACATAATTATACGATATCAGTCTAGTGTAGATGCCTTTAAATAAGGCTTAGCTATTTCCTTGCACAAATGAGATTTACAAGAAAAACCACAACCAAATTACGAACGTCCTCTTTTTTCAAATTGGTTAATTAAACCCCACATTACAGTACAGTATTTAAGTATACATAACATTAACTTGTTACATGAATTTTAGTGTACTCTGTAACATAATTTTCCTGTAACATTTTTTATCAAGACTAATCTTAAGATATTGGTATATTAAGGCATTGGTTGGTAGGTTTATGATAATAATAGCAGGAATTTTACGTCAACAATAACTCTCCCAAATAAGTTTTCTTTTACAGAAAGTTAAAAACATTGTAAATTTGACAAAGAACACGCCGCTACACCATCATCTAAGTGGGTACAGTCGTAAAATGAATTTTCCGGAACATTTCTAAATGACGAGCAAATGTTTTGTGATCGAATCAAACCGCGGGGAGCAGGGGACGTGCGTTCGAATGAGGAAAACACATAACACGCCGTAATTACGCGTTTGTTGTACGGGATTACTATTAAGATAATCGTGGTTAGGGACGAGTGAATGATATATTTTGTTACAGTTTTTACCTATCTATGTTAGACAGTTACACTTCATCACTAAGTATATTTATTAATATTCCTTAGAAGTTAGAGCCATCTAGAAAAGAATTAGTTAATTAAGTTCAAGGTCAAGTGATTTTTATTTTGTAAAAATAACAATAACAGAAGATATTTTGAAACGGTTTCTAAACTTCAAAATACATAAAAATTATAAGAATATGCATAAGCGTACTTAAAGTGTAATAATTTAAAATATGTGGTATGACGTGTCTATCTATTTGATCTATCATATAAAACACGCATAATGGCATAGTTACTTTTCTTAACACAACTAACCTATCTTTCTAGAAAATACTATACGCATTGAGGCCTTCATTTTATTCACAAAACAAATACACACATATTTTAATCTCATCATTACAGATTGCAAAAAGTCATTGTTTTTTATTTCTTAATTTTTATCTCCTACGATTCCGTGCACCGCTCGCCCCTTCCCTTACCCGAGGCGCTTACAGAGGAAATTAGAACAGAATACTCCTCTGATGTCGTTATAAAGGATCGTAAATTAAACACAATGCAATAAATATTTTTATTTTGTTCTTTTATTCTTGTTTTATGTCACGGAAAGGGAAGCAATCGAGGAAATAAAATGGCCTAATTAAGTGTCATAGTAATATACGCTTTGTTTTATTGTCGTTTGTCGAGGGCTTGCTTCTGAGGTTACGGATATTCGGTACATTCATTTATGATGATGATGATGATGTTTTCGTTAGTTTAGTAGTAGTTAGACTTGATTAATTTATTTCTCTGGTATAATCGGTAGAATTTTTTTTTTCTTCAACTTCATGTCTTTAGTTGATCATTATTATTTTCCTAGTCTAGTACAAATATATATAAATGTATTGTGATCGGTGCAAACGTGTATATTGCAAGAGTATCTTTCCCCTCAACACAACCCCGCATCCCTAATCGCCCTCAAAGGCAGACAGCGGGCAGCGGCTCGAGTTGCATGTGTCCATGGACTGCGGTTGTCAGTTATCATCAAGTGTCCCGCCTGTTCGTCTGTCCTCCTATATTAAATAAAAAAAAAACACAATATCGTGCAGAAACCAGCGTATCCCAATGTCTTGTACCTCCTGTGACTGGAGAGACTACTAGAATAAAAGCAACTGTCTGCCTAGTCTGTACTTGATGTTTCATAGTATAATGATTACATTCATACAATTTATTGTAATCATTAATTTAGTAGACTTAAGAACTTTTTTAAAGTACGGCCACATAAAATAGGTCATATTTGACATCTGTCAGTCTGTTGGTTTAAATTGCCTTCTTTCGTCATTATTACTATAAACTTTATTCTTAACTGAAAATAGGTAACTATTGCTTTGAAAAATATAATAAGATTGTATCCTCTCCTGTACAAGGTTACGTTATCGACTTTTGAATAAATGTCAAATGTGATCTTTTAAAGACCGACAGATTTCAAATGTGAATTATTAACGTAGCCCTGGTTTAGTAGAATTATAAAAGTAGCAATAAATAGATAAAACACGAACTAAAACGAATTATTTGTTTGTATAAATAAAATAAAAAAAAAAAAAAAAAAGTTTGTATAATATAACTTTTATGGCTGTCGTTGTATGACAGGTGGGTACGTCGTATAGTAAGACACGGACGTGTATACTGGACCCTTGAATTTCAGGTCAGGTCTTCCTACATAAACAACTAGCTATATTCATCTCCAGGAAATTATATATCATCGTACCAAATTTAAATAAAATCGGCTCAGCCGTTTACTGAAGAAAAGGTAACAGACCCAAGGTACACAAGCTATCTCATATAGCTAATTTGACTTTTAACCTTAAAGTATTAAACAGTAATATTGACAGCAACTTCTATATAAATTCTCCTTTAACCTACATTACAAGTCAATTTGTTTTTCAATAATAAAATATAATATTGTCACACCAGTAGAAACTTTAACGGGCTAAACTAAACCCGCCCGCGGCAAAGAAGGTGCATGAGTCTTACGTTTTTCAAACCTGCAAATTAATGTTTCCGTTGTAATGTGTACTTATGCGTGTATTCGTAATTAGTATATGTATATATATATATATATGTTTGTGTGATATATTGTGTTCGAATAATTAACTACTAACTAACTTACTAACCTTCAGGTGACCCGTCTGTTCGTCTGTCCCCCTAAAGTATTTAATAAAAAAATATAGTTAAGTTTGTGCGTGACGCCTTTATTGAGTCTGTTCTATATTTTTGGTCCGCAGATACTATAAATAAAGTTAACAAATTGTAATTTTATTTTATTTTTACATAGGTTTTAGTCAATTGATTATAAATAAGTTAAAAAATATACCAAAGTTTATGTTCCCTCATTGTGGCTTTTTTTTTTCAAAACCTTACAAACAACTCTACGCATATTAATAAATCGATTTATTAAAGTTATCGCAAAGCAGCCTCAGGTTGCGTCTTTTGTTTGATATTATGCGATCCAAGGTGCTCGTGTTTGTGGAACAAACAGCGCACGTTATCCGGCTCCCACCTCATTGGAGCTTTACATACGAACTGTTGCTTCATCGAAACGAAACCTTAGGTGACATCCTCACTAGCCGTACAATATTGTAAATACTTATTAAGTCAATAAGTATCATACAATACGTCTTTAATTTTCTATGATTTCGTAAGCTTGATATAGTTGATTTTAAAAAAGGTCGACCAAATCCATGATAAATTTTGATAAGCTGTATTTCTCTTCTCATAACTTTTCACCGTTGTACTTAACTTGTAAACGCAGAAAGTTTTTTTTTCTGTAAACTTGTATAGGTAAGACCTTAAATACAGCATGACCTTAAAAATGGAACACTTGTTTTATTATTTAAGTAATCCATGAAAACTAACTTTGAAAAGTTTTTACGAATATTTTGAATAGTGTATTGAATAATTGCGATACAAAAAGTACATTAAATCTAAAACTTTACATATTATCCACCACTCCACATCCTCATCCACAAGATCCACCACCTGCATTTATAAGAAACAGTGGTGATATAATCGAACTTTTAAACAGATTTGGTTACGATTAACAGTTGTGGCTCGACCGGTGCGTTACCACGGCCTCACAGAAAACCGGTTGTGAAGCGCTTGCGTTGCATTTCTCCAAAATTAGAGAGGTTTCCAGAACTAACTCCCCCTCTCCGTTTTTCTCACCGTTGTCCCCCTCCCCGTTTCCAATCTCCTCATCCCCCTCTTTTCTTCCCCTCCCCTCATCCCTCACCAACCTCAAAGGCGGGTAGCGCACTTACGACTCGAGTTACAGGTGCCCATGGACGCCTACTATAATGACTCCACTCTGCCTGATGGAAAGCAATAAGTGGAGTCTAAGAGTGGTGGTCACCATCCTCATTGCAAGTGTAGTCAATGTAGCATGGTGACCCACACTATGGCGCCCTGGTGAAATGTTTTTCACGCCCCGCTTAAAAGACCCGGGATCAAAGTGGGAGGGAAACACGTGCGCTGGAAGTGAGTTCCAAGCTTTAACCGATCGGCACAGAAAGGAAGAGCCGAACCGTTTAGTTCGAGATCGTATATTTTCCACTTTCAAACGGTGACTCCTCAGGCCAGCACGTGTTGTCGTGCTGAGAAAGGGAGAAGGTTGGACCAATTGGAAGAGCTCGTCAGAACACTCTCCCTGATGTAGCCGATAGAGGACTGCTATAGAGGCGACATCTCTTCGCAACTGCAAAGGCTTGAGGGACTCAGTGATCTCAGGACTGCCAATAATGCGAACTGCGCGCCTCTGCAACCGATCGAGAGCGTCAAGTAAATACTGCGCAAAGCAGTCCCAAAGATGAGAGTACTGACTCCACGCAGGAGCGAACCTGGGTCTTGTATAAAAGACACAGATGCTTGGGCGAGAAGAACCGTCTCACCTTGGTCAATATACCAAGCTTCCGCGAGGTCGCTATAGTGACGCTCTCGATGTAATCATGCGGATTGAGGTCCCGGCAAATGTCCATACCCAGGATACTAAGCCTATCCTGCAGTGGCAGTTGAGTGTTTTGAAGAATAGGAAGGGGAAGGAATGGAGACTTTTTGTTAGAAAAAGCGCACGCCTGTGTTTTCTTGGCGCTGAACTCGACCAGATTTTTACATCCCGATTGAGAAATGTGGCTTGAGACCAGGTCAAGCTCAGCGACAAGCTCCTGTCGTTTTTCACTTCAGCGGTGGCAGCGAAGAATGGCAGTAGTTGGATTGCACGGCTTTAGCCAATCGTCAAAACTTACGGCTATCCGTAGGGTATACGACGAGTTCTTGGCCAAACCGTGCAATGCGCTGGGCATCTGCTCAGATATAACTCCTCTTGCATTCCTTGGTGGCTTTGTTTAAGGCTGTTCTGTTCTGTTTGTTGCGTCTGTTGTTGTGCCTGTTCATCTGTCCAACTATAATATAAAAAAAAACGTTTCTTATAAAAGAAAAAACATTCAAATTTCAAGTATAATGAAAGATATAAATCGTTAATATTTACAAAAAATAATATTCATTCCAACTGTTAATCTCATCTTTTTTGATGTTGGTTAAAAATAATTACTGAAGCTAATGATCGGAATCGAAACATAATTTTTGTATTTGACAGAGTATTTATTGAGTTATTATATGTATAAGCTATAAAACATACACCTATCACTGTCGTAACACTATGACCCTTAGGAGCGCAGCCGTGAATACAAATGTGTCAAATAATGGCAACTGATAATAGTCTTATATTTAGTGAGTTTTGTGTATATGTCAGTCAGAGCATGAATGATTATTTAATTTATTGGGAAGGCAACATTGCACCTAATGTCATTACTTTGTAGTTAACGTTCTATAGTGAAGTTGTCTATGTCATAACTGATATCTGTCAGTGATGCGTACGTTAATCGGAACTTCACTTGTTGCCAAGATGTCGCCTGCGCCGGGTGTGCACTGATTGATAATAAGTCATGGCGGACAACAATATAGAGCACGTGGAGTCAAATCCTTTTGAATCTGCGACATATATATGTATATATATATATATATATATATATATATATATATATATATATGTCGCAGATTCAAAAGGATTTGACTATATATGTATATATATACTTAGCGATAAGGCCGCCCGACATACATATACACTTTGTATATTTATTTTAAGCAAAATAGCTTTGATGTACACTTAAGTTTCTAAACTTACATACTGTACGTAGAAAAAGAATCGTAAATGATATTGCATATTAAGTTTTCGAAGACTAGATTCGGAATACTTGTAACAGTGAAACTCAAAAATGACAAATAGGCAGCTTGTTGCGAATAAGCCCTTATACTATTGTGTGTTTCTAAGAAAACGTCTTTACATTTTACGATCTTTGCCGAATGTGTATAAAGGCTGTTTATTGCTCAGTGAATCGGATAGGTTCTGTGTGCGGATTAATTTATTGAGCGAAAAACTTGATACAGGCAGCTCATACAAATCTTTCGGAATAATATATGCTTGAATAACAAATCGGAAGTTAAATACGTCGGTATATTGTTTAGCTTGTCTAATTAATACAATTCATGTAACTGTATTTTTTTTTTTTTTTTCAAAAACACTAGTTATTTTTTATTAGTAGTTGTCTGTCTGTATGTTTGTACACGCACCGCGCAAAAACTATGCATGGAATTTAATGCAGTTATTACAGATATATTTTCTATAGGTCTAAATTAAAATATATATATAAATTGGCGTGGTAAAATGGAGGCCATTTTACCACACCAATTTATTCCAAACTCCACGCTGAGACAAAATCGGAGGCACTTGATATATCCTGTATGATAAACGAAATAAATGAGGGTAGCGTTTCCTAACACGTCCTGGGGTCAGCGCATAACAACATAAATGTTGTCCCAGATTGAGCAGCTCGGGCCGGCTTCATGGCGCCCGGTTCATAATTCGATAAAGGGTCTCGTCCATCAAGACTAACGGTGACGAAACCTTTCCGAGGATATTTCGTTAGTTCCGATTCGATTTTCATTTTATGCAAAAGACGATCCAATTTCGAGCAGGGGACAGCGACGAGAGACCTTCAATCGGGATAATAGTATAGAAGAATGATCCAAATTGAATTCGTTTCGCGACGAATTTCACCGCCCCGCACCCTTGCTGGCTTAGACCCGCCGATCCGACAAATACCTCGATTTCGTCTTAAAGGGCTGCGATTCAGCGAAAATTTTCTTGCTCCGTTAGGTCCCCAGCATTTTTATTAAATTTCTTTTGGATGCTCTTGTACAGGGGAAACGATAATGGGAGGCTACTGGTAAGCACGCATTGTTGCAGGCGTGTCTAAAATATTCGTTAGCTTTTGGGATAAAAGCCGGTAATATATTGTCAAGAGCAACGTGACTACGCCGAAAAGGCCGGTCAACGCCGGGCCTGGACGTTTGACATCCTTGTTTGGCATTCATTCACTAGAGTTTTTGCTTTGATGTTATTGTATTGATGTTATTTATATTTTGAGATTTTTCGTTTTTAATTAAATAAAGTTACTTCGATACTTTTTATTAATAAGTTAGTCAATCTTTTTTACTGTAAGTTCAAGCGCTCATTTCTTTTGCTAGTTCCTAAAAAAAAAGTATTATTATTTACCAACTTAAGTCATTCGTCCCGAAGTCATTTCAAATAATCTACTCTTTCTTTCTCTCTCTACCTCGCGGTGTATACACTGATCTAGACTCATAATTACAAAATACTGTACAGAAAAAGGTATACTGATGTAGTTGGGTGTGTAGAAAGAATGAATGCAGAATGACATAATAAGGCAAAAGTGATTGGGAATGCCGGCAGGGGTCGACCTCGCCGTACCTCGATCAAGCTGGTGATGTTTTCAAGAAAGCACAGGTCACTACTGACCTGTACCTGAAACCGACGGTGCTTGTCCGAAAGGTTTAAAGACAATAGACCAAGCTGGTGATGTATGTAAGATCAAAGTAAATGGCGTTCTCTAGTCTCTGCTTACCCCTAGGAGGAACCCGTGAGCTTATGTGTATATATACTACTGTACAAGCAAGTTCGTAAAATATTATAGTTATTTTTTTCTGCATACGCTTGCACCAACGGCGCGGTGCTGATTGTTTGTCATTTCTATTGAGAACTAGTATTTTTTTTTAGATCTAAAACACAGTCTTATAATTTACATGCAAGATTTTGTACCGTACAACTATAGTCAGCTTAAAAATAAAAAAAGAACATGAGGTTCTATTAATGTCATAATGCATGACGTACAAATATTAAACAGATCTGAGAAACGGCATGTATCTGTCCCCTTGTCACCCGCTTACTTCGTTACGGCCCCCTTCTTGGGTGAATATTTTATCAGTTTATATGTTAAATATTTTACGCGAACTGCTTCTTAGTCGAGGTAAAAAATCTTTTCATTTATATTAAAGAACCTTGGTATCAACGCAACATGTTATTAGAAGCTATATTTGGCAAACTCTTGGCGTCAAATAATGACACTGTGTAGGTGCTGTTTAGGATGAAGTCTGTTATAAAGCGCCACTAGCATTTCTTGTAAATCAATAACACAATATGCAAATATAACATTATACAACCATAATGTGATCGTGATCAATGAACATAATGATTTCTATAAAACTTTAGTCTGCTTTTAGTCTCTATACAAACCAATTATTAAATGCATAGCAAAATAATAAAATGACTGATTATAGGTCTAGTGGTTAGTGATCCTTACTGCTGAGATAAAGGCCGTTGTTTCGCTTTCAACATGGGACCAAAATTAGTTTAAACCAGAAATAGGTGGCCGTTTGTCAAGTCCCGGAGTCGCGGCGTCCTCTTTATTAAGAAAAAACTTAACGTCATATATATCTTGTATATTCATTCAATGACCACTCTGTGTCTTGGAAGCCTCCGATACGAATGTTAAATACATTATGAACGCATTAACATCTCCAATGTCAATATCATCTCCATCGATTAACAAATTGGCAAGCGCATCGTAGAGTGACATTAAACTGATAATCTCGTTAATAGTAATTGGGGCGAAGCATCGCGTCAGAATTAGTTGCACTAAGCCGCTTACAGCCAATTTGGGCTCAAGCCGCAATCGCGATCGTATTACCGAAATGGGAAGAATTAATACTCTGTAATAAGAGACCCTTCTTGAGATGTATGTAAAAAATATCAGACCTTTTTCTGGTTTAAGTTGGCATATTAGGATCTAAAATTATGTACTGTTTTGTACCGTAAGTAAGTTATTCAGTCTAAAAAAGATATAAGAGCTAATAACAGCTTGACTTTGAAGGACTGCCGTAACAACTTAACCGAGATTTATTGAAGGTTTAATTCCTATAGTAAAAGTATTTTTTTTTCATTTTATAGGAGGAGAAATATGGAAATACACTTCAAATTTATAATATAAATCATGAATTGCGTTATATATACCAATGCCTCGTGGAAAACCGGCAGAAAAACAATGCTTGCATTGTATTTGTGATTGGGTGAGAGTAACGGAGGCCTAATTCTCCCTCTCCACTTTCCCCTCCCCAGCTCACTTACGTCTCTTAAGTTGCAGATGTAAATGAGTGGACTATGTCACTTAATATCAGATGACCCGTCTATATGTCTGTCGCCCTATATCATATAAAAATAATTACATAAAATACATGTCTTTTTTTTTTTTCAATTTTTAACTCTCGATCAGAATCAATAACACTGAATATTACTTCCCTAACACATCAAAACTTTATATCCTCATCAGTAGTATACGGAGATCACAGAGAATTATCTCCCTAACTTGGATCACTTTCCTCTAATAAAGATAATTCTCTACAAAAAAGACCCTCCCTGCATTGTCTCCCTAAAGAGACGCTAACTTAAGTTTACCATGACGTAATGATGGATGCACTCTTATTCGATAATGCTGTCTCAAGTCCACTTGGTGACTAAAGTCTACAATGCATTAGTTCTGTAACTTGACCCCAGTGATCCGTCTTCGCTTTATGAACTATAAAACCTTCATATGTTAATGTATTTCGAGAAGCAGTATAATGTACGTTGAAACTTTAAATGTATCTGTGCCTTATTAAGAAAATATATTTCTCTTTTGAGACTGAACTTGTTCTAGGTTTGTAGGTCATAAACACTTACTGGTAGTTTTTTTTTAAATGAACTCCAAAATCATAAGGCAAAGATAAGATAATAGCAATATTACAAAAATATGTATTACATGACCGATTTTTAAATTATTAACTTCCGTTTTGCTCTAAAAGTCAAAGCAATTTACGATGTAAGATTTTGCAGAGTTTCAAACAAAGTTACTGCTCTCCCGAGAACACTCTTATAATTTATTTTCTAAAATTAAATCATGTGCCTTTCAATATTGCTTAATGTTTATATAATGCTTTACTTTTTCAAACAAGATTTTTCGTAAATACACTGAAAATTATGGCAATAAATTATTACGATATAGCTTTTATATTTCACTCATATTTACTAAATAATTCAATAGTCGTCATAATTGAAATCTATACTATAGAAAATCTACATTAGTTTAGCGTATTACAATACACTTCTGTCGATAATATTACACCGTATTTGTAAAAACGTGAAAGTGTTCGTATAAGAAGATTACAGACCGTTTTTTGGATGGAAGTATTCACAAGAAAGGGAGGGTACAAGGGAAAGTAAATGGATATATATGGATTGGGAAGTAAAAGCAATAGCTCGAGCAAGTCAGGATCGCATAACTGTAACTCAAACTGGCTGGTCCGAATCCTCTAAGAATTTGAATAAAATATTTTCTGACGCTAGACAGTGTGTCCATTTAAAGTTTCTAAGCGTACAAAACACTGTCTTCTTCACCTTCTCTCTTGTAAGATAAAATCACTTTGTACCAAAGTGATTTTATCTTAAAAGTTCATTTCATAATATGAGAATATAACTGAGAGGTATATAAGCAAATAGGGGCCACGGATGAAAGAAAAATATTAGAATAGGAAAAACTTAGGAAGTTTAGAAAGTAGGTGAAACTCGTTTTGGAGGTAGAAACTTGTTCAGTGTATTATAACATTAAATGGGAGTATAGACCCGTACGGAAGAGGCTAGTTTTGTTATCATTAGCATTACCTACTAACTAAAATTACTTCTGATATCATATATATTTAATCTTACCAAAATTGAAATTAAAATAAATCAACCTAATCCCTGTTTACTTAAAAATGGCCCGGATTATAACGGCTTACGTTTGTAGATCTTCAAAGAAATAATTAAAGTTGATTATAAAGCTGTTTTGTTTTTAATTTATAAGATTGTCTAAAAGGAGGTGTACGTTGAAGAAAACTTCGAATGCATCATGAATTCTCGCTTTTAAGAGCAGCTACTTTAAAAGTTAGCCTAGCAATGACGCTGTACCCCCTCCGATAAAAGTGGACAAAGGACAAACCATATTAATTATTAATAAATATATGTATATAACACGCCTGCATTATGAACTTCCAGCATTTTTATTCTCAAAATGAAGCTAGCTAGACGATTTAAGTGATACATGTCGAAATCTATTACGTGGTCTAGGTTTAAGGGCGTAATAAAGAAACATCATACACACATACATATATAGATACATACATAAAAACATACACATACTCAAGGAACATAACCCTCCTTCTTGCGCAATCGGGTAAAAAGACAAAGAAGATAAGAAAGCCATCAGAATAAAACTTCTATTGATTTATACTTAATTTGCTGTTTCGACTTGCTAAGGATAATGGCTTCATATTTGAACGATTTTTTTTCTTTTTTTTTCTTTAAAAAGACAACTCCCGCAGTAGGAATAATTCCTGTGTCGCGGGGGACTTTACAAACATTGAAACAACGGACACAAAGAACACCCAGACTCAGAACAACAATTTGAGGATTACACAAAGTGTTGTCCCGTGCGGGGATCGAACCCACAACACTCGGCGTGGCAGCGTAGTGGTGAGGTGACCACTTAAACCGCTACGCTATTCGTGCAGTAACGATAATTAAAAACTTTGCAGTTTACATTAATTATAAATATATTTTTTTTATACTATAGGGGGACAGACAAAGAGGCGGTTCACCTGATGGTAAGTGACATCCGCCGTCCATGGGCACTTGCAACTCAAGAGTTGTATGTGAGCTGCCCGCCTTTGAGGGTGATGAGGGATGGGTGCTGCGGGGAGTTAAAAGAAGACAAGGGGGTTGAGGACATGGGAAACAGTAGAGGGGATGAGGGGAGGGGATAGGAGAGAGGGGGATTTGAGCCTCTGGAAATCCCACTCATTTCGGGGAAATGCAACGCAAGCGTTACTTACCAACCGGTTTTCTGTGAGGCAGTGGTATCGCACCGGTCGAGCCGGCCCATTCGTGCCTAAGCATGGCTCTACCACTTTTAATAATTGCCAGGTTACCAGAATATCATCATCAACGCTCAAAGATGTCCTACTTAATACAATGGCCGACCCAAGTACCTAAGACTTCATCTTGAATCTTTAATATATCTTTTAAAGGTAAATAAATGTCTCAGGTCGGACTTAAACTATAATTAAATTAAATCATCTTTATAGAGATTCAGCTTGTAAGTGTGTTAGTTGAACGAAGGTAAAGAACCAAATGTATACATATATATATATATATACAGAATGTTTACCCTGGGATCGTCAAAAATGTATAAATATTAATAACAGCGAAGGTTTTACGCCTGCGTGCACCTCAATAACCCAGATGTTGGGCCAAAATTGGACTGGGTCCATTCATACCGCGGTTATACTTGGCTACTGCGGCAGGATCATATACTCGTATATTGTGCCGTCGATTCTGTCTGGTATGACTGATTGTGTCTATGAATAATATTTCGTTATTATGGCAATTATAATAAGGTTGTTATGAAAAAAAAAAAATAGTTTCATTTTGCTGGTTGATATAATTGCTCATTTTTTTGTGAGTTTTATATCGTTAATTTAATCAAAATGCATTTCTAAATTTGGAAAATTATGATTTCATACAACATTATTTTTTATTATGAAATGCAATTCCCGCATTAGAAATGATTTTGTGTGTGTGTAGTATGATTTTGTGTGTAGAACACCTAGACGCGGTACAACTATTTGTTTATCACACAAACCATAAGGTAATTTAGAGTAAAATATGTTCTTATACTATTTAAATGCTTATTGGCCATCTACGAGTATAAGAAAATTCTTAAAATGTCTTATTCAATCACAAATAAATAATTTTGCTTGCATATATATGTGCCATACAGGTATTTTTTTTTTAAACCACATACAGAAAAGTGAGAATGAAGACGAAAATAGCACACGTCTATCCAAGAAAAACCTATTCACTTTACTTTATAAAATGCCAGGACTATAACTAAAACTAGACTCAGGTAGTTTAAGTACTATCCCAAACATTGGCCACTCCAACCGAAAAGGAGCTCTCAATGACGCAAGGATGAAGGTGAGTTCTAACAGACTCTAAAGAGGAGAGTCTAAAGAGGATAATTTACAATATCTCGGAGTGAATATTCAAGTATGAATAAATGTACCAAAAACAGCTTTTTTAAACAACTCTCAAAAATTAAAACTGCAATGTTATGGGCACAAGTAAGCAATATCTAGTTTGTTTTTTGTTATGATGTTAAATATTGATTACCAGGAATACATACCTGTCAACAAAAAAGGCAGTTTTAATTTTTTTTAGTAGTCTCAGCCCTTGGTTATTAGAGTTTCATAACATTTATCGACTGTTTCGAGAAAAATATTAAGTAAATACATCAAAACCTTTAACTCTGAGACCTATATTGGCTTACGAACATTAAATAGAAAGCTTTTAAATGCATAATGTATCCCGACCATTATATCAACTTTTCTAAGAATCACTTCAACCAGCCCTCATACTTTATTCATATGTCTTACTTTATCTGTGTCTTTAGTGGATCATTTTTACAAAGGATATTATTATTAAATATTCTGTCATTATGTTATAAATATTTTGGACTTCATCAAATAAATATTTGATAGGCTTATGTATGGCGTCGCACCGGGTGATGAAGAGCGCGGAACGTATCTCCGGCCTCCATGAGCGCTGGCCTGAATAACGAAGAAGCTATCCGATACCCTAGCAGAAGCGGTTTGAGACGGTGGGGCGATGTGTTCCGTGCGCGCGATTGCAGAGGGGAGGGGGCCAAGGCATAGGGCAAGGGGCGAGGCCTTGTACGAGGGTACACCACGGTGTAACTACCTGTTTACTAAGAGGTTGCCAATGTCTTCCCGCAATAGAACCATTTATGATAGAACACCGTGTGGTTTGAGTTGGTTCGATTCCGACATACTTCTTCACTGGTAGCTCCGGTGAAATGATGACCCGTGGGGGCTGCCACACAAATATAAGCCTTATTTAATACGTGTGTCATTCAGATTGCTAAATCGATAACTAAATAAATTCTATAACGAATGTTATATTTTGTTATTCCTAAATTTCTCAAATCTAACAGGAACTACATAGGTATATCCCTATGCGTGGGTCAGAGCAGTACAGCATATCTCTATCTAGATTATATTAAACATTCTGCGGTGGTCATGCGGACTTCTGAACTCATTACAAGCAGGACTTAAAAAATAATAGATACAATAAAATATACTACAGTATCTAAAGATTTCAAGTTTCGTTTTTAATCTAAGTAGGAATATTTTGTGCTAGTTGGGATATTATAATTGAAATTAAGCCCTGCTCACGTCATTACTGACAGTAAATTGACACCAATGTTGCCATTAGCGAGTGTTGCGCCGAAACAAAGAATCAGTTTACAATCGATCAGTTATATTGTCCGGGACGTTTGCAATGAGCTTATCCTATACGAGTGTATGGTTGCATACGGTGGCGGCCGCGTCGCGTTGTGTGCATTGGATTTTCAACTAAAATATAGACATATCTGATTTGACGCATCAAATTCAACGCAAGGATTTGGTGGATGCCAGCTGCTCTATTAATTTTTGGATTCTTTTTATTTGTTTTAAGTCTAAGTGGTGAAAAAATGTCGATATGAATAAATGCCGTTGTTGCTTTGGAATTAGACGTATATAAATAATCGAAATATACAAAAGAACAACGGCATATCAACAAACATTTTATAAAATTGAATATACGTGAAATGTTTAAGACATGAATTTTAATATCATCTTTCTTTGAATTAGTATAAAGCTTACACCGGTATTTTAGAACATTCCAGACAAATACAATGCATTACTGTGCCGCAGCTCAAGCAACTTTCCAGAAATGTGAGTCCTACTATTTACATCAGAATATTACATGAATTTGATCTGACATTCGAACTGCAATTTCCAAAATCAGACACCTAAAAAATCTGACGTAATTACAGTTGATTTGATTCGGGTTTACGGACTGTGAAACTGAGGACCAGTGATCATTCAAATGTAAATTTCAGGCCACATTTTTCAACGGATCGGAGCGTTTGACATGTTTATGGCTTTTACTAAAATAACTCACGTATTCGCGTGAAAGTACAGTGAAAGGTTAGGGATATATTATAAATTGAAAACTGAACCTTTTATTATTATTCTTTTTGGTTCTCTGAGCAAAATAAATAAACGAATTCTTTTAAAATGAAATCGTAGTTAACTAAAGAATTATCAGTAACTTGATTACCTTGACAAAGGGATATAAATTCTTGAGATTGGGGATTTTTTAATGGACTTTACTCGTCAGTTATATCATTAAATTCCGAAATATTAAAGGTGTATACGAAACATTTCGAAAACCTTCTTATATAGACACCACTATTCCGGCGTCATAGTGTCATGTAGGAACACAAACTAGCCGTTTTTGTTAAAGTATGATTCATGTGTTACTTAGCATGCCTTCAAATATACACTCATTCCTGTATCCCTAAAGAGCAAGGCAGAGGCATAGGTAATTAACACCATCATTCATCATTTACTAGTAATAGCAACACTGGCTCAAGCAAGTCAGGATCGCATAGCTACTACTCGAACTGGCTGGTGCCGGGACATCCGAGCCGCTCATTCACGGGTCATCACCTCACCGGAGCTGAGCGTGAAGTTAGTATGAGGGACTAAAACCACACGGTCATACGTCACAAGTTTATCCAGGAGACCCAGGATAACCGTAGCCTCCAGAAAAGGTCTGCAGAGGAGACCATAGCCATCAGATAACTAGATGACATACCGTGGAATATGGGGACCTTAACCCCCTCCAGAGCCCTCAGACAGTCCTACTTCTGCTAGCGTAACGGTCAGCCCGATTCTCTATTCGCGCTCATGGAGGTCAAGATCATTCTGCGCTGTCGTATACATTATTTGGAAAATGCTTTTACTGTTTTGGGTACCTACAGATTTTTAAAATTACCTACTATGGTTTTATGTTTTTTTGTCAATTTCAAAGATATTTTTTTTTTTTGGAAAGACTGATATGCTACCAACTTTCTTGACTAATTTATGGTCTTTACACTTACAAATATTCAACGTAAAACTTTTGAATTCAACGACCAAAACGTTACCCTAAGAAATATACGAATATTTTTACTTATACATTTATACATATTTTTACTAATAGAAGTCAGCGGTTATCTGAAACACAATATTTATGTTATTTGCCGCTCCATCGGCTGCGGCGCGTCATCGATTTCTCTCAAAAGCGACTCAAATTGTTCGTAAACCAATTCACCCATGCTTCATATACTGATATATTTGTGTAGATAGATCTGGGGGCCTCGCTTGTGGTTTTGCGAAAACATTTTATTTTAGATATTGACGTGTTGCCTTGTGTTTCAATTTTTTTTTTCTAAATCGATACTTTCTTTTATTGGTAAAGTACTATAGTGTATATTATTTATTACATTTAGAATACACATCCTTATTGAAACTGTCTAAGATTATCCTTCATTTTTTCTTATGAAATAATACATATATATAATAATATACATGTATTATTTCATATATATAATAATAATAATAATATACATCAATGAATGAGAGGACAAATGTAATATTATAAATGTAATATTAATTTGTCATATATTGACAATTAACAATAATATAAATGTTATATTCTAGATTGAAACTATATAAAGTAATTTGTTTTATTTTTAACTTCATAGCGATACAATGTGAATTGTGTCCAAGCACTCTAACTTACCATTATCATAGCAATTATGATTATGAAAATCCTTGAGTTTTAGTGACTCAAGGATTTTGTATCATGTATCATCGGTACTTTAACATACCTTCTCAACTGCCACCAGTATGATGCCCCGTTAAATAATCCTTCTACCGTATTTATATATTATTTTGTTCAAATTAAAAGTTAATTTTTGATGAATACATTTTAACTTACAACATTAGTACGATATATAATCAATGACAACACTAATACTAAATTAAAGAAATCATTAATAGGTCTACTCTACTTGTAAATATAAACCAATGAAATGGTGAAACGTCACAATCGCAGGGCGAATATTGGATATTTAACAACACAATCTTCCTTAGTTATAAGTTCAAAAGATTGGTAAAGGATCTATCTTACTCGCGCGAGATTAGTAGTATCAAGATCGGCAGCAAGTCAGCAATCCTTCAAGATTACCGATCTACTAATTACAGTAATTTGTCTCCAAGCTTGACGTAATAGCCTGCAGTTTGTCTAGCACAACATAATAGATATCAAGATATCAGCTTATTTACTTATGAACGTCCGTAGCAGTAACGAGTTGCTTCATATTGTTGGAATAATATTAGCATATGAATAGGCAATAAGGAGGGGAAAATGTCAGTCAAACCGGTTTGTCGCTTTCTAAAAAGACACTATAGTTTATTAGCAGTAGCAATTGCCTACATATGTTTGTACACAATGAAACTGCAAAAAACTAGTTCAAAGAAGTACATAGTGGTTTGTACACGTTGTCAACTTTACTTGTGAAATTCACTGTATCACAAGTGTCGGCGCCGACGTTCACGACATTCACGATCACTCACATTTACGAGGATCAAACAATAGCAGCAAATGGAACAGCAAATAAGATGTCCGTATGTCTTTTGTTCCTTATTTTAAGAGTCTGCTTACGTCTTCAGGAGTAATTGCAGGTTATTAGTTAGTTATACTTTTTATAGTATAGGGGGCAAAAGAGCAGATGGGTCATCTGGTGTTCGACTATCGCCGTAGTTAGCCTAACAGTGTCTTACCGATTGGGGGGGCTCCGCCATTACCGACATTGTCGGCAGACTTTAATGAGAGCTTGAATGATCCTGCTGCAGTTGCGATACCTTCAGTAACTGGTATTCATTAGTTATAATTTAGTCTCATGTTTTTTCGCCACAAAAAAAAGTATAAGAAAATGAATTCTCCTCCCACAGTAACTAGACTAGCGAAGCAAAACCTCATTCGTTGTAATTTACCAACATCGTGTCAGAATAAAACGTCCAACGTTCATTGTTAAATTATTTCACAGCGTTACATATCCCTGTGGGGTAATTGTGAACAATGTTCTCTCGGAAGTGAAATCCCATTATCTCCATGTGTTCCGCTTTTCCTTATTTCCGAAAAAGGGTAAGTAGGAAGCTAGGCTGTTATCATCACAATCTATCCCTATTATCAAACTATAAAACAATCATCGGTAATTATTTTTAATATTTATAAAAAATATTATTATATATAAAAATTAATTATTTTAAAAAGGATTTCCAAACCATCAATAAATTTTATAGACAGCACCGTTGCAGCACGGCACAGCATTCTCATACATAAATACATACACGCTATGCACACACACTCACGCATATTATATACGCTCACGGCTGTTTCCCTGAAAAGGAGAGGTGCATGATACTCACGTTTTTGCCAATTAGACTTTGTTCCAACTAACATAATAGGGGACAAGCCTATTGCAATTAACCGGGACTTCAGGAAGTCAAGATGGCAAAATTGGGAGCAAATTGAAAGGATAAGGATATACGGATGAAGTTGAGTGTAAGCTGCTGCTGTCACGATTGCGCACCTATCACTCGAACTGGCTGCTGGCCGTGCCACCCAACCGAACCGCACTGCACTTACTACGTCACAGAGACTATACTGTCATTGGTGTTATTTATACAAATAATGAGCGAATTTGGATTTATAGAGCTTTATTTTCTCATAAGAACATAATTACAGTTCATTTATAAAGAGATAGGCTACAACGTTTTATTATACACACTTTTTATGGGGCCTCCATTCATACATTGATTACATGTAGACATACCGACATACGCCTTTATATTATGTGGTATTTACATATTATTACTTATTATATTGGGTATTAACAGCTGTGCTCCGTACAGCTCCCTCAAACAATATCGTTTTATTTCCGTTGTTGGTACCCGGGTGAATCAACTCAATTTTGTCTTAGCTTCGCAAATTATGTGTTATATGAAAATACTTTTTTAAATAACATCCATGTGCTATGTGAGTAAAGCTGTTCAAGATTATATAAAGTAGTTTTTCTCCTGTACTATATTTGTTGCAGTTAGATAGTGACACTGAAAAAGTGCTTTAATAAAGTAGTTTTGTGTTCATTCAAGTGATTGAAATGCGTAGTAACGGCCGATCCCCATAGTTCAATCAAATACTGCAAGTGCAATTTAACTAAGGAGTTGTGAATTCTCTCTCTCTGTACTTATTTGATGTTTGATATACATCTTGATACTTTACGTATTGCTCTTAGTATAAAAATTAGTTTAGTTTTTATATGTTCAATATTTGGTTTCCAACTAAGAGTTTCATCTATTCATAGTCCGAGATATTTTTCTTGTGTAACACGTTATATAAACTTGTTATCAATGGTGAGAGGAATAAATTGAGGAATACATTAAATTTTTTATCGTGGGAAAGCCATGCTTTGGCACGAAGTGGTCGTCTCCTATCGTGCTGAAGACGTGTGCTCCAGAGTTGGCGCCGGTTTTAAAGCGCCTTTATCGGCTTTCCTACTCTCTTAGCGTAGTCCTAAACTCATGAAAGACAGCTCTAGTGCACCCAATCCCTAAAAAAGGAGATCGCTCGAATCCGTCCAACTACAGACCCATAGCCATCACCTACTTGTTCTCCAAGATAATGGTATCCATTGTTAACTGCCAGCTCCTCCGGTACTTAATAGACCACCAGTTCCTCAATGATTGACAATATGGCTTCCGTCGGGGTCGTTCAGCTGGTGATCTTCTCGTTTACTTGACCCACCGGTGGGCACAGGCGATCGAGACCAAGGGGGAAGCGTTGGCCGTAAGTTTGGACGTGGCGAAGGCCTTCGATTGGGTCTAGCACAAAGCGCTCCTTGCGAAGCTTCCTTCCTATGGGCTTCCCGAGAAACTGTGCAATTGGCTCACCAGTTTTCTTACAGACAGAAGCATCAAGGTCGTTGTTGACGGTGCATGCGGTGACGGTGCTCCGACTCCAAGTCTGTTAATTCTGGTGTCCCACGATAGCACGAGTGATGCCCTGTACACCGGCCGCGCTAACATTTCTCGGGCAAACGTCATCGAAAGCCGATCCAAACTTGTGTCTGAAATCGAAACTTCTTTATCAAAAGTTTCAGATTGGGGTCGACATAACCTAGTCCAGTTTAACCCCACGAAGACACAGGTTTGCGCGTTCACCGCTAAAAAGATGCCATTGGTCGTAACACCTCAATTTGAGAGAACTTCCCTAACTGCATCAGCCAGTATCGGAATCCTTGGCGTCGATATATCAAGTTTCGCGGTCACTTAGAGAGTAAGGCCATATTAGCTTCGAAGAAGCTTTTTGTGCTAAACAGATCGATACAATATTTTACTCCGGCCCACCGCACAGGTTCGACCGCACATGAATTACTGTTCCCATCTCTATGCAGGTGCACCCCACTACCAGCTTCTCCCTCTTAACCGCATTCAACGGAGAGGGACTCGCATCATCGACTGCCAAGATATTTCTGATCGGCTTGACACCTTGGCGTTGCGTAGAGATGTAGCTTCACTCTGCATCCTGTATCGCTGGGGAGTGTTCAGAGGAATTGTTCGGACTTTTACAGGCTGCTGGTTTCCGCCATCGTAATACGCGACAAAATATCCATCCCCATCACCTGGACGATTGGCACTACACCACTGTGCGCTGCCCCAGAAGCTTTTTGCCTCGCACAACCAGCCTATGGAACAAATTGTAGTCTGCCTTATTTCCGAACCGATACGACCTTCAAACCTTCAGGCTACCTTACCTTCAGGTTCACAGGTACGCTCTTTTCTTGAAAGAAAAGAGCGTGCTCCTAAAAGGCCGGCAACGCACTTGTGACTCTTGAGTTGCAGGTGTCCATGGGCAGCGGTAGTCAAGAAGCTTTTTGTGCTAAACAGATCGATACAATATTTTACTCCGGCCCACCGCACAGGTTCGACCGCACATGAATTACTGTTCCCATCTCTATGCAGGTGCACCCCACTACCAGCTTCTCCCTCTTAACCGCATTCAACGGAGAGGGACTCGCATCATCGACTGCCAAGATATTTCTGATCGGCTTGACACCTTGGCGTTGCGTAGAGATGTAGCTTCACTCTGCATCCTGTATCGCTGGGGAGTGTTCAGAGGAATTGTTCGGACTTTTACAGGCTGCTGGTTTCCGCCATCGTAATACGCGACAAAATATCCATCCCCATCACCTGGACGATTGGCACTACACCACTGTGCGCTGCCCCAGAAGCTTTTTGCCTCGCACAACCAGCCTATGGAACAAATTGTAGTCTGCCTTATTTCCGAACCGATACGACCTTCAAACCTTCAGGCTACCTTACCTTCAGGTTCACAGGTACGCTCTTTTCTTGAAAGAAAAGAGCGTGCTCCTAAAAGGCCGGCAACGCACTTGTGACTCTTGAGTTGCAGGTGTCCATGGGCAGCGGTAGTCACTTACCATCAGGTCACCCGTCTGCTAGATTGCCCCCTATCGCATAAAAAAAAAAGTATAATACAACAGCCTCATAGAAAACTTGCAATACATTAATGGCTAACGAAGGGCTGGCTATCTTCAGATAGCTCCCCCTACCTAGCTCACATCGACATACATCAAGTTTTAAGCCACCGGCTCGGATGTTGGCCTGCTGGATGCAGGCCCGCCATGATTTTAGTTGTCCCGGAAGACGCCGGTTCGTTCAAAGGTACCTCTATGCCCAGGACGTTTACTAGTATACTGTGTTACGTGTAAACTAGTAAACGTCCTAGTTACTCTAAACCGTGTCATCTAGTAAACGTCCCTGGTTACTCTATAAAAGAGATAGAATTATGACTTCATAACGCAGCTAAAGCGTTCGTACGTGTTTGTTTATACACCATCTCTGTTGGTTTTTCTCTGAATTTTTTTAGGCGGAATAATAAGAGGGTAACATTATGATAGATGAGTCCGGGGCTAGGGTGACGTCACACACATGAACGGTATTAAAATTCTGAAGGGAAGTCAACCCGAACATCTTCCGAAGTAGAAACGGCTTACTTATAGTCCCATATATTGTAATGTTATTTATGTCAAGAATCTCTACACAATTTACTCGTACATGTTAGTAATCTATTAGACTAACACTATAAGGAAAATTGACCGAAGGAGAGGAAAAAGAATGTATTAATCAAGAAAAAGTACCAGAACAAAGAAACCAGATAAATATTGTGAAAAACAAAGTCTTTTATTACTTCTAGTAAAAGTCTGGCTAGAAAAATAATACAGATTGTTTATAACCTTTTTTCTAAAAGTAAGTGGCTAGACAGGTTATTTATAATTTATATATAATACCTCGCAGTTCTACTGGCGTTTATTGTCACTGCTTGGCTCCTAAAAGTCGCAGCGTGATATTTTATAGCCTATATTGTTCCTCAGTAAATACTCTGTTCAACACAGAAAGCTTTTTTCAATTCAAAAGTTTGTCCCGTTTAAAACATACTTCTGTTTTATTATCTATTTAAGTTTATTACACTAATATAGTCAAAAGCAGACTTAACTCTTCTTAATATTTTTCAGAGAAATAATCTAATTACATCAATATTATGAACGGCTTCGAATTGCAATAATCTTGATCGCTTACTACTTTTGAGTTCTGTAGCTCAGAAGAGCACTGCTTTATTTATTGCTGAAAATATTTTCTTAAAACAAATAAAGTTACGATTTTTTTCTTTATGTAAAGCACTTTATGCTGAACTTGTTAAAGTTTAAGTTAAATGAAAAGGCAATTAATAAACAAAAAGAAAAATAATAATTAAAAATTACATTAATATTTATGTACCTTCTTGGTATGGTATACATTTCTAATATTTTCTAACATCGAGGAAACCTTGCAAAGAAAATTTCCGCTTCTAATTCGATGCGTCAATCTGTCTTGGATCGATCTTGACATCTTTAATCTTATAGCTAAAAATTAAAATCAATTATTATTAGAAGATGGCGGCGACTTCGTTATCAGCACAGAAATCGACGTATTTTGACATTAAACATTCATAAAATTTGAAATTCAAATTACATTTTTCACAATTTCTGACAGTTGAAAACTTTCTCGCTGTGGTTTCGTTTTCAAATTTATGAATTTCGGTAGTCTATGCTCCGTTATTAAATGTTAAATGCAGCTTTTCTCTCATTTCGTGATGACAAAAAAAGTGATTAAAAATGTTTCTTGGATCGTTGAGAAATTGTCAACGAAAATCTTCAAACGAAATTTAAAAGTTAATTTGCATAAAGTACGATTATTTAAACGTGAAAGACGAAAGACGAGAAATGTTAGGCTTGAACTTGAACAAAATATTGTTTTGAGCTATTACAGTACAAACATAAAATACGAATCTATCGGAGTAGGCAGAGGTCTCAAACGCTCTCTTTTGTCAACAATAATTTTGGGCCTAACCTACATAAGAAGCCGGCAACGCACTTGAGACTTTTG
This sequence comes from Tyria jacobaeae, assembly GCA_947561695.1. Lineage (NCBI taxonomy): Eukaryota > Metazoa > Arthropoda > Insecta > Lepidoptera > Erebidae > Tyria > Tyria jacobaeae. The sequence continues at coordinate 407,947 of OX387218.1, read as the reverse complement.
AGTTGCAGGTGTCCATGGTCACTTACAGTAGCAGCCCAGAGGTTGGCATGCTGCTGCGCCCACACAGAAAGTACTCTATCCTAAATAGTAATTTAATTATGGCTATTGGTTCTAGAGATTAGCACGTTTAAAAAAAAACAAAAAAACACTTCAGGTTTTTCTTTTATTGATACCTACCAAAATAAATCCGCTGTGTGATGGAATAATTGGAGCAATAAGTGGAGTCCAAGAGTGGTGGTCACCATCTTCATTAAAAGTGCAAGTCGATGCAGCATAGTGAGCCACACTATGGCGGCATGGCGGCTTAGTAAGATGCTTTTTCACGAAGACAGACTTAAAAGACTAGGGATCAAAGTGGTAAGGAAACAACTGCTCTGGTAGTGAATTCCAGGCTTTAACCGATCGGCACAGGAAGAAAGAGCCGAACCGTTTAATTCGAGATTGTATGTTTTCCACTCCAAAACGGTGACTCCAAAGGCCAGCACGTTTTGTTTTATTAACATATTATATAAGCATAGATACTTCTCAATGTGAATAGATTTTAATTAAAGGATGTTGTTAGAAAGCCTACAGCGCCCAGAATGTCACTGTTCAATATTCCATCTGTATACCGTGTAATGAGTTGTTTATTGCCAGGGCATATAGTTATGCTTTTAACTTGTTAAATTAGTAACTTGTACTTATTTTATCTTCTTCAAAGTTCATCTTATCTGGAACTACTGCGTCTACAAAGTCTAAGCGCCTCCATAAAATCTCACACGTGAATAGTTGAACACAGGTGCCGTCAAATATTGTCGTTCTGAGAATATTGCACATTACAGTAACAACCCAGTAACATTGAAAAAACAAAAATATAAAAAAAATATTCATATCATAATTTATGTCTAATATACAAACTAACATTTCTTTGTAAAGTATTTACAAAATATTTGTATTAAATAATCCCGCTCGACCGGAGTTATAACTACAGCCTCACAGAAAACCAACCCCCTGTCCTCTGTCCCTTCTCCTCGTTCCCCTCCACTCAAAGGTTCACTTGCATCTCTAGAGTTGCAGGTCTCCATGGGTGGCGGTAGTCAGTTACCTTCAGGTGACCAATGTAGCATGTCACTCCCAGCAATATCAAGCAGGAGCTAACAATGGCTCGGAAAAGGGACAAAATAAGAAACACTTATCAGTCAGAAACACGGATGTGTTTGAACCCACTTCTTCGGTGCAACACATTGGGTAGATTGCAAAGATTTGCAAAGATTGAAAATAGCGAGATAGGATAAAATCAACTCTTTAGATCCCAGTTTCCAGACTTGTAATGTGCATACTTTCCATACCAAAGTAGAAAACTGCAATACTATTTAGCTTCGAGCATACTAGTATTAAGGTTTACTTTTGTCCTTTTATAAATTTATATATTTTTTAACTTAGCCGATCCTTGTCGCTGTGAAATTGGCAATATCCGGCACTTTGTGCTTGAGTCGATGCTATCTTCGATGATATCCCGCGGGGCATGACCTAAACAGATCATACAAAACGGTACAATTCGTGTTTACGAAACACTAGTGGCTCTTTAAACTGAATTTATTTGTGTAATATTCTTTATTATTAGTTTTCATATTCTTAGTAATAGTTCGACGTAGAGCAGAGAAGAGGGTAGATGGCTCAGGCCTCCCGGCTTCAGCAGAACAATACTTCTATCTTTAATTCCTGAAGTGCCCGATCGACGGCAACAAGCTTGCGCCCTATTAAGTTAGTGGTACTAAATTCTAATTGTCTTACTCCCCTTTACAATCGGGGAGTTTGGGCAAACCGGGCGTTGGACTTATAAGCTTATTGAACGAGTCCGTGACTGGGTCCTACGGAAACATGGAGAAGTGGATTATTACCTCGCACAATTCCTTACTGGATACGGACAGTTCAATACAAGGTCAGCTATGATGGGGATCGTAAGGAAGGTACCGCTCGAGAAGAAGAAAGAAGAAAAGAAAACGGAGAAATAGCCGCAAGGTAAGAAGGGAGCCTAGTACCGCGAAGTAATGCTAAAGCGGTCCCGCACCACTGGGTACAAGGGAGGGGACGTTTTTAGTGGTTAAGGGTCGTTTTGAAGATTTTTCTCCGCGAATAAAAAAAAAAAGAAACTCACCTTTACAATTACAGGCGTGAGCGTATGTAAGTATTTACGTTATCTCTAGCGTCTTATTTAATGCACCTCTTTACCTGTTTCTACACCACTCTAATGTACACAAGGGCCAAAAGCATCAAGTCCGCCATAGTACATTTTTGTTCATAAAGTGGTAGAGCTATGCTTAGGCACGAATGGGCCGGCTCGACCGGTGCAATACCACGGCCTCACAGAAAGCTGGTTGTGAAGTAACGCTTGCGTTGCATTTCCCCGAAATTAGTGAGGTTTCCGGAGGCCCAATTCCCCCCTCTCCTCTTTCCTCTCCCCTCACCCTCCCTCTCCTCTTTCACATCCCTAATCTCCCCTCTCTTCTTTCCACTTCCCGCATCCCCCATCCCTCGTCACCCTTAAAGGCGGGCAGCACACTTACGACAAGTTGCAAGTGTCCATGGACGGCGGTTGTCACTTACCATCAGGAGACCCGTCTGTTCGTCTGTCCCCCTATAGAATAAAAAAAATATAAAAAAAAAACAAAAAAAAAATTAAAAATACATATATCATAACCAAAAGACTGGCCTTTTTCTTGCGTAGCGGATAAGCATTGCCATTTAATGTGGTAATGCTGCCAGCCTCCTGGTAACGCTACCAGTAAGCGACGATGAGGAGGAATTTTACGCATGTTTGTGAATAGTCCCTATTTTTATTTTGTTATATTTTTCTTTTTAGTTTTAGTCAAAGGTAAATGAACCTTTATTCTTTTTAACTAAATTAGAAGTAAGATTACTGTATGACTGTATCACCAAAATAAATATACGTTATAAAATATATATCATTTGACATCTTTGACTCAGATGCCAAAGTGTAGTGTGCAATGTTATTTCTGAATAAAGCACCTTATATTAATTATTACAAAACACTGTTTCTGCTCTTTCATTCGATTATTTAAAAAATGACACAGCCCAATACTGATAGTCTACCTAATTAAAATTACCTTTGTTCTGTTGCTACTAATGACGATAAAATATGAATACCTAACTCGGACGTTTGGGAAGCTACGTTGAGTCTTCTCATCGTCGATCCTACAGTGCCTTCAGACGAAAGTCTTCAATGAGTGTGTCCTACCCGTCATGACATACGGAGCCGAAACGTGGATACTTACGGTACGGCTGGCCCAGAAGCTTAAAGTTGTTTAGCGTGCTATGGAAAGGCTATGCTTGGTGCTTCTTTAAGGGATCGCATCAGATCCGGATCAGCAGGCTGAAGTGGTAGTGGGCTTGCTATATTAGCCGCAGAACCGACGACCGTGGTAACGAGTTCTTGAGTCCAGACCGACTGACTGACTGACCCACAGGCCAGGTGGAGTGACGATTTGCGCAAGATGGCTGGCAGGAGCTGGATGCGAGAAGCTAAAAATCTATCGAAGTAGCGTGCAATGGGAGAGGCCTATGTATAGAAGTGGATGATAGGCTGATAATGATGATGATGATTATGATGATGAATAATGTCGATATCAAGCTATTTATTTGCTTAGTATTGGCTACAAATGCGATTCACGCGGCACCTAGTTATCCTAACAGCATACGATTAAGGTGAAAAGTCAAGGTGTACATATAGATTTAGACATCACTTCTTAGAATTATTATATAATTTCTCTGTATTAACTAGAGCGCACACTGTAGATTAAAATGTTGTAAAGAACATTCATAGTTGTGCTTTTTTAAATATTTTTCATCCTTTTATAAAACTGTCACAAAATTGGTGACTGAAAAAATAATTTCCGTTACCCATTTTGTGACAATGCAGTTTCACGGACGGCGCAGTAGTATAAGTAGCCTTTTCGCAACTATCCTGCCATGTCGAATGTTCTAGGTTCGATCCCGACACGAGAAAACAGATTGTCTAATCCACAAATTGTTAATAGGTCTGGGTGTTCTTTGTGTCTCGTATTTGAAGCTTTTTTATACCTATGGTGAATAATTTATGTATATGTATATGTATATAAATATAAATAGTAATATTATGAAATATAAATAATAATTTAAACAGTCTTATTATGAAAATGTTTGAGGTACCCATATATGACGTCGTATTCGTACACCAAACAAACTGCTCTTGCTTACTGACGCCACGTCGTTCATTTTGACGTTCAATTTACTCAGACACGGTTGAATATGGAGTTTGCTGATCTCTCACGCTTCAGAATTGCTTACTGCTCATATTTTGTAAATATTTTGTTGTAGTTTATTTAATATTGCTCTGAATCCATCGGCTGTTCAAACAGTATAAAGTTATAAATTTAACTATTTGCATATTGGTGTAAAGCATGAAGTTAATGACACACCTCTTCATTGTGAGCCTAATTTGGTGCTAATTAACTGATTGCTCTTAAATTAAATTAACGTCCTATATTCAGTGGTAGAGCCATGCTTCAGTGGTAGAGCCATGCTTAGGCACGAATGGGCCGGCTCGACCGGTGCGATACCACGGCCTCACAGAAAACCGGTTGTGAAGTAACGCTTGCGTTGCATTTCCCCGAATTGAGTGAGGTTTCCGGAGGCCCAATTCCCCCGCCCCCCTTTTCTCTCTCCTCATCTCCTTTGTCCTTTTTCCATCTCCTCATCCCTCCTCTCTTCTTTCCGCTCCCTGCATCCCCTATCCCTCATCACCCTCAAAGGCGGGCAGCGCACTTGCGACTCTGGAGTTGCAAGTGTCCATGGACGGCGGTGTCACTTACCATCAGGTGACCCGTCTGTTCGTCTGTCCCCCTATATTATAAAAAAAAAAAAAAAAAATATTTTTTTATTGCTATACGAGTACAAGAACTTCTGCTTATATCAATTTTAACTTTATATAAATCTGTTAAAGACTTATTTTATTATTTATTACAATATTCTAACATAATACACACTATTAAACAACATTATATTTGACTTACATATATACATTCATACACATATTTACATTTAAGGAAAGGGGCCTATTGCCGTCAAGCGTTCACTTTGGGAATTTGATGAGAAAATTTGTGGTATATTGATGGGGAATGGGAAAATAGGAGGAAAGAAGAATTGCTTTTACGGATAGATTGAGGAGTGTAAGCAATAAGTTAAGCAGGTATACCTCGAATAACGTTAAACTCGAACTAGCTGATGCCGTAAAGACCGAACCCTCGAATTTAAAACTTAACAACATTCAAACTATTAAGACATCATTTTGCCTATTTTTAACCAAAAATAAAATTAAATACATCTAATAGGTAACACTTTACTTTGAATAAAGTTGAATCCTAAATAAAACTGTTCATCATTCGTAAATCCTTGGCATTTGTAAGATAACATAAATATCCAGCTCAATATTATAGTTCAGGGAATATCCGTACTTCCAACAGTCCATTAGAGGATAAGCCTGTATTGAAGCTCGTCTGCTAACATAAATCATGACGGCCGACTCACGATCCGCCATCCATTGCTCGTTCCCCATTGTGCGATACACCCTGTCTGCATATAAAAGCTTCAATGAATGCGCCACGTGATTTAGTGACTCGATTCATGTCCGTTATAAATACATTTGCTGAATAGAATAGTTATAGGTTAACAGCATCGGGGTTTCGATGAATGGAACTCAGAGAATACTTTTTACGAACTTGTTAGTGTTTACAGCCAATAAAGAGTGGTGTACTTTTTTGCCCGACTGCGTAAGAAGGAGGGCTATGTTTTTTGAGTCGTGATGACTTGATGGAAATCGACATGTGAATGTCAAGTGTCATTTGAAATTTAAATCATTCTATCTGGTCTATGCTGCTTCTAATTTAAGTATTAAAACGAATATTATCTATACAGATAATATACAGATGAAGTGTTTATTTGGTTAACTGTTCAAACAAGCTGCTAATCTCTTGGACTCTTAGGAGTGGATTAGGACCATATACACAGGTGGATAGAGTAAACTGCGGAACGGATAGAACCTAATACAATGCAACCTTAATATAACATACCTCAATATAACGACTTCCTCGATTTAACAAACTCTTCGTAATCTCCTTGAATTGTCCATAAGAGTCAATGTTGAATATACCTTTACATCGCGATTTTTTTTGCAAACAACCTCTTTATAACGAATTTTCAACTATCTAAAAACAGTGTAAATACCTCTTATTACCTAATTTTGTCAACCCAAAACCTTTAAATAACGTTCCCACCAACATGACCCTTACTCCCATAGTATGTGATTCTGTCGCGACATAATTTGATAAAAATGTGTCACTTATTAGTAGAAGTTGTAGCGAACTAGGTTAGGTAAAAAAAATATGAGTACGTAATGTTGAGATGAATATTTTTTTACCTCTTTATAACAAATTTTAGACCAACCTAACCTCAATATAACAAATCTCAGTTTAACGATTTTTTTTTTTATATTAGCCTACCATAGTGACTCCACTTTGCCCGATGGAAAACAATAAGTGGAGTCAAAGAGTGGTGGTCACCATCCTCATTGCATGTCTAGTCAATGCAGCATGGTGACCCACACTATTGCGGTCTGGTGGGATGGTTTTTCACGCCCCGCTTAAAAGACCCGGGATCAAAGTGGGAAGGAAACACGAGCGCTGGTAGAGAATTCCAGGCTTTCACTGACCGGCACAGGAAAGAAGAGCCAAACCGTTTCGTTCGGGTACGTATATTTTCGACGCTCAAACGGTGACTCCTCAGGCCAGCAGTCCTGCAGAGGCTTGCAGAGTTTGGGTGGCAGACCAAATGCAGGAAGTTTGGAGAGAAGCGAGCGGTGCCAGACCCTATCGAAGGCCTTGGCAATGTCGAGGCTGATGGCTGAGGACTCCCCATGCCTGTGTGTGGCGTACGCTAGAAGATCATCCGTGGATCCTAAAACCATATTGCCGATCATTTAACAAGGAATGATCCTGTAGGTGGAGGATTAATTGGGTGTTGATGATCCGCTCGAGCTTACACAGTATGGAAGTGACCGCTATAGGTCGGTTAATGGCTGGATCGGAGCGGTCGCCTTTTTTGGGAATGGGTTGAACATTCGATTCTCTCCAGGCCTCCGGAACAATTCCCGAGGAATAGGACAGGCGATACCAGCGCGTCAGTACGGGAGACAACTCAGGTGTACAGTTCTTAAGAACCACCGCGGGAATATCTTCGGGTCCACTGGCTTTCCGGACATCGAGTGACTGAAGCTCCGCACGGACATCCCTCTGCCAGATGCGAATATCCCGCATTGCGGAGTCGCAGGTCGCAATGGTGGGCGTGTGTGCGCCACGGTCGTCGATTCGGGAGTTAGCCGCAAAGAGGTCAGCTAATAGTTTCGCTTTCTCTTGCGGCTCGTGAGCCAGTGATACGTCAGGGTAGTTCAACGGCGGCAGCGAAGGTTGGCAGTAGTTGGACTGCACGGCTTTGGCCAATCGCCAAAACTTACGGCTACCCGTAGGGTATGCGACGAGTTCTTGACCAAACCGTGCAATGCGTTGGGCATCTACTCTGATGTAAGCCCTCTTACATTCCCTTTTGGCTTTGTTAAGTGCTGTTTTTAGGCGATCAATGTCTGGGTCACAAAGAGCGCGGGCCCGGGGCTATGCGCGGTAGGACGACTGCTTTTGAGCAACAGCACGGGCGCAGTCACGGCAGACGCATTTTGCGACAGATCCCTATCTTTAAAGCAGCGTTGAGTCCACGGGATGGATGCTAAATAATCCCGCATTCCATCGCAGTCTGCTGACGAGTAGTGCCATAATCGCCGCCTTGTTACCACAGGTCGTGGAGGGGTAACAAAAGGCACCGAGGTGGACACCAGGCAGTGGTCGGAGGATCCCAGAGGGGCGAGAACCGATACGCTGTACTGCGCTGGGTGATTCGTCAGCAGTAGGTCCAGCAAAGTGGGTGCTTGACCCGATATGTCTGGTATCCTGGTGGGCTGGAGTATAAGTTGGGTAAGGCATGCGTGAGAGCAAATGCGTGGGCAGTTCGACTAGCGTAGTCAGTTTTGGAAGATCCCAGCCAGGACTCATGGTGGGCGTTAAAATCTCCCAAAATCACCAGTTCGGCGGTCGAGAACTGCTCCTGCGCTTTATCTGCTTGACTCAGGTGGTCAAAGAGTCGAGTTGTCTCAAAGTCTCCGGAATGGGACCGATAGAGGCACACGTAAATACGGCTCGTAGAGCCAAAATCCACGTGGAGCCAAAGGATGGAGAAGGATGTGTCTTCTAGGCAGTGCAGACGGCGACAACAAACATCCGCCCTGACGAAAAGACATACCCCAGCCCTTGCGAGGAAGCGCTCCTCGAGCACGTAGCCGGGATAGTGGAGGTATGCCGTATCGGCAGGGCGGCGTACGGCGTTGAGGTTTGCATGGAGTCCACGTATGTTAGTAAACTCCACCTCAAAAAGCGGGTTGGTGGGAGAGGAGGATGCCGCTGTAAAACCACTTTTCTTTTTTTGTACTGCCATTATAGAAGGGGAAGGGGGCGTAAAAGGCATGAAAGTCATCGTAACGGTGTAAACTGAGACTCAAAATGCTGTGTCATCATGTACCTGTGAAGCACGACGGTGACCGAACCGTCAGACGGAAGGGCCCCCGTACCCTCCCGGAAGTGGTCGCCGGGTCCCATCATCCGGTCACCAACCGGCACTACGAGCCACTCCGTGGATTATGCGCGACCTGACGGGGCAGCCTCCCAGAGTGGTTAGCCGCGGTTGGACCCCTCTCTATGCCGCGGGCGGCCAGCGGCACCACCGTTTCTACGGGTCTCTCTGGCCGACGGTTCGATCCACGCCATCCTCACAATGACTCTACAGCACTCCACTGCTCACACACATACCACGATAACTGTCTCCCCTGCATCGTTGGGCAACCGGTCTCTCACTCACCAGCGAAAGGCGACACCATGAATGTGGTCACTTTAGGCTGGTTTTCTGTGAGAGGATAGTACTGCCCCGGTCGAGCCGGCTCAATTCCTGCTGAATAAATCAGCATGGCTCTACTGACTATTGCAATGAATTACTTGATATAACGAATATTTACTTGTTCCCTTCCGATTTGTTATATCGAGGTTGCACTGTAAAACAAAGAAGTTGAACATATTTATTTTACTTTTCGGTATTTTTATTTACACCATAACTAAAAAGTCAGTTTATATTTACTGAATTAGCTGTTTCTTAATTCACCTTTTCATAACAAATATATATATATATACATATATATATACATATATATAAATACAAACAAACCACCTACATATAACCTTAGAAGACCTGCTAATTGCGTACCTAAAGTAACATTTAATTAATTCAAGCCTATACAACAGGGATGACTACCCCCAATTATAATACGAGCAGTTTTTAATAAACGACCTCTTCTACAAAGTGGCAGCTGATTACAGAGATTTAAAGTAATCAATTTCAAGTTAGCGCTGATTGTGAACGAATGCTTTGAAGTTGATTGGTCTGTCATGATTTTAATTATACAGTATTGAGACATTTTTAATAAAAAATAGGATACACAATACTTACACACGCACATACATACATACGCTCACGCCTGTAGGGGGTAGGGAGAGGTGTATTAAGCACACACATTTATTATTCGATAAACAATATATTACAAACAATATTTATTATTCATTAATGATTACTTTATTAAAATCTTTATGGAATCCAGGGGAATTCATTATTATTTTATTAACAATTCACAAGTGTAACGGACAATTATAACTGTAAGATGTCTGGAGGTTTATGTACAGTTAGTGATGGCGTATTGTGTCATATAAACCATTAAAATTAACCGTGATAATCCGTTCCGCAGACTTGAACTAGATTTATCTAAATTATAAAGAGGATAGGTTTGTTTGTTTATTTGTTTGTCACGATATAACTCAAAAACTACTCGACCGATCTTAAAAATTCTTTCACCGTTAGAAAGCTACATCTTTACTCAGCAACATAGGCTATATTTATTTACAGAAATAATTAGGGATTCCTACTAAAACTTGAATAATGTGACCTAAGGTCTAAATTTTTTTGTCATAAAATGTCTCTTATCGCTTGCAAACTATTAATAATAGAACAAAACAATGTACTAAAATATTAAAGAACATATCAATATCTATAAAAAACGCTGCGATAGCATATGCCTATCTATGACGGATAACTCACAATAACTGCTTTTACTATTAAAATAATATAATATAATATAATGATTTTTTGCGAAGCTTATTTAACCCTTTTTTATATGGTATTAATTTATATCTATTATATATTTAAGGCTACGTTCTATATCAGACTATAATCTATCTCTGTGCCAAAGCATAACCGCTCAATCGATCTGGCGTGATTAAGTAACAGACGCCAATGTTAACCTTCGGATTTATAATAGTATTAAGGATAGTTAGGACATGTTAGACTATTTTGATTGGCCTCTTGGTCTTGTGGTTAGTAACCCTAACTACTGAAGAAGTGGGTGTGGGTACAATTCCGACACGAGACAAAAATGTGTGTCCCGTGTTTGTATGTTAGTAAGGTCCCCTGCGACACAGAAATAATTCCTAGTGCGAGAGCTGCAGCACCCTTTCACCGTCTACTGCTGGACCAAGGCCTCCCCAAGGAACGCTTACAATGAAAAATATACCATTCTCTAATTGACTTATAGCGTTAAATAGCGTGATATTACAAATTGATATTGACCTAAGAATAGGGAATTATATTAAATTAAATATCTACATCATATTATACTTAGTGAGAATAACTGCTCCAAGACGCATTTTTATATAATCAAGACGCTCGCTATACTTCCAAAATGCCAAGTTTTCCCTCACTCAAAGTAATAACTAACAAACAGTGTATTTTTACTTGAAGTGTTCTCCGTTTGCTGCTCAAACATGAGGTGGAGTCGATCAAATATGGGCGCCCTGCTGAAATATTCGAGCCATTCGCAAACTGCGTTAACTGAAATGCTTCGCTGCAATCATGTGTTACTCTTTTTCAGGTTCAAGGGAACGTTCTAAAAAAGTAGAAAAATGTTAAATGTATTATCTACATTTGAGTGCTCGACTGGTTTACTTGCATATGAATTTCAGGGGTTAATATGCACAATCGAATTAAAGATAATGATAAACAAATCGAGTCCGTTTCAAGCAATAGAAAAGACAATCTAAAAAAAGGCTAAAGGCTAAAGGCACAAATGATTTACTTAAATATTTTGAAATGACACATTTTACACTATTTCATTTTTTTTTAGGTTTAATGCCATTTCTTTCACTAATGTCACTATTGTTATCAAGTACCTTAGTGTCACTTCGGGGAAAGTAAAAACTGTAAGAGCGTAAAGGTGAACTCACATTTTTTAGTGGCCATTCTATTTCTACAATATCCTCATAAAACTACCCTATTCCATTAAATCAAAAATACGCCTACACTATAATTTAACTAAAATTGAGACAACCAATAGTTGCGTGCGGTGCTTAACAAACACCATTCTTCACACGAGCGCTCTCAAGTGAGTATACAATGCTCTGAAGCGCTGAACAATTTATTCATTGGACAGTGCAGCGCTGGCGCGGCGTAGATTTATGACGCATGATATCGCTTCCGCGCCTTCTATGAACCATCGATTTCTCGAGGCAAAGCCCACTGTGAAATGTTCGTACATGAATGGATGCTTTGATCAATGAACTTTGTGTGATAGTTTATCATCAGTTGCTCTATATATTAGATGAAAACTACTGTATTCGCAATTGGTACTAGACGTTTTTTGATGACGAAAACCTCAAAATGTATTACCTTGTGCTACTAGTAGGCTTTTACTGGCTTTTCAATTGTATTTTTCTGATTTTATAACCGATAACCCTTAAGTCCTGATTCCGAAATTACCCTCTTAAATAACCAATATAGCTAAACAAGACAAATATTTGAGAAGTACAAATGTTTTTATGAGATATACGCCGAGAACTACACGGCTCTAAAAACTACGTAATAAAACCCATGAATTGATCCTTAGGTACATAAACATATCATTATTATTTATTAAACTATTGCAAGATTTTTTTAAATCCGGAATATGTCATGTCAATTCAGTTATTAAAAAGTCTCTGATCAATTGCTCTATGGCACTTTTTATCTCGTGTCGATTACCGGGGTGAGAGGCGTGTCGAAGCAATTTCGGGGAAATTGTTGCTGTCGGCGTACTATAACCGATTTATGAGCAGTTCCCAAGAGCATCGGTAGCTATCAAAATCTTTGTTTAAGCCACCCACGCCAAGAATGATTACCTACTGATTTTTAAGATATTGGTAGATTATACGTTTTTCATTTTATAACCAGCCTTAAAATTAAAATATTGTATTATCCAGTCACGGAATTAGATGTACCACCATTTCACAAATTTGCTTGCTGATTATAATAATTTGTTTCACTCCTTGTACTTTCTACACTATTATAACAAAGTTTTGAGTAGTTACCATTATTAGCAATGTGTAGTGTAGTTTATATGTATATAACAGTAGCTTTATAAAGTGTCATTTTAACTTTATTCAAAATAGTTTAAGGCTAAAAATGTTTTGTATGTCAACGATGCACATCGAACGGATAATCTTAAATCCCGTGTGTATGAATGGTAGAAAATCTGTTACTGACAATACCGAGACTGAGAAAATATCACGCGTTGAGGGATTTATGGTCGGATTGATATTGCAGTCAGCAGTCTTTAGTGATTTGGGTCTGACATTAGAAGGACCGGTGATGTATATAGTGTGGAATGGTAGATAATGTGATACTTTGAAATTATGTAATTTGTTACTTGATATGCCGTCATCCATAACGTTATGGTGTTTTTTAACCGAAGTGTGAGTGTCTGTTTGAGGGTAATTTTATTATATCTTTTTATCCCGTTTAAAATTTACATAATTATGTATACGAGATTTATTAACTATAAGTGTCTGACGTTTTGGTCAGGCTATGAACACCGCGTCACAGCGTATAATCTAGCCGAGATTCTAGGAATTGCTTAATCATAATCTAAATTGTGAGGCATAAACGGAATTCACAGATCAATATTAAGAATCATATTTGTAACTTGAGATATTTGCACAACAGTTTTAAGAATATTTTCATCTACTTATCTGACTTTACAAGTCATTATAAAAATGTAATAATCGACAACACCAGAGTTGTCATTTCTAAAAGAGCCGCTCAAGCGGAATTTTTAGTTATAAAATTATCCAATAAAGATATATAGCATATAACGGTATAGTAGACACTTCATTCACGCCGGTGCGGAAGGCAGATTACCTTACTAAGAGGCTATAAGACCGTAATGTTTAAATAATTGCATGACTGTAATCTTTCGACTTTGCCCGCATTGCAGATATTTCAGATCTGTGGAAAGTAAAGCGACTTATGTATGTCTTAGGTGTTTGCCATGTTGTTCTCGGTGGAGTAGAATTGGGCATATAAACGTCATAGTCATAGTGCCCGATTGACGGCAAAAGACTTGCCCCCTATTTATGTTGGCGGGGCCAGATTCTGATTGACAAAACGTGGGTGTTTAATACACTTCTGCCTACCTTAGGATATACAGGCGTGAACGTATGTATGTATGTATATTTTAGGTATTACGGAGTCACACTGAAAGTTTTTAGAAAAAAAAATAATGATACAGGAGCCTGTTATTATTTTTATTGTATTTTTTTAGTTGTCTCCGTTCTTTTCTCAGAACCGTCGCATGCGATGAATCATTGACTGTAGCAGTGAATCCACTCTTATTTAGGGATCTCTTACACGCCTGTTACAAACGCAGCCTCGACATCTCCAGGGTTCATATTCGACGAATTCCTCGAAGTTTACCTTTTATTTTTGGACATAAACAAAAGTCTCAAGATGCCGGGACTGTAATTAGGATGGGTTACTAACTACATACCTTCGATAGAGACATATTCGATAGTCGGTCTGGCGAAGGGAGCTGGAGCTTGTCGTGGTGGGGGAGGATTTTCTTGGGCGCTGCTGTCAAACATTTTACAAGATAACTGGTTAACAATGACTGACATACTAATCAGCTGTAACAGTCCTTTTATTTTCTAGAATGATTGTTGCGAAATGACCCGTCCGTCCATAGAATGAGGCAGTCATCTTTTTCCCTTGATTTGGAAATCTTCTTCTCTTTCTTACCCTTGATTCTGAAATTTCCCTGGAACCAAAAGACAATCTGAGCAATGGAAACATCCATTGCTCAGATTGTCTTTTGGTTTCAGGTTTGTAACAATATATCCAGCTTTTTCGCCTGTAACGATGTCGTATACACCTTACGAGTCACCTCCGTCTTTTTTTTCAAGCATAGAGCGGCACCAATCCAAACGACAGCGTTTTTCATCTTCCGTCAAATTAATAGGTATTATGTATGTACATATGTATGTACTATGTATGTACTAGTACAAAGCTTTGCGGCGCTTAAATGTTCATGTAAGACCTTTTGTACTTGACTCATAACAATAACTAAAGATCCAATCAAAAAATAAATAATTGAATGAAAATTTTCTCTAGCCAAATCCATTTCTATGCAAGACTTTTTGAAATGACACAACTTAAAAAAAAATGACATGAATCATTACACAGCTTCAGATTCCTAAATAGTTCATAATTCGAAAATAAAAATAAAACGGCTTCTTATGTTACTGGAATATTCTAAAACCCACTTATTTAGATATTTATATCAGTGACCAAAATCTAGGCTTAAAGAAATTTCCTTGTAGCGGAAAACAAGATATTATATACATATTACATAAGTTCAGTCGAATTAAACTAACCTAACAGAACACAACAATTTAGAGTAGATTAGGGAGTTACCAAGAATAAAAGTAAACGCGTTACTTGGTTTTTAAAAACTGTAGTCAAGGCTACTTATTGTAATATGCAATGTTATGTTTTAAACATTTGTAAACAACCCGGATATGATTTAAAACTCATGTGGCACGAATTTTTTTTTTTACTTCATTTCACCGCAAGATCATAAGGTTTATTCTCCTGCCGCAATGTCCGAGATGTCAAACACTTACGTTGATATCGCAAACTACCCCACTGATCAATACGAAATCGTAAGTTACAGTTAGTACCTGCTACACAGTTTATTTCCAAATGGTGTGTGCAGACCAAATATTTGCTTACCACGAGAAGCGACCCTGCTGTGCAAGCGGCCACAGAATACGCGACAATATGCGTAGATTCTAAAGAAAGTTACGAGAAAATATTTGTAATTTTATAGGAAAACCTCATAAAGTCAGATATTCTTGTTATAGTGCTAATAATTATGTCAGCTTCAGCTCTGAAGTTTTTACAATTATTTTAATAAAAACTTTGTAGATTCCTTAATTACAATATTTTATCAGATAGACAGATACAAAAAATCTTATGAGATAAATAGGATAGCATCCGAGATTTTGATATAGATTTTAAAGAGAGTAAGAAGATTTATTTTTGAGAGTACGCAGATAACTCACCCTGCAGAAAAGCAGCTATTTAACACACACCACTAAACCATAATGCTTGTGATTGGGTCAACAACACACAACTGGTGTTGTGCACAAGCACAAGCACATTACACAAGCACTGGTTCAGCAGTCAGGCTAATCCGGGATCAGCAGGCCAGTCAATTTGTTTAGGATATATTTTGTATGGTAATGTATAACCTTGCACAGATTTTTATTATTTTAGTTACTTTACTTTTATGAAACACTTATCTGGAATATCTACATTATTTAGTGTTTATATGCAGCCGTGATTACTAAATTTATTGGTTGGGCACAGAGATCAACACACTTACAATCTCATCAATCAAACCAACAAATGTATGTAATTTTTTTATAAGTAAACAATCCTATTCGCTACGATAAGTTTAAGCTCGGTTTCCTACCTGATGAAGCCCTTAAATAACCTTTGCCATGCAATGAATAAAGGACTCGTGTAATGTTCGACTCAGATTTTCCTTAAAAACAAATTCTAGTTTATTTTGTTCAATTTGCTCCGAAAATTATTGCTTGTCTTTTTTTTTAAATCTGAAAGTACTTACGTAAAGGTACTTTTTATTTGATTTGATTACCAAAACCTTTGTTTGTAGTTGTTAACAATTACTGAATAAGTATACAGAAATGCTCTTAATGCGAATATAATATTTATGTTTAGCATTTTACTGGGGGTTTGTTCGGTGAGCAGAATAATGTTGTCTTTTTGAAAAAGGTTTGCTTTGATTTGAAAAAAGTTTTCACTTCTAAAGTTAACTAAAATACTGAGAAGAAATAAAGTTAAACACTTTTGTCATTTGACAACTAAATGATCAAAAATATGTAATGTTGTGTAATCATTAGAACAATAAAACATTTTAGTTTTTTATGAGCAACATATTTTATTTTTTATTACTATACAAAAAAAAACATATTAACGTTAAAAAAGTGGGAATACTTTCAAAAAATTCAATTTAAACCTAACTCATAATATAGGAATGCGAAAATCAATGAGTACGTTTGTTTGATTGTTACTCTTTAATGCCTAGATGAGAATGAATAAGTTTATCTTATTAAATAGACGTGCAAGATCCACGTCTTCGTCGTCACTTCCTTTTTTTTTCACTTTAATAAAAAACAAATAAAAAAAAACCTGTAAACAACACCGACCATAAACAATAAAAAAAGAAAATCATGTGATTGTGGTGAAGACTTCTTAGTGGTCAGAGATCTTGGTCTCAGTGTTCTTGGTGGTCAGAGGTACAAAAAATATATAATGAGTTGCTCTTGAATACTTCTTTCTAAATATCTTTTATGAGGAAGAGAAGTATTCAAGAGGCATAGAAATATATTTTATGAGAACGAAGCTGTAAAAGAGAAGTAAGTCTGCAAAGAAAAATCCTCTCTAAGTGATATCTCATTTTTAATGGCCCCACCAAGTGATTCTCAAGTCGTCTCGTTACTCACATGGTAAGTGTAGGTACAGCTAAGTACTTGTCAACTAATAGTAGACGTCTGGATATCGAGCGTTTGTTTGACTAAAATTAAGTAGAAAACGATTGAATATTCACCTTAGGATCGATGATATTAGATTATTGTAATTAAACTTTAAGAATTAATTACTTAACAGTGGTTGAGCCATATAATACCATGGTCTCACGGAAAGCCGATGGTGAAGACCCAATTAGCATCACTAACCACTAGACCACCGGGGCCAGTCAAGCTTTAGTATCCATGTTATTTAAATTAAATTCTAAAAACGATATAGCAATATATTTAGAAATTTCACCTATTATTTCCAATTCGTTATGTTATTAATAAGGTTTGAAGAGCCATGAATATACTGAAATTTAAACTCGGCGCTCTTGAAATGAAACTCTTCAGCCTTTGAGTAAATAGCCGATTATATTAGAAAGGTGTTCAATCCAACAAAAATAAAATTGCAGCAGACCGCGTTGAACAGTTTTCTTGTTCGATGAATTAATTCACAAAGGTCAAAGGTTATTGTACAAGTTAGACATACATTTTGTTTCTAAGTGGTTAGTGTAATGGATTAATTATTTTTTACTGCATTATGTGTTGTTATTAATAGTTTCTGTTTTGTCTCATTCTTAATTTTAGTCCAACACTATTGTATTAGATTTAATCTGTAATAATAGTGTACGGTACAGAACTAAATAAACAAATAAAACCATTTGACCATGTGATCTTCTCGATATCTTCTCATTTATATATGAGTATAGTTATATGTATTATAATATATTACTTTAGATGTTACAAAGCGAAACTACAATATTTTTTTGAGACAAAGTGACAAAGCGAAACTACAATATTTTTTTGAGTAATTACAATGAGGCTAGCCCAGAATTATAGAAGATCTGTTCATATCTTCAACAAAGCAAAATTCTTATTTTCAAATTAGAATCACGTATGCAGTATCTTTTGCAAATCGAAAACAGTCGATAGCAAGTCCGACGTAAAATAGAAATTAAAATCAAACTTTGTAAAATATTTCAAAACACTCTTTTTGAAATATTCTACAAAGTTTTTTGTAACAGTTAAAATAAAATAAGTTAAACATAAAATTACATTTATCATAATTACTAGTCTATGTTAAGTAATAGCCAGTCAGTCCGGAAATGACAATCGCCGATCAACGCTACTCGTTCACGAGCATGGCGCAGCCATCATCCATCTCAATCATATCAAAGAGATCCGAACGACCCGACACAAACGCCACCATTGGCAGGACTTTTAGGCGACCATTACATACTCAGAACTGGCAGAAGACACAAAACATAAGCCTAAATAATTGACTACAGTTCTTACATGTACAACTCAAAAAATAATATAATTCATAAAATACCTACAACGTAAATTACTTATGTCCAAATACAAATACTATTATACATATTAATAGTGTATAATAATAGTTAAAAACATCAATAAATGTTTACATGTCAAATAATAAAACCAAGAGTATAAAATAAAAAACGAATACACCAGTGAAATGTCTTATGTACAGTGTAGCTGTGGAGCAGGACCAGCTAGTTGCCAAGCATTTTTGTCAGCCAAATAATCATCTACTTGGTAATATGTTTGTTTACAAAGCGTGCGTTTTAGTAGACTCAGCCTAATCACCGTTTATTATCAACATCAAAGTGATGTAGAATATGTGTGCTATATAGAAAGTGATGTCGCAATACTCTTCAGTAATTATTTAAATGTATTCACTAAATGTAAAGTATCTTTTGAAAATAACGGCAAATAACAAACTGAGTTCTTGTTTTCTGAAGTGACAGTATAATTAAACTCAATACGAGAAAGTGATTTAAATTTAAGGTTTCTCTAACAAAAGTATTTCAAAGTAATTCTTGGTTTCGAAAATGTTGTATTCTCTCAAGTGTCGACCTATATTCTATTTGTAATTACAAGTTCATCATGGCGATAAATTTGTTATTTTAAATGAAAATTAAGTATTGATATTTTGGTTAGAAAAATACGCGTAAGTGAGGAGTAATTGCAATATCTATTACTAATGTCTCACGTTAGGGCAGTAAAAACTACGATCTGAAATAATGGGTCAATAGAAGATAAACAAACACAAGGTGAAGTTACTACCTCATATGAAACTATAAACAGAGTATTGCACAAGAATAGAGAAACACGATACAGAGAACACAGATATGGGACAAGTAATAATTCTTAATCTAGTACTGGTATCTGTACCAGGTACAAAGACCTGTATGACAGATTAGCAGCCTCCCCTAACTCTAGACCGATGTGGTTCATTAAGCAGGTGTAACCTAATTACGTAAAGTGAAGTGTAGTTATCATGTTATGTTAATGTAGGTACGTCTACGTATACCAATGTTTCATAGAAAATTATTACCATTCCAAAAGCCTCCTTTAACTGTGTGATTTATTTGATTCGCAAAGTTATAGGACTTATCACGGGTTTAATATCAGTTATACATGTGGTGATAAAAATAGAGTAGATTAATTTCACTTTGGTTTAAAACAGAGGGTAGCAACAAAGTATCGCACCTCATTTAAACATATAACAATTAAATGTCGATTTACAAATCTAGCACGTATACAAGTTATGAAAGTTTTAAATTAACCAAGCAATATTTTTATAGTCTAGTTAAATTTTGTTATAAAACTGTTTAAGTATTTTAAATGTCTTTTTGTAAGTTTTATAATATTTTGGAGACACATACACAACTTATATTATCTATGAAGTAGTTATTATTTGTTTATTTGTCCATTATCTAGTTTATTATTATTTGACTGCGTGAGAAGGAGGGTTATATTTCCAAGTACATGTATAATGTTTTTCTGTCAAGCCATATGGATTTCGACAATCGAAGTTTTATCTGATTCCTTAAAAATATAAAATTAATAATGCAGTGAAGTCTTTATATATTAAATAATTTAACTTGTATATTGCCGCGTGGTCCTCGGTGGAGTACCATAAGGCCACCCCATCTCTTCCCGTGATGATGTCGTAAAAGGTGAGTAAGGGCTCGGACTGTTATCTATCAGACGGATACATATATAGTTATAAAGTGCCCGACTGACGGCAAAATATTCGTATTTTGTACACAACATATGTTGTTTATTCGTAAAGTTAACAAAAAATAGAACTTTATTCTAACAGCAGCGGAAGAGAATATTTGGAGGTAGAACTGTAGAAAGATAGCTGGATAGGTAACTGTAAATATTGAACAAAGAAAAACCTATTAAAATGAGAAGTCTTCGATCTACTACAAAATTCTTCAAAGATTACATTTATGAACAGCTTTCGAACGATCGTAGCGTCTACGAACATTAATCATATATCTTGGGAAGTTTATTTCACCACCTACCCAACCTTCAATAACAAATTTAAAATGTATTCCTTTGATTTAGAGTAAAAGTAAGCTGTCTGGAAAGTTCGGCTTACAGTCCGAACTCACCAAACTAAATAAACTAAAGGACGTACATATTGATATTCTGATTGATTGATCGTTTAGTTTTGAGCAAACTAACTGTATTTTTTTTGCAGATATGTTCAAGTATTACCCGTATAATATTGATGTAGTTTGTTTGCGCCTCATAAATTTCAGTAAAGAAGTGAAAGCTAGTCAGAGTTTTGAATGATGTTCTTAATTCGCATGATTGTCTTTTCTATGTATGTTAAGCGACTTCGCAATTTGTAATTCGATGTCAACTATTCCTCTTAAGAAAGAAAATGTAGCAGTGATCTTAATGTAAGTTTGATGAGACCTCTTTTATAATTAGTATTTTACAAAATTTCTCTCAATAATTATATATTGTTTTCTATGTGTAATTGGTCTATGAACGTAGATTTGTTCTAGTTTTTCCTGCAGATATTTTTAAACAATAAAGAAGCATAGCCATGCTAATCCATTACTACTACCACTTAAAGTCGTATCTCGTTTATGGGTTTCCTCTACCACTCGACACTTATCAAAACGGAAAATAAAATCAGGACCTTATATAATATATTCAAATTTAAAAGAAGAATTAGAATTATTGAATCGCCTTTACAATGTTGTTTAATTGTACAAACTCAATCAAACTCAATTGTCAACTCGCCAATACGCTGCCGCGCCGAGTGTTGTGGGTTCGATCTACGCACGGGACAACACCTTGTGTAATCCTGAAATTGTTGTTCTGCGTCTGGGTGTTCTTTGTCTCCGTTGTTTGAATGTTTGTATGGCCAACACGACACAAGAATTATTCCCAGTGCGGGAGTTGTCTTTTTAAAAAATAAAAAAAGAGTTTCAATAATTAATTCAATTCTTGAATTACTGCCTTTGCAATAATAAACAATACGCCGCAACAGATACTTATAATTGAAGTACATAACATTTTTGAATCTACAACAAGTTTTAGAATAGCTCTTTGGGTTTTTCTTTAAAATTCTAAGATTGGATGTTTTTGAAATTTATTCTCCTTGTAGCCAGAGGTCAGTGACTATTAACGTGATTTAAAGCTGAAATGGAGGGATGCTGCATTTAAAATGAGCTCGTTACATTTACTTTACTTCTTTTGTGAATTTTGTTATATATGTATACAATAACAACCCATTATGTTATCGTAAAAAGCCATTAAATATTCTTTTTTCTATTATATACTTTGCCTTAATGCATATTTTTTTTAATAACATGGACTTACACCTGTAACAGAAAAACATGAAATTTGTTATGAATATAAAAAAAAATGATACGAAGAGAATAAAATGAAATAAGGAACTTGACAATTAAACATTTGGTTCGACAAGAACAAATGCATAAGACTACAATTATCAAATTAAGTGAACAATCAAACCACCTCATAAACAGAGCCTGATGATGATCTTCACAATCAGCATTAGATAATATGCATAGTTGGATGATGGACGGGTCTGTTAGGTCTAGTGGTAAATGACTGCATAGCCAGAGGTTAAGAGTTCGATGCCATCACGGGAAAAAATAAATTGCAATCTACATATATATGTTTCTAGTGTGTTTTTGAAAACACTATAGAAAAAGTATTTACAGTTATTAAATTTACACTCTTCCTCTGTGCCCGCTAGCCCATTCGTGCCTAAGCATGGCTCTCCAACGATAAAAATATACTTCGGAACAAAAGATGTTCTGAGTCGTATTTTCTACGTCTGCGTGGGTGCAATTGAGGTGCAAAAGGTGCGGCTTTGGGCGGGGATAAGCTTGACACACGTTGCTTTGCACCTTGACACATGTATTTTATAAATGACCTGGGACATTACTTTCATGTGGAGTTCTAATACTGCTTAAAACCATACATACTTACTTTTTTATCCCCGAAAGGTAGCTAAATTATTTCCATATTTCTTGCAATGAGGTTTGCCACCCAGTCCGTGGCTATATAACAGTCTAGGTCAAATCAATATTTGTCAATAATAAACATTTAAATTTTGAGAAAAATAACACTATATTCTAAAGTTAGACCACATGCTGTAGCCACAAGACCTAATACATAATTTTATTTGACAGGCCTGTTTGCCTAGTGGTTATTGATCCTGGTTACGAAACCAGAGAACGTGGATTTGATTCTCATTCAGGACAAATAAAATAGTGTGTTGTATATGTGTGTATGTAATTTATCTGTCATTTGTTTGTATTTAGAAAGATACAAGTAGGTATGAACAATATTTGCTTAGTTTGGGTTCAGATTGTGTGTGAGATATCTGAACTTATTAAAGGTCAAAATTTACTCTAGGATTTTGTTTACATGTCTATACATTCTGCCCACGGTTTTGTCCGTGCGGTATGTCAATAAAAGTAGCCTATGTCTTTTCGCAGGGTTGGAAATATATCAATAACAATAATTTTATGGAATTCGATTCGAAGGTATACATATACATATATACTATTAGTATAGACTATAATTTTCAAAAAAAGTAACAAACAAATATCCACTCTCAAGAATCCCTTTGTCTGGAAGTTCTGTAGTGATCGTGATAAGAGGAGGAACCACCTTTACCCTTTCATTATTTCTTAAACCGTACGTTTCGTGGCTGTACTGTTCTGGTGTCATTAGTTAAGCACGTTGGGGCGGCGACACACTTGATATGAGCTGCGCCCACGCATTGCGGACAATAGGCTACATGGCATGATTTGTACTGCTTTGTTGAGAATTTTTGTGTTACTTGTCAACGTTGGACTGAGAATGTTGAGATCAATTTTAAAGACATCAGTTCAACATCTGTAAAAAAATAATATGTTCATATTTGCTGTAATTCAAAGTAAATTTTGCGACTCTTTGTCGTAGTGTGGTTAAATATTAGTTAATAATGTCAGTAGTGCATGTGCATTGAAGCGTGAGTAATGCATGAAATGAAGTATGTTAGAGTCTGCTGAAAGGCTACATGTAGTGGTCAGGTAACAACCCGTTACCTCACTGGAGCTGGCGGTGAATTGGCATGTTGAACTCGAACCGATTAAAATCGGTGTAATGTCATTTAAGCAAGAGTGTCTCAATGTATGCATATTTTTGTAGAAATATGTATTTTACATTTATAGATAAAAATCTTTACAACGTTACTATTGAATAAGAATACTATTATGTGTTCTTACATATAGTACTTGAAAGTCAAGCGAGGATGCGTCTTTTAAAATGATATGAAATCAAATCATCAGTTAAGCAGAATAAATATAAGTAGTCAGTCAGAAGTAAAAATTTGTGTATATTTTTGTTCGCAGTGACCCCAAATTAACATTAATTTAGAAAACTCAATTCCTGACTATCGAAAAGCTTATATAATTACAACATGTATACTAAATAAGTCGAAAGATTGGAGAGTAAAGCGCACGCAAGCATGCGTACACTGAGACGAAAGGACAGGACTTTTAATGACTAATTAATATTTCTCAAACCAGATTTACTGAGACATAAAAGAGCAAAAAAAATCCACTGTTCTTCGGCGTGGTAAATGAAGGGTCACGATTGTAGAAAACGAAATTAGAAAAAAAACTAATTTCAATAAGCCTTAATAATACTACAACGAAGTACTTACATAATTACATAATTAATGTAATTTGTAATTGAGCACGTGATGTGAACACTAATTATGCGAGACGAGTTTATAAGTACGGCTGAATTTATTTAAAAAGTCGATATTTTTGGAAAAAAAAAACAATGATCCCCCCACTGGGGGGCAGCTGCTGGTAGGGATTTCTGTCGAAAAAAAATTGACATATGATGAGTCCTCTAGTTTAGTCTAGTCTAAGACCATGTGTTATAAAATTGTTTATCAAAATTATAAATTACATGTAAGACAAATCGGAAATAATGAGTATAAAATAAAAACCAAATTAAATATACGTTATCTTCTTAATCTAACCACTTCTAACACATTCTTTGACCCTCTCCGAGCTTGTTTTGTGAACGTATTACAAACTAATTATCTACCTATATACCTAGTCATCTATTAAGGCTTCGAAAAAAAATACAATTGGTTCTACAATTCGGAGACCAAACCACAAAAAAATTGTTCTGGTTCATTCGCATTTTGGTGTAAGATCGCGCTCTAGTTTCAAGGTTAGAAACAATTACTTCTAAATAACGTTGGCACTTTGTGACTTGTTCCTACTGATATTGGTAAGGGAGTTTGTTTTTAACTGTTTCGTCGGAGAGTTGTTAACGGAAAGTAATTTTGTAGCTTTTGGGGTGAAAACTTTTTTAGGGCAAACTTTATTATGTTAAAAAAACAAAGTCGTTGGTTATACGAACGCAGGAAACATGAAAGGTGGGGTAAACTGAATGATATATGTATTGAACACGGCTCTGGAAATGCCCTGTTCTGAAAATAGTACAAGAACAGATAAATTATAGATTACGAATGGGCGGAAGAAAGATTAGTAACCTACACATTTTAATTTTACATTTACGGTTTCTCGGATGAGATACTTCCTTGGCGAATAGAACCATTTTATTTGTCAGGTGACACATATACCTATTTATTTGACATGACATTATTCTAGTATCATTCATATGTTATTATAGCTCGGGTATGGCTCTAAATCTCTCAGCATCGTATACGGACTAAAAATGTAGTAAGCTCTTCAAAATCCACTCAGCGCGAAGTTAAAGTTCATAAAGTGAGAAGCCATTTATATTAAAGGTTTTATAGTTCACGAGAATAGTTTCTCTTTTATGGGTGACGATGTAGACGTTGTGATAGACAGGTTCGTATTCTCAGAGGGTCATGGCGGTTAGAGCCATACACGGATACCGCACCGTGTCGACAGAGGCGGCGTGCGCCTTGGCCGGAACTCCCCCTTGGGATGTGGAGGCGGAAGTGCTTGCCAAAGTTGCAAAGGCAATCGGCCCCTGCCCGAAGCGGTACGCGAGTGGCGTGAGGCCGATCGCTGAGCCACGATGGCTCATTGATCGTCCCGGCTGGAGGCTCCACATGCTGGCTTATCCACCGTGGAGGCGCTCCAGCCGGTTAATGAAAAGGATCTGTCACTATAGGCCGACATACGCTCCATGGCCGGTAATGACAGAAATTTTAACGCTGTCGCCACCACCACCCACCATCGAGGAGGGTATCTCGCTGAAGGAGGCGACAGCATTAAAAAAGGCAGTTCCCGGATTCCTCCTCTTTTAAGCGCAGTATGTCACACCGTGTGGTTTTAGTCGGTCCGATTCCGACAAACTGTTCCACAGAAAACCCCGGTGACATGTGCTCGAAATTCAATTATTTTAAATAACTTTCGTTAAAACCGATTTATATTTCAATATAACATGAATCACATATTTGTAATTCTTATTATATTAGTCGCATGTACTAGTGAATGCTATTTAATTTTACTTTCTGTTCACTTGACTTATTAATACAGTTATACATATAAGCTTCACTTGTTTGTATGTAAAGAAATCTTTAAAGTCAGTTTTGACCGATAATCAGAAGGTTCAATCAGAAGGATTATTGCCGCAGTAAAATGAAACTCTGTGTGTAAGTACGAGTGTTTGTATTCTGGATTACATATCCTTAATTTGGCATCTTAGAGCTGATATAACTATGAAGCCCGCAGTTAGACAGTGGACCTTTTCAGCGGCTACTAATTAACCCTTAGAGGTTAGGCCTGGCCTGGTAACTATGTTGGAGGAGCGTACCGTCGTGTACAAGGATCGAGAGGGAAATTTGAGTCGTCGGCCCATGTCGTGCGGTGTTCCGCAAGGGTCTGTCCTTGGACCTCTCCTGTGGAACATGGGGTACGACTGGGCCCTTCAAGGTGACTTCCCTCTTGGGCTGGGCGTAATCTGTTACGCCGATGACACACTGGTCACAGCCCAGGGGGCGAACTTTGAAGAGGCGGCGCGCCTGGCCACCAGAGAAGCCTCACTGGTGGTCAGGCTAATCGAGGCGCTAGTGTTGCGGGTGGCCTTAGATAAGACGGAGGCCCTTTTATTCCATTCTGGAGGCTCCACGTGCTGGCTTAGCCATCGTGGAGGCGCTCCAGCCGGTCATCGTCGAATGGGCAGGGCGGCAGCACGGGACCCTTTCCTTTCGACTGACGCAGGTTCTTTCCGGGCATAGCTGCTTCGGAAAGTACCTGCATTCAGTCGCTAGGAGGGAATTGAGTCCCGTCTGCCACTACTGCGACTGCAGTGAGGAGTCGGCCCAACATACGCTTGCGGATTGCCTGGCTTGGGCGGCGCAGCGTCGGGTCCTCACTGCCGTCATCGGAGAGGATCTCTCGCTACCGGCCGTCATACGCTCCATGGCCGGTAGCGACAGGAATTTTACCACGGTCGCAACCTTCTGCGAGGAGGTCATCCCGCAGAAGGAGGAGGCGGAACGGGCCCGGGAGGACGATCTCCACTCGGACCCAATTCGCCGCCCTGAGTGTAGCTGTGGGTGGTCATGACGGGTTTTCCCCTCCACCCGCTATAAAGGCCAGCCGCGAGGAGGCGACGTCCTGGTGTGCCTAGACGTTGCCTAATTGAGAGTTACCACTACTACACTGAAAACCCCGGTGGGATGACGGCCCGAGGGGGTTTCCACACGTTAAAAAAAAAAAAAAAAAAAGGCCTGGTAACTATGTTAAATTTTTTTATCAGAGTAAATACTTCAATCTAGGGCGCATTGTATTTTTACCCTTTTAACGTAGAACTAGACTATAAAAAAATATCTTTATAAATGTTTTTTATATCGAATGTATTGTTTTTTTTTTGTATAAAATAAATATTAAGAAAATCGAGCATTTGAAACACTTTTCTATAAAGTAATTTTTAGCTACTTCAAAAGGTTGTTTGTGATCTAAAACTTTATTAATAGAACTCTCCGGGGTCAAGATATCTTACATTAGATAACAGTCCGTAGTTTAAAATCGGTTACTTTAGGTATATCGGATAATATTTAACGTCCACAAAGTAGACTTTAAGTAAAAAGAAAATGAACAGGAAAGGTACAATTTTATAATTTATATTATAAATACTGACTTGATTCTTTAACGGATAATTATAATTAATCGGAGTCTTACAGTATGTATTAATTTAGAAAAAAAAAAAACGCTTTACATACTTCTTATCATAGAGAAGAAGGGATTGTGTTATTTGTCTTTGTTGAATAGAATAGAATAGAATAAAACAATTTTATTTTCCTAAAAATAATAATAATAAGTAAAAACTTTGTGTTACTCAGCTATCAACCTTCCGCCGCCCAGAAGGCGTAAGCAGAAGCGTCTCAAACGTTTACCTTTTCACCGGTTAAACCTTTTCACGAGTCAATATGCTTTCTCCTTTCGCTTATTGCTGTCATTCGGGCACTGTATGACTGTATATACATACATACTGTACATACATACAAAGACAGTTCAGTCCCTTATTCGCCTTTTACGAAAACGTGGAGAGAATGGTATTCTAGACCACCGGGAAGTACATTATATACTTCATTATATTATAGCCGAAGTTGGAGGAAAATGGATTTCTAATGAAAATAAAAGATGAAAACAAAATGTTGCCTATCTTTATAACCTTATTTCAACAAACGGTCGTAAACATAAAGCAATATCAATAAAACAAATCACAAAGCTACCCCAGGAAATAAACGAGGCAGCCACACAAGGAGATCGCCAAATTTACACTGCACTCGGCAACACTAACTATTTCACCCATACAATATTACCAAAATACATATGCTATTGAAAAACCAAAATATGAAAGTCACTGTTTCTTATGCCGACGAGATAGAACCGAATTTAGGCGAACAATCGCTATCAAAATACACTCTTAAATTTGTATTTTTGAGTTCCTCTTCCACAAGTTTGCTTTAGATGACTGTCAAAGGATTATAACTCTTGGTAGTATTCAAATAATAATCTTTTTAACTGCAATGCGTGGGCGTGGACGAGTTTATGAAGTGTTCGTATTCCTATGCAAATGGTTGATCTTGTTTTTTTTTTTTTTTTGTTGAATAATTTACCATATTTGTCGCTTCTGTTGCATTGATTTATACTGGTTCATTTTTTTCTGTACGGTGTGTTTAAACGGTGAGGGATGACAGATATGAAACAAATAAACATAACTTGTTTATACGAGATGTCACGTAGAAATATTTATAAACTAGCTATTCCATTATTAACCTGGTGTATGGTCCTTGCTCCACTCTTTAGTATCACAGCGTGATTCGTTATTAGCTTATTTTCTCAATAACTACTCTATCGGTAGTAAATGGGTAATACATTTTTGAATCCAACTAAGCGTTCCAGGGATTAACCCGCTCAAACTAACAAATCCAAATACCTTCCAGTTTTATTATGTTCGCATGCATGATGGTTTCTTTTAAAAAGTTAACACCCGAATCACAATATAGTGATAGTCACAGTAATTGACTAATAGTGTATTTATTCTTTGATTCGATTGATTACAACTTAAGATATACACATACATATTTTTTCCTTGGAAGAGATCAAGATCTCCATTTATTAAGCTAATATTTTACACAACCAGTAAATATACCTTACATTCAATACTTATTCGTATTTGTAAATAGAAAGTGACATTAAAGCAACACGCCCCCGCACAGCAGTACCCTGTCATACTGATTATGTTATATGAACTACCTTCATATTTTCTTTGTTGGTTCTACTACTTTACAATTATATTATTATGTTTCTGTTATTTGCAGGTATGCGCCATTGAGTTAAGCATTACTGTTGCTGTTATAAATGTAAGTTAATGTCAAATTCAACGCATATGGATGTAAGGTGTCAATATCGCTATTTGTGTTTTTATGACTTGTTCAATGTCATTAACGTTGTGGCTGTTTACTCTATCCACGTGAAAGCGAAACAAGTTGTAGAGTAAACTAGTTTTAATCTAAGGATAACTTTAGAGTCTGAATGCTATAAATATCTGGAAATAAAATTCAATGTTTTTTTTATTTGGGTTTCGTGAAGGCTTTTGATTGCATTGTTCGTGATAAACTTACTGAAATATCTGATTATATGGACTCACTTAAAAAAAATAATTAAATAAAGTTGGAATCACGTCAACTTTATAAAAGGTTGACTCTTAAAACTGCTGAAAGATACAGAGATACTTTTATATAAGTTTTGTGTACTTTCAAGTTAGAAGGTTGTAGATTAGAGGATTTAATTCAATCTTTCATCTAGAGT
Organism: Tyria jacobaeae; assembly: GCA_947561695.1. Lineage (NCBI taxonomy): Eukaryota > Metazoa > Arthropoda > Insecta > Lepidoptera > Erebidae > Tyria > Tyria jacobaeae. The sequence goes on along the minus strand of OX387218.1, from coordinate 378,180 downwards.
GTATACTGTATTTAAAGCACTTGAGACTAGAGAATGGAATATTAATCACACTGACAAAGTTCACTAACACAGTCATCGAAATCTAATAGGAATTATGTTAAAAGCCTACCGTAAATAATATCTCCATCCTTCAGTCCTTGACCCAATTACTCAGGTGACTTTGATTACTCATAATCTAATGATATAATCTTTCGCATTCCATTCTACATCATTTTACTGTCTTCTCAAGAAGTATTGGCTTATGTTGTTCTTCTCAGTTACCTAGCTTAAACATTCTCTTATAAAACATCTTAATATTTCATGTATAATAGATTATTAAAAGATTTCAGAAAAAAGGAGGAGGTTATTCAACTGTATTGTTTTATGTATGTACAGCAACTTCTCCGCCAATCGTAGACGGATTTTCATTTTTTTTTATTGAAAGGGTGTACTCCTGTTGTAGTCTCATTAACGCTTCTCAATTTTTGTAAACATAAAAAATGTTTCGTTTCCATCAACTTTCTAAAGTTACTAGTTGATTATCAAAATCATGTCTCTTTATTTACTTACTTTAACACAAAACACCGAAATTAGAATTCATCAAAGAAAAATAAATAAATTGTTATTAAAAAAGAGAAACAAACCAAATAGTAAGGTTACTATTAGATAGTCGATCCTTCACAATGTCTAGGTAATTGCATTAAGGTTAGTCTTAGAACATAAGTTACACATTTTTCTTTTACAAGAGATACATCAGAAGCGACATTAAGCGTCTCTGTGACAGAGTTATATAAGATATTGGCAAGACAGTAACTGGAATATATCGCTCGAGATCCAGTTTTACTTTAAAACTGTTAAGTAATTTTATGACATCTCATTGCGTTCTAGCTAGAGATTAAACCAAGCTCTTCACGAAGATGCCGTGACACTTAATATTCTAATATTTTATTTTACCACCACATCTGATACGATTTTAAAATCTCGCCCATCAACAAACATTGTTTGAAGGATGTTATCAACGTTGAAAATATCCTACCGCGGGTGAACATAAACAATTTTCATAATTCTCCACTCAGTTTTTTTAAGGTGTACACTAAGAGGTAACCATTAAAATTAATAGCGTATTCATTTGGACGATTTCAGTAATAATTTACGAATCACACCATATGATACACACTGGAGACAATTTATACCTAAAATTTTATTTCAACTGCTTATAAAAGGGACATTTCGTTTACAATTATAGTCATTATTTCACGGACAAAAAAAGAATAGTGTTTCTAGATTACTAAATTTGTAACACTTTAAATTTTTAGTTGACAGTTTTTGTGAATGTAATAGAAATAAAGTAAACTTTATACATAACAATGGGCAATTATTAATATCTGCAGCTAAGAACCTCTCACATACGCTATTGCTGACAACAATTAGGAATATAATTACACTCCTTACGAGAGCTGAATACATTCCTATTTATCTTGCCACTGTCCTCCCTTAGATGGTTTTTACAGTACACTGAATGGGTTAGTCCATAAGGCAATTTCATCTGATTAATAGCCAGACTACAATTTCTACCTTCACTTTCACTGGGTACAATATCTTTGTACACAAAAGGTATCAAAGACTTGTTGTAAATCTATGAAATAAGAAAAGTTTCGCTACCTACTACCAGTATAAGGTTGTAATTTAGTTTGTAAGAGTCGCTAATAAATGAGAGTTTTCCATTTGATTAGATTTTATAAACGATCCCAAAAATAAATATGCTTATTTTCGTTTATTTCGGCCTGTTGATCTAATGGTTAATGACCCTGATTACTGAGCCAAAGTTGTGTGATCCACAAATAGTTGTGCTGATTCTGGAAGTTCTTTGTGTTATTTGTTTGAAAGTAGGTCCCCCTTGACACAGGAATGTATCCTAGCGCGAAAGTTCTTTTCTAAAGAAAATACTGCAGTCCTATTTAACTATCTTATCCCATTTCTTTTCGCACACCTTGCGCACTCTCCTTTTACGCATATTTTTTCCCTAAATCAAATCCTCGCATCTCGGTATTTACATATTCGTTATACAATTTTTATTACAATATGTCCTTTTTTTTTTCGACGGGTCGGACGTCAGCGGAGCTGAGAGTGAGATGGTATTTCGGACTTGAACCAACTAAAACCACACGGTATTCCATCACAGTGACTATATCGCAGGGGACCCGTGATATCCTAAGAAGGAAGCCTTCGGGAACCCCTGCAAGAATTGGTCATCTGATTAGCAGGTGATCACACCATGGCATATGGATGGCCTTACCCCCCTCCAAATCGATAAGGTGCGCTTGGAACACGTCAAGCCGCCGTCTTAGGTCTACTTCTGCTAGGGTAACAGTCAACCCGACCCGTCACCCCCAGGCCAGCAATCATGGAGGCCGAAGATCATTTCACGCTCTCCGGAGCCTGGTCCGTCCTCTGTGGGATTGTAGAGTGCTTGTCCTGTCCCGTTCCCGTTCCGTCGCTTCTTTCGCATACATTACTGTCTCACAATATAAGGCGACAAATACACTCTCGCTTTGGACTTATTAGATTATTACCTAAATCAAATACAAAACGTAGATTTAGCAATAGACTTATTAATTTTATAAAATATAAAATATCAATAACTTTAATTGTAATTTTAAAATATTTCCTCCTACAATAATTATGTTTAAGAGCTCTTAACTTTAAATAACACTTATACTTATTTGCTACGTTAAATTTCGAAGTTGTAACTAGAAACAATAAAACACAAATTACATCCTAGCGATGCTGCAGAGTTTACATAAGTAGGTTACAACATTGTATTTATAATATTGTGATACCATTGTCGGAGTTTTTTACTCAAATTAAAAATAATATTTTATACAGTTTTCAGACATCAATTAGCTTTGAACCTTTATAACAGTTTACATTGTGACTATTGGACACGTCTGCGATAGTTATTAAACTGAGGAGTAGTGACCCGCTCTGTAACATGCAGTAAAACTTAATGTACTTCGATATTTGATAACTTAGTTCCAACTTGAATTACATAAATGCATCGAGATACAAGTGAAGAGCGAATTGCAATAATATTAGATAATTATGTTTTTCATATTTGGCAATACTGCTACGTCCATTGTTCTTCATATTTAATTGTCTTGCAACATACTTTTATAAATCGTAAGCATTTCGGTCCCAGTGGCCTCTTCAGTCAAAGGAAGTTTAACGTGATCCTGGCTTTTGGTAGTTACTGCTATCTCAGTCCTGTATCCTCATCCGAGACTGGCGGTATCCTTTGCCACATGTAGATCTCCGTGCGTATTCTATTTTCCTTTTACAAATCTTTGTGCCTTCCTTCTCAAAACTCTCTTGCAATGGTATACTTTTGCACCGACCCCAAGTAAATTGGGGTCACCCAAATAAATTTGTGACGAGAATAGAAAGATGAAAATGATTCTCATTGATGGCGGTATTACTTGATTTAAGATAAATATTCATTAAAAGTGATCAATTGATAAAACGTTAACGTTAATTCATCATTCATAAATCACAAGTTGTTACTCGTATATTAAGTTTATCGAAATTCCAAGGAAAGAGGGATCTGAACACACTTTTTGCTTCGAAATATATTCCATAACCTGAATACGAAAGTGGGTCCATCACCTATATCAACAACAGCTGGTCAGTCCATGTGGGTTCAAGTTTTTATCTTCATAAGTTATTCCTTACATAAGATGAAGATTCCTTTTTTTGGAATCTTTATATTATATATTGTAATTTAAGAAAATTTTAATGTAATATTTGTTTTATAACCAGTATATTCGTAAATGTTGATCTGATTTATATTTAAATATCGAGATAATTATATAATTATAGAGATGACTTTATTCCTCTGTTAATAGTTCATGCTACAATATACGATCCTGGTGAAGTCCTTGCGGCCAAGAACATCACCCAAGACCCATTGGTTATTTATTAATTACTAACATAGTATCGGAAGATCTAAAAGTGGATAGTTACAGATACAGTAGATAAGAGACATAATAACAATCATCCCGAGCAATGAATTTCAATAACAACATCGCCTTACTCCGAAGAAAGTGTCTCTTTAAAGTTGATCAAATTGTTTTGTCCAAAATAAATATATGTAAGTACAAATGCAAAATATCGCTCATCTTATAACTTACGCAGCCTCCGAACTAATAAAGCTAGTATTAACTGCGAAGTATCGTATTGAACCGTCGAATCGCACTGTCCATTGTAACATACTAATGTACACCGTACTACCGATGTAATTGGCGTCGGACACCGATGCCTATCATGAACAAATGGCCTGACAACGGCCACAATTTACTTGTGATTATATTTTAATTTGAGCCCGAATGACGGTGTTAATTGGTTGTTTAGTTTATAGTGCCGTAGAGCACAATATTAAATTCATATATTTGTTGGCAGTCGTGTTGTTACAAATAGTTTGTCCTGTTTTGGCAACCATTTTTTGCATTGGATCAGAATATTATTGTCGTATTTCTACGTGTGTGACTGTTATTTGTGTTACCTATGTATTTCATTTAGTCAACCTATGATTAACTAGATTATAATAACGTTGCGTCCAGAAAATTATCTTTTCATGTTCTTGTTCTTCTTTGCTTTTGATTCTGCTAATGGTGTTCCTATTTAACCTATTAGGTGTATCAAAACTTTATGGGTTGTGACTGTACTTTATAGTTCAGATCAACGAAACTTTCATGTCCCAGTAATTTACAACACAAATGTACAAACCTTTACTATTTTTGCAACAAACAATACCATTAACAGCCAATCAAACTGACGCATATATCACGCGCGTCTCCGAGTATGTAGTACTATTAGAATAAAACACCGCAGCAGGTACACCGCTGCGCTGCATGCAGCCGGCCTTTGTTTGAGGTCGACTGTATATGAGCCCACGAGTGATCATATCAGGGAATTGTTGCGAGCGTAGCTAATACCTGTATTGTTGATCGAGGTATTTGTGTTGTTTGTGGTTTGGCTTTTCAAGTACCGTGAGAAGGCAGTGATATACGTAAGCTATTGAGTCCAGGTACTAAGGGAAATTTTGTTAAAGCAAGATTAGATCTCCATAAATGTAAGTAAGTCTGTCATATCTATTGTTATTGTTGCAGGTATACTAGTGTCACCAGAACATAAAGCATTTTAATAATAAAGTGTTTTGTATTCTATACATTGATAAGTCTTTATTCTAAAACCTAATAATTCAAGAAAATAAGGGAAATTCGGTATAGCTATCACTTAATAATAGTAAAATTATAGAAAAATAGTGGAGATTTATAGTTACTATGCAGTGAAATTATTAAATAAGTTGAGAGTCACATAAGTCTGGCATTTTACATACGTCATTAATAATATCTATTAACATACCTACCTCATTAATTAATTAATTGTCCACCTCGAATCCTTCAAATCCCTTAGGTATCTATTTAATGTACTCAATAACTTTGATCGTCAGTGTAGATTATTTAAATATTTTAAAATAACAGTTTCAAAATATCTGTTTAAAGAAAGTCTAGGCCACATCATAGACACAATGAACTTTTATATTAATAAAGTAAAACAATATTTATTTTATTGTTGCGATCCAATTGTCAGTTACAATATTATTTGCTTCCGTACCATATCCTTATAATGATAATTATTTATATATTTCTCCCATATACCAATTTTACACAAGAAATGGACCGTTTTCAACATAAAGGACTTGAAGCTAAGTTAGAACCTGTGTTAACCAGGTTTCAAGAGACGGACACAGTTTAAATTGTACCAAAGTACGCATATAAAAAAAAAAACAAAAATAAGATTACTTAAAATTAAACTATATATTTAAATGCTAAAACAGACGCTAAAGAATCCGGTAATAATCTACAAATAATAAGACAAGGTTTATAATGACTTCATCTAATACATAGAAAAAATTGTAAGTAGCTTCTTACTTTAATAGCGTACGGTTTTACACTACCGAACCGATAATTGGATACAAGGAACAGCTAATTTTTAATTCGTGTAGATCGTGTGAGTGGAAAGCTGAACGAGTCACGACACTACCCGTAGGTGCTTGCTGGAGTAATGGCCCATTCTGCATTCTTTTCGACGTGTGTGGTAGCTGGGACTTTCTGATGACATTTAAAAAATATATATTTAGTTTAATGTGGTAGTAAGTATATATTGTGAAAAGATATGTAATTAGACCAAATTGCATCGATGGTCTGAATTTTCTTTAATCTTGATGATAACTGAAGAGAGGCAAGCTGCCCGCCTTTAAGGCAGGAAAAAGAGTAAAATGGGGGGTTTGGCCTCCAGTAACCTTATTTACTCGGTGAAACACAACGCAAGTATGTTTTCATAACCGTTTTTCCGTGAGGCCGTGGCAGTAACCTGGTTGACACTTTCGTGCCTGAGCATGGCTGTCTCACGTGAATAAAAGGCAATTCTCATTATATTATAAAATCATACATATAGGTGCTTCTATTTCAAAAATATATATATCGCATCCGGGTCATGGGTACAGGACGTCACCAACACACAACGTCATAGTGACGTGTACAGAGCCTAGACTGGAGAGGGTAGCGTTAATGAAAAGGCGCGCATTCTTTATTTTACATTATTATCGCTCGGATCGTCGTAAAGTGCACTTGCCTAGCAACTGTTCTGTGTGTGTTACTTTTTATATATCGTGTTTCTCTGTGAGTACTGTAAATGTATCTTCAAATAAGTTATTTGAACATAAGATACATTTATTTCTCGCCCGGAATCCTGCTGATGCCCACAATAAGCGACCGTGAAGATAAAGTGTCTCCGACATATATATCTTTTAATGAAAAAAATAATATCGTGACAGATTAGGTTATATTATAATATTAATAATAAAGAATAAAATCGATAAATATATAAACTGTCAAACCTCAGAAAATATCCATCATTTAGCATGTATTAACGATAATTACAGATCCTTACGATTGATATAACACATTACAGCAGGAACAAATAAATATATTAATGAAGCCGCTAACGATAATGTTAGAACACATATCAAAACGACAGGTTTGTGTGTGAGCAAAACTGTAGGTAATATTATAGATGACCCCGGTAATGTTCAATGTAATAATACAAAAGAATTGATTAATTAAGTACCTTAACGAAATTTTGTATCCGTAGGGTTGCCACACGTCTCACGTTTTTATACGAGTAAAGTTACTGTATGTTATGAATTTAGAATTGTGTAGGAGGCGATTTTTTTTTTAATTTAATCATGATTTAATTTTAGTCTTTACAGAAATCATTTTATATTTTTTAAAGATTTAGCTCCAAAGCTGACAAAGATTTGTTGTAACGTAGGGACGGTTAGCATCATCGATATATCAATCCGGATAAAAATAACGCCCATTCGGTGTCCATTCAGCGGCAAAAACTAAACGTCGACGGGTGGAAATAACTCGAAACGACCAGCATTTGCATTGATTCATTATTTGCTTTCTCTTCTCTGGTTTTCAACAGCTCCTTGGATAAAGGTTTGTAGTGGTTTATTTAATATATTTTTTTTTAGCGATACTGAATTATTATAGGGCTCTAAGAGACAAGGCAAGATTGCTCTTTGCTTGCTGATTGGTTGTACAGATTGTTAATTTAATAAGGGTGCAAGAAGAAATACACGTAGTAAAAATTTAATTGTTGCCCTCCTTTGAGGACGATGAGGGGAAGGGTAAGAGGCGAGGGGAACATGGCGGAAGGGGAAAAAGGAGAGTGCGAGATAAGAGGAGAAGAAAGAGAAGAGAGAAGTTATGCCTCCGTTACCCTCACTCACTCGGCTATGAAATACCAAGCATGTATTTTTAAAGACTTTCTATGTTGTATGATTCTCAAAGTAGCTATATATAGAGTAATAACTGTAGATAGTTTAGGCATAGAAAGAAAAGTTACAAAGTAAGTTAGTGTGGTTTACTTCTAGTTAAACTATTTACTACAGTAGTTACTGAAACCCCTAGTACTACCCCTGTAGCGAATTCTTGCGACGCGAAAGACAATTTCAAACAAAGGATCGTGCTCATACGTCTAGACGCACCCACACACGCGCCGCCGACGATTTATTGCTAATGGACAGAGTCCATTACAAAAATAGTGGAGTAAAATGTCCCGGGCTTCCGGGAACAATCCTGGGAGGAAGTCCACCATTGCGTGCTTCTGCCGCTCTAGCTTAATGACCACCACAATTGGGTTAAACTGTTTCATCTACTGTACTTTACGTACATATTCGCCTGGTTTCGGATAAAACCACTATTTGAGTGGGTGGGTGGGTGTAATTTGACAATTGGTCAGTTTCCGCATTGTTTGTCTAGGAATTAGGGACGATAAACTGTTTCGTTTGAAAAGGATATGTTGTTTTTTTTTAAACAACACAGAGTCAGAGATATCAATATCTTTTGATACAATGAGTTAACTTTCATATATTTTGAGCTTAGCTGTCAGCTCCTATCACAATATCTTAGTAATGGTACGCTTGATAGTTAGGGTTACGAATAACTGTGACTGGGGATTTTCTACAGCAGCCAACTATAATCATAATGATACGCACTCATAACAAATAAGTATGTACAGTGATCTAATCCAATGATAAAATAAAACGTAACAACTACGTAAAATATGGTGAGTCTAATTTAATATCAAAAGAATAATAGTGAAGGTACATATTTCTACAAAGAGGTATTTTCAAAACTATAGGTAATCCCAGGAAAGTTGTAAAACGAAGACGTGTAATACAAAACGCTTGAAGCTAACAACAGAGTAGATAACGTACAACGGTGGACCCCTGACAATAGTACTGCACAACTACTCTTTGTTGCGCTAGCTCGGGTGTACGCAGTGGATACGTAGTTTGAGGAAAGAAGGAAAACTTTTACCTTATCTTCTTCACAAGAATATCTAAATGTAGTTGTTCATAAGGACAATGGAATGTTTGTTATATTTAAAGTTAATGAGAGCGTTGAGTTTCAAGATATTTTTGTTTGTTACAAACTTAATCTAATTGACTTCAAGAACGCAGTGGGTTCTATGTTCAACTGTATGTATTTTTTTATGTACGTTAAGCTATTTCACCGCCAATTGCCGACCGATTTAAAAATTTTCTTTTTGTTCGATATTTCGAAGAGTATACTCTGCGGTGGTCCCATTTCAAAAGAATCAGGGTAAGATCCTGAGATACCTGGTAAATTACGAATAAGGTTTGAAACTCCACGTTTTTCTGTATTGCGGAAGGTGCATTTACATTCACTTTTACTAAAAGTCAATTATTTTTCAACAGTAGTCTGTTCATTATTAAGTGTTATTTATCTTTTAGCGTTTTACCTGCTCGGTAGCACGTTTTCCATCATTCCCTGCATTGATTGCGCAGCGGTTGAAGTGGTTACCACTACGTTGTCAAGTGTTGTGGGTTCGATCCTAATATGGAAAACAACTTTGCGCGATTTAAAAATTGTTTTTCTGAGTCTGTGTGTTCTTTGTATACGCCATTTAAATGTTTTAAAGTACAGATAACTCAAGTATTCTTAAGGTAACTATAAGTATAAATACCTTTCCAGTATATAAAGTGTAACAATAGCCTCCGTAACAAGTGCTGTATTCGCCGTTGCGCCTCTAAACGAGTTTCCGTCTAGTCGGTCATAACTCAACACCCTTTCGCTATAATTTAATCCTCCGGTAATTCGTGCCCTTTTGTCAGATATTCCCTCGTACGCCGACGTCAAAGATATTGAAAATGTAGAAGTGTACTCTAGCTTTTATCTCCAAGGTTTTCATAGCACAATAATTTGACTTTTTTTTTCATATATATTAGCCTACCATAGTGACTCCACTTTGCCTGATGGAAAGCAATAGGTGGAGTCAAAGAGTGGTGGTCACCATCCTTATTGCATGTCTAGTCAATGCAGCATGGTGACCCACGCTATGGCGGCCTGGTGAGATGCTTTTTCACGCCCCGCTTAATAGACCCGGGATCAAAGTGGGAAGGAAACACGTGCGCTGGTAGAGAATTCCAGTCTTTTACCGATTGGCACAGGAAAGAAGAGCCAAACCATTTAGTACGGGTACGTATATTTTCGACGCACAAACGGTGACTCCTCAGGCCAGCACGTGTAGTCCTGTAGAGGAATTGAGAAGGTGGGACCAATTGGAAGAGCTCATCAGAACACGCCCCGTGATGTAGGCGATAGAGGACTGCCATAGAGGCGACATCTCTTCGCAACTGCAGAGGCTCAGGAGACTGGGTGATCTCAGGACAGTCGATAATGCGGACTGCGCGCCGTTGCAACCGATCGAGAGCGTCAAGCAAATACTACGCATAGCCGTCCCAGAGATGAGAGCAGTACTCCACGCAGGAGCGAATCTGTGTCTTGTATAAAAGACACAGTTGCTCGGGCGAGAAGAACAGTTTTAATAGCGAGAATAGCGAGAAGAACTTGGATTTTAATACTTATGATTAAATGTAGAATGTTGTTGGTTCTCGTCTAAATTATGATATTTGAAATACAAAATGTAAATACAATATGTTAAATGTTTTGAATATTTAACAAAACAAGATGAACTTAGTTTTTAACATGCGGACTTATCTGCTATGTCATACACATCTGTACTATCGGATACTATCTTTAAATGGTAATGATAACGTGATAAGTAATTAGAATTGCTGAGAGATCTAAATTGTGACTTTTCTTGGTTGTAAAGGATTATAATTGCTAACCTCCATATCTAGTATTACTAGATCGTTGTTTTCCCAGGACAGTGTACGGTCGTCCGGGCTGTAAGTTCCGGACAGACCGGCAGTACACCGTTACCGGCACACAGCCGAATTATTGGAACGGTGCAACCCACACCGTCGCTCATTGTCGCGCATCCGGTGGTGCGTATCCGAGGCTCAATTTAACTACAACTTTATTTCTGTATTTAACGTGTACATTAAGAGAGATTTAGTTTCAGAACTATTTTGCCCTTGATATGGATCACTAATTAAGTAACTTTAACTCATTGTAACGCATACTTACTAAAAATATATAAAAGCCTCAAAAAATTTGGATGATACGTCAAATAGACGTTGCTTCGAATAGAAAGATAATAAAAATAAACTATATTATACAGGAATTACAATAATTATGTATATAGATATCACAGAAACTAAATGTACAACGGCGGCCTAATCGCTCAATTTCTTACAAGTAACTTAATAGAGAAATAAATAATGTGTAGTTTTTATTTAAAATTGTAGCAGTAATTTTAATAAAATGTATTATTGTAAATTGTAGTACTGCTTAAATAAAAAATATATAAATATACACACACTTACATAAATATACATAATATATGTATATGTGAAGCAAAGGCAGCGTCACGGGTCTTACGCAAGTGCAATACGTACATATTTGAAACCACCTCTAAAAAGCAGTACATACAATAGAAAAACTAGTAATGAGAGAACCATGTTAGTATTTGAAAAAAAAAGTTGTATATTAAGATACAACGTATAATTTATAACACTCAAAAGTGCATTAGTACTTTAAAACCTTTCAACACTCCAATATTACTATTTCTGTGCGTCTCTTTAAAACTAAATCAAAGCGACAAACGAAGCCGAAAAATCCGAGAGAATTCAGTAAAAAAGCCAAAGATTAAACGTTTCTTTAAACTATTCCATCAATCTCGTTAATCTCTCCGTGTAAATAACGACAGGACAGAAATACAGGGGTTTTCAACTACTTTCATGTTTTTCTGAGCAACGCGAGACGTGCGAGGATAAATTTAGTTTCATTTTACTTTTATATATTTATACATTTGTATGTTTGTATGAAATTGGCAAATTATGAGAGGAATCCTTCTAGCAAATTAATGAAATCTTGGAAGATTTAGAACTAAAGTCGTTCTTCGCTATTCGGTTGAAAATTGGTATAAGTTAGATAGACTTGCGGTGTACAGGTATTTAATTATTGCATTTACAAGCTTAAAGAACGTTATAGTTAGTTATATACATATAAATGTAACAACGGTTATTTCTTACTTGTGTTTTGCTAAAAATTATATATATTAATTATTAATTAAGTAGACCGCTGTTTGTTAGATCCAGATACAGACTCCACGGTACACATGTATCAATGTTATACATACGTGGAATCTGATGACAACTTAATCTTATCGTACAACCTTCTTCAAGCATCACATAATTGAAAATTGATATTTCATTGTTCTTCAAACCATTTTAATTAACGAAGTTGCCGCGAATACTATTACTGTAAAGTCTAAAATACACAAGCTAATTACGATCCCATACGTTATTTGATTTCTACGGTAGCTATCATAGGCGTATAGCGTGTTCCACATTGTGTAAATATACAGATCGTTAATGATCTATGGAGGGGGAGCGTTAATTAGAGGGTGATGCAATTTAGGGTGGTCTGGATTCTTGGTGGATCAAAACTTGTTTGAAATGAGTCAACTGCCATGGGAGTAAACTTTGACTAGAGCTATATTCAGCCAATTCGGAGTTCGGGAAGGTATGCTTTGGAGAAAATATTTGCGCTCGTTTTTGGCTGAATGCAACAGGAATTTAGAACTTTAGTTTAATTCTACTGAACGTGGTGTGTTAAATAGCAAAGTGGAGGTTTATTTTGCTTTATATAGATAGTTGGATAACTCTTTATTGTAAAAAAATACATAATAATAGCACAGTTGGTATAAGATCTAAAGTTAGGCAAGTGAAACAAACAAAAAAATATTATAAAAAGGTGTTGCGGCCTCTTCCAGGTAACCACTGGATGGAAAGGGTGATTAATAATGAGAATGGGACTTGCAATTTTTATTAAAGTTTCCCGAATATGATGTAATTAAGACGATTGTTACATACATTATTACACATTCCTGTACTTTGTATACAAAAAAATACATTTGAACTTTTAGACTTGAGATTTATTAAATACAATATAGGTAATAGACATATAACAGGGATACTGCAGGCATCTCATTTCAGTGGAATTGCATACATACATATACATACGCGCTCCTTATTTCCGTCCAAAATATTCAAAGACGGTAGAACGACAATTGCAACGATTCTGACACAACTTTTGGCTCATCAACATTCATTCATCAGTCCTTTCATACACGCTCATCGGTAACGAGTTCATTTAATTTGGTGTAGTCAGTATACCTATTTCTTGGCCTATCCGGACTAGCTCGCCCCCTCACAGAAACTTTATAATCCTTTACATAATCGCTCTTCAAATGTCCTTTCAAAGTGCCCATTTGTGAATGAAGGCTTGAAATTTTAATATTCATAAAAGAACCAATATCAATGGTTACCGAAATACATAATTTGAGGTAATAGCTCAGTCAGCAGTAGCCCAATTTTGTTGGCTTTCCTTTTAATACTATGTATAAGCATTTTGTCACTTTATATGAATGAAACTATATTACTTATTAACATAATTTACAGGGGAGTCTAAAAACTGCAGTAAAGGTATGGCTCACTGATTACAATGTTCCCAATTCCATGAAAATGCAAAGGACCACAGAACTTTTGATTGTATTTTAATAAAACAGTATTAAAATAAATAAATGGGTATTATTGTTTCTTCTAGTATATTTTACTAGCTTCCGCCCATGGCTATGTCCTTCTCCAGAGTACAACGTATCCTTATACCAAATTTAATCAAAATCGGTTCAGCTTTGAAACCGTAAACAACCAACAAACTACCAGACAAGCAGAGTGCCACACTTACAACTTTATAGTACAAAATAAATTTACTTATTTGTATTATTATTTAACCTAATCCAAACTTAAAAAGCTTTCAATACAGTCTACAAACACACAGCTTCAAATACAAGGGCCCAACACATTTGCCTTACTGCTTTTTATATTACCGAGTGCTGTCTGCGTGGCTGCTGGGTACCACAAATATTTGCCGTGAGATTACCGCATCGGGGACGATCAATGAGACTTTACGCTCTCTGCCACAGTATTGTGACTGCGATAATCAACTGATTTTTAATGCAACCATTGTTTGTTGAGAATTAAGAATAAATAATCCAGTTCATCTCATATCTTTTCTCGTTTTTAAACTTTATTTTAACCGACATTAATACTTATACTCACACCTATACCTTCCAAGGGAATGGCAGAGGCGTATCAAACGCCAACATTTTGTTAACATAATATAATTTGTATATAAATTGTATACCTTCTATCGGGTACGTAACGGTTCAATCCCTTAGTTGTCCTTTACGACACCTATGGCTAGACTGGGTCTCCATATTCCACTTCACCGAGAACCACATGACTAATCTCAATTTAACATTTAGCAAAATACTTGTTGATATGATTAGATAGTTTTTTTTTGTAAAGAGAAGTCCTGTGTTAGGAATTATTCCTGTGTCGCGGGCGACTTTACACACGTTTAATCAACGGACACAAAGAACATCCAGGGACACTATGTGCGGATCTCAGAATTTTTTGTACCGAGTGGGAACCCAAGCCACGACTTTCGATTCAGCAGTCAGGGTAGTGACCCTGACTGCTGAACCGAAAGTCGTGGCTAAGGTTCCCACTCTTCCCTCCTCCTTCCTCCTTCCCACTGACGGCCTGTTGTTCTTGTAGTTAGTGAACTACAAGAAAACCAGGCCGTCAGTGGGAATTTACATTACATATTAGTATTAACTTAGTAACCAAAAACATTATCATTGCATATGTTACCTTTTGCGTTATTTGGTAATAAGTTAGTATGTATATATATATTATACCAGATGTACTTACTTGCTTTTCTGTCTCTGTTTCGCTCCTTAGTGTCGCATATTGGTTATTCGTATTCTTCAATAAGTAATGTATCCAAGGCAAAAGTTTCGTTTCCCGAGAGAAGCGTTCCATAAATAAGTCCGTTTGAACAATCAAATAAAGAAACAACTCTTTAACCTTATTATATAAGTATATATTAGTATAGATTATACTATATTAAATCATGGGAAGTAGAGTCAAACCTAATTTCTGAATATATAAAGTTGTTCTAGTAGTGTTTTGGGTGTAAAGTTGACCAAAAAAGAGTACGAACAAGATATAGGATGGACTAGGATGGACAAGGTGAGGAATGAATACATTAGAAGGAGCCAGCAAGTAACGTAAGTGGATGAAATGCTGAGAAGCAATTATCATGGTTTAGATATGTGCTGCAAACGAATGGATAAAATGCCGTGAAGAAAGTTTGTCTGGAAGTTGCCGGATACGGAGTAGTCGACTAAAGAAAAGATGGCTGGATTTCGTGAATGAGAATATGGCTAGAAAGAGAGTAAGTAAATCATGAATGATAGAGTAGAATGGAAGAAGAGAACACATTGCACCGACCCCGAGTAAAATTGGGATAAAGGTAAGTGATGATGGAGTTGTTCCAGAGAAAGGACTTTTCATACTGTAGAAGACATAAAAGATTTAAAATTGATTTTGTATATAATTAAACTTTGCGGTTCATTCATATCGACTGCACGGATGGCGTAGCGGTTTAAGTGGTCACCTCGCCAGTACGCTTCCGCGCCCAGTATTGTGGGTTCGATCCGCGTACGGGACAACACTTTGTGTGAGGCTTTCACAAAATGTTGTCCCGTACGCGGATCGAACCCACAACACTGGACGCGGAAATTGATGTTCTGAGTCTGGTTGTTCTTTGTGGCCGTTGTTTGAAAGCCCCAGGCGACACACAAATTAACATAGTGCGGGAGTTGTCTTTAAAAAAGGAACAAAACAACAAAAATAATATATTTATTTTTATTTTATATCATAATAATGCAATGGGACAAAAAGTAGTTCTACAAAATGCACTAACCCAAACACGACACTTACAAAAAGTTAAAAGCGAACATATGACTTAATTTGCGGTTCTCGCATTACCATACACATCTCATAAAGTGCAATTATGCACACATAACCGCATTAAGTTGTTGCATACATTTTGCATTTTGTCAAAATTAACACCAGAGCGCTTATATGTACGATACACAACTTTCTAACAATTATTATGAATACGAAAGCTATTTTATTTGTTTGTTATGCTTTAGCTCCTTAAATACTTAACCGCTTAATGTGAAATTCTGTATACGCGTTTTCAGAGGCTAACACTGGGACGGAGGATGCCTTTCATATAGAGAAAAATGCTATTAGCTATACCCGAGAGAAAGTATTTTTTTTCGGCGAACACATCTGAAACAAATTTAATAAAGTTAAAGAGATTTTTCTGTTTGTTTGTTTGTTTAAACACACTAATCTTTGGATCACTGCGAATCTTAAAAACGGAGCAGAGACCTTATACACAGGTAAAACTATAAGGAACGACTTGTATGTTATAAGCACGAATGTATGTTTGTTTGACTTTAATGCCTTACCGTCTCAACCGACCGACGTGAAATTTTGCATACACGTTCTGTAAAAGTACAGAAATACAGAACCTAACAATAAATTTAAAATGAGTAAAGGCAAAACGGACTAAAGCCAGTAATTAATAAAGCGGAGTGAGTATGGACGTGTGAGTAAGATGATAAGTGTACACGTGTTTCTTAGAATGTGTACATGTGTGTGTGCATAAATGTTTTTAAAGAAAAACACGAGTAGTGCATTACGGTGGTTGTGGGATCAAAGCGGTCGCTAATGAAGCCACGCGGTCTCGCCGCATGCTCCACTCCGTTGCGCTCCATGCATCAACACGACCCAACCAAAATAATAATATTTACACACTTTATTTACTCGCCGATTCATCAAAGAAACGTTAAACAAGTATTTGCCTGGGAGATTCTTTGCATATTAATTTATTAGTTTTTCTTTTCAGTTCCACTTGAGATTACGGCCGATCGCTCCGATCCGATCCTAGAGGTCGCTCCTATATTATTCCTTTGTAAATATGCTATTCGTTCCAAAAATATTTTTTATAATTCGACTTGTATTTTCAGAGATTAGCGCCCAGAGGTTGAACAAACAAACAACAATATGTTCAGGTTTTTGTTGATTTAGGTGAAAAGAAGTGCTTATTTAGATATCGAGTCCCCTTCAAGGTATTCTCGTATAAAAATTTTAACGACTTTGAAGAAGGAACGTACATACATAAGCTCATGTCTATATTCCCGATGGAATTTTTGCAAAATAATATTTTTGAATTATATTAATAAGAATCATAGCGCAGGTACACAAAACGTACATCTCTAAAACTTACACAATTATCATTGTAATCAGCCTATCGCCGTCCACTGCTGGACAAAGGCCTTCCCTTCAGGAGCGACAACTATCTCTTCGGTCGGGAAGTCCACATCCCTCTGTTACCCACCTTCCTGAAATCGGTCCTTCATGACGCAGCTCTCCCTACACTACGCTTAACTAATCGCGGTCACTCTTAACACGTGTCACGCTAAGCTTATACAAACTTTTAATTTATTTGAAAATATCAAATAAATATATATATAAAGAGATCTTAGAGAGAAAAAAAAATATTGGAATAATTATTTACTTACACGTAATCTAGTAACTACTGGCCCATTCTATTATTATCCTTAACGTGTAAAATTACCTCAGAACACTTTTCTCCTAGTTCATTTAATTACCAGTTCAATTAGATCTTCCATTTCCCACATGATAGGCTCGTTCGTTATGAGAGTGATGGTCTAGGCGGGTCAGGTTATGTTGGAGGGTTTGATCCGGGAAGCTACGGGTCTCCCGGTACCCCGCGCCGCGCTCGACAGGGAAGTGTTTGGGCATAGGAAACATCTCTTAAAGTACTCTGGTTAGGGTTGTCGAAATTCCTTTTTATTTGTTTTAATATTCAATCTGCAATTTGTCGTCTAAAAAGCATGAACTATTTAAAGTTTTTGGTGTATAATACACATTGCACCTGTACCTGATTTGGCCGGACTCGCTTGCGGTAGGTAGGTAGGGTCGAAATCGTGTTGGAAATGAAAAATATATTTTGATGTAAATTTGTATTGGTAATCTGAAATAATCATTAGCATTATACCATTTAAAATATTGTATACGTCGCAAAGACATTAATTTCATCTTCACAGTCTCTGACATCTGGCTTCTATTCTATATTTATTCTTACTTGAACTTATTCTCACTCACCGAAGAGGTTAATTTGCTACAATACATATATATAAACTCACCCTCTTTACCTTAGGTCACACAGAGCACCAACCTGCCTCGTGCTTCTATCCTTACATTCCGTCACAAGCTTCCTTTAATTTCGTTTCGAATACGTCTGACCTGCCCTGTTTTCAGAACATAACCGATTACATTAGATTATGTTCTTCACGGCGGACTCCTACAGGGCATTACCTGACGCTCGCTTTATATAACTATTTGAGGTATTTTAAAATGATAAGCGCTTTAACATAATTTTAAATATAAAAAGGTAGCAGAGATGATAGATATATTTTGCATAGTATTAAGAAAAGAGCTCCTTACCCAAGGAAGAAGGATGACTGACTGTACCAGATAAGCAACATTATATTCCAGAAAGATAATATTTCTAGAATCCTATTAACAATGCGCGACGATTTATGTCCTGTAGATGAAACCTTTTAACGCTATAAAAATAATTTATATGCCAATAAATTGTATGCAATATACATTATTCGAACGTACATAAATTACTTACATAAAAATACCCTGAAAATTCATAAAAAGCATTTCTTTTTGAACTTTCTGAGATAAGAATAAATGATGAGAGAGGAAATGGCATTAAAATTATATTAATTCGTTTGTAGCGTTGGTGCTCCGGGGCGGCCTAGAAATGAAGAAAGCCTGAGGCCCGTACCGACGTCTCGACGCTTTAGACGCTCTGCTTCCCTAGATCGCCTTGGGCTGATGACTCAAAGATGTTATCATGCCTAGTTGCAACAAGCCTACAACGTAGAAAGTAACAACAGATTTATTTTCAGGTCTCATTACGTAGAATACGTTACTAATACACTGTTAATTTAGACATAAAGTGAATCATTGCTTATACCTAACCGTAATCTATAGAAATAAATAAAATTAAGATATCTGTTTGTAATGTCTTAATATTTTTTTTATAAATGCATTTTAGTTTGATCTACTTATTATAACAAAAATACAAATTCCAGTGTTTCCTTCAGTTGAGACTAATCATCGTGGACCGATTTCGATGGGAATTTTTATAAGAAAACTGTATTTTTAAGGAGTGATATATGTTACTAATATTTTTGTATTTGTCATTATTACAGCAAGATATCTTGTAGATACAAATTAACACAATTATTAGTCAGCACACAAGTTTTATCATAAAACAAAGATCTCATTATGGAGGCTTGGACTTCTTTGGACCAGCCAGTTCAAGTTATAGGTATGCGTATATTTTGCACATTTACAAGGCGGACTTAATGCCACAGGCATTCTCTCCCAGTCAGCCTTAGGGTGTGGCAGAAATAAAGAGAAGTAGTAGTATATCCTGACTTGCTTAAGTTATTGCTTATACTCCCAAATCCACCTGTATTAGCAATAGAATGGCTATTTCTTTCCTATGTGTCCTCTCTTTCCTATCAATATACTCCACATTTTTACATACATACGCTTACGTTTGATTCTTTGAAGGGACAGGCAGGGGTGTATTAAACACCAAGATAATAAGAATAAGAATAGTATGTATAATTCCGACCTAACAAATATGTACCGTTTTGGAAAAATAACTAGCTGTGTCTTTTACAGTATAAACATTTATAATAGAAATACAGTTTATTTGTTCAATTTCCCGATTTAGTTAAATTTTCCATTCTCTATCTTTATCTCGGATTACACTAAAGTCTTTATATTTTATTTCAACCTATGAGGAGCGATAACAGTTGGTGCAAGACGCCTTAATCATATTATAAAGGATTCCAGACTTAGACTGAAGGGCAGTTCAAAAGACTCATTAAGACGGAGAACGGGGTACATTTTTACTTTTGTCCAAAAAGGTTCATAATTAAATTGTACAACTCTGCGAAGATACGTTTTTTTTGTCGTTTTTGTAATGTGTCCTTAATTTTATTTTTATATACAAAAATAATATCATGAAACGTTTTGATCCCAAGCCATTCCACACTCATCAAAATTTTAAATATTGCCCCATTTTTTGCGAAAGAAATAAAATTGTTACATGTTTCCTCTTAGTCTCGAGAAAAGAAATGCTAATGATTTGTTTCATGTTCTGATAAATCAATATTATTTAATAAATTCTTTCAGCTATTTGAATATTTAATATCCTTAACATTGCTTGCCGTTTTTAAAGTGAGCCCTTGACTACAGCCAGTGTAATATTGTCGAAATATCAGTATGGTTTATTATCGGTATGGATATACTTAGACCTTCTAATTTAGTCATATGTTTATTTTTATTTTCTTCGACTTTCCTTTACAATTATTATTCAAACTGATTGGGTATAAGATTTTATAAAACTTTATATATTTATTTTAAATAGTAGCAGCCCTATCGAAACGCGAATGAATGTGGAAGTGACAGTTTATTTCGTTAGCCACTTAGCAGCTGATTGACCTGGGAGAGCCGGCCTCTCACACATTTCACACGATGAGTACAGCTGTCTACATAGCCCTGACCTTTATTTACTACTTAAGTCGGTCGCATCACTTAAACTTGTTCCACCCGATACATTTTCATCTTATTTTTATTAAGAAACTTTTACGGATAGAAAAAAGTGTTTTTAGAAAATATGCGAAAATATTGACGCCAGTTGTCACTTATCATCAGATGACCTGTTCGTCTGTCCCGATATATAAAAAAAACGAACGCTTTGAGTAAGAATGGAGTAAGAATGCACATACGAATGTTTATAATACATACATAGTTCACGTTTTTATCCCGGCAGGGTGTGAAAGTACAACAGTCCGCAACTTCCTTCTATCCTTACAAACATTACGAGCTAACTACCTCTACTGTCATTAGACCTTCATATGAGCCCGGTTTTCGGTTTCGTTATTACTAATAACTACAAAATGTTTATAACTTCCATCAGAAACTCAAATTCAAATGGTTATCGTCAAAATTCCTGTTCAGAAACATTTAAGCAATTGTCTGTTGAAAATAAATGGCCGGTTTGAACTTTTCACATTTCAAAGATACAGCTGCTGGAGTTCGCTAAACATTGTTAGTTTTCAGTTAAGAGATCGCGGGGTTAAGCTTGGATACAATTGAGATTGTACTGGACTTACGTGGTTCAAACCATTAGGCGATTTCGTTATCAAGTTAGTTAAGATCTAGATTAGTTCTAATGACTTATAAAATGGTTAATCAGGAAAATAGGCTAAGTGTAATTTGTGAAAAAATTGGAAGAATTGAAGTACGAAGGGTTAAATGAGGCCTTATGTCTTTCGTTTTTGTAAAAAAGGATATTTTTTTAAGAAACAGCCGTTAGAAGAAATATACTTTTTTATTCAAGAAAATCTACTTGACTAGGAATTTACTTTATCACTGCGAAATTAAGTGTTGAAAGTAACTGCAAAATACGCAAAACGGATAAAATATGCATCAAAGAAAATGTATGAACAGCATCTGTTTAGTCAAAAAACTACTAAACGACAGACGCCCATGACTTAGAGGTTTTCAACGTTCCTAACTTAGCGGTCAGTAGATTGTAAGACCTCCTACTTACAGTAAATTCCATTAAGACCTAAGAGTTTGCTATAAGTTTCGGTTAATTTAAACTTTACGTAATTCGTTGGCTTTAGCAATGACACTTATTTTCTAATTAGAAATTCCTTTCAGACCACTTTAAAGTATTTATTCTAAAGTAAAACTGGCAATGTCAATACAGTGCAGGAAGAAGATAATAATAATAATCACGTCACTATCAATCATAATAAGCGTTACAAACGTATTACTGTAGGGCGCAATGCTCTCTGACCTGACCGGTGCCAATCAATCAACTTGATAGCTTTAAGCATCACATACTAATATATAATTACATATTATAACAAACTCTATTCTTAAGCAGATAAAGATGAATTTGTAATAAAAAGCTATTAATTTGGTGTTCACCGTGACGTGATAAATGAAACAAATCTCAGTGAACATGAAGAGGTGTTTAATCGGTACGTTGATGAATAAGTTGAAATAATAGCTATTGTGAAGATAAAGAACAATGAAGTTGAGCATTCTTGCAAGACGTAAAACTTAAATATATGTAAGAGAATACAGGACCAACAAAAACTGAAGCATAAGACAGATAGGAAACAAAATCCTCGGTTGAAAGAAGTAATGCTCATTAAAGACAAATATTTCCGCGGCATAATCCAGTTTCGAGACTCTTTTGTTTTTGCGTGTAAAATAAACGGCAATACCCAGACTCTTTGGGGAAATTATTTCCCCCTTCCTGTTTAAATTTTGTGTCGAGCTTCTTCCTACATGTCTGGAAGGTTTTTGTGACTGTTCCGTCGCTAAACTTATCTTTGTATTGTAAGGCTACTGTTCAAGTTATTAAGCTGTATAATTACCGTTACTTAAATCCAAGAAAAGATATTTACATGGGCTTAAGTAATAGTTAACTTTAACATGATATCTTAAATGAATGAATGTTACAGATGGACAGCAGACGTTTAAGAAAATATATTTGGGGTACTGCGCCAAGGATATTTGTGTCATAATCAAAGTATTTTCCTTACTCTCAAATACATCTTGAATGCGAATTTAAATACACAACATCAAGAACTCGTTACACGCCGTATAAACAAACGCCTCCATATATTGTAGGATTTATTTACAAACCCGTAACCACCTTCCTTTGATACGAAATTGTAATGTTGTATATAGGGAAACGACTTTATGTGCACAATGAGCACCACAAACTCGACCATAAATTACTCTGGCGACAATCAAGTTGACAAAGCAAGCCACTACAGTGATCGATAATGGAATATATCAACTATTTACTGAACTATTCAGGGACCCTTATCGCGCCGAAACAAAAACATCTCAGCGATTTGCAGAGGTCTTAACAAGACGACTCGGTATTTGCATAAATTTGCGTTAAGTAAATGGGGTCCCATGACAAGTTTAATCTTGTCTTTAGAATTTATTGCCGCCTAGCATGGCTGCAACCTTACAGCATTTGCATTGGCTAAATAAATATTTGCCGTCAGTTTAAATTGAGACATCTTCTTAGAAAAGAAAGAAATCTTTTGCTAACAGTGTCGTCAGAAATTTCCACTGTAAGATGACCAAACCGTTAACCTGTTACATTTGTTGCAGAACAAGCTCGGGTGGTTTTTAAAACAATCATTTAAACACATTTTATTCTCCTCAAATAATGTTATAATGATATTAATGAAATCAACTCATTTAAAGACGACTTATCAATTGAAAATGTTAAGTCAATTTAAAAAAAAATCTAGATAGCTCATCAAACGTACATAAATATATATCAAAAAAATATAATGTTATCAAGCCTCACCAAAGAGAATGATCTAAACTTGACTTCTAACAGCGAAGAGAATCTCAATAATTTAATTACTTAAACTCATAACTCCTTTAGCCTTCAAATAAAAACTTTAGTGTCCGTTAATATCATTTGCGAACATGCCAAAATGTTTTGCATATTCCTCATAACTAATACACACCTTATCTTAGTCACCTAAGGTTGAATTTGACTTAGGTAAATGCATTTTGGAAGTTCGCAAATATCTAATTTGCAAATGGAGGCGTGTCGTAGGCCGCGCAATTTGGCTTAAGCGAAAACTCTTAGCACGCCGTTTGCGAAGCAGTCCCGTGGAAAAACAATGTCTATTTATGAAAACTGCTGTTCCATAGATGAGCTTTAATTATTTTAAGCTAAGTAGATTGGAAAGAAAGAGGAAAAAATGAACGACTTACCTGCCTGTTGATGACAGGAAAGTAAATATATAAGTAAGAAAAATAAAGTCTTCAAGAAAGGTAAATTTCAATACTCGCATACTTCTAAAGGGGTTTAAAAAAAGATATATGAACACAAAAAAAAACATTTATACAACTTACTGAAAAAATATTAAAATTCATTGGTACTATACAGAGCAGTAGAGTATATTTTCTAACTATTGTATATTTTTCTTGAAATTTTACCTCCTAACAGTCTAGACGAAGCCACCGATTTAGTCGTAGAATACAATCAGCAGTTTCAAAGCTCTAGAAACTACTACAGAGTACCCAAATAACCTAAAATCATACTTTTGTTGGCAATAAACTAAGCAATTATTAAGTTTAGACAACAAAACACCCAACACTTTGTTTCGGAATGCGAAGTCAGAAACAGACGAAGAACAAACTAATATCATTTGTTTTTTACATTACCAGGAAACTGTTGCAGCTAACTCGCGAAGCCACCAGCAGCAATGTATATTGCGTCATATATATGTATACCGCGGAGCAAAAACTTTATCCAACAAGCTACCGAGCTCAGAGTAATATGTTTCCCTGTCTATAATACCCGTTAGACTTTCTTATCTAGCCTTGTTACTATTTTCATTAAAGTTTTTCATTCACACAGAACCTTACTTTGTAATGTTAGACTGCGGTGCTTATGAAAGGTTAATTAAGGCGTACGTTGGGGTTACTTCAGCATTTTTGTGTAAAAGGTATAGGTATTTTATCCGAACATGATTGTTCAACGTTCATACATATGTATATATATATAAATCCAGAGAAAAGTTTTTAAAGTAGTTTTTGTGCTATATTTTATCTTTTATTACTCATAGGTGTTTTTTAGGATAAAATAAATCAATCGATGGTATTAATAAGGCTGGAATCTATCATGTCGCGTACGTTTATAATCTGCTAACAACACAAACACTATCCACTAAGGATTGACGTTAGATTAGATCTTTGAGGTTGATCTCGCTAATTACCTCGATTTCTTGCCCACTATTGGATAAAATGTACATTAGGATTTTTTGCCGATTTCCTACAAAAAAAACGACGCGAGGTCAACAACGGAGGGCTGGAGAGGCGGGGTTTGGACGATTTATATCCCCTCATCCCTTGAGGGTTCTCTTATCGGCTCAACTCATACAGGCTGATATATGACCGGCTGGTAGCACGGAAAATCGGGTTTGCACTGGTTTACATGTTTCATTTAGATTATTTTGTCATGTTAACTAGAAAGTGGAAAACAGACCAACTTGTCCATGACATGTTAAGGAATCATAGTCATATGCTTTTTTAACCAAAAGACAGAATCTATAAAGAAGCAATCAAATCCTTACAGCCAAAGGTTTTTCGAAGTCCCGTTACCTCGATGAAGACGTTTAGTGTTGTTTTAGTGTCATCTAAAATTGATAACAAGTTAACAATAAAATTAGAATATTCAAAATCAAAATCGAAATTGTTTATTCTATTGAACCAATCATAGTATTTTTAAATTGTCAAGAGAGGAAGTGGGTAGCACGTAGCACTAAGTCAGTCATGAAGCTAGTTACCTGTTCCATTACGTAGATCCTATGGAGAAGAACAAGCAAGACTTAAAGGACATTTTTTATATATATTTTTTAATATTTTACATAAGTTTCTTGTAACAGTTTCTAAGTGCATATAAAATAAGATATTTGAGGACAATGCTATACATCATTCTGAAATAACGTTTATGATAATTACTATTCTATTTTAAGTAATAATTTATAAGATACCTACCTTTCTCCTCTTTCCTATCTCCTCATCCCTCCTCTCTTCTTTCCGCTCCCTGCATCCCCCATCCCTCATCACCCTCAAAGGCGGGCAGCGCACTTGCGACTCTTGAGTTGCAAGTGTCCATGGACGGCGGTGTCACTTACCATCAGGTGACCCGTCTGTTTGTCTGTCCCCCTATAGTATATAAAAAAAAACATATTTAGGTGATAATGATATGTAGGTGTATTTATAAACATGACATGTTCCTTTTATTAAATACGAATATCATATATACTGCTAATTTGTTGGTAATATGTATTTATGAAATAACTATCGCTTATACTCTTATCGCTCATCCCATCAACATAAATTGCTTTATTTTACAATATATTGAGTTTTTCGAAGAAAACCATGTACTGTAGGAACACACCTGATTACTCAATTTATATTTATCGACTATCCTTAAAAGACAACGACAGTACAGAAGATATATGGTAAGCAGAAGTAATCCAATCACTTGTAGTTTCGTTGAGCGCCCTCGGTGGCTAGTGGTCAGGGAGGGCACTCGTCGCTTATCTCGACAAGCACAAGAGTAACCGTTAACCCTTTTCTTGTACCCTTTAGTTGAACATTTTTCCTCTTTCCTACTTTATCGCAAATTGCCTTCTTAGGTCACTTTTCCGAATTTACTTCTTTTAAAATTATGGTATGTAAATCTTAATGCAGTTTCAAATGTATATTATTCGTGTATACGGTAGATAGAAGCGTCTAGCAAAAATACTAAACCTTAAAGATAAACTAGGGAATCGATATCTCCCCAGATATACATTGGTGTATGTGGGTGTGATATAGATATATGTATGACGTATGTATGTTTTAGCAAATAATTCAGTCAGTCGTCGGATTTGCGGCGAGAGCAGTTAACGTCGCCTTTATTATGTATGTACCTACTATTACAACCATGTGTTGTAGGAGCTAGTCGTTTAGTTTTCTTAATTTAGGGTTGCCTTTGATTTTAATTATCACGTTGTGAGAGCACATGACGTAGCTCTAAGCATAAGTTTTACTAGATCATCAATAAGTTGAGGGAAAAGAAGCAAATATTTATTTATTTTGTCTGTCGCACAGCTGCCAACGTTGCCTACGATAGCTAGATATGTACATATATCAGCAGTCTGGTTTCCATATTACAAGCTCTACTTAGTTTGGGATCAGACGTCCGTGTGTAAGATGTGTGATGATCTTATTATTATTATTACTTATTGAACAACGCAAAATACAAAATAAAGTTATACACTTTTAAGTGAAACTTTCACAATCTTATTTTCCAGTTAGTCACCGTATTTATAAAGTAATATATCTGATAGCATCTGAACCTATTTAAATTCAATATCCACACCGTACTAGACCTATCATTCATATAATTCAACACCATCAATCACACACAATGAATTTACAAGGAAATCTCTCGGGCTCTTTCATACTTGTTATCGGAGTTTTTTTAATGTTTTGTACGTGGGCTGCAGATCACGTTGGTATCATCACACGTCAGGAGAACACTAAATCATCCGCTCCCGGAGGCTATCCTCACTCGACCGAATAACACCCCTTAGCCATATACATAGGACAGAGAACCTACAGAAAAACAAGTGAAATCTTTGAGGTTGCTATCCGAGTATTGTATTAGTATTTAAGTATCGTACATTTTACCTGCAGACAGGTAAACGAATAAAAAAGCTTCTATAATACATCTTTAGTAAAAGCCTTTTTTTTATTACACTGCGTGTAAATAATGTTGTATTTGTAAAATGCCAAACAAACAAAACAGACAAACTATAGAGATTACAGACTATTGATCACTTTTCAATAATTATACTAATTGAAAAAATATAAAATTTTATCAGCTTGCCATATTACATATATACAATTTCCTTAATAACATTTTCAGTATACATAGATAGATAGATAGAATACTCTTTATTTGTACACCATTCTTACAGTTAAATACAATAGATACAGTACAAGTGTCAACTATATAATGTACAAATGGCGGCCTTATTGCTATATGCAATCTCTTCCAGGCAACCTTGGAATGGATTATAATCATTCGGAGAGACAGAGGTAGTTGCAGTTGCATATTTGAACTTCTGCGCTTAACCTTCATTGTAACATTTTCATTGATCCCCGGAGCCCTCTAGTGGTAATAAAAACTCAGTATCCGGATCCGCCTTAAGATGATTAATGCACCAACACCCATAGAGGCACAGAACCACGGAAGCCAAGGGGTCCAACAATGAATGGCTTTTGAGGAAACCCATGTGTCTATTATGTGCTGCCTTCTAAGGCTTTGAGTATAAACTTGTGATGGATAAAAAGATTTGCGGCTCAATGTTTTCTTTGTTCACTTTTATAAATTAGTTCTCCTTAAGCTTAGTTTCTCTGGTGAAATAGTTGCAGTATTTTTTTTCAGATTGTTGTTTTTTTTTTTAAAAGAAAGTAAATATACATACATTTCTAGCAGCAAAAACCTTTCCCAAATAACAAATTGTCAATCTCAACTTTTTTATAGCATTGGGTGCAAACAAGCAGATGACTCACCTGATACCTGACACCTCGAACCCGAGAGAGAGGGAAGCCCGTTTGGGCCTCTATTCTGACTTTATCAGCAATTTTCTGTGAGGCCGTGGTATAACTCCGATCGAGCCGGCCCATACGTGCCATATCATGGCTCTCCCAATCAAAAATAATAACTGAATTCAAATTACATGCTATCTGTACTCGGAAGTGTTATAGTCATTTAAGCTAACCCCATGCTGACAAATGACTCGCTAATGGGTTGATATTTATTTTTATAGAAAATTTTAACCATATTTCAATACATCTCAGCTCATAAATTCAGGGCATAAATAACAATTATTTCAATATTAATTAGTTATACGAAAACTTACTATAAATTGTAAGATTACGTCTTTATTATGTAAATATTTTACAGAGTAAATTATCAATTAGTAAGGCAAGGCTGGCTTCGCTTGGATTATGTTAAATATTGTAACGGTCCGCTATAAATCACTGATTGCTATAACTTGTATCGAACGATGAGA
The DNA here is from genome assembly GCA_947561695.1 of Tyria jacobaeae. Taxonomy (NCBI): domain Eukaryota; kingdom Metazoa; phylum Arthropoda; class Insecta; order Lepidoptera; family Erebidae; genus Tyria; species Tyria jacobaeae. The sequence continues at coordinate 349,398 of OX387218.1, read as the reverse complement.
ATATAACTTTATCAAGTGATTTCACAACATGATTGTATTTTGTTCACCCTGCCTTTATTACTAAATTATGCGTTATGATAATGACTGTCTACATTTTAGTTTATTTACTGTGACAGACAGCTATATACCCATAGCTGTCTCTTAAGAACAGCAAGATACAATTAGTATTAAAATTTTACTTTAAACATAATATATACGATGTTAAGGTATCTTCATTGTTTGTTTTTTTTGTCTATGGTTTTCAAATTTCATTTTTTTAGAATATAATGAAAAAAGGAACTATGAGTCATCAAAGATCAAACCGTCATATACATACGTACGTCTTAATCAAAGTTTCTCAGTGCAAATAAGCGAGAAAATCCGAAAGTCTTTAATTTGTTCTTATATCATACCAATAAAAAAAATATACGATTACAAACCCATGTTGTGCAGTTGGAACATTGGCTAGACGTATACAGATTAACTGGAGGAGCATTTAAAAACTGCAAAGCTAAGCAAACAGCAAAAGTTATCAGATCTTCGAGGATCGATGAATAGGATGGACCAACTATTCACATACTCGAATCTGTTTTTTTTTTTAATTATAGAATAACTTTTATTTAATATTTTTTTGAAGGGAAAACTTCTTTAGGCGCGTTGAGAACTTTTGGGTAAACAAAAATCGCTTTCCATGAGCTATATGTATGTATACTGTGTATATATGTGTACTTTTTGGGTGAAGAAAAAACGTGAAACTCGTCAACGCACGCTTGAGACAAACATAATAATCTAATAGCTCGACGATACAATTTACAAGTTACTTAGTTTTCACTTCTATCGGCAGTCCCCAAAGTTCAAAGTCCGAAAGACTGTCCGATTTTTTTTATAGTAATAAGGGAAAAAGCGATATAATCTTATATAAATGATCCCACCACTCATGCTAGATTGTTCTGTGCCTTACACATCTGTGGGAAGTTCATCAGTTATATGTTATTACAACTTCAAAATCTCTATGTCTTTCTATGGACACAAATACCTAAATATTTTTTTTTTTTAATAATTTTACACTTAACTAAAATTAGTGTATAAATCACTATTGTTAAACCCATTAAGGAGTGAACGCTAAGAAAACAGTTATTACTACATTCAATTTAAATTACAAGATCATAATAACCTGCCATTAACACTAACAGCAAAGAAAGCTCTGATTGGACAGTAAAAAACTTTCCACCAATTAACAGTAGGTACCAGTGCGCAGGCGCCGATAGAATCGTAAACTTGCATTATGAGGCGCGACTTCTCTTTAAGATCAGCTTTATCGCTTCCGAACAAATTAAAAACTAGTTAAAACCATATATAAATGTAAAATATAATGTAATAGTTAAATGTAGAATATAATGAAGCGATAAAAACACACCGACGTCTTGTGATGTAATATCGAGATTATTTTACATAATTATAATATATGGTAATCATGACAGTATAATTTTATGTGTTGCTAGCCTTGTCAGTTAATAAGTTGTGACTGTGTAAATGCTCAAGTTAACTAGCCGCTTACAAATAGGTTTTAAATATCTTCTAAATAATACCGAAGTCGTAGATACGGGCCGTATTCCGTGTATGTTACTACCTTTTAAGAGGTAACCTGAAGTTATTGCTTATCCGAAGTCTGAATAAAATTGACATAAAATGACCAAAAAACTGACACAGCATACTTACATGGTAAATTTAGACTAATAATATTATGCGAGTCACTGCTATTGATCGTGACACCCATGCGGGGTTTAAATACACAACTATAGTTGTCAGGCTGACATTAAAAGTTAAAAAGGCAGTCCTTACACGAATAAATTAAGCTATAAGCTATACTAATACACAAACACGTATCAGTTAAGGATAATATGGCGGTTTTCATCATACATGCATACATACAGTTACTTCTATATCCTCGAAGGGTTTGGCAGAGGCGACTTATACGCTAATTTTGTGCCAGTGATAATTTAGTTTCACTTATCTGACAGGGGGCAAGCCAATTGCCGTTATTCGTTTGACTGTATATTAGCTGTCATCTAATGGATTGGTTAAATGGATATCAATATGACTCTCGACTCTCGACAAGATACTAAAACAAACTATAATTTATATCTTATAAACTGACATAATGAGATATGTTGTACGGCAATGTAAGCAACGTATTTATGGCTGTTGAAATGTGTTTTTATTATATTACTGCCTTTACAAATGCTGTTAAATGAGTTTTTAATAAATCATTATATGTATAAATTCAGATTAGAGACATGTTTAAGAGAAATTGTCTAAGGCTACAATTAGGCTATTTATATTTAATTTTCTATGGCGAGTAGTCATAGAAAATTAAAAATGAGTTACATTATATTTTAATAGTTTATCCCTCTGTAAAGTTTAAACTGTAAGTTTTCTTAACTTACCGCCAATCATAGTTCCTATATGTAAGAGAACTTCTCAAACCCAACTGGGATTAGTTCTAAGTTGCCAATGCAGCGTTTACTTGAACACTACAATGGATTATATGTTTCATTTGACTCGATGTGTTCGAAGAGTATTATTCTTCGTGATACCAATGTCTATCGGCTGCCAATAAATAGAAAAAAAAAATTGCAAAACATTGGTTACAAGTACTAATTATAATTTGAAATTTGATACATGACATTTTTATGTATTTGTGTCAAATACTGGTTAATTTGTATACAGTTAGGGCATATTTTCATTCATCATTCATCGTTTTTATTAACAGCAGAGCGTGTGTTAAGTCAGCGTGTATAAGTCGGCCGAATATTTTCCAGGCGCTCTGTGCATGGAGCAGAACTGTCTTCATAATTCGCTATTACACTATTACATATCGCTATTACATATTATTTGAGGTTGTGAACGTTGCGCATGGACAAGTAATCTTATAAATATCATTATAACCGTGTTGAGTGATAGAAACTATTATTTTGATTGCATCAACCACCTTGTGCGCTGCCGAATCGTGGATTTTCCACACTACCCTGCACATGCTAAGGTAGACGGTTCAGGTATGTAACATTGGTTTTTTCGCTATCGTTAGCATTTTTTGTATATACCGCAAAACGACTTTTAAAAGATAATAACTACAAAATACCTTGATACATCTAAAGATATAAAACGACACACAATGAGTGGTCGTTATCAATCCTCAAATGCGATTAAACAATGGATTTTAGGCCATAAATTGTGAATAGACAACGTCAATACATTATAAAGCAAAAACTCATTACCACACACACACAGCTTCTGAATTTGAATTAAGTTTCCATTAGTTTGGTGCAGCGCGTTTGGTGTTTGTTCAACGCTTCGTCCTACTCTCGAGGGGTGTTAAACAAAACCGAAACATTAATTTTATACGTCTACTAATCGTGGTTATTATTAATCTTTGGTTGGGCTGAATTATATGTAATAAGTAGACTTTAAAGCAAGTCTCTATTTAAGTTGATGTTATTTCAATAAAAAGTTCGTGTCTTAAATTTAATCTTCTTTGAGACACTTGTAACAGTTCTGTCCATACAAAGCATACTGATCTCTGTCACACGTGATATCTACCTTCCTTTTTTTTTTTTTTTACTTTGTTTGTCCGATTTCTTCTCATAAGGCTCAACCAAGGCAACACAGGTACTTTATTATCTTATCTTTTTAATATTAATTTTACATTTCACAACGCATCGTATAGTTGCGGTAACGCTGTGTCTATTGATCTATAATTTTAAATATTTTCCTTTCAATTCTGTAAATCCTCCCTCCCTTCCTTTACAGTTAAAATTACCATTTGTTGTTGCAATTAGTTTTTTAATGCAATCTCATAACTATACTACCTGGAAGAAATGACCTGAATTGTCTCGAACCTTGGACTGGATATGTATTCCTAAATAGATTTTCTTTATTCTTAGGACCCTATTTGTATAATAAGTTTTATAAGTTAGTAAACGTATGTGAGTACGTTGATAGAATATTAAGTTGAACTCTATTATGCAGACAGAAACGCTACTGCAAAATTTTAAATGACATTGCCATTAATTAATTTAATTTATTTATTGTTATTATATTATATAAGCAACTACGGTATATTGTTAATTTCTGTACTTGTTATTAGTTTAATTATGTTATTTATATAAAATATTGGTCCAACTTTAAATAAATTATAAGTCAAGTGTTGCCTAAAGCAGAGGATACACCTATTTGAGGCGCTGTGCGCTACCGGGTCCATCATTGATTCTACCTTTTTATTTAACACCTTATCCATGTAAATAATGGAAAGAAGCTAAGTATACATATATTTCTTTTAAAGACAACTCCCGCACTAAGATGAACTACTTTGTCGCGGGGGACTTTACAAACATTCAAACAACGGACACAGAACACCCAGACTCAGAACAACAATTTGAGGATTACACAAAGTGTTGTCTCATGCGGGGATTGAACCCACAACACTCGGCGCGTTAGTCTAGTGGCGAGGTGACCACTTAAACCGCTACACCATCCGTGCAGTCGAGTTATTGAGTATTGAACGATAGCACCTGTACTGTATTTAAACATTATATCACAGATGCCGGCTTCGATGATAACAATTAACAACAATATTAGTAGTATTTATAATTTAAATAATTATTTATGATTGTATAGAGTTTAAAAGGTAATGAATCAGCCATAAAACACACTATCTTTTATTAAATGCGGAAGCCAAGAGCTGGTTCTCGTCAGTAGTGGATTCAAACTATCTCTATTCTACGACATAAACAACAATCTCAACTAATGGCGGAATAGTCACATAACCCGTGACGAATAGTAATCATTCGCACTAATAAAATTTAGTCCCTACTATTCTGAGAACCGCCGAGTGCTAACTGTAGTCCATTTAGCCAAATTCCGAGTCGTGGTAGGTACTGGCCTATTACGATTATGCACATTAAAACTTTACGACTTGTTGTTACCACATATAGCTGGGCATTATGCTCTTTGTTCCAAAAAACTGAACTTATATAAAATAATACGTATTAAATGTTAATTATGACTTTAAAGGTTAACTTTAAATTATGGGTGTTAATAGGCGGCGGTAGCCTCTTCGTCACGTCACGTCAGTTCTGTAAAATACAAATACATATATAACTTCTTTTTTTTACATTATGTATAAACATGCATGCATCCACTAGAAAGGGTCTTATTGCCAATCGTAATAGAGTCCCACCTACGGGATAGGGGGCAAGCCCATTGCCATCACCAGGCACATTGCGGTCGTATCGTATATATACCATCTTTTACGACACACACGCTCCTGGAACAGACGGTTTGGCACTCTACTCCTCCAAAAACCACAAGGTTACAATTAATTTTCTCTTCAATTAAACAACATTTTCTTTTCAATTATCCATAAGAAAAAGTTTTATATCCCAAAGTTAGACAAGGAAATGAATTGACATAACTTGTTGAAGAATGCAATGTGGGTTGATAAGCGAGGTTGGTGTAATGAGCGCAATTTGCAAAAGTCACGAACTTCATAGTCTATTGAGTCCTCCAGCTAATAGAACTTTGCTAAGTATGGCGCAGTGATCGATTCCTTCATTAACTATGTTTTTAAGTAATGAAGAGATTGGAATTCTCACTATATTAATTTGCAAACGTTTTCTTACTTTTTCAAATGTCCTCTTAGCTAGGGTATAGGGGGCTTACGAGCAGACATGACACTGATGGTAAGTGACTACCGCCACCCATTTACAAGTGCAACTATCTGAGTCGCAAGTGCGATGCCCGCCTTCGAGGAAATTATGTTCTATAACCATTAGCTTTCCTTAATAAACGGGGTATGTAATAAAAAAAATGAAATCAGACCAGTAGTTCCTGATATTAGCGAATTTCAAACAAACAAACTCTGACTGCCTATAAATATACATTTTTCACATTGGGCAAGTTTTTTTTTATATTATTGGGTGACAGACAAACAGACGGGTCGCCTTATGGTAAGTGACAATCACCGTCTTTCAGGGTAATGAGGGATGGGAAAGAGAGGGGGATGAGAAGATGGGAAAAGGGGCGGGAGGTCAGGGGAGAGCAATAAGGAAATCGGGAAAATGTGTAGCGCTTCACAACTAGTTCTCTGTGAGGCCGCGGTGTCGCACCGGTCGAGCCGGCCCATTCGTGCCTAAGCATGGCTCTACTACGTAAAAGTTGATTCTTTGAGCTTGACATAAATTTATTAAATATTCTGCTTGTTTTCAGGTAACAATAACAAACTTGAAAAATGTTCAAGCTTCGATGTAAAGTTCTTTTGAAGCAAAATTCAGATTAAGTTAAGGTAAATCACAAACATATTATATCTGTTAAACTAATTTCTGTTAAAAGTTCTTGACTGAGGGCTACTAGATCATTTCTCGAACGGGATGTGAAAACTAAAACTATGCTTAGTATCTTCTTGATAAAAAGATATTGTATGTCATTAAGTTGCAATATCGGAGCCTTATTTATTATTTATTACTTTTTAGCTCTGAGTCTCTTCGCCAATTTAAAATAATTTTTAAAATTTTAATGGATTTGTTGGCGGTATTCTAAAAGTAATTAGTATTTTATTTACTTAAAAGCCGATGTTGCAAGTGAAATTTCCGACTCTGCATTGAAATCCGCATATTCGTCGTCCCACAATATTTGAAATTTAGTCCACCATTAACCTGTCTGAAGTCATAAATATCTTGAAAACTTGGCGCAGTAAATCTCATGCGCAGAAATGACATCTACTCACCCCGCTTCTCTTCCCCAGCCTCCACATGAAAACTGACCGCACACTGTTCTAAACGAATTAAGGATCAAACCGGTCGTAATAGTCGTTTTGAAACCCCGTCCACTTTATTGTGATTCGAGACCGCGATCAGCAACTTTATAATCTAAACTTAGCCTTAAGGAGTCCCATTAAGGTCGTAATTTGTTCTATTAGTTTGAACGTGAAGCTATACAAATTGATCCCATCACCGACAATCCCGGATTTAAGGAAAGAAACACAGTTTGCCGGAAATCACACTATTTATATGAGTATTAAGTTAATAGCTGGCTTTGTAGCACTATAGGTTTGTTTGAAATAGACGCCATATTGGCTTAAAGTGGTACATGGAGGAAATGAGATTGAGAGTTTAGATAGTGGGTCGGGGTGACCCGTTTTTCAGCCGACGTCGACAATTTGGTTGACGCGTCTTGGTTAGACGGTATTACTGTAATCTAAAGAGAATATTGACGTAATCACTATTGTAACAGTGTCGATTTTCAACTGTTAGAGCAATCACACATCGGCTATTTCCTTAAAATCTATTTACCAGTGATAATAAGAAGGATGACGTCAATTTATTTGGCTATACACAATATTCAAATGTATCGATGGAAATAATTTTTATGTGTAAAAAATATTTACAAATTTCGTGTGACAGAGCCATGCTTAGGCATGAATAGGCCAGCTCCACCGGAGCAATAACACGACCTCACAGAAAACCGGTAGACTAACAATGCTTGCATTGTATTGCCCAGTATATAGGGGATATACAGGGGAGTTTGGCCACCGTTACCCTCAGGTACTATAGGCAAAACTCCCCTCTCCTCTTTCTCTTCCTCTCCTTTTTCCCCTCCCTTTAACCCCCCCTCTGTCCCTTCCATCATCATACAAAGGTAGGCAGCGCATTTACGACTCTTACGAGTTGCAGGTGGCTATGAGTGGAGGTTGTCACTTACCATCAGGTGACCCGTCTGTTCGTAACAGTCGTCTTTACCCGCAATTTGAAATGCGTTTCTGCTTATTGCTCCGCTCCTTAGAGTCACACGGTGATTTTTTAAAACCTTTATTATTCCTGAAAAATACTCAACAACAACAACAACAATGATCAACCCGACAAATATTTTAAAGAGATTAGCGCGATGAAACAAACAGAAAATTATATGTATATATGTATGTCAGAGAATAATGGTTATTACATTTATTAGGATGGCAACACTGTGCCTAATGTCATTACTTTTTAGTTAACCGTTTATAGTGAAGTTGTCTATGTCATAACCGATATCTGTCAGTGGTGCGTACGTTAATCGGAACATCACTTGTTGCCGAGACGTCGCCTGCGCCGGGTGTGCGCACTGATTGGTAATAAGTTAAGATGGCTGACAACAATACAGAGCACATGGATTCAAATCCTTTCGAATCTGCGACATATATGTAGATACTCTGAAATAAACTTTCAAATGTATATAATGTTATTATGTTATACGCATAACTTAGTCTCACGTTCAACAATTATAAAGCTTAATAACAATAATATATTGTCTTACTTGACTTGACTACCTGGACTTAGATTGGAATTTGTTGTGTCATCGGTTCAACCTGCATCCCAAATGGTCTAGCCTACCTTCTTAATGATAAAGTACCTTCTAGTACTGAGTTCATGCATCATTTATTGACACATTTAGATATAATAGTTGAACAACTTTATTACAAGTATATGATGAATAAGTTTTAGAATAGGTAACACAGAAAACCGGTTGTAAAACAATACTAGCGTTGCATTTCTCCGAAATTATTGAGGTTTCCGGAGGCCCAACTCCCCTCTCCTCATTCCTCTCCCCTGACCTCCCGCCCCTTTTCCCATGTCCTCATCCCCGTCTTTTTCCCCTACCCGCATACCCTTATACCTCTTCACCCTCAAAGGCAGGCAGCGCACTTACGACTCTCCAGTTGCAGGTGTCTATAGACGGCGGTACTTACCATCAGGTGACCCATCTGCTCGTCCGTCTCCTACAATATAAATAAAAAAAATAAGTATATTTGACATTCGTCTTACAGCTAAAAAACATTTCACTAAATAATTTACCACAAAGTTTGAAACCAACATACGCTCAGTTTAATGGAAGGCATTCGTTTGGCTCCGCAAAACCTTGAAAGAGACGTCTCTATGGGAGCGCAATTCTCATTTATAGCTATGAGCTTTTCTTTGTTGAGCTTCAGAGATCCTACTCATTGCAAGGAACATTACGAAACTTTACTACTACACTTTGGATTTGTCATTGATAGAACTATTCTCTATTCACTTTGAGGCGGATATTCCACACAACTTTATAATTTTTTTATTACATTTATGTATAAGCGTACACTTCAGTATAAATTCACTTGTATTTTAAGCAAAGATTATCAAGTTTTTTTTTTGTTATTTGTTACATACAACCGATGCCATTGGACACCTCCAATTCAAGAGTCGTAATTACACTGCCCGCTTTTTAAGGAAATGAGGGAGTGGAAAGAAGAGAGAGGGGATGAGGGGAGGTAAAAGAGAAAAGAGGGAGTTGGGTCTCCGGCACCCTCACTCAGATGGCAAAACAATAGAAGTATTGTTTTTCTACAGATTTTCAGGGAGGCCGTGGTAATACTCCGTTCGGGCCAGCCCATTAATGCCTAAGCATGGCTCTCCCATGGATCTTTTATCGCACACTTTTGACTGACCTGAGACCGGACTAAAAAGTTGTAAGAAAGAAAGAAAGAAAGCATTTATTCAGACATTCACAGGACAGCACATAGTTGTTACAATCAATAACGATGGGTACGTAAAATGCCCTGTGCGATGCCAGAGAAGGCACCTATCTCAGCACATTGCTGCAGCTGGAGACTGAAACCCATGTGTTATGATAGGGCCCGAGCCCGGCGACGTCACGAGCCTATGTTCCAAATTTATGGACGCAACCATAAGCAACTAAAATAAAAATATATTTATATACGTATATAATTAAAATCAAAACGTCAGTCTAAAATGTGACAGTACGACGTAAATGCAATTTAACTTGTGTGGTGTTTGGTGTGCTGATAAATTAAATAATGTTGTACAATTTGTGAGATGTCATGGAGGAGAATTTGCGGAGTTTGCTGCATCTGCTGCATAAACCGTATAAGTAGATGACGTTTAGCTACAGAGAATGGTATGATATCAAATATGTTGTTTTTGGAGGTTTTGTGTGATCCATTAAACAGTTGTTCCGGGTCTAAGTGTGTTTTGTATGTAAGACAATACTGTTCTTTTTTTGTACCTTTCTTGTAGATTTCTGGTTGAATAATGCTATGAATTTAATAAAAAAGGAGATATGACTTCCAACATAAAAATCATCTCTTATAGATCAATATTCAGTTATTATCAGCGGCTCGTTTCTCGAGTCAGTAAGTTTCAGCTTAGAGCCCACAAACTTTTTCGCAACCGTACATAAACATAGAAACAAGAGTACAGATAAAAAAATACAGCCTCCACGTTAGTGTGTAATAAAGCAGCGTACGGTTACTGCGTAAATAAAGACAAAGCCTGATTCAGCCCGGTACTTGTTGCAAACTAACAATTTTTTGTCGCTCCAAATATTATTATGTAATTCTTTCTATTAAAACAAATCTGATCTACTAGCCGCTAGTGAGTAACATGTCGCCCTGCGCTTCGATATTTATTCAATACAAGGGATCAGAAAGAAACGTCTTTATTCTTTAATATTTTTTTTACAACGAGAGTTTTCTTTATACAATAGTGGCTTATTTTGCACTAGCTCACAGCTTGCTATGAATGCTTAGTATGCCGAAAAAAAATATTACAAGTAAGCCTACTCTGGGATTTAAAGTATTCAATCGCTAAGAGTAAATCAAAATCGGTTAAGCCGTTTAGCAATCTAACAGACAGCCAGAGTTACTTTCGAATTTATAATATTAGTATATGTAAGTACCTTTTTCAGTATTCAAGTCCCTACGTACCAAATTTCCTCGCCTGGAAATTGCTAATCTGTGATGAGGCTGTATATTGTGTATTTTATATTCACAACATCAGTCTCTGTATCTGTGTTTTGTTGGTGTACAATAAAGATTCCTTACTTACTTACTTCAGTATATAGCACTTGTAGACAATATGAACACTATGAGTTTTTAGAAGTAAACTGCACCATGTGTACTATATAATGCATGTAGGTGAAGTCTGTTTCTCAAAGAACACAGGAAAACAATGTGGTCATTTGACGAGAATACAGCAATGTGACAAGATACTGATAAAGAAAAGATTAGAGTTGTTAAACTTTATTTTCCCAGAGAAAACCGTGAAAAGATCTTCTAAGCTATAAATAAATTGTTGTTCGACATAGCTGTGGAATGCATTGCCATGGAAATATAGAAAGCTCCAATCGCACATGCATTTAAATAAATGGTAATAAGTCACTACCTCGGATTACAGTTATATCAGTACAATGTACTTGTAACCTGCAACTCCTAGTCACTGTGATTATAGTTATATCAGTACAATGTTCTTGTAACCTGCCACTCGTAGTCACTGTAATTATAGTTTTATCAGTACAATGTACTTGTAACCTGCAACTCCTAGTCACTGTCATTATAGTTATATCAGAACAATGTTCTTGTAACCTGCAACTCGTAGTCACTGTAATTATAGTTATATCAGTACAATGTACTTGTAACCTGCAACTCCTAGTCACTGTGATTATAGTTATATCACTACAATGTTCTTGTAACCTGCAACTCGTAGTCACTGTAATTATAGTTATATCAGTACAATGTACTTGTAACCTGCAACTCCTAGTCACTGTGATTATAGTTATATCAGTACAATGTTCTTGTAACCTGCCACTCGTAGTCACTGTAATTATAGTTTTATCAGTACAATGTACTTGTAACCTGCAACTCCTAGTCACTGTCATTATAGTTATATCAGAACAATGTTCTTGTAACCTACAACTCGTAGTCACTGTAATTATAGTTATATCAGTACAATGTACTTGTAACCTGCAACTCCTAGTCACTGTGATTATAGTTATATCACTACAATGTTCTTGTAACCTGCAACTCGTAGTCACTGTAATTATAGTTATATCAGTACAATGTACTTGTAACCTGCAACTCGTAGTCACTGTCATTATAGTTATATCAGTACAATGTACTTGTAACCCACAACTCGTAGTCACTGTAATTATAGTTATATCAGTACAATGTACTTGTAACCTGCAACTCCTAGTCACTGTGATTATAGTTATATCACTACAATGTTCTTGTAACCTGCAACTCGTAGTCACTGTAATTATAGTTATATCAGTACAATGTACTTGTAACCTGCAACTCGTAGTCACTGTAATTATAGTTATATCAGTACAATGTACTTGTAACCCACAACTCGTAGTCACTGTAATTATAGTTATATCAGTACAATGTTCTTGTAACCTACAACTCGTAGTCACTGTAATTATAGTTATATCAGTACAATGTACTTGTAACCTACAACTCGTAGTCACTGTAATTATAGTTATATCAGTACAATGTACTTGTAACCTACAACTCGTAGTCACTGTAATTATAGTTATATCAGTACAATGTACTTGTAACCTGCAACTAGTCACTCTCATTATTTTTATTGCTACTGGCTGAACACTGACACGTATAAAATCTTTTATATGTTTTCTCTTTTTACCTATATGTATATATATATATGTATGTTACATGTATTTTTATACGTACATATATAGTATGTACCCAGTCAAGTACCACGCTTACCAAGTACAGCCAAAGGTTATCTGGTAGAGATCATATTAGAAAGATTTTTTAAAGATTCACTGTTTGCTTTACAAGTTGCACAATAAAGAGTATTCTATTTTACACTAAAAAATATTTAGATTACTTTCAGCAGACAAGAGATTATCTTAAGCTTAAACAGTTGCAAAAGAAAAAAAAGTTGCCAGTATGTGACGGCCACTATTAACATTGGTAGCGTGCGCAGGCTCTAGTAATAGTAATGGTCGGCGTTGTGCCAAACGTCGCAGTGTCCATTGCTGCAATACCACGGATAACACTCCATTAATGACCAGGTTGTTTATGTCCACGCAATTATTGCTACGGTTTGGCTATCGGCACTGGCCGGTAGGCTTGCCATGTCTGGACAATAATGACATTTTAGCTGGCTGGTGGTATAAGTGTGTTTATTTCACTGGTGTTAGAATATATAAGGTATTATTTTTGAAAGAAAAACACATTCATTGACACCGTCAAAGTTAAAACAACAATAGAACGCCAATAGTAACTGGTACAACAATACAGAGCACATGGATTCAAATCTGCGACATATATGTAGATTCTCTGAAATAAACTTTCAAATGATTATAATTTTATTAACTTATACGCATAACTTAGTCTCACGTTCAACAATTATAAAGCTTAATAACAATAATTTATTGTCTTACTTGACTTGACTACCTGGACTTAGATTGGAATTTGTTGTGTCATCGGTTCAACCTGCATCCCAAATGGTCTAGCCTACCTTCTTAATGATAAAGTACCTTCTAGTACTGAGTTCATGCATCATTTATTGACACATTTAGATATAATAGTTGAACAACTTTATTACAAGTATATGATGAATAAGTTTTAGAATAGGTAACACAGAAAACCGGTTGTAAAACAATACTTGCGTTGCATTTCTCCGAAATTATTGAGGTTTCCGGAGGCCCAACTCCCCTCTCCTCATTCCTCTCCCCTGACCTCCCGCTCCTTTTCCCATGTCCTCATCCCCGTCTCTTTCCTCTCCCCGCATACCCTTATACCTCTTCACAATCAAAAGCGGGCAGCGCACTTACGACTCTCCAGTTGCAGGTGTCCATGGACGACGGTACTTACCATCAGCTGACCCATCTGCTCGTCTGTCCCCTACAATATAAATAAAAAAATATAAAAAAAAGGTAAAAAAAAGGACATTCGTCTTACAGCTGAAAAACATTTCACTAAATAATTTACCACAAAGTTTGAAACCAACATACGCTCAGTTTAATGGAAGGCATTCGTTTGGCTCCGCAAAACCTTGAAAGAGACGTCTCTATGGGAGCGCAATTCTCATTTATAGCTATGAGCTTTTCTTTATTGAGCTTCAGAGATCCTACTCATTGCAAGGAACATTACGAAACTTTACTACTACACTTTGGATTTGTCATTGATAGAACTATTCCACTTTGAGGCGGATATTCCACACAACTTTATAATTTTTTTATTACATTTATGTATAAGCGTACACTTCAGTATAAATTCGCTTGTATTTTAAGCAAAGATTATCAAGTACATTTTTTTTTTGTTATTTGTTACATACAACCGATGCCATTGGACACCTCCAACTCAAGAGTCGTAAGTACACTGTCCGCTTTTTAAGGAAATGAGGGAGTGGAAAGAGGAGAGAGGGGATGAGGGGAGGTAAAAGAGAAAAGAGGGAGTTGGGTCTCCGGCACCCTCACTCAGATGGCAAAACAATAGAAGTATTGTTTTTCTACAGATTTTCAGGAAGGCCGTAGTAATACTCCGTTCGGGCCAGCCCATTAATGCCTAAGCATGGCTCTCCTACGGATCTTTTATCGTACACTTTTGACTGACCTGAGACCGGACTAAAAAGTTGTAAGAAAGAAAGAAAGAAAGAAAGCATTTATTCAGACATTCACAGGACAGCACATAATTGTAACAATCAATAACGATGGGTGGGATATAAGAAACATTTAAATTTTTTAATTTTTTTTTTTTTGACATTTGACAGTTTTTGTCGACTGTAACTTTGTGCCACCTACGTTATAGGTTCTAACAGATAACAGTCTAATCCCTTAGTCGCCTTTCATGACACCCACGGAAAGAGACAGAGTGTCTTTAAACTCCACCGAGAACCACGAGGCAGCTTTGTTTGAGTATATTTTAATTAAGTTACCCTGTTATTACCTGACAATAATAACAACTAGGGAGTATAAATATTAACACAGCTATTTTCTACACTATAATTTTAAAACAAATCTCTATCCAGGATGTTATCCTTAACATCAATCAACTTTTTATGAATAGATTCCAAAAAAACATCTAAATAAATTAACTACAATTTCGATCCATCCAATCACTTCCAATTACGTATTCGGGATACACACGACTCGTTATAACATAAACATCGATTCTATTGTATACAAAATTTCGAATTATAATCTATTCGAGTGACACTCGAGCGATAACGATCAGCGATCGTGAGACATCGCGATTGGATGCGGGTGTCAGGGCACTTATCTACACACAAATTTATTTATGAGCGCTTCGATTCAATATGTAATGCGTATTGTCTGAGAAGGCCAGTATATCGAGTTTGTTCTGTATTTAAAAATCACAGGCAACACAACAATAACTAACAATATGTTCTTTTTATTTGTTTTTTTTTTTAAAGCCAGTAGTTGAAATAGATTTACTCAATTACACATCTTAAAGCTCTTAGCGTCTTTTAGAGGATGTATAAGTCAGCAGCAAGTAACTGAACAACAGACATAAAATAATCTGAAAGTTAGCTGGTGAATAACAAAGTTTGTAGAGAGGTATTCAACGCAACGGGATGTAGTTGAGAAGTGTTAGCGCTATCACTTATGCAAAGAGCTTTCAATTTTACATATTTGAAGTGCAAGTGACTGTGAATAATATTCATATAACTATATTTTAAAATAATAATCTGCTTATGTGTATTTTATTACTTTAGTTGTTATTTTTAATTTAATTACTCGAAGAAGAAGAATCATCTATCGCTTGTATCATGGGGACTGTTCAGAGGAATTGTTCCGACTTATACCGGCTGCAGGTTTCCGCCATCGTCCTACGTCATACGCCATAGTCCTACAAAATATCCATCCCCATCACCTGGACGATTGGCACTCCACCACTGTGCGCTTCTCCAGAAGCTTTTTGCCTCGCACAACCAGCTTATGGAACAAATTGTCGCCTGCCGTATTTCCGAACCGATACGACCTTCAAGAAAAGAGCGTACTCCTACCTAAAAGGCCGGCAACGCACTTGAGACACTTGAGTGGCGGGTGTCCATGGGCGGCGGTAGCTATTTACCATCAGGTGACCCGTCTGCTCGTTAGCCCCCTATCGCATAAAAAAAAAGATAGCTTCTTACACACTACTTTAAAAAAATATCTAAAATGTGCTAGCTGCTTCTCTTTAAAGATTTTCTTTAAAATATATAATTTAACCGGCATCCAAAATACAGATGTATACACTATACATTAAATATATCATACGTACATACACCCACGCATATATTCTCGAAGGGGTAAGCAGAGGTATCTCAATCACCCATTTTTGCCAACCACAATTTAGCCCCCCTTACGTAATAGAGCAAAGTTATTGCCGTCATAAAAGCATTGTATGTACACTGTCTGATAGGTAACGGTAGGACCGTTCCCTTAGTTTCCAAGAGATTCGATTCGATACAAATCCATTAAGCTATCTAAGCTCTAGGACGCGACATAGAAATATCACACAAATTATATCACGTACGCTCGAAAAGTATAACATTCTTCTTGCGCAGACGTACAAATAATTTAATAAATGGTCTTACTGTTGTTACTTCAAGGTGGACCCCTCTCTCCTGCACCACTTCGTTGTCGATAATAATTTGGTTACTATTGTTATCTACAGCCGTTGGCATTAATCTTTTGGTCTGACCGCAGTTGGTAGTTAATTGGTCCCCGCTTCACAACGCGATTAATTGATTGACAATCGTGCGGTTTTACAATTGATTAGGCCTGTGTTGCGATGGGATGATAATGGCGGTCGCACACAAGGCTATGTGTTGTCCTATGTAAGCTTATTATTGTAACTCTTACTTAAATTTAAACTCCTGCAGTACCAAAGGGATAAGCAGAAGTGTATTAAACACCCCATTTTGCCAATTATAATTTGGTTTCACTAACGTAAAAGGGTCACCTAGGGGCAAACCAAGCATCATATAATAATATCAGCCCTAATATACAAAATATACGTACAAATAAAACTTTACGTATGAAAACATTTTCTTATGGTGTAGGGGGACAAGCGAGCAGACTCTGTCACCTGACTGGACCACTGGACGGAAAAGAGAAGAAGAGGAGAGAGAAATCATATCAGAATATATGAATCAGAAATGCATAGTTATGTGTTAAATAGAACCTACGAGATTAAGCTGTCGTAAATTTTTTACCAAATGTCAAAATATATCATTAATTATATTAATTTGACTACTTAAGTAATAATTATGTTTAATAACTACACGTAAAAGCTATTATCACTAAACTTTCATACAGTGAAATCTTCACGTAAAATGTAACTGCGAGGCAACTCGGAGGCTTAGGCGCCAGTACAAGACCTTTTTGCTCATACTTATTTGTTAGCACAAAGCTCCGTGCGCTGCGAATTCACGTGTGGAATTAAATGAATGTATGAATGTGTAACTTTTTACTGCTTGGCTAAGTCTAATAAATTTATTGTTGCTATTTCCCTCTGCAGCTAGCACTTTATAATATGTATTATTAAATAGAATGTATTTATTTTTATAACTGAATATGAGAATCCGCTGCAAGATTTTAAAGATTATATTTAATAATATTGTTTGGTTTTCCAACGTTTGTCGCAAAAAGTTGATCGGCAATAATATATTCCACAGGAGTTGATAAAATAATCTCATTTAATAAACACTTTCCAATCGTATAAAGATTGTTTTTTATAAAATTACAACAATAATAACTAAATATAAGTGTGTTTATTGTGTCATTTGAATGTCAAACGTCACACAAGGTCTACGTGGGTGGTCGAAAATGCTTCCGACCCAACAAAATTACAAGAGACGAAATTAACGATGGTTAAATGTCTCGATGGTTGTAATTTTTCATTTTTACAAAAACTCTTTTGTCGTCTCACTCAAACGATTGTCAAACAAAACTAAAATTATACCACCACCACACCACATTTGCACCACTAAAATTACTGAAATTATGGTACATATAAGTGAAAGGATTTGGAACTACATTCCCTAACTTTTGAAAATTGAAGAGAGCTGCCATCTTCATGCTGAAGTCAGAAACTTTTCAGACTACCTAGTAAAACTAACACAACAATATTCTGTCTTTTGAGCAACTTCTGACTCGTGTTTGTCGTCATAAATCTTCTGGTAATTTCAAAGTATAGAACATTTAAGTCAAAAATAATATTAATATATTTATATATATAGTTGTATTGATCTTCTAAATTACAAACCTCTATTCTATAACATATTTATATACCGCTTTTAGACCCTCGTTTCAATCCCTGGCTATTTCTGAACTATCGACTGCACAAATCAACTGCGGCTCGAAATCAACGTTGCTTCCCGTACTACTACTCGTATTAGAACATGGTTACCATCATTGAGAGGGTGAAAGACCTATATACATCTGCTTTACAAATTTGACATGTCTCTTGACACTTAACAATTTTGCTGATAAATAATTACTATCTTTAATTTTGTTTTAGAATGGTTGCAAGGAGTTTAGATATTGAATCGGTGATCACAACAAAGAGTTGTCAATAACTCACTTTAGATCAATAAATATTCGTGGACAAGGTATCTTGGGCACAATTATGTAGCAATGTTAACGATCGCTACGGAATAAGGAACAGATAATTTATCTCCAATCAGGTGCGTCAACAGACGGGCGACTTGCGGTGGGAACAGTCGCATTGCGTGCCTTATCGTCGTCGACAATCGCCCGTCTGATCACGGTCTGCGATTGTTCGCTTCGGGAAATTCTATTATATCAACTACGTACATACATATTTGCTTACGTTTTATTGTTAAATCTTGATATTAGGCTTTGTTTGCATATTTGCATGCCATCATATTCGGTACGCAAATATTCTGGATATCAAAAAGGTTTTTGTTTGTTAAATAAGATTTATTAAGCCACTACAGAATTTCTATGTATTAATTTTTACAACTTGTATAACATATGTTTGTACATTAAGTGTGGTGCACAAGTATAAACGACAAAATGACGTGTGAAGCAGTGTATTTTTAAATTATCAATTCTCTTTACAGTATAAAGATTATTAACACAAAAAATAGACAAATAAATAAGTGTCAACCGTAATATGTGTGGGTTGACACCCCAGACAAACATTTATAACCGCTTATAAAAATTGTCGTCTGTAACGTTAGGCGTCGACAACATACAATTATTTTTTAACTACGAGATTGAGCTATATTTTATTCAAAACAATTAGTAATCACGAAACCAACATCATACATACCAACATTTACACATATACACTTGTAACGCATAACTCTTGCGCAATCGGGTAAAAAAAATAAGTAGATATACATATTTATAGTTTCAAAAGTGGTATAAAGATGTAGTTCTTACCATTATAAAAATGGTTTAAAAAGATAGTGTTATGTTTTTCGTTAATGAGACTCTACAAATATATGTTGGCAATATAAATAAAATATTCAAACTCGCCTGAATTTAGCCTTTAGGAAACTTTATACCTGAAAATAATTCTAATTTATGTGTGTCTTTTAAACTCTGGTATATAAATTGCGGTAGCTACGAATATATTATTTTCTATTACACTACCTAGTAAGCCAAGAAGTAGTGTGATTTTTTCAAACTTTGCGAGTCACGTATCATTACGTTATATAACTCAGGCCGCAGTATGAAAATCTATCATATTGATCAGCTATAAATATGTATAACATGGTAGAAACACTGGTCAATAGATTTATAATACAATATAGATTTATGAGATAGGATAAAATAAACGGTAGATAAGCCGCAATAAATACGCCACTTGCAAAACATGTACCGCGCTGTTTGACCACACTTCCTGCTGAGACAAAACAGTACGGTACATCATTTTGTATGCAACAAATACTTTAGTGCTGCAAAGATCAGACAGCCGCCTTGCTGGTAGATAAAGGAAAATGAATTTTCTAGTGTTTACGATGGAATAGAATAGGGCCACCAGATTACTTCTCGTGGGTGTCGTAAGAGGTGACTAAGGGATCGGACTGTCATCTATCACATAGTATAGTAAAATATACTGTTAGAGTCTTACAGGCCCGATGACGGCAACAGGACTGAATCCTGTTACGTAAGGTGGACTTAACGATGTGTGGCAAATAGTGAGTGCTTAACAAACCTCTACCTACCCCTTCAGAGATCCTGGCCACGTCAAAGCTAGTATTTTGCTGTGGTGTGAAAAGAAAATAAGCTATTCACCCTACCTAAGAATCACAGCAACCCTTGATGTTACCGACGATTTCGGAGTGAGCCTGGTGCACCCAGGTACGTAGCCCGGTATACTGCAACCACCTGACGGTCCGTCAGTACATGGGCTGCTGTTTCCTCCGCTCCCATGCATGCTCTGCACAGTGGGCTGTCCGTAGCACCTATGGCAAAGAGGTGTTTGTTAAAAGAGCCATATGCAGTAATAACACTAGTTACCATACGAAAAGCGTTGAGCGTATGTCTGTATGCATGTATGAATCCAAATAATAGGAATATCACATTGCCAGCAGTCGATAACCATGCGTGAACTTTATGATTCTATAACATAAACCTTTTAATTTTCATATGGGATTATGGACAAGTTTAAAATAAATTACTGAGGAGGGGTCAACAACGTCCTCAACAAGCTTAAGAGATGATATCATTTATCATTTAATTGTTTCTCGCTACTGTTTCAATATCAAGAAACGATTAGCTTTTAATCTCAATAAAGTTCAGGAGATTGTTTCTTTCAGCGATTTAACATTCGAAGGAAATTAAAGAAGAGATTTGTTTCATAACAACAAATTTTGTTGGGTAATGGCAAGGAATTTTATGAACACCTTACAAACTATTTAATTTACACGTAACTTGTGTCGATATAAGTATCTATTTACAAATGTCGTATGTAAACACGGATCTTAACTAAATCATGCCAAGATTAATTTATATAATATTAGTGATAATACATTTACTTGTCCAAATATTGTGTAAAATTTGATACAAAATAATATTGTAACGTACAAATTATTTATTGAAAATTAAAAATTGTCCTTAGGACCGTATAAATATAGTTGGGTAGCTAACACATTATGGTTTTTATGATTAAAAGTATTTCAATTTAATGTTTTAAAATTTGTTTTCATTCGATTTAAAAATAGTCACCGTTTTAAAGACTACATATAAAATCAGATTTGCGCATTTTCCTTTATTACTTATCACAAATTATGTGATAAATCTACAAAACGCTTACTCTAATATCCTTTACACTACTCCGATAAATAATATTACAACTAAGTAAAACTGTAACTAAAGCCATTCATCAACTAAACAGATTTATTGGTCTGCGATAAACTGTTTAAATTGTTTCAACATTTTCAATCGACTATATAACTACATGGTGTAATCAAGCGAAAATCAATCAAAGTGTGTGCGTGTGCCTTACATATTATCCACGGGCAAAAGGAAATGAAGGGATAATCTCTCTCGATAACTATACAAGTATAGAAAGTTTGATATTTGCCGATACGATGTCGATACGACCCTGTCCAGAACACAGGCTATTGTTGTAGTTTTGTGTTTATATATTTCACTTTCATTTTTCTTTTATATAAAAACGCACAATAGAATATACCAAATATTGCTATTCAATTGAGTATCTGTAATAGAAAACAGTCCAAAAAGATACATATCAAAGAAAAGATAAAGATCAAATGGGAAAGAAAATATCCTTCAATAATCGACCAATATGAGTGAGTGAGAATCTCGGATAAAAACTCTCCTCCCGGCGTAAAATCTAGAAATGAAAGAAATAAACATTATGTATGTATGTATTGTGTAGATATGTTTCGTAAAATTCCTATATCTTGTTAGTATAAAATGTAGTATGCGATACATACCCATTGTAACACTATTACTAATTTTGTACATGTTTTAAGATCAATTTAAGGTCAAAACAAATAAACCTGTTAACTAGAGTAGTTTTCTGTACTTACTGTACTGTAACTTGTAGTTTTCGAGGACGTGGTTGTTGTGTATTTTCTTGGGTTAATAATGTGTAATGGTAGAGTAGTTTCAATTTCTTGTTGACTGTGATAATCAACCTTCAATATCAAAATATCTTTTCTATCTTTGTCTTAATTGTAATTTGTAACTCAATTCTATAGGTTTCTTTTCTGTGTGAAACTAATTTCGAAAACTATTCTATATAACAATACAATACGTACGGAATATCACGCCTCAACCCAGAGACCACTTCCTTGCATTTGCTACGATTCTGACGTACCTTTCTCGTTTCTTCATCTTTCATTCCGTTCCGCCTACAGGCTCGTCAGTTAAAGATACTTTTTAACCTGGCCTTGCTTCAATACTCTCATTTCTACCGCATTGATTTTTCTTTCGTGCTTCTTCTGCCATACCCAAGCCAGCCATTTCTACCAAATATAAAATATGTGTAAAGACGTCTATCCACCGAGTTATGACATTCTCGTACTGACCGTATTGTTTTGTTTAAATCAAATAAAGTGAGTATTGTTTAACATCGTATCGTGCTATATAAACATGACCTTACTTTCGAAAACTATAACATACCCTATTTAAGTTGAGGGGTTGTATCGTGTTTGTCGTAAGTAATGTAGATTCGAAGACAAACGTCTCAATATCCACTTGTTTGTGTTGAGGTTCTATTGTTTCTGTTGTATGACGTAGGATGTAGGTACGTACCTTCTGTGTTACCATTCGGTTATTGTGTTTGCCTAGTCTACAACAAACA
Organism: Tyria jacobaeae; assembly: GCA_947561695.1. Lineage (NCBI taxonomy): Eukaryota > Metazoa > Arthropoda > Insecta > Lepidoptera > Erebidae > Tyria > Tyria jacobaeae. The sequence continues at coordinate 326,774 of OX387218.1, read as the reverse complement.
TTGTTTTTGTTTAATAACTTTGGAGAAAGATAACTATTAATATTAGATAACAGTCCTTTAGTTTATTGCCCCGGTTAAATTATTAAATTTAGAAAATCATAAGATATTTACACCCGTTTGCGGCACACAATACAGAAAGTGAAACAGAAAATAAAACCTAGGGCTTAGGGCTACTTTTCTATTTCATGAGATGTATTTAGAAATAAAGTATGTAGAAACATAAATTTTGCAGAAGAGAAAACATCTCCACTTTATAAGATAAGATAAGGCAACAATAACCTTTATTGTACACCAAAACCGCACTGCTCAAACCTAAATTATACAAAGTGGATATGTATTAAGATACATATATAAATAGATTCGCAGACCGCACGAAGTAGCAGCTAGGACGGAAGGGTAGTTAGTGACCAAGCCGATGCATTATGTATAGCCATATGCTTGATAACTAACAACTAGCGAATTTGATTTGGTGACCTTTCATCTTTTCCTCGGACTTATACTGACCCTAGAGAAAAAAGGAAAAAATGGTGTTGACTAAACAGAAAAAAGTAAGTAATAGAAGTTTTAATTTTGTCATACATTAAAATGCTTATTAGAACCTTCTAGTTACGCTTAGATAGTGAACTTTATAGTTATTCAATAAAACCGGTTACCCTCCATTTATTAAAAGAAATTGAATTTGTGAAAAAAATATATGATTGTTATAAATTTTTATCATTTATTTGAAACAAATCCTGTTTGAGAAATAAGTTCCAAACAATGATAAATTTCAAATAAGTTCATGCAGAAATTTTACTTACTTTTGCCCCAAAGTAGCTAGCAAGAGGTTAGGTTTAAATATCCAGATAGATCTGTCTATACTAAATCAGACAAAATGTATCATGTTGCAAGTCACGTATGTATTTCGGTCACGAATTGAGCTGGATACCAATCCAGCTTTGGACAGCAATAACGAATTGGCCTTAAAATTCATACAGTTCACTATTAATCACGGTGTGGGTGAAATAGGACAAGAAATATGAATAGCATTTTATATACTTCTCACAAACTTCTCATAATTAAACATTTTAAACAGTAGGTGCTTGCCTTTAGGACAACTCTTAAGGCTAAGAATAGAAACAATTTATTTTGTATTTGAAGCGTAGGTGTCTGCCTAAAGAATAATCTGAAGCTTGAGTCGGTCCGGTCCCGTCTTCTTTTTCACTATACTACGATCAAGCTTAGTATTTTAATTTTTGATCGTAGTACATTGAAATTGTTAAAGAAAAACTTTGAAATTAATACAACGTTTGACGAAGTCTGTGATTTAGTTTTTAGTTTAGTTACTGGCACTGTACTGTAGTGTAACCTCACTTGAAAGTTATAAAATATGCTCAACTCTAGAACAATCTGAAATAATGCTGTCTGTAGATAATAAATTTGCCTTTATCATAAAGCTCACAAATAAGAGAAAAACCAATATATTTCAAGTTCAATATAGTAACATCAATTCAGCAGAAATACTCCACAAATAACAAGGGCCGAGCGCTGAGCCTACAATTTAGAGCCGGCACAACACTAATACCAACAAAAGGTACGAATGTGCTGAAAGACGTTAATGCCATAGTAACATTTGACGCTTAAAGGAATCTCCACGGTTTCGATATCAAGCTTTATATGCTAACTGTGAAGAAACTAGTACGTAGACTAAAATAAGTAATGATTCAAGATTTACCAACTGGATTCTTAATTCACATGTTTTTCTACAAACTTTTACAATGCTGTCGAAAATTTTCATATCCTAATATTGTGAACGAATTCGCAATTCGCATGCAATTCCTCCCGTATTAGGGACCGGACTGGGTCATATGCAAACATTTGTCCAAACATTACCCGGCTGTACCTTGACGACACACCCCAGGCTTTGCTGAATTATTGAGATGTCCCGCTTTAACACCAGATGCTATTTAGATGTTCTCGTGTTTATTAGTTTGTCCCTCGTAATTTGTCACAGAACCCGTTGATAGCTGTAATTTAGGACATACCCATATAATGTTGATAGAATTATGTAGCGAAGTTTGTGCTACAAATTTGTTTTCGTAAGCATCATGTTGAATATTACATAATACTTCTAATCCCGGCTGAACATTCAGCTATATTTTACGAATCCTTAGAAATCGCAGAGAAAATATCCCGTAAAGTTTTATTATACGAATCCATTGCTGATCCAACAGCGGTCGTTTAAAGAATCGTTCGAAGGGTTTCGCTATCGTGAATGAGTCTACCTGATAAAGGGAAATACCTGTAGAGATCAAACGGCGGGAAATAAATGTGGTCGGGCGGCAGGAACAAGGAATCGTTCGCTAAATCGGATCGGTCCACGGATTTGTCGCTCCGTGATGACATTTGTTACCGCTGTCTTCGCTACTTTATTTGTCATTGTCACCACGAACGAAGCGGTATCGGCTTCCACGCTTTTATCATTGTATTTTATAGCAGTGGTTTTTTGTGCTAGCTATGAGATTTGCTTTGCTTGTTTAGCCGAAAACAGGATGAAATCGGATACAGTAAAAATAGTGAGTATAAAATTGATGTAATATTTTTATTTAAAATAATATACCATTTACAAAAATGTATTGGATTGTCAAATCAGACAAGTGGTAACGCCAGTGTTATAAGCAGGAAGGGGCTGAAACAAATTAAATTAAAAATAAATAAATAAAAAAACTGAGATCAAAGCAAAAAAGAAGATTACTAGTCAAATGAAAGCAATTTATTTAGCTACATAAACGAGCTAGTATAAATGAAATAGGGGAGTTTGTATCTTTTTACACAGCTCAATGAGTGCGAACAAAGTGCGGTGATATGCGCGAGGCCGGACCGCTCCGACGAGCCACCAGGCCGCGCGTGGTCCGTCCCCTTGCCTCCTTATCTTGATTCATTTTCTCTGCTAATATTTATTACTCTGCTGTGTACTATTTACCACAGAATGATATATGACAAATCTGATTGTATGTTTCAGAGACAAATCTTTGATAAAATATGTATATCAAATTGTAGTACATCGCGTTTATTCCGTTTAACACATATACATTTAATGAACAAATAGTGTACCCAGAGAATATTTGTGTGTCTGTTAATCGTAATTGTCTCTATCATAAAAGATTGATTATGATTTTTTTTATAATGATTAACAGACTTTTGAGATAACAAAGTTTTCCCGTATCTTTATAAGATTTTTAGTGTCATAATGAATAAGCTACAAAATAATATCTACGCGTATGTATTTGTCCAATCCCAAAACTACAAATAGGTCGAGGGAAATGGCACTCTCTACCGAAACACAGGCATTGCCTAGTTCGGTAACAGTAGCGAACTCTTATTAGTACGGAATGAATACTACCAAACCATTACTTGTAACGTAGTACTAATGTATTTAAAATAAAATGTTATTATTCTTAAAAAAAAAGTTGGCTTATATGGAATAGATATAACAAAATGGACATGTTAGATATAATATACGTAATATATAATAGGGTAGGTGACTAAGTTTAAATGTCATTATTTTACTAAGGCGAGCAATAACATTGCTAAAAATAGTTTACAATTTGTTTCTGTTTTACTGTAGCGTTTTTTATTTATTGTTTATTAAAGTCAATATTAAAACGTTAAAGTCAAACGATATGACAATACATACCCGTGACGTCACGACTATGTGTTTACTACAAAGGTGCTGATTTGACTTGACAATAATCTAGCCTATCATTCCTCTACATCGATATGAAAATTTAAAGCCACAACAAAATGTGTGATCATATCGTTTTATTTCACCAAGTAACAAACTCCATCATTAAAATGTCTACTTGTAATTGAACAATGTATACTGAGTTATCTATCATTTAAATTATCCCGATATTGTTGTACATCAACATACTAATCGCTACATCTTAAGACAGTAAATTGTCAGAGCGATGAAAGTTAATAAGATTAACTTAAATTATATCACGACTTTATAAAGGAGACGGTTTATGAACACGAGGCGCTACAAATCAGCAATAACGGACTCGATGATAAATTTAACTAAATGAGTCAACGAAGCGTGCCCGCGCCTTAACTTTTCAAGATCGGGAATTTCTGGATTGCGATTCAATCAAACCTGAATCGAGATTGACAATTGATAAAATAATGTATAATAGATTTGAGATTTGTAGTTGTAATGATCTTCGGCTTGGTGATAAATCTTTGAATACACTTAAGGAATTTTGAAAATGATAAGATCTCAAACAGATTTAAACATGTTATTTATTTCATTAGTAGTTGGAGTGTAGCGATCGAGTTGATAAACTGCATTGCTTAAGTGCGATACGCCACTGATTTAATAAAAACACAAAATAATATGCAAATAAAATATGAATATCAATAATGTAAAGAACATACGCTCACGCCTGTATACCCTAAACGGTAGGCAGAGCTTTTTAAAACACTCACATATTGCCAATTAAAATTTGGTCCCACTGACGTAATAGGCTCAAAGCTGCCGTTAACTGAGCACTGTATAATAAAAGAAGTATTATCCAAAAGAAATTCTTTGGTACATTGCTTGGAAAACTAGCAGATACTTTATCTGATTTGGAAATTCGTATTCTCACACCGATGCTATTTTACTGTAGTACAACATTAGTTTTGGATAATTTTTGGATTTTTTTTTATTAGCATTATCAAAAATTCGTCTGAAATAAGCAAAGAGGTTTAAATAAAAAAAAAACTAATACATTGCTCTTCACAAGGGCGACAGGAATTTTCCACAGTGTGTATGTATTTTCCTCAACCCGTAATTTCTCAGTTAAATTTATTTTCAAATGGGCTACCATTATAAGTTATGCAACTCTCTCAAATTTGCCGCAAAACTTAACACAATCATGTAACACAAAATCATCAGAACATATGCGTGTATAAATTCCGCAAACGACAACAAGCGACTCAGGAAAATTAAAGGGCGCCTCACAAATGTCGCGTGCAAGTGTTCGCAGGACTACTTTCACTTGATCCCTCACACATCCACATGTTTCTCCGATGACTACAGTTAGATGGCAGGCGTAATGAACGGCTAAGGGTCTTTTCGGATTGGTTGAGGTAAATTTTCTTAACAACCCAGTTGTTGCCACACGCCTCGTCCTAAACACACACACCCTTCGCTGCGGACAGATAATTTGTCCAAACTTCGGTGGTGTTAAAGTTTCCGCTTGCATAGTTTCTTTATCAGTTTATATCACAGCCTGAGTTTAGTTGTTGACGAACCGAAGGATGACTGGCTCGAAGTTATTGTTTACTGAGATTTCTATTGTTATTGAAAATGTTACGGCTACTTAGATTATTACAGAATTAAAGGGGATACTTTCCATTATTCGAAGCTTCATGCCATCTAAGCTTACAAATTAAATCACAAAAATACTCTATATAAATAAAGGCCCCTTTAGCATAATTCCTTGATAGTAATTAATAAGTACATACATCGTTTCAGATATCTTTTCAAGAAGAAACAATGGCATTTAGTTACCGCAGTAATGGAGCCGGGTCGTTGATGTTTCTATAAAAGTTGTAATAAACACTTTATACAGCGCTGCGGTGTAGTATATCACTAGTGCCACGCAGTCACGAGCCCGCACTGTCGGCTAGAGCCATCTCGCCGCACTATTTCGGTGGGAAATTAAACAAAGCCCAGCAAAACTTACTTCGTTTCTGTCCCTTGGGCTGGACTAAGAATAATTTTATTACATAACTTGTTGTTCCAACACTTATTTTGCTTGTAGTAGTTAATCTGTTGTGAATTTACACGTTGAAGGGAAAGTTGTCTGTGTGAGTCGGATAAGAACTTAAAGTTTATCTAAAGTAAGGCCGTTTGTTAATTACTAACAAAGTAGGATACAAAACTTGTGTACTTCGTAACTCACTACCATTACAACATAATACACATAACACACATAATAACACACGTTAATTTCACATTGTTTTGCAATTCTTAATATTGACTTACAAAATAGGTTTATTGTATATTTTTTAATTTCACACAACACTATATATTGTATCCTTTAGCAGGTTGTATTATTTTATAAATATAAATTCTGTAGATATTACTACTACTACCCCCTTTCATAACTTTCTCATAAACATCAAGTTTTACTGATAAATCTCAACTTTATGACAGCATTTAAAGTTTAATAGGTGTTGTTGCTATATCAGTTTACTAAAGAAAATGATTCTTAAATATGATACAATCTTTCGTGACTACATAACGGCTGAAATTATGATAATTAAATCACTGCGACATTACACGTCTACACGATACTTGGGATGAAAATTATATTATACGAACACTTTCACTCTCCTTGCGCTCTGCTAAATACTAGATTGAGCCGTTATTTATTGAATTCTCTTCAGTAAATCAAGAAGAACAGTTTTTAAATTCGACAATCACAATTCGCAAAATCACACAGATCGAAGTTTGTCCGTAAGCTGCAAATTGGAGCGAACCTCGGGCCAGAGTGATTACATTAGAACATCACGCGTCACCTCGACACCAATTTAAAGGGTCCAAACTATTTGTCCCAATCGAAACCCATTTAGAATTCAGATGGAATCGAAACGTCTAATTGCTTTCGGTTCAGCTCTTCGCATACTAATCTGTGGCTGCGTTGGGCCGCTCTCCCTACACTAACATATAGTGTAAGTAGCATATAACAGAACTAAATACTTTTCTTTTGACATCTTTTATTTAATGTGACTAAGTACTGACAGTAGGAAATTCAATTCTGGTCTCCATTTTTCTATACCAATGTATCTCATGGTACACGAATACAAAAACTAAAGGGTTTACAAAGTATGTACTACATCAAACATTACTAAATTCTTAAAAATCGATTCTATATATTACTATTATTTACATTTAATGACTTCAATTAGACAATAGTGAGGATAGGTATAACTATCCTCACTATTGTCTAGTTTAAGTAATAATCTTCATATATATTTGGAGAATCTACGGCTACTCAGATTACTAAATTAGAACAGACAACAGAGGTAGGGCACCTACGTACCTGCCTACCTACCTCTATTGTGTTTTCTGATATATAAACTTTTATAAAATGAAACTGCCTGGAATCGTTACACGTTCTTGAAATAAACTGAAGTGAAAGTTTTAATCAGGAGCACAAAACAAACAAGCAATAACAGTAAATAGCTACAACCGCAGTGCGGGCCGTGATTTTTCCAAGTTCAATATTTACGGACGCGAAACATCGGGCCTTGGTATTGGTGTCGCAAACTCGCAAGTAGGTGACCGCTCCACAATTCATAAAGTGGAGGAAGTGGTTGGTTTTGTACCCCTCTTACTTTTTACACACCTCACCCCTTCACAACTTTTAGCAATTCAACCACAAACTGTAAATAAAGCAAACGATCCGATAACGTGGCTGCCTCAATTGAGTACGCGGACGAAGGGATATTTCACTTTCGTTTCGGCGATACTAAGCTATTTACATTTTGCGCTACTGGTAATATTTACGCCTTCGTTTGAAATTGGAATAGATTTAACAAGGTCACGGCCATTCTGATTGGTTGGAGGAAATTGAATGTTCCTACAAACAATTATAAGGCCCTCCGAGAGATCTACTACACTGATTAATTGGTTCCAATTGATTTCGCAATCTGTCAGCCATAAACGATAAATTTTTAGTTAGTGCCTTTAAAGTCTAAGTCCTCTAAGTCAGGAACATAAATCTTTGATTTAACACGAAGTTATTATGTATTTGTAATTCAGTTACGTAACTATAAGTGTATAAACATTGGAATATGGTTTGTATTTAAAATAACAAAAATATTATAATTATTAATTCATTCTTTATGTTGTATATAAACTTAACATGACATGACAACTTAAAATTCAATTATGCGTTCCCCGACCAAATGTACCTATGAGACTGGCGGCGTTTCCCTTTTATATGCATATAGCGATGTTTTGGGTTAGGTATAGAGAACGTGGGTCCCGTCCTCTACTCACGAACTTATTGGCCTCAGAGCCCCATGGACCCGCCGTCTCCACGGCGAACGAGACGAAGTCATACTCTGCGTCCTCCAGGGCTGCGTATTTTCTATGTTTGCCCAAAGCCACCGACTCGGCCCCCGAAACGGCCGCCCTCCGAGTAGTAGAGAGGTGACAGGACGTGTAGGTACAGATGCAAGTAGCGTCCCATATCAGGGAGCGACCTCTTCGCCATGGGACCAGGGATAGTCCGTCCCTCCGTTTCCCGTCAGAACGTGGCAGGCCAGGGGGCTCCAAGATGCAGGGGAGATCAGCAGAAACGGGCGCCCTTCTTAATAAATCGTGAATGGCTTAGTGCCGCGGACCCCGTCCGACGCTTCGGATACAAATTAGCCCATGCAGACCATTTGCCTCCACCTTTGCGCCACAAACGCACGTATGGGGTTCGTAAACAGCGCAGCCACTAGGCGGAGTCCGGCTGCCACCCTAAGGGAGTCATCGTCCAACAGCGTACCCAAGTTAGGGGATGGTAGGCCATGTAGCCAGGCACCTGACTCCGGCTCAGAGTCAGCATTAAGCCGAGCCAACTCGACTTCTGACGCTCCGCTACGCAAACAAGCGGGAATATGCGCCCCTGACACGTCATCCCAACCCCTCTGCACTCCAGGTCTTGTGGGCAGATCAGTATTTGGATAAAGTTTGGTCCAAGTCTGAAGGGCTTCCTAAGCATAGGGAACGGCAATATTATCGCATACTCGCGACAACAAGCGGCTGACTAACACTGAAACACCGTACGCAGAAAGGCGATCGGGCCGCACTCCCTCAAACGGCGCACTCCCAAACCTCCAATATCCTATAACTATGGATATCTTAGTACTGAGTTGATATGAAGATAGACGATTGTAGATAGATTATATGAAGATAGTACTATGACTGTGAAGTTCTGAATCTTATTTCATAAACATTACAAGTAAGGATTCTATTCAACAACTGAATTAAGTACACAATTCCACATCCACACATGAAGTTTTAAGAAGTATAAAAGCCCACACTTTAAATTCTTGTGAAACCTTCTTATTTCATTTTTTGAAAGGCATTTCAGAACAAATAATTTTTAGTGTATTTAACTTATAAAATCGCCTCCAGTCACAATAATATTTAGAAAGGATACGATTATCATTTTAGTTCATTTGTATAAATCTGAAATGAAAAGATGAACTCACTTTAACGCTGTGTCACTGGATGCAAATCAAAATTAGAACTACTGAATTACAAAAGTACTAAGAACTATATTGATGTAAAAACTAACAAAAAAGGGTAAAACATAATGCAAGAAACAAGAAAACAAACTGTGAAAAACTGGTGTCACGAGTTTGTTCCCAGTGGAAGTGCAAAATCAGTTGTTACTTAAGTCAAGTTGGCCAACTTAACCTAAGCACACGGCTAGGGTTTACCCTTTAAAGTTACTCTTAACTACACTGTTACCCATTTATAACTTCAATATTAAATACGATGAAAGAGTTAAACTTTTGACAATTTCCGAGGCAAGTAAAATAACAAACAATTTTAATTCACCGTCGAAGATTTCCCTTGACTCTCGTCGACCTCCTATAATCATTAAATAAACTTTCAGTTCACCAAGAATGTTGCACAAACTCGAGTCAACTGCGAGGGAGATATCGTGCTTCTCAATTATTCAAAAGAATACGGGATTAAATTAAAAAAATATTAACCGTCAGCGAAGGACGGTCTTAAATTCAACGTTTTGACGAAGTACAAAAGTTTTAAATTAAATTTGCAGTGTCAAGAGCTACGAGATGGATCGTTGCATCATTCCGCACCGGGTGCATAGATTTATATGCGTACTTACGTACATCCAAGCAACCGGTTCGGGATGTTATTTGGATTCTTAAACAAAGACTACAACATACTCTTAATAGCTTCTAATTGTCTCTGTTCCTATGTAGTTTTTGCTGAAATATTGTTATATATAATAAAATTCACGATATTTTAACTTATAAAAACATCAGGTAGTTTACATGTTCGTGTAAGTGTTTAAATATTCACAAAGGCGACTTTAGATCGAGCACTTAAACTCTTGAATGACGCATCAAAAATAATACCGTCATTAAACTTAAAAACGCCTTTTTCAATCCTGTAAATATTGTATTAAAATTTTATGAAATCCAATTATGGAGTCGTAACTTTAAACCGAGTTGTAATGACGTCGTAAATAACATTAATAAAATTTTTGTAATGACCGTTTTAGATGTTTCGGGTATTGATAAGATGGGACATTGGTAATAGTGCTGTGGCTTATTAGATCGGTATGCGCGGATGAGTGGTTATCTGGATTATCTTTTAATGTTATTATGAGTGCTTTATTACAAAGGATCGTAATGCATGTCAGGGCTCAAGTGGCGTGGCGTTTTTTGTGGCAGTCGGCGCTTGCGGCCGCCACTCGATTTTTAATGACTCTATTAAAGAGATTAATAGCGTCTATCGCCTAAAAAACATACGTTTTTTTTTCATTCTTTACAAATTTAATTAATGCCGATATACGTAGCTACGTGGTACAGATTTAAAATCAGTTTATAGTAGTTACAGGTGAGCTTTAATTTTTTGTTCGAAAGTTCATTTTAAAATAGTCCGAGATATTATTTTCCCTTTAAACCAATGTCTAACAGAATATAAGAAATATATTATTAATATATTTAATTTATTTATATGACCCGTATAATGTCATGACTAGAATAAAGTCACCCCATTTCTTCCCGTTGATGACGTGAAGGTGACTACGGGATTGGACTGTTATTTACCTGACTGTATATATAAAGTCATACATTTCCCGGTTGCTGTAAAAGGCTTACCCTGTTACGTTAGTGGGACCTAATCTAATTGGCAAAATATAGGTGTCTAATGCACCCCGCCTACCTCTTTAGGGATATAAACGTGAGCGTATTTCAGTAAAATTTGTTAAGTAACACTAAACTGTTGTAACATGGATATTAAACAGTATTGTATATTTTAAAAGTTCCATACGTTTAAAATATAACATGGTTACAGAATCGAATCGAAAACGCATCGTCTCTCATCATTAATAACACTCAGCGTTTTATCAAAATGAAATTAACAAACAGTATCATGTCTACAAATTGAAAGCTCTCTTGCATCAATTTACATTTGTTTAGTTTGAATTACGCAATACCTTGTCTCCGTGCTAGTAATGTAAATTCTTCGTTAGCTGGAGTTTCTGTCGTATTAAAAGATGAGACAGCGTAAGTTGAAGTTAAACCGGTGTTACTCACCGATTCAGTAGATATCAGAGTACGGGGGTGAGCGACTAACTGGATTGGCGTCCCCCTCGGTTCTTCCGCGTGAGCTGGCGCCCAATTTGGCGACTCCTCAGCTCGCTCAATCCTGCACGTTTTTGCACGCTTCCTCTTAATACGGACCCGCTGACGAAGTCCTAACTTAAAACATGCATCGGCATGCCGTGTAACTTGATTGCAATGAAAAAATCTTTGGCAATAAAAGCGCCAGTGGAAAGGTTAATGATCTACAACTTTCTATTTAGTTGTAATTTCAGTACCGTTAATTATATTTTGTTGTGTTTTTGTTTTAATTTTCTAGTTTATACATTTATAATTTTCATCATGTCTGTAAAATACAGGTAAGTAGTGAATTTCTTTTTTGAAAGATTTTGCTGAAGTGTATTGAATGATTATATTTTTGTTTGTTATTTTATATATAAAGGAAACGCGACTTTTTGAAACCATTATCGTTACAAAAGACTAAAGAAAAGACAAACAATGTAACATAAACCCACCTAAAAGGCCGAGAATGCACTTGCGGCTCTTGAATTGCAGCTGTTCTTGGGCGGCGGTAGTCGCATACCATATACCCGTCTGCTCATTTTTCAACTATCGCATAAAAAAAACACATTTTTTTATATTTTTTTCGATATTACAAGCACCAGACAACTGTAAACATTAATGACGCTACAATTGAAGAGAATAAGCAGAAATAGATTACAGGCATATTCACTCAATTCGGGAGAATTCCCAAAAGCTGAAACGGGGCGCGCACGCCTCGTTGTCTCGTGGAGCCGCAGCGACTTGATCCTCTGATCAGCTAGTCAGCGGAGCCAGTGGCGTTCCGCCTGTCGACGCGACGGTACGTCCCCACGCTCCGCGCGCTTTTCTACAACGAATTCAAACACGATCGCAACGTTGACAACTACGATACCACTACATATTTTCTGTGTTATATTCGGTTCACCTTCTGTTTTTATTTGTTTGTGTTTTCTCTTGTATATCGTATTTCTTCAATTGAATTTTACTACATATAGAGGAAGTTGTTACCGCAACTATAAGCTCGGGACAGAAAGCTCTATTGTACACAATGTATCGTTTTTACGTAGATCGGGTAAAACGTTAGCAATGAATGTACCGATAATGATGTCGCTTTCATTCAAATTCGGATATAAATGCGATTCATGAGATATAAAACGGAAGAAACATGATTTTGAAAATGGGAGGCAAGTCGCCTCCGGGCGTCAAACAGACCGAGAAGGTACAAAATCAGGATGTAAAAAAGGAAGAGAAAAAGGAGTCGAAAAAGAAATGGGAGAGATGTGAGGAGAGATGTCCTGGCGACCCATGGGCGTACTGTGTGGTGTTATGGTGTGCGTGTGCCATGAGCCTGATCTCGAGCGGGTACAGTTTGTACAAGCAGCAGGGGCTGCAGGACCGATTGTCATTGTTGGAGGAACAGCATTTGGCGCTGCGCAGTGCGGTGTTGGAGCCTCAACAGCCACTTGTCGAACGTCTACGGCGTGAGGTGCTCAGCAGGCCACCTGTATACTGGAGGCCAAGGAGAAGTATCCGAGACTATGGTGACTGCGGCTGTCCACCAGGTAAGTTTATACCTAGTTATTAGTTAGATACCTAGTTATTTGAAACTGATGAATTGACAAAGTTTTTTATGTACACGTATAAGTAGAGTTGTTCAACGGCAATCAATCTGTATTTCGAACCAAATTCGGATATTGTATTTCAGATAACTCTTCAAAAATGTTATTACAATGTAAGAAGTGAAACTTTGGTAAAATGGCATAATTAAAATGAGTTATATTCACCCATGACGTCACATGCTGGTGTTCCTCATCGGTAGGTACTTCAAAAACCATATCCTTGTCCTATGTTAAGACTCTTTTTGCAATAATATTAAAATTATAGTATTATATCTACCATAACTATACAAGCGTTTGATTAACCAAACCTGAAAACTCTAAAAAAATATAGAAAGTTAAAAGAATAATTCAAAAAATGTAGGAAGTAAATCGCATTACAAAAAAAATATAGCCGCGATGAAAGATACTACCAAAGTGTCTATATAAACTTTCAGGAAAGCATGTAAATCAAATAACATAAAATTAAAAGCTCCTCTTAAAACCTATTTATTAAATTTAATTGAAGAAGTAGGTAACTCCCTAAACATCGATATGGCATAAATTATTATTAATCAAACACTTGTAACAAGTTAATTGTTTGTCTAGTAACCCGCTCTATTTACTTCGTCTGTCCGATATCGACACGAAGCTCATCAAATTCCCCAATATTGACTCGTCAAAAACGGACGAAGCTTTAAATTAATTGCCGTTCCATTGTTTTATTCGCTGGAACATTGTCCACAATTAATAACTGGATTGCACGGTATTGGCGACATCCTGCTCATTACAAGTAAACTCGTTTTATATCAATAACTTGATCACAAACCTAATTATGTAAACGATACTTTTAGGCTCTTCAGTTGAGGGAGAAATAGGATTTCAAACAATTTTGTAAAATAATACTCAATTTAAATATTTATCGGTGGTTCGCATTCAACAAAACTGTTACACAATTATGGAATAAGTTTTAAATTGTAGGTTCTGGAGATTTAGGTCCATAGTAACTAACACTTCATATAAAGGGATACGAGGCAATCTCTTCGAAGCTATTAATTTTTTTCTGTCGCCCGCAATACGAAGTTAATCCGGAGTTGAAAGCTGTCTCTAGCCCCATGGTTATCAAATTCTGCGCTCGAGATGGAAAAAATGATAAACTCCGGATGGTGCGAATACGTGTCCGTGGTGACAGCTCAAAGTGAGGGTTCCAAAACTCGGATAATAAAGGAGTTGAGCTTTTATTACAAGTTGTTGTTTGGCCCGATATTGCTGTTGAATTTGAATTATGTCGTTAACATTCCCGCAGCGTTTGCCCACTTTATTTTGATGATTACAATATCTTGTTTGTTTTTATAACTTTTTTTTAACATTTAGAAACTTTGATATTATAGGTTAATATTTGTCGACTATAGAATCTTGGTCCTATTTGGTAAATTACGCGTTAAATGTTCACCGTTTCCTTTTATTTTCTATACAGAGTAAAGAGGCGAATGGGCCAGTGTGATTACGCATCGAAGCCCTTAATTTTAGTGAGTTAGCTTTATAATATGGGGACCTACAAGCAATGGTTCAATCAATACAACATAGCCGGGGGTGGCGAAGCGGAGTGGACTAGAGCGATAAAAGTGTCGCGTGCCTGTGACAGCTAGCTCCGTGTTTATTTGGATTATTGGGTGGTGTCGAGTGGACGGTCATTGAAGGTCCGATGGCTCGTCCGCTCGCCATAGGACCGACCCGTGTTGTTGGTAGGTACTCGTAATGTGGTCGTGTCTTTGTTGTAGGCCAGTTAGTATATGTCATTGATTCGATGGGACTCGTTTACATGTAATGTGCAATGGTTGGAAAATTGAGAATATTGTTCATGGTGTACATACATATGTATGGGATATATGTGTTCATGGTGTATATACATTACTAGAAAGGTTGACAATAATGAAATATACAATACTATAACTATACTAGGGATGTATTAAGACAAGCCAACGAACACTCACTATTTGCAATGCAACATAGAATATAAAGTTTAATTATAAATTACTCTAACATATTAGTATATAGTATGTTCTTTATTTTATAGATTAAGTTGAACTGTGTTTCTCATAGATATAAACGGTACCCACAGTGTGTGTGTGTGTGTTTGTCGACCGTGACGTTTTCCGCCGTTAATACTTTACCCCAACAGCAGTTATCCAAATATAGCAATGTACATATATGAATATTATTCTCGATATTGAACTGTTGTATATAAATTACTTATGTAATAGTTTTACGTGTTATTCAATTTTAAGTATAGTAAGATTATTAATATTATTTTTATTTATATGGTTAAATATCTTGTGCAGTTTTACCTGCATTGGAGTTGCACATAAATGGTACATAACCCAATAATAATAATCTTATTTCTAGTAAAGTAAACGCGTGTACAGTTTACTAAAAGAATTCAAATATAAGCTAAAGCGTTAGGAAATAAATGCCTTACTGCTGTCCTTTAAGGAGTTTATCATACCTGGGGTAGCAAATGAAGACGGACGGACGGATTACGTGCGAATTTCTAAATTAAGGATTTTCTTTCGAAGTTGTAATTACGAAAAAGAATTAACATAGAACGCTTATTTGATAAACTTTGGTTGAAGGTAAAGTAATCAAAGGCTAGCAAAACTAGCAATTAATGAATAGAGAAAAAGCAACTACATTCTTGTAAGCCGCGGCATATTCCTATTTATAACACCTCTAATAGGTAAAACTGTATGCGACACTGGCCTGATTATAAATCACAACGTTCTTCTATCATTACCTTACCTTAAAATAAATAAACGTGTTAAAATTTTCATCTCCAATGTTGAAACA
Source organism: Tyria jacobaeae (assembly GCA_947561695.1). NCBI lineage: Eukaryota > Metazoa > Arthropoda > Insecta > Lepidoptera > Erebidae > Tyria > Tyria jacobaeae. Next base: position 310,959 of record OX387218.1, on the reverse strand, counting down.
GCCTCTTACATACCTATATTTATCTATAAAGCTGCATTGAATAGATTATTATGGTGTCTACTCTCTTACTCCTAAATAAACCGCGGGTATTTGTTAGAGCTCATGTCAACATTATATTGTAAAGTTTAATCCACAGGCAAGTTATAGGGTGCCACATAAATACTTCGTGAACTGTAATAACGCCGCCTTTGGGCTATATTTATCTACTGGGGATTAGACTTGAGAGTTATGAACTAGTTCGATTATGCTAAAATTTGAAAGGTTTTATCTATATCTTCGAATGGGTCTTCAGAGGCACATTTAACGCACTAATTACAATTCAGTCTCATTCTTCTTATCATCAAGCCTATTGAAAATTTTGAGTATATTGACAGGGAAGGAAGGATAGAAAGTGGAGGGAGGTGATATTGCTTACACAGATAGATTGGGAAGTATGAGCATAGCTCAAGCGAGTCAGGGTATAACTTGAACTGGCCGCTACCGGTAAGTCCAAGCCCTCTAACTTACTTTTTTTTTATATTATAGATGTACAGATGAACAGAGGGGTCACCTGATGGTAAGTGACAACCGCTGTCCATGGACACCTGCAACTTGAGAGTCGTGAGTGTGCTGTCCGCCTTTGAGGGTGATGAGGGATGAGGTTTTGCGGGGAGGGGAAAGACAGGGGGATGAGGAGATGGGTAAAGGGGAGGGGGAGATGGGCCTCCGGAAACCTCACTAATTTCACAACCGGTTATCTGTGAGACCGTGGTATTACACCGGTCGAGCCGGCCCATTCGTGCCTAAGCATGGCTCTACTTACCACTGTACACTGTACACTCTTCAATGTAAATAGTAAATATTATATCGTTTTACTTACTCACTTGTATTTGTTTTATAGTATTACATTGTATTAGACACACATTTTTGTTATTAACAGTCAAAAAGGTAGCTCTTTAGTATGTAGCGTTTTATTTTGTATGTTTTTATTGATTACAATTTTCAGTAAGTGGATTAGGTTGGCATATTTTTTTAAAGACATTATCCCTCGTATCGTTATCAGTAACCCCTCGTATCGCGCGAGGCTCAGAGCAACAATTTAAGGTTTCCACAAAGTGTTGTCTTGTATGAGCTAACGACCATTCTATCTCATACAGTGGTACCTACTTGTTAGCACGCATGTTTGATGAATATGTTATCCTTGCAGAAAGTACAAAACATTTCTTTCTTTCTTTCTTTTTTTCTTTCTTTTTACATATCTACACTCACATCAATGTTCGCAATGTTCGCCTAGGCGTCTCAAACGCGCACATTTTGCCAAACGTAAATGAAACCCCTTACGTAATAGGCGACCGTAGCCTATTGCTGTCAACCAAGTACTGTATATATACTGTCTGATAGTTAACAGTCATACTTATCAGCTAAGTAGCAGTACATTGCAAAATAAGCCTCCATCCTAAGTCTACTAACAGAATTATCATGTATCCTAATCTTATGTAGAATGTAGTAAAAACCTTTATGTAATCGGCCTTACGTCTTCAATTAACGCAGTTTTTGTCAGTCGCAGTTGCAGTCGCACGAATAATCTCTTTAACTGTGGTCCTCTATTGTGCTAAGTCGGTAGGCGGAATGCACTCGGCTATGAACGCTCTTATGAGCATTTAGCACTGTGATTACTGTTATTGTTTGAGCACTTGAAGCTCTTGTTTTGAATATGTACCTATTTGCTCATCCGTTAAGTGGAAGACACAAAATAAATACAGATAAGATCGGTTTCCATCCATTGGACTGTTGTTGGTAAGCTTTAAAATTATCAGATTCTTTATGCTCCACAACTCTTAATGATCCTCCTTCAGACATGCAACTGCTGGAAATACAAACGGCAACTGCTAATAAGATCTGTAGGTTTCTCTAAGCATTCAGTCTTAACAGTTAACTATAGAGTTCGCTATGAAAGATAAGGAATGGTCGTGGTGGCATCAGGCATTCATAACCGATAATAAGGATAATACCATCAGACTAACATTGTGGTGAAGATCTAAAATATATATAAATAACTTCACATCATCAGCCTATCGCAGTCCACTTCTGGATATAGGCCTCTCCCATTAAACACAACTTTGATCTATTTTCAGCTTCTCGCATCATGCTAAATAATTTACCTACTACTGATATATACAATTTTCATTAGAGCAAATTATAATAAACATAACTCAAAAAATTATACCAGATATTAGTAATATGTTATTAAATAATTGAAATTAACGATAATTATTCAATTACTGTCTTATCGGCCAATCGCGGCCCATGGCGGCAACTGCTCACAAGCAACCGGTTAATCGATTTAATAGCTATCACTAACTCACATTTTACATACATACATTCATGATAACTAACCTCATTGATAAAGCTCTTCAATCGTTAATTCTCTCGATTCCCTAAAGAAAAAATACAATGATTGATTACACTCGCGTAAAAATCCATTGAGGAAACAGTAATGGAGTTCGCAGCCGGTGGTCTCGCTGGCTTTTTATTATTTAATCATCGATGTCATACATAACTTCGCAGCTGCGCAACAGAAGCACAGGTTATAAATTAAAGTTTCACTTAGCTATGCAATATGTTATTTGATTACATATGAAAGCGGTATCCCCTGATAACTTCCTGTGGGAGTATAAAACTATATGCGATGTCATTGAATTAAGAAAAATATTCTTGATAGACAAGCGCGCTGCAAAAGCTTCGTTCAAGTAACTCAAGCTGTAGATATTGTGAGTAGGGTGTCATTTTCTCTTAGTCTGTGTAACGCAACGATTACTACTTTTTAGAACACTGGACGATTATGTGTTTTTTATAATCTTTTTGGTTTAGTTATGACGCTAATGTGGACAATTTTATATAAATATTATAAATCTGAATCTTAATAGCGATAAAAAATTGTAATGAAAACTGTCCTATGAAGGTACGTTTTAAATATTTTCTACCGATTATGTCTTATACTTGTGAAGTTGATAATAATTTAAAAAATAGGAGAAGATTAATTGTCTTAGTGTTTTAACAATTATAAGGGAGATTTTTGGAAACTGTGTGTTTGAAATAAACTGTTTAAAATAATGTATAGGTCATTAACATCGAAGACTTTCAGCAATTGTGTGCTTGAAAGAACATGACAAACAAATTTCAATTACAAAATGCTTAGCGATGAAGCAATCAAGACTGGAGGACACACCTCCTGGTGTGTCCATGCTGTCACTTCTAATTATCTTCTACCAGTATTGCAATTGATTGTCACAAATTTTCGATGTTGATTAATGTTTTAGAGTAAAATAAAAGAGATTCTATTTATTATCGTCGTTGTATATAAGCTTTATACTAAAAGTAAAGTTCAATGCTTTAGAATTTTCTTGTACCAAATTAAATACGTAAATCTTGCCCTTTGTGAGTAAAACATATTGCCTTGGGTTCGACACTTCGTTGGACTAAGACTAAGGATTCTAGAATGAAATATCTCATTCCTGAGAAGGTAAGGGACCTGAAGTAATTGAACGACCTGATTAAAACCTACAAATTTTATGAATAGTTAATTTTCATGAATAGTAGTATTCATATCACGTCTTTGACCGGAAGGAGTAGGTATCCGATGTGATTAATATCATTAAATGTATATCATTAAAAATTAGGTAACAAATACTGATCATTTTATAATAGTGATAGTTGTGGCTAGATCGGTCCTCTAAATTCTAATCAAAATGTTGGCACAAATCTCTTCCCAATTCCACAAAATATTAACAAATAGTACCTTATCTTAGAACCAATTCAAGCTAAAGGTTTATTATTAAATCAATTTAGTCACAATTGTTTACATGTGGTTTAAATGCTTACACTAGACTGTTCTATATCGAGGATTCCAGAGGTCCCATTATCTTAAAGTATTTGTTCTAATTCATATTTATATATTAATATAAATATGAATTAGAACAATAACATAATTGCTTTTACAACGGATGTCTAAAACTAACTATGTTATTTACAGAAATTATTACGCATATGTCAAACCCATCGTGCCATAACTTAAAACTAAACATTAAAAAACGTAAAATTAGGTAGATAAATACACACTTATTATGTATAATAATATTAAGACTTATGCCACTTTGTCATTGTAGATAGATTGTCGAACCACTGTAATAACATCTTGTTATATATTACTACACGGAAACGGTCAAATCCAGACAATACGTGATGTCTTCCATGACTTCTTGATTGCTTTTGACCGTAGGCAGCTCACTCATTGAATTAAGCTTCAAGCTTAGATTTTTCCTGCCACCTGTCCCATCCTTTCAGTGTCATTAGCGCAGTACTAACAAGCTCCGCTACAGATCTTGGGTTTATTTAACCTGCTTCCTCACTAATACCTGTCCGTGTCCAATAGTGAACTCCACTATTGGACACGGACAACAGCTCCATTATGAGTTATATTTTAAAATGGGTGACTAAATTTTCTAGAAGATTCTTTAGACACTCATATATATATAGTGACGAACCTTTGGATAACGTTGGATCTATAGGTAGTGCTTTTTAATTCCGCTTAAACATTGACTATTTCCAATTTGATATGCAATTATTAATTAATAGCAGTTCCCGTACTCTTACCTGCGTTTAGGGTCATTGCTCCGCTTCTGCGGTCTTGAAGTTTTATAAATTATATTATTACTCTGTTAAAAAAAAATTGAATCCAACCGTGGTTTTTGAACATGGAAAACACACATATCTAGATACATTTTTAGTCAATACTATATATAATAATAGAATCTTTTGAATGTGTAATATTTATGCAACGCCACAACAAGAGTAGACAATACTTGATAAATCGATATCATTACCACCATTAAACTATATAAATATGACGTGCCTCGTCAGCAACAGTCCCTTGCCGCCGTTCACTGTTCGGTTCAGACGCATCTAATTGAATATTTACACAGCCATACGATAGCATTACACGCGAATTGACATCAAGGAAATTACCCCGAGCACATACACCCCCACATCACGTCACAAGTACCGAATGTTTGAGCTCTAATCAACTCCACGTCTATTTGATTTCCTCCGCAAATATTACATGATTTAGTACTTTTGTAAATGTCAGCGATATTTTATTTAACGTGAGTGACGAGTGTTTTACTCTACCTGAATACGTAATGCTCTTTCTTTTCACAATCGTTACGTGTTAACACATAGATCAGTTTTTAGGATTGATTCTGAACCACATTTTTTTTCAGTCACTAGCCACATAGTTATGATATCGAAATCAATCTCTGAAACTCTTTATTTTGAACAATACAATTGTGAAAGAATCAATAATAAACATATAGGGCAGATATTTGCAGATTTAATAATAAACCTTTAGGGTGAATCGTGAACTGAGACTAGATTTGTTGTTTAACATTCTAAAGTAGCCCTTCCCCCAGTTCCATATGCGTTTATGGTCACTGCTCCGCTCCCCACCCTACGGTCGTAGCGTAATGCTTTATAAAATAAATCATTATCCAATAAATACTTTATCCAAAATCAAAAGAATCAAATCTGACTGATAATTCCAAAGTAAGACGCGTTTAAACGAACAAACAAAAACCTTCTACATTATTGGAATGTAGGTAATATAAGGGTGTGTAAGAAAATGTAGAATTTAGAGGTCCGGTCTATTTACAACCATCACCATCACTATTCTTAAAATGCCCAGTATTTGTTATCTAATAGTTTTAACTTATTATCAGATAATTTTTGTGATGAGCATGATCATTTGTTCTGTGTCTAAGTGTAATTTATCTATAATATGTATGTATTTAGAAGTACGTATATAAGTATGTTTATCATCTTTCTGGTTACCATAGTACAAGCTCTGTTTAGTTTGGTATCAGACGGGTGTGTGAGAGATGTGTCAAGCTTATTATTATAATTATATTATTATTATATTAAGAACCCAATATATAAAGCCATGTTTATTAATGGACCGTCATATAAAAGTGTACATCCGTACATACGTAACGTATCACAGGTAAATACCGACCGACGTCAGTAAATCTCCAAATCAAAAGCCAGCTATTGCAAAGTATACAATTCCTGTTAATATTTTACCTAGATCAGTTCTTTCTAATTTGATTTGATAAAATACTATATTAATTAATATTATATACTCGGTCTACATATACCATTTGTAAACTTGCACTTACGTAAAAAAATACCACAAAAAAACAATAATTCTTATATCTTGTAATGTCAAATTCAATTCTTCAATTCTTTGCTTACACATGAAAGATTTAATTCGAGTCTTTACCCTTACCATATTAACCATGACAGTTATTCGTAATTATTTCTTTGCCTAGAATGCCTCTGAACCAATGAAATAGAAGCTAGTTAACCTCTAATCACCCGCTGGATTGAAGGCAACGAGCCGAGACGAATTGTTCAAATACGGGCACAAAATATATGCCACAATTATCACCACTTCAATTCCCATAGCACTCCCCCGACTTATTTTCTACATTCTACTTATTAATTAAAATGTCACGCGTTATCTCCTCCAAACATCTTAATTATAACTTAAATAAATTTATTACAGTCTATGTTGTAGTATGGTATAATACTTCATGAAGGATTATTCATATTAGTTAGCTAAATTTAAAAGAAGTAGTCAAGAAATGTATTAAAATTAATTGTAAATAGCAGGCCACGATAATAGAAGTTTAAATCTTTAAACTCTCTCCACCTTTTTTCGTGTGGCAACACGAAAAACGATATAATACGATAACACTAAGCACTGCAAAGTACATAATCTAGTAGAAGTACAAAATAATATAAAAATACATTAGACAAATCAACCATTTGCTGATGCATAAAACTACTACTACTTTTTATGACAATGTTCCAGCGGGTAACGCCGCATCTGGCAATGTTAACGCTACCCGCTTCAGAGGTACAATTTTACCCGTACAATCGTTCCCGCAGCGATGTTTCGAAGTGTTTTGAAAGGACAAAGCCATAATGGTTTGTAACATTTACCTTACCATAATACTTGAAGTTGAATTGTCCCCGTGCGATCATGAACCTAGTTAAGGGGAAAATATCGGTAAATGTAATTTAAAATAAATCACAGTAAACAGTGATAGTAAAGTGGTAGATTTTATCTTGCAAGTAATTCAGGTTTGTTCGACGGAGGCATATGTGTTGTGTATGTGAATGTATTACATGGTTAGAAGTGAAAGAAAATGTCTTGGGGAAAATTGCTAAGTTTGATCCAGGAGCCTTTTACAATTTCTTATATAGTTTAGCTTAAAGCAATATGTATAATTTTCAATATAACGTTTTAACTTGACACTAGTAACACTAAACTTTATAAGTTCATCGAGCCTTAAACAAACAATCTGTAATACATGTTTACGTAGAGAGTGATTAATAAGTCCCGCCTGTTGATTACACGTGCAACGAATTTAATTCGCAATGGTAGTGAGTAGGAATCGAACCGCGATTCCCGCCGGAACACCCTGTACCATGTGGCTTGAGTTATTCTCGACGAGGCTGATAGTACGTTTAGGGTGGTGGTACAAGCATAAGAGTTTGAACCTGGATTTTCACACGCTTTTATTAGCTTAATTTCTAACTTTTTTTTTTTATACTATAGGGGGACAGACGAACAGACGAGAGACTGATGGTAAGTGACACCGCCGTCCATGGACACTTGCAACTCAAGAGTCGCAAGTGCGCTGCCCGCCTTTGAGGGTGATGAGGGATGGGGGATGCAGGGAGCGGAAAGAAGAGAGGAGGGATGAGAAGATGGAAAAAATGAGAAAGGAGATGAGGGGAGAGAAACGGGGGGAGGGGGAATTGGGCCTCCGGAAACCTCACTCAATTCGGGGAAATGCAACGCAAGCGTTACTTCACAACCGGTTTTCTGTGAGGCCGTGGTATCGCACCGGTCGAGCCGGCCCATTCGTACCTAAGCATGACTCTACCACTCTAACAACTCTAACTTAGTATATGTATAAACAAATCTTATTCCTGTTTAATTTTCAACTTACTGCTAATTGTCGAATCGAAGTGAGCCTTTCTATGTATACGTTTTTGCGTGATGATGATCGCTATGATAGAGGAGTACTTCAATGGTCGCAAGTGGACGTACGTCATGCCCGTGAACGAGTGCAGTTGATAGGGGCTGTTCATCTGCCGACTGCTATAACTTAAAATATAATTAGTAGTAATTATAACAAGTAGTAATTATAATTTAAGACTAATGGTTGCATTACCCTCATATTTTATTTGCACTTATACATATACTGTAACAAGTAATTTGTGTAAATTATTAGAAAAAGAGTGAGTGGAGTTTCTTAGCAACTCCAAGGACACAGCACGGAACAGGCAAGAAACTGGTTCTTGCCTATTCTTCTCCATGAGATCTACGTATCGGAACAGGTACCTAACTACAAGACTGACTTAGTCTGATTGACATATTTTCTTGATAATTCAAAAATACCTATGCCTTTAAATTAAATAATTATTTTTATTTAAACAGAAATTTAGTTATTTTTTATTTTTTGAGTAATGCTTCGAAGAAGAAATAAACTTTGTCCTTTCGTTCTAATTCACAGACGAGGATCGATTTTATAAAAGAAAATGTTATTATTTTTTGTTTTTGTAATTTCGTAGTTATTAGTATCGTAATACTAGTATAATTAAGTCAATATTCTGAAATTTAGAAAAGGGTCAATTGCCTCGGCATCTCTAAGATATATGTAAATAGAACTCTATATGTCATAACGGTCCCAGTACAATAATATACAACATTTACTTCACCACATACATATATACATATATGAGAATGTCTTGTGATACAAAAGGATTACTTCAGTCAAATGTTCATACATATTCAAGAAGGACTTGTACATCAGTAGTAATGGTTGGTAGTTGCGTGAATGTAGAAGCAATTTATTATTTTTCGATCAGCAAATTTTAACAACCTTATAACAGATTATCATGACTTAGATACATTTATTACTAATTTGAGCAAGTATAAACATAAGGTTTCTATTGATTGGTTTAAATCGTTTTTCTTTTTCAATGGTTTTGTGTCGTTCTTCTACATACTAAATCAACTTCATCAGGTTCTCATACGATAACTTTGTGTTTAGCAGTTTTAATTTAATTGCATCGATGTTAACTTAAGACGTAAGCATTTGTAAATCTCAGAAAGATTATATTTACGATGGATAACCTAAAGTGTTCTTTCTTTTAAATATATTAATATAGGTCTACCCTGATGCCATCACTTAGTGCCTATTCCTTTGTCTATTTCACAAAATCTTAAACTCTCAAACACCCCTCCCTTATATTCCTAACCAAACCTGAAGTATTAATTTATTGGCAATCATAAAAAGACGCCTATTTAGTGCTAAACGTAGATTACACATTTATAATACACACACACACATACACAACAATTAAGTGAATTCAACAACAAATATCTAATAAAATACTATTCGGTACCCACGTATTTGAAAACAAAGGGATGCTTGAAAACCGCTCACCTTTTGTGCTTGGAGCGTGTGCGATGTGCGCACGGAATCTCCAGGCGACGTTAATGGTGCCGCGGTGTCGAACTAATTGATTCGTCCGCGCACACCGACATACCGCCACATCGTGCTTTACCGTGTTCTACAAATAAAGACGAACCCACACTTAGTACATCATAGACTAACGTCTTGGTTCACTTGCAGCGGGAAGTTATAAACCTTTAAGTTTGTATGAAAATTGTTTGCTTTGTATCTGTATTTAAGGGTGTCCAACTAGCCGACGGCGGTGTGTCAAGTGTCTCTTCAGTGGCAATCGGTTATCTAAAATGATAAATACCACTCTCCTCAAAGAAATCTCTCTAATATCAGGAATTGTTAAAATTTACTCAATTTACTTCGTCTGGTGACAGTGGCCACTTGAAAAAAAAAAACATCACATCATCACAAAAAGTTACCAAATTATCACAAAATACTCCATTTCTTCATTTAAGCTATCATCTCTATCACCATCTAAACATAAAACTAAGATCTGTACAGGTTTTGTTAGGTTTTAAACATTTAAAAGTGTGGTGCCACCTTAAGCAATTCGTTATGTTAGAGCTGTGTGATACGTACTCACTACTAGTAGAAACATCTCACCTCTTGCGAGCTCGTGAGATAATAAGCCGTTGATTATTTTATAAAGTGATATTTGTTAGTTAGCCGTAGTGCGGTGGTGCCGGTAACCAGATCCCGTCGTGGTAGCGCTAATGGTCTCTGTGCAATTGTATCGCAATGTTACATCTTGCTTTTACATCACCGGCGCTGTAGCATTCAGTTGTAACAGTATGTTCTTGAGCTCGTGTATTGAGATAATGAGGACACGCGCTTACAAGTATATGTGAATATTGTACTTGAAAATGAACACTGAAATTTAAGCAATGATCGACGGATAGATCAGAAATTTTTAATATTAATATTTATTGAATATAACCGCCTTCAATGCGCATTTTGAATTCCTTTCTGCAATACTTTCAATTGTAAGAACATGCAACTTACAAACTTATTCATAATTTCTCCGGTATACCATGATCAAATGCTGATTTAGTTGCAATGGAAGCACAGCAGGAATACGTATACTCTTTCGAATAAAACTAAGATTTTGAATTCCGTACACAAATGGAGGAGAAATCATTTAACATTAATAAAAAAAAATCTCATTTTTTTTTAAGTCGGTTACAATTAAAAAATTATGGAGGAAATATGAAGTAAATCTTTTTTTTTCTCATTTCATTTCTTTTCTCTCATTTCTATTCCGCCAATTGCCTGGATCAAGGCTTGGCACATGTTGATCGTGGGAGAGCCATGCTTAGGCACGAATGGGCCGGCTCGACCGGTCCGTTACCACGGCCTCACAGAAAAGCAGTTGTAAAGTAACGCTTGCGTTGCATTTTGACGATTTTTATCCTTTTTCCTCTCCCCGCTTCCCCCCTCTACATCCCCCCACCCAACATCATGATCAAAGGCAGGCAGCGTATTTACAACTCTTGAGTCACAGGTGTCCGTGGACGGTTGTCACTTACCGTCAGGTGACCCTCCTGTTCTTGTTTACCGTTTTATAAATAAAACCAAAGTAAGTGAGAACAGAAATGATTTTAGTTTATAAAATCATTAGTATTTCTATATTATATGTATATATTTTTTCGAAATGATGTCCATGTCAACATCAACAGCTTTAAAGAAAGTTCATAAAGATATTTCCAAACAACAAAAGTAAGCAGTAATGTGGATTTAATTAATTCAGAAACATTACATATAAAGTTAAAGACTCAAGTTTGGTTGTTGAGCGTTGATAATTGAGCGCTCAACGTTCGTGACTTCGTGAGTATCTAATTAATGCGCTGTTTCTTTACTTCGAATTCTTTTGTTGACTTGTTACATGAATACTGTTTTTCATTCTGGTGTTAAGGTATTCTCATATAATTATATGGGAATTATGTATGTAAGTGTATGGTAATTTAACAGTTTTAATGGAGCATTTGAGTTGTTAGTCAAAGAGGATTTTGTTGTAACCAAAGTTTTCTAAATGTATTGTTATTGTAGATTAAGAAAATAATATATGGATAAATGAAGTGTTAGAAATTGATAAGATAAGCAGAAGCATCTATAAACAATCAGCTAACGGCGCTTATGTCGTCGCAGTAGGTCGTCTTCGTGTATCTTATAGAGGGGCTTTCGCTTCCCTTTGCATACTGCCAACTAGTGGCGTATGTGTCGGGTCTTTCGGCTCCCTTTGCTATGGTGGAGATGGACTGGATATTATGAATGGTTGCCGTTGATCAGGGCTGGTCAACTCTGAACTACTCTTCTTTTCGCCCCTTAACATACAGTATTAATTCGCGAGAATGTTGATATTTCAGAGTAATGGACTTCGTGTTGTGCACATTTTATTTGCACTTCATGCTTATCCGCTATAACAAGACACACTGGTACAAAAGTGCCTATGGTATATATGTAATCGTCCAGCCTAACCGTTGATATAAATATACAGTTATAAAAAACTTCCTTGCAACTCTATATCTTAGTGTTTATAGTGAATATTTTTTTTTATTTTATTCTGTGAGTTACGGTAGAGAACGCAAACGAACGTTTATAAAATTTTCCTAATATTATTGACTTTATCCAATAGAGTAATAAGAAAATCGGATATCCTATTTCCTTCAAACAAGAGCCTCGGTTCGTTCTAAGGGGCACCTAAACGTGAAAGCAAACATCGTAACAAGTTGTTGTTGTTGAGGGTGATGTGTGATGAAGATATTGGTGCTAATGAAAGGACGCGCACTGGGTGGTGCTGGCTTCGATAGAGTCATTAGTCCATTGTTATTAGTTTGAAGGGAAAGTTGTTAAGGCTTGCTATGGTGTTGTGAGTACATTAATATCATTTGTGTGTATACTATCAACAAGTTCACATAAAAACTTTAAAAAAGCCATCGGTAGACTTCATAGAAGAAATTGAATTTAAGAAAAGTAAATAACTATTTCCTATTAATTTCCGTACTTTACTCAGGAGTTTAACAGTCAAAGTTTAAGTATAAATACGAGTTCTATATAATTTGGGATTCACTTTTACAATGACTTTGTTTTTATATAATCCAAATGAGAGTTTATTCAAGTACATAATTCTATCGGCCAGTGCAGGGAATGTTGAACTACTGCGTCCCAAATTGTGATATCATTTTATCTGTGGTGGTTAACCACAATATTTGCAATGACTTAGGCTGTAGCAAGAAAGACCAATAATGTACTTCATTTATTGCACAATAAAGTTAATTGTGACACTTATGAAACATGTCATAAACTATGTATTCACACAATTGGATATTTTGTCTTACTTTATTTATCCTTGAACGTATTGTTTCATATTCTGAAAATAGTCCTCAGTTTGTAATGTTTTTACTTATTTTCACTGCAATAACTTATAAATAACTCTTAAATATTAAATAGTCAGTTCCCTCAGCTGTCCCTGGTCATTGTTCTGCACCTAAGTATCATTATCATATACAGCTCTACAGAATACAAAAAATAATAATTCAAATCAAATTAACTGAAAGCTCTAAAGATTAAGTTGTTAAAAAAAATAAACTAAACACTTTTTAGATTAACGATATTAGTATTCGTATAGCTACATAAACTCAATACACTTTAGCCTTTGCACTTTAATTAATGGTACAACACGAGTAATTTTAGAGGCTCTAAATCAGCTCCAGATAGCTGATAACCTCTCGCTATATCCAATTAATTAATTTACGACTCGTTTGATAGTTTTATCTTCTTATCTTTTGTTCTAAAAGGCCTGCACGTGGTGCGAATATTACCAGTTTACCACGTGCATTCCAGTGTTGTAACTGTAAAGTGCTGCCAGTAATTATGTTGTTCTCAATTCTGTTTCACGTTCATGTTTACTTTATCTACCTATAAATACTGACAGTTTATTTTTCATATGACTATGAATCCTGTGCATGAACGTAGGAAAGAAATCTGCCATACACCCCTCGGATAAATTTAGGGCAATTTATGTTTCATCTCTACACGAGCCATAGGCATGTGCCTGTTTTCTTATCTAGAATTCAAGGGAGTGGTGGATTTCCTTATTTAATTATTATTATAACTTGTCAGGAAGGTAGGTACAGAATAATTCTAAAATTCTGAAGGGGAAATTTTGTATTAATTTATATAATATCGAGAATAAGAATATGGTTTTGTGTGCTGTGACAGTGAGTGTGTTTTTATGCGCAGTTTGATTTTTTGCCAATCACGAAACAATTGCTAAATATATAAATTATATTGAAGGTATACGTTAAATCTAGTTATTTTATAGCAATATGAAAGCAGAGAGTAGGTACTGAGTAAATTAGAGCCTTTTAGATCTTATCAAAATGTTTATACTTGTTGTAAAAAAAATATGAAATTACAAAAGTGTAATCGATCTACTTGTCATTCGTTTCTAACAATTGAGACCATTCTTTTAGTAACGGCTAAACCGCTTATAAAAAACAACATATATCATTAATTACACTTTTTCTTATTTTTGGAATGTGCCACGTGTTAGCCCTAGTGAAAGTTGTACTGTGGAACATTGATAGGCGGGACACGCTCGGCCACATATGTTTGTTTTATTTTTTTGCGTTGATTGCTTGTTTGCACAGAGTTTCCGCTAACGACGTCTATGCACAGATTACTATTAATGGGACTGTGTCGTTTTGAGGAAAGTTGGGTAATTAAATTTAGCTTTTTTTTTTGTAAGTAATTTGCTATATACCTAACGTCCAATAATGCTTGGAAAAATGTAGACTTATCGGCACATGAATGTGAACAATGTCAGTTTCTGTAGCCAAACACTGCAGAAGATATGAGTTTTGTTTTATGCAAAGTAACAACCTCGTTATCGTAAAGTCTTGCTATTATGTATTCTCGAATAATTTTTTTACCTAATTCCTTAATATTCATTTCAGAATCATATTTAAACTTATATAAATGAAACGATGTTTAATTCAAGGCAATTTACAGCTTTTCAACTATGTATTTAATTTTGATTCCAAAGTAATTAATCTGCCGGAACAGGTTTAATAATATAGCTTAATTACTCTTACAATATATCTAAAAGTGAAGGTAAGGTAAGAAGAGTTCTGCTTCGGCACGTATGGGGCCGGCTTTACTGGAGTATTACCACGGCCTCACAGAAAACTGTTGAACAATGCTTGCATTGTGTGAATGAATGAGTAAGGTTGCCTGAGTCCCAACCCCATTTCCCTTCCCTTCTCCCCTTTCTTATTTTCCCTTCTTCTCTTTCCCCTATTCTAAGAGGCGGACAGCACTCATGTTTCTCTTGAGCTGCAAGTGTTTGTGGGCGGTGGAAGTCCCTAACCAACAGTTGTCCCGTCTGCTCGTTTGTCCCCAAATACCATAGCAAATGGCTCTAGAGGTGTGAGAGTGTGTAAGAAAAACGGTTTAAGTTATTCCTTTACAGTTACTGTTTTTTGAAATGACTTTAAATTATCGCTACAGTTGTACTTGCATCGCTGGCGATTCATTAATAGTACACATACATATAAACAATTTACTTATTTATTTCAGCAATTGATTGTATATTATAATTGTAACATAATTTGGTTTCGCAAGTAAACAAAAAATAACAGTGAAATACATTGATGAACGCGAATAAAAATTGGATTCAGTTTTGGCATTACGTATAGAACACTATACCTTTAAACCACCTTTGTTTTATAAAAAAGAGTAATACCAGCAAACCTATACAATAAATGGCGAATGCTGCACGAATGGCGAAGCGGTTTAAGCGGTTACCTCACCAATACGCTGCCGCGCGTGTTGTGGGTTCGATCCCCCCTGAGTCTGTTTGTTCTTTGTGTCCGTTATTTCAATGGTTGTAAAGTCCTTCGCGACACAGGAGTTAATACTTGTGCGGGAGTTGTATTTATTTTAGAAAAAATAAACGCACTTACAAAGAATAAGTATTAATATTTTTACGGCCTGCTGTTGGCCTCCGTTCGGCCCCTGTCCTAGTACAGATTGTCTACCACAAAATCGATTAAAGAGTCTGTTAACATTTGTTTATTGCCGAGACATCACATCGCTGTATTTGTGTTGCATCAAATAGTGCATATGAAGTCATATTATCTATATACGTAGTCAATATACGCCTCGTTTCGTGTTCATACTGGTGGTTATGTTTGCAGTATATCAGCTGTGATTGTTCCCGTTTGCTCTTATGAAGCCATATTTGTAGTCCATTAGTTCTTCTATTGTATATAAGAATAATATATTTTATATACGAATACATTATTTAACTAGCCAGGGATAGTATCTCTCACATCTGTGTGCTGAGACCTTCGCTGAGACTATAAATCGTAAAACGTTCAATTAAAGCTGTTCGTCATCTAACGTAATTTATAGAATTACTATCAGCTCAGCAACATGAAACGCTAATATCTTTACAGATTAAGAAAGCATAAAAAACAAACATTGCTAGTGACTTTATAATTGGAGATATTCCTTGGATCCTATCATCAAACCTGACTTGGTGACAATTTATAGTCTACCGCAGGAGTATACTCTTTGGACCATTTCTTTTTTAATTAGAACGCGATTAGCGTACGAAACAGAATACATACCACCTACTTTTTCATAGTTGGTTAAAAGGCTAAATAATCAAACGTTTTAGGTTTGTTTTGATTACAGTAAACAACTCCTTGAGACTGACATCTAGAATGTTCTCGTGAACAATACTCTGAATTTTAATGAAATAAATAAAACCACATCTCACACACATCTATTATTCTGAATGGGAACTGGTTTGGCACACATTGTCTGATTGCCAGTGTTTGGCAACTGCCCGTGGCGCCCCCTGCCCCCAGCGCAATGCGCACAATGACCTCGAATCACGCCCTTTTAAAAGACTGCAGGGGTGCGTTCGGACACTTTAACCCTTTAAATGGGAACGGGTTTGTTTTGGTTGTGTATTGTATCAATAGGTATGTATTTTTAAATAAACTTTAAATTATATTGTTTGATGGCTATCAACATTGCTAATAACTTCTGCATCAATTTATTAAATACAGCTTTTTTAATTGACTTATCTAAATTAAAATAAAGAAAATTGTAACATCTAAAATAAATAATTATTATTTTTAATGCACCTAGAACTTAAGCACATTTTTTGTGTTTGTTGATAATTTGCTACTACTCGAATTATATTCCATAAGTACATCTATGACCACCTTCATCATATTATAATAAATAGGAAACAAGGTGTACGTTTGGTCTCGCCTCATCGCTTCATACATCACGGCGCGTGCTCATGCGCAGCTGTGCTTATTACATGTGTCGCAAACATTTGCATGCACCTCATATAAACACATTTACATGTGTCGCACACATTAGCATCCAAACAATACTGCGTCCACTATTTTGTGCACATCCATGCGTTAAACTACAATATATGTTTTTATTGTTACTCCAATTTTATTCATTGCACTGTGTACTGGTTTGTAATAATATTTAAATATGTAGAATGGTGTTGTTTTTACTTTTTTTAATATATGTTAGTTTGTTTTGTGTAGATCAGAGAACTGGTATTGTTAACCGATTTTTTCGCGAGTTATTTTATAATAAATCAAGTAATTAAAGTAATACTATTGCAAAATGATCAAAATGTTTACAAAAACATTGATTACGCATAAATATATATATATATATACATTCACACCTATATCCCCGAAGCGGCAGGCAGAGCCAACACGCCCAAACTTAATAGGAGCAAGCCGTCAACATGGCACAGACTGTATGCATACTGTCTGATAGATAACAGTCCAATCTTTTAGTCACCTTTAACAATACCCACGGGAAGAGAGGGGGGGGGGCTATTCTACTTCACCAAGATGTAAATAAAACGTTATTTATAAATAAAGAAAAACTTTACAGAAACAACGTAGCAACATTTTTAGTAAGAACTACCTGCGACGGCTTTGAAGTTAATAACATATTTCACTCAGCAATTGAGCTCACTCGGTGTCTGCTCGGTTCTCTAGAATCTACAGTATTATATCACAGACTTAAGAGTATAGCATTTGAAAGTCCTTGCTGGCAATTTACATATCTGCAGCCCTGCCTTTTGTTGCGATATTCCGGACGTTATTTCATGTAAATGGACCTTTAGGTATAAAGTAACAGTTAATTTAATCTGCGTTGACAGGGAGCGTTTCGTAATGATTTTATATGGCGTTTGAGTAAAGATCTTTATTGTTATATTCAAAGGATCCAGTTGTGAGTGAGACTAATCTCTTATGCAATCGTGACTGTTACTAGTTAAGCTTATATTTTTTTGGCTCAACTTAAAATTTTAAATGTCTCACTTTTCAACTGAATTCAAAAAGGAGGAGGTTCTCAATTTATTTATATTTTTTTATGTTTGTTACCTCATAACTCTCGACTGGGTGAATGGGTTCTGATGTTCTATTTCTTATTTGAAAGCTGGTGCTTCCCGTTTTGTCCAAAACCATATCTAATACCTTTAAACGAGCAATTCTTGTATATATATAATCTGAACCTCGGAAACGGCTCCAACGATATTCATGAAATTTTGTATGCAGGGGATTTCGGGGCCGATAAATCTATCTATCTAGGTTTCATTTTTAGAAAACGTCGTTTTATCCGTGTTTTCAGGCAATGAAACCCTGCTACAATATCATTAGAATACGAAGGTAAATTTCGCCACCGTCTACAAGGTTGTAATAGATCAGGTGGGAAATAGGGCGGTTCCGTAACCAGATTACTCAGGTTCGAGTCGTGATGATTATTTTATTTTACTTTTTTTTTTGTTCTTTTACACGATTTAACAAAAAAAATATGCGGTCATCCAGGTACTAAGTCTTACATTTGCATTAAGCATGTGCGCGAAAATGGACGAATAACTCAATATCACGCAAACCGATTTTGATGATTCTTTTTTATTGGACCTCAAGGGTAGTTAGGTGAGAGTTTAGTCCAGTTGTGACAATGGCATCCATGAGAAAACCATATTAGTCATAAATTTTATGATAGTAGCATTGAAGTCGGTTGTCTACTTTTTTAAAAGTCCGATTATTTGTGTTTATCTTCTTTGCGGACATGCCAGCGTAAATAATCAATAAAAATAGAAAAGTAACATCCTCCTTGTTTTTATATTGTATTAGCAAGTTCTATCTTTAGCTACAATGTCTGGTGTTTAAGGCAACATAATGATATCTACAGGCCAAACAATCTGTTTTCACATTGAAGAGCCATACAATAGAAACGCAATTCGTTCCGCAACGGTATTCAATGACCCAAGCATTGTACGTCGCATGTCACGCTCCACGCTCTTCAGCGGCTACAGTATGTAAAGGCGCAATGTAATAAACTTAGTTTTATATTCCCATTAATGCACCGCAACTCGTCAACACTCTTGTTCGTCACACTTATTGAAACTTTACGACTTGTTGCTTTGTTTTATTGTTGAATTTTTAAGGAGTTGCAGTTCGTCACCCTCTTAAGAATCGCTTTGTGTTCATAAAGGATAAAAATAAATAAAGGTACTTATAGATTGTATGATTTAACACTTGTGGCAAGACGCTTCACTCTTTGATAAAGGGTCCCATCGGGTCTGAAACTAGTTGGGCTTTACCGAATTACTCACTTGTAGTACCGTACATATATCTATCGTACCTTACGATATTAAATTGTATGAACATAGAGTAAACTTAGCTTTAAATAGCTACAATTTAGTGAAACTAGTTTAACTACAAAGTTGTAACTCATAAAATTATAATTGACTTTATTGATACTTAATAAATTTAATAATACACGACAGTATCGATTATGGAGTAAGCTTGTGACATAAATAACCTGGTAATTAGACATACAGACTAGAAAATGATAAAATTGTCGATGGCAAAAACTTCAGATTAATTATGTATCTCAAGAGGTAACATTACTACATGTGAGAACCTTTTACCATAAAGCCAGCGCACAAGGTCGTCTAGAAGTTATTTATTAAAATATAAATAGTAATTTTGTGAGACAATATTATATTAATTTTATCTTTAAAAAGACAACTCCCGCACTCGTATTAATTAGTGTGTCGCGGGGGACACAAAGAATACCCAGACTCAGAACAACAATTAGAGTATTTTACAAAGTGTTGCCCCTTGCGGGAATCGAACCCACAACACTAGACGCGGCAGCGTGGTAGCGCGGTGAGTACTTAAGCCGCTACGCCATCCGTGCAGTCGTCGTCCGTGCATTAATCACCGTATATTCCAGCTTTGGCAACATTTTCAAGTACTATTTAGGATTGTTTATATGGAAAATGTTATATATTTGACGGCAAAATATGCTTATTTAAAAGGAGAATAATGCTTGAGATGAGACTCTGATATAAGAAACTGAAGAACTATATATTTATTGTATAAGCACTTGTATTTTGCATATAATCTTGCCTCACTAACGATATATGCTGCAAGTCTATTGTCACCGGCCACTCTATATATATACATAGATTACCATCTGATCGAACACCGGTCCAATAACAAAATGACCCTAGGTAGAATACCCTGTCTTTTACATCCTTCGATTTCCTTTCTCCCAACAGAGAGTAGCTTTATGTGCTTTGCCAAGATCCGTTCTATCTCTCTACTAAAACTTATTTCAAATTGGTTTAGGAGTTTTAACCTGAAGACATAACAGACGGCAGTTACTTTTGTACTTGCAATTTTAGGTATGTAATGTTGACTTTTACTCCCTTAAAAGGCCCCTATGTACAGTAATTATTACTTAGATCAGGTTTGTTATCGCTATGTAAACTAAACGACTCCGTCAATACTAAATCTTAACGACTGTTTTATCCTTTTGAATTTTCTAGTCCGGGAGCCGGGTATTGTCGCGGCAACGTTACACTGGCTTATATTACCGGGGCATTGTTGGCGCACATTGTCGACAATGCCGCGAGCTCCTTGACGGTTGATACTAGCCTGACTGTCTCTTTTTTACAGCCTTTGTAAAGGATCTTAGAGTACAAAGGGCGGTCGTAAGCTGGCATTTGCGAAATAAACTTAGTTTCCTTGAGGTGTAACTGTCAGGCTTTCGCTTTGATCTTAAGAGCACGCTTAATGCTTGTTGTTAGGATATTTCTTGCTTGTTTTCCGAAAATAGTGTATGACGTAAGGACTGATCAATATTTATCATGAGATGTTTTAAAGGTATATAATTTCATTAAAAAAAAATAATATAAATAACAGATTTGTTAGCCCGACTTAAACTTTAGACGCATTTATGTTTTTTATGTGTGTGTAAGTCAATTACGTCTAAAGTTCATAAATAAGGGTAAAAAAAAGCTGACAAGATTCTTTTAGATAAATTTTCCTTACGCATTTCCAACGCATTGTAAAAATTATATTTCCCCGCACACTAACAACTCTTTGTCTTCAAATGATAAACGACGAGATGTCTTTACAAGGTCCGGTTAATTTATAATACTTTTGTTTCGCCCCTTTGTGACACTTATTTTAGGATTGGACTGTCATTGTTATATATACTCGTGCACACCTTTACGTCATGTGTTATTGCCAGATGTCATTGTTCATGTGATCTTGTGCTATTCCGCGTATTTATTTATAACATCATAACTTGCTATACATATAACATTTCTTCTTTTTAATTGTTACGTTGCAGTGCTGTTAGTTGAAGTATGTGTTTTTGCGCATGTCTACGTGTGTGTAATTAGTTACATAATTTCAAATACTACTAGTTTCAGTACTGCCGGGGACTTTTTAAAAAGGAAAAAGTGACCTTCCGCTTAATTATAGTCAACTCGTACATACATACATACATAAACTCAAGCCTGTATCCCCAAAGGGGTAGGCAGAGTCGTACGCCGAAACCTAATCGCCGAAATTTTGGGGATTATAATTTAGTCTCATTTACGTAATAGGAGGCAAGGCACTTTTGGGAATTAGACGTTCCTTTTCAGAAGGATCGGGGAGCACAAGGAAAAGCTAAAGCAAGCCAGAGTCGCATCCTATAATTGCAACTGGCCGAAACCTCAAACTAAGTGATAGTCAACTCCTCAACTCGTCTCGTTACCACCTTGAGTTTTTGGATCTCTCTATTAATTGTACATAGCACATCATTTGTTAGCTTTGATTGCTCAATAGCAATGCAGCTCACAAGCGATAATTACCTAATATCAATTATCGGTTATAAGCTGAATTCCCTTCTGATGTGCAATTTTTTGGCAAACAAACATATAGTATGTCGACTGTTGTCTCTAGTCCACTCGGCTTTGATCGAATAAAGACATTCAACTCTTAATTGACCGCGGTCATCACTGAGATTAAGCAAGTTCGCTGACAGTCAGTGGACTCTGGCTAGAGCAAAAATTACTTTGAGTAAGCTAGCTTCAAAAGATGCAGTTAAGAGTCTAGAGCGGCTGAATAACAAAAAGTATTTAAGAGACGTATGTTTTGACAACAAAGTTTTAGAAAGCACCGATATTTATAAATCTGAAGTTGATTAAGCTTTCTTTTAAATAGTTTTATTCTTAAATCTTCTTTCCAGCCATGGTTGCTATAAAAAACACAACCCTCCATTAAAACTTTCATTTAAATTATAAATATATAACTAGCTCGTTTGGCAAAGAACCCTTCCAATCTCAAAATAAATCGTTCCATTTATGCCCTAATCAAAATCAAATACACTTCTAATTTTTCGTCCTTAAATTTAATAGTGTTGTAATCTCGTAGCGGGAGGGTAGGGGATTTGAACCCGCCGGCACATTAACGTTAGATATCGTCCTTTGCCACCCTTGGATTATCCGCAAGGTTCATTATCGATGGTCATAGTAGGGCAAATGAGAACAAAATTATGTTACAATTCGAGACTCATCAAAAGGGTTACCACACAATTATAAGTTATTAAGATAATTTTACACTGACCTTAAATTTTTGATATTGTAATGCGTAGTAATAACTCTTGTCCAAATCGTGATAACGATCAAGTTTAAATTAGTACAGGCAGATGTGTATTTAACACTCACATTTTGATAGTCACAATGCGATACGTAACTAATACTTTTATGCGTTAAGTACATATTATGATAATGTAGGGTACTTGGGTCGTTATTTACTTTCGACTATTCTGGATATTTATTCTTTTTTAATCTACATATATATCATAAATTTTTCATCATAATATGTATGTTGAATGTAAGTCACAGTATTAGAAGCTTTCTTGAAAGCCCTAGTCTTAAGTATGGTGACCCTAGTGTCGAGTATTTTATAGCTTAGAGGGGAGAAGTAGTTATCTGGTGGCAATTAGAAACAGTTCATAACTGGTTCCGCTTCTATCACACTGTGACCGTCTACAGATAACTCGCCGTTCTGTTTTATTGATTTATTGTACCAAGATTTCTTTGATAAAAGAATTAGAGGTTTCTTCATCTTGTAATAAATATGTCTAAAGGCTACAGGAAAAGGTACAGGAACGACTACTCTTGTGAACACTACTACGGTAATTACACTACGCTACCTACAGTTCAAACACTAAATTATGAGGTGTAGGTTTGAGAGGAGAAAACGGTAGATTTATGTTACTATATCCATTTTTTTTCCAAATCGTATATTGCTAAATTGCAGGGTTGCCGCATATTCAATATTAATAAACTTACTGAAAATAAAAAGTAACGATGATATTTGGAACGGACAACACGTGACTTACTTTTGTAAATACATAGTCTGTGTACATTTTCACTATTAACAGAAAACGAATACCAGATACACAACAGAATTGGACAGAAAGAGAACTGTTAAATTATAATATGAAAATTCAGCGATATTTACGCTACTAAAGTACGAACGAAAACAATCAAACAATTACTAGAGAATCAGTGAGATCATTCATAGGTTAAATTTTGAAACTGACCTCAGTTATCTGAAGATATATGTAATTTAAATCCATGAACCAGATAATGTAAAAGGTAATACTAAGACATCCTTGTATAAAGAAATCTCCGGGTCACATAACACTATAATAAATAAATCATGTTGGATTAAGGAGGAAATGTGTTTTAATATACATATTATATAATTAAATACTCTTTCCATAATGCACACTGTGTCACAGTATGTGTCAAATCATTACACTATTGATGAGTTTACGACAAATTTATGTGGCTTACTGCTACTATTACAACACGAGGTTCTACCACACAGCTCCCACTTTCACAAAATAAGTATTTTAATTAACTATTTACTGGTATGTACGTCAATTACTCGAGCCAATAAGTAGTTGACAAGTAACGTCCAATGTCTCTTGAGTGTCAATCAACCTGTGGCGACAGTTTCAGTAATGACAATGACAAGCCCCGCATTCATCGCTCGTTTGTATTTCCTTTATATACATACATATGTATGTATATTTATTTAGTTCTTTACAACCGTTCAAGGAAGTAGTAAGTAATCTATTTAATTAATGCCAACTTACTGTCAATATCTGATTTCGAATTTATAAATCGAATGAGAGTCTTTGTTTTTAAACGACTTAATCCGATTAAAAAGAAAGAGGTTCTCATTCGAATGCTTGCTTTAAGTATGTTAAACGTCATCATCGTCATTGGTAATATAGTATATTTAAACATGATGGTAATGAAATTTTGTATACGCGATATCAGGGGTAAAGAAAAGGACAAAAACACATTTCATCTTGAAATAGCACTGTTCTCCAAATAGCGTTTTAAAGCAATCCGAGTAAAATAAAGAAAGAAAAATGAACTTCAAACATCTAGAGAAATATAAACAAATCTGAATAGTTGTGTTCAGTACCTCCTTAACCATATTGTTCTTATTATTATTATTATTTTGTTACCTATTACTAAATTCATTTAATATCAATCAAACAAGTAAAATAATTGACAGGTAACCAGAATAAGTGCCATCAATAATACGCAGAGTTGTAAGATAAACAAAAGAGTATTCTACCTTAAAAATATTACCGCGATTAATAAACTTCTGATATATCAATACAAGTTGCGAAAGTCTAAAAACAACACAAAAACAAGGTATCAATTAACAGAGATTTTTTTTTGAAAATAACATTTTATCAGTTAGGAAAAGGAGCTGGTATTGGCATTGAGACATTAGCTCTCATTTAGCAGAGCGATAAGTTGATATTCCTGAGGCGTGCAACTCACACAAGCACAAAAAAGTCACACTACAACATTTCTAATTTGTCGCGTTCGCAACAGATGTTTGTTTTCAATGCTACGTATTTTCTTTGTTACTTTCCGTTTGTTACTTTTTATTAAGTGGCTCTCATCCTATCGTTTGTTTCTTCATTTTGCACTGTCGCAATTGTGTTGACTTTATTTTAAATTGTATATTATTAATAGATTAATATTATTTATTTAGTAACTATAAATAATATATCTATAAACATTAACGACCCAAAGAGGCGTTGTTTAGGCAATACTTAAAATAATTAAAATAAGAGCGTTAGCTTATAGTGCACAACAACAAGTGATGTTTAAACATAAATAATATTACACTATGCATTTCTATAAATAGTAAAAAAGTTTTAAAAGAGTTTAATTTGTACGTGAATGTCAGAATATATCAGGTTAGATTGATAACAACAGATACACACAGCATTCAGTTTTTTTTTGTTTTTTAAAGAACACTGATTCAATAGAAGCATTCATTTCTATATTTAGGCTGGGAGACTTTATTAACATTTAAATAACGGACACAAGGAACACCCAGACTCAGAACAACAATATGATTATTACAAAAATCATCGTCCTGTGTGGGGATCGAACTCGGCGAGACAGCTTAAACCAGTGCGCCAACCGTGCAGTCGTGTAGCTGAATGAGTTCAATGAGTATGTATTACATTATTAACATTCTTTTATTATTACAGGTAAATATGATGGCACAGTTCTTCGTACTCTAGCTACGACGAGTAAATGGGTAAATACAAATTATTCTAAGATATAACAAACATATTTTTAAGCCGAGAAGTCTTCCAGAACGTTCTTCTAAATTATTACTCAATCTTGTATAAAACAAACAGAACGTGAGGTATAACTCTGGCAGGGGTTGTCCCAACACAGTAGGGTTCCTCGGGCTATAGCAATGAACGAGGTACAGAGATACGGGGCCACTGCACTCCGCAAGCGCGCTACATCGTACTTATCTACTGAATTAAAATCTGCTTATCTCACGTTATTTATGTGCACTGTTATGTATTCAAAAACGTAATGGATGGTGAATTTAGAAAATTAATATGTAGGGTTGTTTTGAATTCCTCTCAAAGCTACACGAAAGATTATTTATGTATTTTTGTATGTAATACATAATTATGAATGTTGTAAACTAGGCTAAATAAAACATCTGCGTAGCTGTGGGTCAGATATCTTTTAAATACATTATATCGAATAAAGTAAGAAAGAATCTGTATATGATTTATTTTATAAAAAAATATCTTTTATTTATATAAGAAAAAATTAACGATGCTGAACAGATTTTCAATGATTTAAGAACGCTTTCGTTCGACTCACTTCAAAAATGAAAAGTAATAAAAATTTTTTTATCTAACTGCAAGCCCTTAGTGCTCAAAAACTTTGAGAGCGGCCCCATTATCCGTATTTGGTATAGTAACACATAAAAGTGTTTGCGCTCGGTCTTCACACGCTATAATAAATACATTTGACGGTGACCTTCGTTAAGGTCGTACCGAACAACTGCGGCGCGTCAACTCCACATAATTAATTAAACATGTAAACTTTTTCATCAACGCTTCGGGGAAAGTAACAAAGGGATGCTCTGTTTATGTATAACTGTCACCCCGATATAACTCCTTACATTATCTGTCAAACAAAAGCTGTTCGCCGCACTAGGGCTGTCCAAGTTTTCTATTTAGCATTTCTCCTAACTTTTTATTTTTTTTAGGTGCCTAAAGCTACTGCTGTCATTGATATATGTACTAATTATATGTGACACCTGCCTCATAGAAAGCGGGAAGATTTTTTGTTTTAGCACTAAAACCTGGTGGCCTAGTGGTTAGTGACCCTGACTGCTGAACCAGAGGTTGTTGCTAAGTGACACCGCCACTTGCAACACAAGAGTCGCAAGTGCGCTGCCCGCCTTTGAGGGTGATGAGGGATGGGGAGCGGAAAGAAGAGAGGAGGGATGAGGAGATGGAAAAAAGGAGAAAGGAGATATGGGAGAGAAAAGGGGGGAGAAGGAATTGGGCCTCCGGAAACCTCACTCAATTCGGGGAAATACAACGCAAGCGTTACTTCACAACCGGTTTTCTGTGATGCCGTGGTATCGCACCGGTCGAGCCGGCCCATTCGTGCCTAAGCATGGCTCTACCACTTATATTACACTTACTTTAATTATATTTAAACAAAACATATTTTATTTAGCTGCGATATAAAATTAATAGCTGATTGATTGAATCCTGTAATGGGTATAAAAGTACCTCGGTAACCCTACAGGTTGTTTAAAAATATACTTGGAAAAGGGCAAGGATCGTAGACGATCGTAAAATTTCAATATCCGTTCGGTCGGCGCTGCGTTTAATCTCGACTAAATTTGTCGCCTGTTATTGAGTTAGGCGCGATGATGGAGCGATCGTCCCCAAATGAGTTGGTGTGATGA
Source organism: Tyria jacobaeae (assembly GCA_947561695.1). Taxonomy (NCBI): domain Eukaryota; kingdom Metazoa; phylum Arthropoda; class Insecta; order Lepidoptera; family Erebidae; genus Tyria; species Tyria jacobaeae. Next base: position 283,691 of record OX387218.1, on the reverse strand, counting down.
TAACCATCAACAATTGTTGCGTAACGAGCGAATGTCGACAACTGCCGAACTCTGCCGAATGAATGCCAAAGGTCCCCGGAGACTACACATTTTAAGAAATTTAAATTATCAGGAGTCTGACAAAGATGAACGAAATGATGCTTTCACACGAAATTCCTTTTTGTTAAATTTGTCTTCTTGAATGTACGTTTAGGCAACAGTGCTTTTGTGATTCTGTGAATGGTGGTTGTTAGAGCATTCATGCATTTAACTGAATTGCGTCTTTTATTATTTTCTAAGTACCTATTTACAAATAAATAAAAGTCGCCAAACATACACTAACTAAAACCAGCAGGCTTGTATAAGCTGTTTGATGTACGGTAGAGAAGTTCGTGAGGAATGTAAGTATAGACGCAAATAGCGAGCTGCTGTCTCTCTCAAAAATATTAACAATCAGGAGTGCAAACCTTTACATAAACCTTTAAGAATTTAACTATGAACAGTCAAATATTTCTTCTGAAGTACGTTTTTGTACTAAACAGCTTTTGTTTCTTATAGGCCAATTTCAAGGACTTAATAATCTTATTGCGTGTTACATAATAAGTATTATTAGCTGACACTGACCATTCATATAAAGCACAAAGCTCTTACTCTACTACCCTAAATGTTCCCCTAAAGTGTTCGATCCGTGTGCAGCGGAAATGTACAATGATAAAATTAACGTCAAATCGGAAGCTAGGTGGCGCTCCAAGCGCGTATGACGAGTGACTTGCAGCGGAAATTAACGAGCCCTTATCGCTAACCCGACATTAAACATTTCCACAGGACGTGAACCCCGGACGTCGCGCTGACAATTAATTACGGAACCATCCGGTGCTGATTTTGCATTTCGATAATGCAAGTTTAAAGGTATTTTTTGTTATATATGGGACATACGAACAGATGGGTCACCTGATAGTAAGTGACTACCACCGCCCGTAAACTCCTGTAACTCAAGAGTAGTTAGTGCGGTGCTCGCCTTTGAGGGTCATTACACTGCAAGCATTGTTGTGGTACAGTGGTAATACTCCGGTCCAATCAGCCCATTCGTACCTAAGCATTGCCTACCCACGGTAAACACTAACAGTATATATATTTATTAGATAGCAGGGGTTATGTCTTATTTGTATTCTAGTAAACCTCTCCAACTGACTAAAAATTTCTTAAACCTTAACATTAAAGTACCACTTTAACACACACACTATTAAAGTAACACTTTTTTTGATTGACTCTCTTTCAACGCAAATCTTTGGATACCGAAGTGATTAGACATACTTGAGAAAAGACAATGTACGAGTATATATGCAGATATGATGCCTAGATGTACGAGAACTCTTTATCACAGCAACTAAATATTTGATAATGTTGTGATAGTTACATATAAATTGGACATAACAAATACTTAGTAATATTAATAGGGGTGCACGATATTCCCCGCTCTACAGCCGTCGTACGCTGACAGCAGAAGCTACGGAGAGGGGTATAAAGTATGCCGAGGTCCTGCAAAAGGCGAAAGCCAGCGTAGACCTTAAGTGCAAGTCTACTCGGACAGGAGCATGCTTTCTCGAGATTTCTGGCACCATCAGTGTTGTCAAAGCTGATACACTTGCAGCCAAACTTAGAGAGGCATTTGATGAGGCTAACGTCCGGGTATCGAGGCCTACCAAGTTTGGCTAAGTGAAAAGAATGACTTGAACGACCGAGCGCAGGGAACGCCACAATAGCGGCGGTAAAGCCCGCCATGGAGGATTGGGTAGAGAGGCGACATAGCAGCCTCTCCTACCGTTTGACACAGATACTCACCGGCTATAGCTGCTTCGGTATGTACCTGTGTCGTATAGGCCGGGAGCCAACGTCTGCGTGCCATCACTGCGGAAGCTGTCGCGAGGACACTGCACTTCATTGCCTCATCCTCGCGGCGCCTTTTGGTGCTGGAAGTCTCTCGCTAGAGACCATGGTTCTGTCCATGGTCCAAAGCGAGAGCGCGTGGGATTCTGCCGCCTTATTTTGCGAAGAGGTCATGTAGGCTAAAGAGGCGGCGGAGAGGATACGGGAGAGGGCAAGTGCTCTCCCGTCCCGCAGAACACGCAGGCGCCGAAGAGCATAAAACGATCTCCGGCCTCCATGAGCGCAAGCCTGGGGGTAACGGGTATGGCAAAAAAAAGAGGTGCACGATACTGTAAAATATAACTGTTTTGTTCTATGCAAATCCGTGCAAATGTTTCTATCGTGGACTATTCAACATTTGGCATTTTATATTTTTAATTTGATCTTAATTTTATTTTTTATTGTTTGATATATTTTATTAATTTTGAGTAACTTATGTTTAATACTTAAATTATAATTGGTAGTTTGATATCGATTATTTTGTAAAAAACTCTAGATTTAGTAATCAAAATCATTATATTATCATCTTTGGAAAGACCGTGTTTCAGGCAATAAATGATTTATTATTATGTTATAACGTATGTACATACATAATCTATTTAATTCGCTATCGTTAGTATTGAAGAGCAGCGCCTGTCACATATCATGTTAAACTATTTTTAAGTAACGTCTACCACGGGGAATGATGATTCAATTTCCTAACAATTTACTTGGACATATGTCTCACTTACTATTTCAATGAAACCTTACTTCTGGTTATAGTCTCCGGTGTGAATGGGGAACACCAAATTATATTAGTACCGATAGGGTTCTTTCTTACCGTTTCGATGGCATACACACTGTTTTACCACTGCACGAGTAACTAACAAACTAGCAACACAATAACATAGAATTATAGACATTGGCACTTGTAACCTTAGGATGAGTAATAAATCCCCTTCAATCTTCAAAATAATTAATTGAACAAATTGTCAGCGCAGTGTGAAGTAACCTTTACAATGAAATGCACGAAGCTAACTAGTATATAATTACAGAGATCTCAATGAATGATAATAGATTATTGGTGTTCGGTATTCCAGCCTTATTTTAGTTTGCTACGAGATAATTGAATGTAACCATTTATCAATACGCAGTTAATAAAGTTGTTAATAATATACTGCGCGAATGTATAAAGACATGCTATTCGTTTTAATGTCCCGTTGATTGGCTAAATCGTTACCTATGTGGATTATAGTGTTGCAAACGTCATTTATTTTCATATACTTGAATAAAATATTTTATAACATGGTAATTTGAAATGTCCTTTCATTATGTTATTGGTGCATTAAACCAGCTTTATTTAATTTAGGTATACACTTAGACTCACTTACGTAATAGGATAGCTATTGCCGTCTATTATTGTTATACGACAGTCCTATCCCTTAATCACGTATTGCGACACCTCCCGTAGCTCTCGTAGAGATGGGGCGACCGTTTCTACTCGATCAAGAACCATACACGATTTCTTTAATTTGTAAGTAAATAAAAGTATTTCAAAAGTTGAGCTCGACTCTGTAACAGAAGTTTATATTATTTAGGAAGAGGTGAGAACGATACGTTATACATATTCACAAACAATATGAAATTGTAAATTATAAACTAAATTTTCGTGATATGATTAAAATGAATTAATGAACAAAAACATACACTTCGGGGTTACTTAAAATGAAGACGTTAGGAAATAGTTTCTACAGGATTTATATGCACTGAATTTTAGGGCATATTAGCATATACTTTATCTCCAACAGGGTTTAAACCAGCTTCAGGAGACAAGCAGTGACCATGAAATTGAGGAACGACTGACTATGGAAATATAGAAATTAATATATAGATATAAAAAACATTAAATCATTACGTAAGAACGTGGACTTTCGTCCACGTTCTTTTCGTTTAATGTTATAACTATTCTATACGCAAACAAATGTTTTTACACTGACTTATACCAAATCTCTACAATTTAATCAGAATGCTCAGAAAGTTTCTTTCATTTCAGATATTTTTACTGAGTTGATCTGAAGCTGGGCAGCAGATGTTGTGACGTAACTGAACTGCATAAATACATTTCTCGAATTTCCTCATTCATTCCAATTCTAAAGATATCGCTTTTTAATATTCCTTGATATATATATTCTACTGCATACTTTCCTCAAAGAAAATGTTATCAAACGTCCTTTCAATGTGAAATAAATTACGAAGTCTTCAATAGCCCTATTTATTGTATACATATTTATCAGACTTATTTTATCGCTAGTAGAATAAAACATATCATTTTACACCCTCCAGATTCCTATACAAATTTGTGACTATATAGAAATATCGTGGTTCTTTACATTGAAACCAGGAGTTTTAGTGTTTTGAAGCACAGTTTCAGGGAGGGGGTGCTTTTTTGACTCTTGTGTTGACAGCGAAACGACTAACTTACTCGGTCTTAGAAATTACATAATTGTGTCGGCAATCCATGCGTCTGTTAGCTATAAAAAGTCATAATGAAATGATTCTCGTATACACCAGAATTATCATAAGTGTTAGTATTAGCTTCAGCAGATTGTTCTCAAATATTGACTTGCGATGCGATAGGGGGCAAACGAGCAGACGGGTCACCTGATGGTAAATGACTACCGCCGCCCATGGATACCCGCAACTCAAGAGTCACAAGTGCAATGCCGGTCTTTTAAATGATTTGTGATCAAATTTGAGATGTTAAAATTGTTTTACAAGTACATTTTCTGCCTGTTTCTTTACTTTTTTTCTGTCAGACGAGGAAGCTTATAATAAAATACCATAATATTTTTTTAAACGTAGCTACTTTATCTCTTAATTGGGTCAAGGGGTGCATAATAATAAGTATTTAGGAGATTATGTTTGTTCACGCGGCACGTCGCTGGGGGGGGGGGGGGGGGGGTTGCACGGTAAACGGAAGCGCTCGCTATAAAGACAATAATAGCATTTTAGGGTGTAACAAAGTTTTATAGGATTTAGTTCTTGCTCGGTCACTGAAAAGAGCGCTCCAATCTGAGACATTCACTCGAATGTACTAGATCGAACTTCTAGTTCGTATAGTTAAGTAGTACACTATAATTAATAACTAAATATTTTTACATTTCTTTTCTTCACGAGCAAATGAGCTATGCAATAATAAAATAACTTTTCAATTCGAACCAGTACTTCCTGATATTAGCGCATTCAACCAAACAAACAAACTCTTCAGCGTTATAATATAAGTATAGATATACACATTTTATTAAATTAAAATAACAACAATAAACAAATATAATTATGTGGATGTATAAACAAATCATATAAACCAAACAAGCACAGTACATAACGAAGAATAACGATGTACTAAAAATTTAAATTGGGAACTAATAATGAAGTACGAACTATAAAAATACAGGCAATTCATCTTATTCTCATTCGTTCGGAGACGACTGCTCAGTCCGTTTCTTGACAGTACTACTGTACTAAATGAACAATGTCCTATTAGCTCACGAAATAGTTCTTTCTAGTTCCATGTCAGGAATGAATTCCTAATAGTACTTAGTTCGTGAACGACACAAGCCTAATTGTAACTTTTATTTATTTAATGACACCCATATAAGTACACATTATTCGTTGATGCAATTTGTTGGTCAATTTGTATTAATTTTGTTTAACACCAACTTTTTTAGCTTACTAAACTAACTTTATTAATTTAATTATTAACTTAGTATACATTTTTTTATATGATAATAATTATATAAAACCATAGTAAGTCTTGTATTTAAAAGAGAGAATTCTTATGAATTGAATTGAAAATATTGAATATGTTGATTCTAATGACTATTTAACATCAATAATATGCATCAATTATTTCGACAAAGACAGGTACCATTTTCATTTTAGGATATTTTAGGAATTGAATACGAAAATTGTGAGTATATTTAAGAAGCTGTCATATAGAAGGAAAGAGAAATAGCGGACATGGGTGGGTTGGGGGTGTAAGTAGTAGCTCAAGTATCTCCATGCTTTATAATTACGTTTCATTACATTCATGAATCTGTTTCAAATTTATTTTAAAATAAAAGTGCTAATTGTATTTATTGTATTAATCGGCTGTTATGATGCAAACTCCATTTTGACATATTTTCAATTCGTTATATGCAGTTTAAATGCCATTTGACCACCGCAGTAGCTATCTTTCGAAAAAAGAAAATCTGTTAACATGGCTGAATATAATAAAACATACATAGAACAATTCAAACATAGAACGAATGCTTTTTTTACAGTCAGTTAAAACTAAAAAGAGAAACACGACAACATTTTTTGAGAATCAAATCTAAAAGTGCTTCCGGAGGCCAACTCCCCCTCTTCTCATTGGCTGCTAACCCCCCAATTACCTTCGAAAGCCGACAGCGCACTTACAACTCTCGAGTTGTAGGAGTCAATAGCCGGCGGTTGTCACTTACCATACATAAATATCATCATCAATATAAAAAAAATGTTACAACTAATGTAACAGTATTTATAAAACACTTTTATATACTTTAAATAACCTAAATTATTCACTATTAATGTTACCACTGCGATATAAAGTTGTTACTGTTGTGTGTACGAGCCGCAATCACTTAAGGTTGAACCGAAACAGGCATTCGTGTGTAAACACGCTACTATGCATCCCTCTAACTCGCCGGTAATATACATATTTAGTGTATGCTAACGTGTGGGCATCGGAACATACTAGTTGTGATGAGGTACGCTTGTATCGACCCATTTACATGCGTGACACATAGTATTGGAAATATCTTCTTTGGAAACAGGCATTCCCATAACATTCCATGACGTATCAAGACGAAATACGGTCGATGGATATGTACTTATAGATGTAAGGCTTGTTTATAAATTATTTTCTTTGACTGTCACTATATCATAGATTTTTTTCCATAGTTGTTTTGTATTTTATATAACCAATGAGCAACTATGACGGCACATATTTTTTTTTAGAAAATTACAAACACAACAAACACATTAGTTAACCAGAATTTGTTTTTTGTTTTATTTTTAATAAAAGACAACTCCCGTACTAGAAATTATTTCTGTGTGGCGCGGGACTTTACAAACATAGCGACAACGTACACAAAGAACACAAAGACACAAATTTCAACAAAAGTCCCGTGTGGGAATCGAACCCACGATTGCCGACTCAGAAGTCAGGGTCACTAACCACTAGAACAACAGGCCAGTCAACATCTTTAAGTGTACATATTTCTCGTTACATATGTATTTACCATAAATGAGACTGCATATAAATACAAAAGTTTGAAGAGATGTTAGTTACTTAATCCCTCCAGGGGGCTAAACGGCTCTGGATAAAATTTGGTACAATTTGGTCAGGAATACTATACCACACTATACCACTAGACTACTTTTATCTCGGTAAAATGTACGCCTACGGTTAGAAATTCATAAGCAAACAAAGTCGCGGACAATAGCTAGTAAGTGTATATTTTAAAATAGATCAAAAAACAACCTTGAATTCCAGTGCCTTTTACTGTCAGATGACCCAACTGTTCGATTGCCCCCTGTCACATAAAAAAACGCAATATGTGATTGTTATTAAATAATGGACAGCATATTAAGATACAGTAATACTCTAATTTATTGTCTAAAAGCACGAATAAATCAATATGTCTATCAATACGGTCAATGTCGTGTCTATGGAAAAGTCTGCTACTCAATGTAAACTAATCATTTATACATATCACCTTCATGTCTTTAAAATAAGCATATTTTCAGTGGTAGAGCCATGCTTAGGCACGAATGGGCTGGCTCGACCGGTGCGATACCACGGCCTCACAGAAAATGGGTTGTGAAGTAACGCTTGCGTTGCATTTCCCCGAATTGAGTGAGGTTTCCGGAGGCCCAATTCCCCCTCCCCCTTATCTCTCCCCTCAACTCCTTTCTCCTTTTTTCCATCTCCTCATCCCTCCTCTCCTCTTTCCGCTCCCTGCATCCCCCATCCCTCATCACCCTCAAAGGCGGGCAGCGCACTTGCGACTCTTGTGTTGCAAGTGTCCATGGACGGTGGTGTCACTTACCATCAGGTGACCCGTCTGTTCATCTGTCCCCCTAAAGCATAAAAAAAAAGAAGGCATGAAATGTTAATAGTATAATATCGCAAAATTGATAGTACTTATCGATCATTTACAATCTCATAAGAATCCGATCTCGATACTGTTCCAAACTCCAAAAACTTCTTGTTTAATAAATCGTTTCTGTAATGTAAATTCCTATGGGCTATAGCTTACATATGAAGGATGTGGTAGATCGCAAGTAAATATGTGGTAGATCGCAAGTAAATATGTGGTAGATCGCAAGTAAATATGTGGTAGATCGCAAGTAGATATGTGGTAGATCGCAAGTAAATATGTGGTAGATCGCAAGTAAATATGTGGTAGATCGCAAGTAAATATGTGGTAGATCGCAAGTAAATATGTGGTAGATCGCAAGTAAATATGTGGTAGATCGCAAGTAAATATGTGGTAGATCGCAAGTAAATATGTGGTAGATCGCAAGTAAATATGTGGTAGATCGCAAGTAAATATGTGGTAGATCGCAAGTAAATATGTGGTAGATCGCAAGTAAATTACACAATATCTAGATTCAAAATCGTTGCGACAAATTGTATTGCTATAACTTTCTCTTGCGATTCTCAAGCTCCTGTATTCAACGTCCATTAAATGCACGTAAACTATGTTTGATACAAGCGGAGCTGTCAATTACTTCCTTCTATTGGTTAACTGGAGTATCAATTGGGTATGTATGTATTTACATGCAATTTGTAAACAGAACGTAGGGCCTAAAATATTTATTGAACATAAGTAATACGAGTAATTGTACATAAGAGTAAATTGTACAACAATTTTTTTTTAGTACCCTTAAAAGTGAAACTAGGACTATTTATCTAACCTAACTGTAAAGTATGTATAGCATCTAAATATTATCAGATATCAGATCAGACAAATTAGATCTGGTGGAATAAGATTAAGTTTTAAAATCTTTAATTGGGACTTTTAAAATTACATAGCATTTTTATTGCTATCGACTTAATATCGAAATTAAAAGAAATACCACTCCTAATCGGCAGAAGATTTAGAAGAACATACATTTCACATTTAGAACTTATATTATGAGTTTCGAATCAGATAGTGAAACTAACTCTAAGCTAAGTTTTTATCAACAAGCTACGTTCAGCGAAGAGCTCTATACAAAGGGCACCTACTTAGGGGTCTGGATAAATGTAAAAGTGAAATTTTGTCACTTAAGATAATCAAAGAAAAAAACTAAAGTCAAGCTGGCCTGGGCCCGTATGTTTACACACCAAATATGCTAACGCAACGCATGCAAATGCGCCAGTCTCGCTGTCTGTTTTCACTACATCCAATTTGCAAGAGCAATGCAAGGACGATGAATTAACATTACGTTTGCACGTAAATCAAACGAACAATCTACAAATAAATAATTTCAGTACCTTTTTCTGTTTTGTTTCGCAACTGACTTTCGACTTTATTGTACTCGGTAGCTATTGATGACTTGTATACTACTAACATAATATATAAAATATATGTTTTCTCAATTTTTTTCACGTGGGAGTTCCATGTATCGAGGCGATCCTTAGGCATGTATGGGCCACATCGACCGGAGTAATACCACATTCTAACAGAAAACTGGCTGTAAAGCAATTCTGGAGTAGTGTTCCGACAAATGAGTGAGGCAAAGAATGCCTATCACCTTGTTGAGTTGCAGATCTTAAAAACTTATTATAGAATGGATTAAATTATGTTTAATTAAATTAGTAACTACAATAAAAACATATTTTTTTTTTATGCGATAGGGGGCAAACGAGCAGACGGGTCACCTGATGGTAAGTGACTACCGCCGCCCATGGACACCCGCAACTCAAGAGTCACAAGTGCGTTGCCGGCCTTTTAGGTAGAGGTACGCTCTCTTCTTGAAGGTTTGAAGGTCGTATCGGTTCGGAAATACGGCAAATGCAATATGCAGAAACCATTCGTAGTGGAGAATTTCTAGTCTTATTATTTGGCTTCTAAATCAGCAAATGGTTTATAAATAGTGTTTCAGAACATTTGTTGGGACGTGGTAAATGATCTCCAGTTAAAGGGCGAACACTGGCCATAATGCTTCCCCACCTACGTGGAAAACCAATCGTTCCACTAAACACTAACCATAATTTGTCCACCTACGGATAGTGGATCGCTATTGTTCGCGTTATATTATTGTTTGAACGCCGCCGCTGTAGATACCGTGCCGCTTTATTGTTCAATATTATTGCGTACATTTTGTCTTTGAATATATTTATTATCAATATTCCTTGTATTCAGGGGACTCAGCATAGAAACCTTCAGCCGTCTACAGGTAGATAGCTGTCTGTTTTGTATGTATATCGATAGTAATTTCTATCGCACTTGACACCTAAAAGTTTTTAACAGTTAGAAATATACAGAATAATGTGATATTAGGATCCCACAAAACCCGATCACAGGCAGTACTTTTTTTTTTCTTTATTTATTTAAACTTAATTAGCCTTATATTCATATTTCTGACTTTTTAACCGAATTCAACAAGAAGGAGGTTCTCCATTTGACTGTTTGTTTTTTATGTATGTAAATCATAGCGGTTTGTGAACCGATTTAAAACTTAAAGGTTAGCAATTCAGGTTGGTCCCAGTAAATCAATGAAAATATTTCCCCTCTTAGGTATAAAAAAAAAATAATATAAATACAGCTTACCATTTACCATTTATTTTGATCTGCCTTCGCCGCGGACTCACTGCAGTCGGTCAAATACATTTTAAAGCTTATCGCATTACTTTGTAATGTGATTGGGCATTTGATATTTTCCTAAATATCGAATGCCCGAAGTATATGTATTTATATACTGCCCATTATACCAGGATATCCTCTCAATGAAAACCAACTAATAACGGCCTACAATAGAGCTCGTTAACTCAAACCACAAAAGCTGTATCCTATCTGCGCCGAAGTTAGTACCCGATACATCATTAGTAAACCCCAGTACCACATGACGCTTATACCTTGCCCCCAATCCCACAATATGTTGAACATACGACTTTAATCATTTACCAGATTTTATACTGGAAACTAATTGAGGTGGGTTGTGTAAGTGAATAATTTATTGGTGACAGGCGTCGGGGAGAGCCGTCTACAATAAAATTGAAATATTAAAATTCCATTAGATATTGATGGGGTCGAACAAGTGATTTACGTTCTTTTCATTTTGTGTTAATTGCTTCTAAGAAAATGATCGCTGTTAATTTTATGTGATAAAATCTTGTAAAAATCTTTTACAGCTTCATTTGGAGTAATAGATGTAGAAGTGCCGTCTGACGATACATGATTAATAGAAACAGTATGGTGTAAATTATTTTAGAGCCTCATAAATGTTTCTTTAGATTATTTTAGTTACTTCGATAATTGACTATTAAAAAAAAATAGTTTTTATTCACAGCATAACACATAACTAAAGTAATTTGAAACGAGTAAATTTCTATGCTTTCCGATAAGACTAGAGCCGGGACTTACCTGGTCATACGATGATTACTTTATGCTTGATACATTTTTATATTTATTTACTTAAAAATGTACATTCATAAAATATTGCATTTGTCTTTCAAGGAAGTATATATTGGGCTCTCAGGTTGTTCGACTAAAATTGCTGAAGGATTCACAAAAACAGTAAGTGTGAATCGATAATTGTAAAAACTGTACTACTTCGTACAATTGTACAAGTCGGTTAAAGGGCTCGGACTTCCCGACACCGGCCAGTGCCAGTTACCTAGAATGCGACCCTGACCTGTATGAGCTATTCCGTATTAAGGACGGATTGGGGAGTCACACCAATATAAGGGATATTCCTTTCCTTCTTTCATTCCTTTCCCTTTCAATGTACTCCCAGTTTTTGCACTAAACCATAAATCAATAGAATTTGTGGAGCATGAGTTTATTTTTGTACTAATATACCTATATAAACAATAGTTCAATTACAAAGAAGACGTTATCCAAAGATTAAAAAGTGGCAGCGTATGAAGAGGCTATTCTATTATCATAACAGTGTGCACAATAAGGCGAGGAGATTTTTTCCTTCCGGCCCGAGAGAGGCACATACTGGCAAGTTCTGGCGACGGGCCAACATCGTCAGACGGCGCGCAGACGAGAGCTCACGCTCATGCAAAGATGTTCGCACGTCCGCCGTGCTTCCTTTAGATACGATTTAGAGACCCGTTTTCATATTGATAGATATGTGACAATACTACTATCATTACAATTTTGAAGCCTTTATTGTAGCCGTTAAAAATGTTTTATAATCTTTGACTATTCCGAAAGTATCAAAGATATTTAAATGCCTATCAAGATCAAGATATTAGAATGTGTAAATCGTGTTTTTGAAAAATAGGTCCTCTTTAGCGCGTTTGTGATCTGCAATAGGTTTCTTATATTCATCAGAACAAGAAAAGTTGCACTACACAGTGCAAAAAGAACTTAAAAAATACTGAAAAAATTGTAGATTTGACTGTGTATTTATTAACATAAGCAATATTTATGTTATTCTTAAATATAATATATACCTTCTGTACCTTGACCGTGTAATAAATTAATTCGGAATGTACTAAACAGACGGTGCAATAGTTTAATACCTAATAAACTGCCAGTACTAGTGTACTTTATAGGCTTTGTTTTCTTTACTGAACATCTAAATGTATTGATTCTTTCTATACGCATTAGGAGAACTACGTGATGCAAACATTTTTTTAAGTACCGCATAATAAGTTAGTATTTTCTAACCAATATAGACTGAAGTGAACTACTTATTAAACAGAAGTATGCACATACATATATACAATATACTTTAACAGTAAGTCATTAGGTTTCTCTTTTTCTGTAAGTTTTGGATACAATCATTATCTAATAAAAGAAGTCGTCTATTTTGTAAAAAACTCAAACAAATTGATTTACAACAACCGTTTTTAACGGGACATCATTATAGTCGATTGTCAAAATACGCCTATTGACACTCTGTGACTCGCCCGCGACGCGCTTCTAAACGCACCTGCTTTTTTCTATTGAATTTGGTATAAATGAAATCAAATAGCTGTGATGGGCTATAAATACTGCCAGTTTATTGTACATTTGTGTGAATTGAAATAAAGACCAGACATAACTCAGCATGTCAGTGAACGTGTTCTGACAAGGAGAGGTTATTTAGATGCAAAATGCATCCAAATGGACGATTTATTAAAATAATATTAGTCAATGAATAATATCGCAGTATACATAGTACAATTTTTATAGAAGATTGTATCAGTGGGCGTATTCGTGTGTCGTTTTATTTAACTATACGTTTAAGTTGAACATGTTGTAACAAAAATCAATTTGAATTCTCTTATTTATTTAATTGAAGTTGCTCGAAGATTTTATTACAGTCTTTTACTGAAACTGTATATTGCATATGCTATGGCATATTAATAGTCCATTTTGTGGTTTGTACTTATTAGTATATGATTGAAATACAAGACATATGGGAGGGCGTACTTCGTATTTCTTCGCTTCGTATTCGCATTTTGTATAAGTGCTTACTGTAAATTATAATACGACTTAACTCTGCATCTTCTACTTGCGACCTCCCACAACTATATGTATATATCTATATTCGACTTCGACGCATCCAAATCATGGTATTTTCAGACACAGCTGTATTCTTCATCCTGTTATTAACCCATACAAAAATATATTATTAAAGTCGGTTCACATGCCATTAATAATTGAATTGTTAGTTCCTCTTTATTTCCCGAACCGATCCGATCCGATTTCTAAATTTTATTTCTCGTTTTTGTTTGTTTCTCTTCTTGGGATACGGTGACTGCCACTCTTGATATTATAACAGGTGAAAGTTGTTGATTTTAGTGAGCGGGAGGGATAAGTTCAAAAATCTTTATATATATAACTAGCGGACCCGACAGCCGTTGTCCTGCATGATATTTCAAGCGATTAGGATCAATATAGATAAATAACCTAGATACCGACTGCAGCGCCATCTGCCGGGCTGATTTGTGAATCTAAACCATTCCCAGATCCCCTTGAACACACACAAAAAATTTCATCAAAATCCGTCCAGTCGTTTGAGAGAAGTTCAGTGACATACACACTCACAGAAGAATTATATATATAAAGATTCTTCTGTGAGTGTGTATGTCGGTATCTAGGTTATTTATCTATATTGATCCTAATCGCTTGAAATATCATGCAGGACAACGTCTGTTGGGTCCGCTAGTATAACTATAAAATAACATAAAAAATATCAAGTTAATTTACTGTGTAGACTAGATAAGGAATGTGTCTTAGCTTTTTTATCTATTTCTATTATCTTATTAACCAAATGAACTGAATGCTCTCAAGATAAGCGAGTATAATTGAATGTTCTGCGAAGTGGCGAAGGATTTAAATATGCAAACCATTGCTTGACTTATTCAAGGCTCGACCGCGTAAATTTCATTTGCGTAGAAGCAAATTATCCCGCTGTCAATAATCTTGACTTAAATAATATTAACATCGCTGGTTCTTGTAGTATCTAATTAGTAGCTTTAGGCAGTTTTTTTTCTGTGTAAAGTTAGTGGAGTTTAACTCTTGTTACACTGAGAGAGCATCTGTCCGTAACTTTTAACTTCGTGCGCAGTAAAAGTTATTCTGCCTATTTCCTTGTTAATAGTACTTCTTTCTAAGTAAAAGGATTCTCCTTTTTTAATTTGACTAAATAATGTGTAAATATTTCTTTCATTTAACTAAGTATACAATGTACAATGTACTACTAGCCAGTGCCCCCCACTGGGCAAGCCTGTCATTTGGGTACCTAAACGATTACAGAAAGCGATTAAATTGGTCGGTCGGAAAATAAAAAATAACTACACATGTAACTTATGTGTAACAGTACTCCTCTGTCAAGACTTTTTCCTAACAATGTATATCCCAAATGAACAAATCCATATTTTTTTTCTATTTCTTTTTTTTTGAAGACAACTCCCGCACTAGGATTAATGCCTGTGTCGCGGGGGACTTTATAAACGGTCCAGCAACGGACACAAAGAACACCCAGACTCAGAACAACAATTTGAGGATTACACAAAGTGTTGTCCCGTGCGGGGATCAAACCCACAACACTCGGCGCGGCAGCGTTGCGGCGAGGTGACCACTTAAACCGCTACGCTTTCCGTGCAGTTCATTAGAAAAAAGCATAATATACAAACTTATTTTTATTATTAACTTGTATTTATAATATAATTAACTTATATTTACTTATTATTATTATTTTATATATTATTATATAAAATAATAATAATATTTAATTAATAAACCTTACACTTTTCCTGTTGTGACTATTCAAAAAATATATAATTTATATAGAGCTTAGTTTCTAATACTGACAGATTCAGAGCTGTCTATTTTATGTAGATTACCGTCAGGCTCATTTGAAGCTTTTCCGAAATTACCGATTGATATTGTATGATTAGGTTTTTGTGCTTAGAATGTCTGTGATGTATTCCAAACTTCCCGTCTGTGTCGACAGCCGACTTATAGTTAAAATACCTTTTTTTTTACCTAATGTAATGTTTAACTTAATTACTATTATATGATGTGGTTTACATATTTTCTTACTTTTCTTCTTTTTTACGGCTTAACTGTGTAAAAGTTATTATCCTAACCATAGCCTCGATAGCAGTACCCACTCATTTCTGTATGACAGATACCTTATGTCCTTTTTTAACCTCGACGAAGTGTATTGTTACTGCCTAAAATCATCGTCATCAGCATATCACCGTGTACTGCTGGACGAAAAGCTTTATACTTTTTATTTGCCTTTATATAATACTATTACTTAATATTGTTAGCACTTTATTTGCCCCTAATATCTTCAGTGTGTCCTAGTATTATTCTAGTTAGTTAACATATTCATAGTTGGGTTATGAATAATGCACTCATCAATACCGCCCTTATACATAATGTATCGGTATTAGTACGTTACAGGATAAATGTTTGTTCATAATCGTTTCTATAAGAAGAGAAAATAGTAGGTATAGCAAGTAATGTTGACAAACATAGTAATGCTTTACCTGTTTAGACAAATATGGTGTACGTGTTCATTCATACATGTTGTATCATTAGCGTGACCGTCTGATTGAATAGAAACATTAAGTGATGTTCATAGAGTTTTCTTTTAAGTATTACAAGCATGAATAGAATAGAATAGAATAGAATATACTTTATTGTACACCTTAAAACAAAAATTTACAGTACTTATGCAAAATAGAAATGTACAATGGGCGGCCTTATCGCTAAATGCAATTTCTGCCAGGCAACCTTAGGATGGACAGAAAAAGACATGAATACATGTTATAAAATTTTCTTATTACAGAAGTTGACTGAAAACTAAGATAATAAATAAATAAATGAATCTGTCCATTTTCTTTTCTTTTGAAATAATAAATACTTACTGTCGTTTTTTTTGTTTTGTTGAACACCCTTTTTGGGGAGTGTTAGTTTGGTACTGCTAAGGTTTATATGGGAAATATTCCTTGGTCTAAGTGCTTATTTGCGCACTCACAATAAACATGTTAATATTAAGACAATCTTATAGTAAAGGTGATCGAAACCGTGAACGGAAAGCTAGTATAAGATAAGATAATAATGTTCACATGACTGCACGCATGTCCTAAGCAATCAAGTACATATTTTCTGTCCCTTAGTCGCGTGTTGGTGGTTTGATACCTCGTCATCATCATCATCAGCCTATCGCAGTCCACTGCTGGACATAGGCCTCTCCCATTGCACGCCACTTCGATATGTTTTCGCCTTCTCGCATCCAGCTCCTGCCAGCCATCTAGCGCAAATCGTCACTTCACCTGGCCTGAGGGCGTCCTACGCTACGTTTGCCGAGACGCGATCTCCATTCAAGAACTCGTTTTCCACCAACGGTCATCGGTTCCACAGCTAATATGGCCAGCCCACTGCCACTTCAGCCTGCTGATCCGGTGGGCTATGTCGATTATTCTTTTTTTCTGCCGGATCACCTCATTCCTGATGCGATCCCTTAAAGAAACACCGAGCAAAGCCCTTTATTTGAGCAACTTTGAGCTTGTGGACCAGCCGTACAGTAAGTGTCCACGGCTCGGCTCCGTATGTCATGACGGGTAGGACACACTCATTGAAGACTTTCGTCTTAAGGCACTGTGGGATCGATGATGAGAAGACTCGACGTTGCTTCCCAAACGCTACCCAACCCAGATGAATTCTCCTGTTCACCTCATCCTCGAAGTTGTTTCTACTTTTTTTTTGTTCGATGCCTGCATGTGACTTTTCTTTTTATCAATATAAGTCTTAGCATTTTTCTGTTACATAAAAATGTATGTATCACTCATGTAATTATGGATATTATAAAATTGATGTGGATTATTGACAATTTCTTGGCAGTATACATATGTATATTTAATTAATACTGTCAAAGTATTCGTTTAATCTGTGCTGCCAATAAATAGGTAATATAAAGATACAGATACGTCCACGAAATACTTATTCCAGATATAATTAAAATCAGTAATAGAGTTTTAAATTACTTAAGAGCTTACTTTTAGTTTAATAATTATGAAAACTGTAAAATTCGGCAGGTATTAACTAAATACCTTACTAAAAAGTTATGAAAATTTAGTCCGCAAAGTTGACTTAAAATAATTTTGGGAGATAAGCCTAACTTAGCCCAACTTATTCGTTTTATCATTTTCTTTGTAAAAAGGGAGAGCTTAACTTTGAAAGTACTCACTTTTATGTAGTTATTAATTTTAATAGAATATTTAAATTGTAATCTGCATGTTTTCAACTTAGATTTCGGCTCCTAATATTTATTAGTATATTTTATATTTTAAAAACAAAAGAGAACTCGGTTAAGAACTGTTCATTCCTACTTTCATATGTTTCAATTTACCCGTTTCTTTAATTTTAATATTCCTGTACATAAATGATTTTTTTCTTGAACCGTATCAATAGGTAAACTTTTTGATAATTAATGCCATTCGAGACAATGTGCTCTTAATAATTGTCATTGACACCTTCCAAGTTATCATAGTATGTAAATAAATAAGTACCTATTTGTCGGACATAAAGCACTCAGTTCGTATCAAAACACCCACTGGTAACACCACTAGCGAGGCTGTCATATCAATGATAATTTCTGTCATATCGAAGATAATATTCCGCATAAATAGTCGAGAACCAGTATCGTAACTCGATACCAGTAGCCATTAGTTATCAGTATCAAATATTCACCTGTCTGCGAATGAGTCCGATATGTTACTTGTAGGGTCGCCACCCAATATCGCGGATGCCGGATATCCAGTATTAAACATGAAATGCGTTTGAAAACTATCTAATCCCTAAGTCGCCTTTTAAGACAACCATTAATAGGCCATTTTATCTAATGGTAATAGGATGGCAAAATTTGGGGTGCATACCTATACTTCGAAGTGGCTGGTGCCGGGCAGTCCGTGTTCTCTAACTACTATTTCAACTGACATGAATATGCCTTTTTTTTTGTGTGGAAACCCCCACGGGTCATCACCTTACCGGGGCTAATGGGTAAGGTGGTATGTCGCACTCAAACCGACTAAAACCACACAGTGTTCCGTCAACGGGTCTTATGGCCGGGGCCTCAGGTGTACCCTAGAAAGGAAGTCCCTGTGTACCCCGGCAGACCTAGCCGCCTTTTGAGCAAGGCGACCCCAATATGTGATTCATCACATCAATGTGATGTGATTCTGTCCCCCTCCCCCTCATATTTAGTCAGGCGCGCGTGGAACACGTCGTGCCGCCGTCACAGGCCTGCTTCTGCTAGGGCGATAGATAGCCCAGTCTGTCGCCCTCAGGCCAGCGCTCATGGAGGTCGGAGGTCATTTTGCACTCTCCGGCGCCTTGTGCGTCTTCTGCGGGACGGAAGAGTACTAACTCTCTCCCGTTCCCTTTCCGCCGCTTCTTTTGCAAGCATCACTGCCTCGCAGTACGAAGCGGCGGAATCCCATGCGACATGAATATGCCTATCCTATAGTCCTCATTCTAACACTTGATAACCCGCAATCAAATATCTATGAAAACATTATTACTATTTCACTATTGGTAGACTATCAACTCAAAGCCAACACAAGCAGGTATGTTCTTATATCAAATAGACGTAACTTCGTAACTGTAAAGTAAACTCTTAGTCTCTGATGGTCATCAAAACGTATGAAAACAATGGCTTTAAAATGAAATCCCCACACGTGTACCTTGATATAACTCCGTAGCTAAATCCAATTTGACACAAATGATGACTAGCTGGGCCTGCCATGGCGTCGGTTACATATTTTTTCCTCATTCTTTAAAAAACTAAAAGTAGCACAAGTTACTCCTTATGATGGCATAAGGAGTAACTAGGATTGATTTTCACAGGACTTTCACTGGCATGGGCCAGTGAAAATCAATCTAACTGTTCCGGAGATTAGCCTTAACAAACAATAAGAGACAGATAGTTGCATTAAGTAGAAACCTTTTATTATGATATGATGACTGACAACATTTTACACTTATTACGTAATTTTTACTTTATTGTTTCGTACGTTTTTCTTCGCTGACATATTCAAGTATGCACTGCTGCATGTACCTAATACCCAGTTTTGGATTATCTAGTTTTGCACAATCAAAGTAGCACTGATTATCATGCGTTACGCCGTCCGAGCCGCAGACTGGTGAAAATATGTCGTCACAGGAGCATATTGAACAAGCACGGTCTTGCAGTTTCTGTATTATTTGTCCTGTTTCAATACGTGCGCACTGAAGCCGGCACTCGTTGCTGTAAGTTATTGTATTGGAGCCACACACGGGAGCGTAGTCGAAAGGACACACGCAGGGTTTGACTGCCAGTATTGTGAACATTTGAACACCAATCAATAACGCCCCTGTAAAATAAAAGACGAAGTTCATATGTTCAAAGTTATGATTAGGTATAGGACAATGAATATCTATTTCTTATATATTTTTTATTAATTTAGTATTTTTTTACATGATACTACATAACCATAAGACCATTCTTTATATTTTGATAACCATTCTTTTAAGCGGGGCGTGAAAAGCATCTCACCAGGACGCCATAGTGTGGGTCACCATGCTGCATTGACTAGACATGCAATGAGGATGGTGACCACCACTCTTTGACTCCACTTATTGTTTACCATCAGGCAAAGTGGAGTCACTATGGTAGGCTAATATAAAAAAAAAAAAAAATAAGAGAATAAATATACAAGCATGACCTTTCTTTAGGACTACGATTATATACCAATCCATTAAATAACTTTATATCTTAATAGTTAAACACCAAACTTTAGGTTAATTATAATCTCACCGAATGTTAAATCAATGTTTTCTGTTACTGACGTCACGTTTTCGTGTGTTTTCAATGTTTGAATTTATATTCATCGTAAAATTTATATTATATTACAACATGTATGAATATTACATATACCATTCCAACTATTCATATAGCGGTCAATTTATATTTGGCCATTTGTAATCATAAATAATAATAAGTAATAAAATGTAAAATAAGTAAAATGTAATCATAAGTAATAAAATTGTATTCGTATCAAGAAACTTACGAGTGTAGGACCTTCTATAACGTTTTATATAGAAAATAATAAATGGCATATATTTCAGTATAATTATACATAGTGCATTAATATCTAAGACAGCCATTGTAAGTATTATTCATACATACATACATATGCTTGTGTCTGACATACCTGAGGAGTAAGCAGAAAACAACTCCCAACTTTTGCTAATAAGAATAAAACCACTGGCAGAGATGCAGTGGCTTTATTCTACTCCACCGACAAACACACGGCAAACTATATTCAAGAGATATATATTCTTGGTGTACTCTAAGTTTAAGAAAGCCTAGTTAGTTGGTAACCCTAGCGTGTCTGCGGTACGAGGACAGTGCAGACAGTTCCCACGAAATGAAACTAAGCTTTTACCGGAGCGCCCCGCGGACTACTGTGGCATGTTGCGGTATAGCCCACACACCGGTGTGTGTATGAACGCATGCAAGGTGGAGCTATTGCGAGACGTCACAGCTGCATGTTGATGAACGCCATATCAAACACTGTTAAAGTTATTAATGAAATCAGTAATTAATAAACCAAGAAAATTGAGGTAAATAAATTAAATGAGTCAAACAGTTCTATAATTTTTCTGCAGTTGTATTCTATTCACTTGTTTTTCCCTTCATATTTTTTTTTTAAATATTTGTTTAGTGTGTTAGTTTTCCAACCTATGTCTGAGTTACAATAATTGAGTTTACAACGATTTTGTGATTAACTAATTTTTAAATTTCATAAAACAAGGCACAAGCGTATGTTACACTCACTCCTGTATGCCCAAAAAAACGGCAGGCGACGTGTGCTGAACGCCCACACTGGTCGAATCGACTGCCGGAAGACCGAGTCCACCAGCTGGAGGACTGAACTATTCTATTGTGCGTAAATATTCTACATACTGGTTCATAAATAAAGAGAGTTGTTTACAACTTATTTATGGGTTACTACTTACCTTATTTCAGTGGTAGAGCCATGCTTAGGCACGAATGGGCCGGCTCGACCGGTGCGATACCACGGCCTCACAGAAAACCGGTTGTGAAGTAACGTTTGCGTTGCATTTCCCCGAATTGAGTGAGGTTTCCAGAGGCCCAATTCCCCCTCCCCCCTTTTCTCTCCCCTCATCTCCTTTCTCCTTTTTTCCATCTCCTCATCCCTCCTCTCTTCTTTCCGCTCCCTGCATCCCCCATCCCTCATCACCCTCAAAGGCGGGCAGCGCACTTGTGACTCTTGAGTTGCAAGTGTCCATGGACGGCGGTGTCACTTACCATCAGGTGACCCGTCTGTTCGTCTGTCCCCCTATAGTATGAAAAAAAAAACCTACTGATTTTCTTAACTAATTACTGTACTTTACAACTTTCATTGTCTTTCTAAGTCGTTTATTCGTCTCGTCAACCAGACCTATAACACAGTTTCTGATGCGCTTAATTTTTAAAACTGATCAAATCGATCTCTTCAATGACATGCTTAAGAACTATCCAAGACTAAAATAACGCCCCTGATACCAATGTTTGATGCCGCTGTAGAGGCCCATCGATATAAAAAGCTTCTGAGTGGCGTATCCAGCGATCGTATCAGTCCACGCCGCCGCTATGAAATTGTATTAGCGTTAATTACCGCGTAGATCTAGTCACCGATACAGAGTGAATTAATCTTAATTTGTTCGCCACCGACCTACACCGCAGCGCCGAGCGCACAGCGCTTTACGATATTGTTTCAATAACTAACTCAACTGTACAAAATGTTGTTATTATACTTGGAATAGAGTAATGTTTAGCTAAATGTATCATTTATGTTACTTCACAATTGAAGTAATTGAAAGAATGTTTCAATTTACAGGTTATTAATTACCAAACGTGAAACTCAAGTGAAAGGTCAAGAAGGTGTAGCAATTAAAATAAATATTTTGTGTTTTGTTACACAATATTTTCAGCTCAAGAAAATCTTTTAGGCTTTGGTTAATAGTACATTTTTAGAGATGAATTGCTACATCCTTAATCTTAATGAAATCTTCAGCTGTCATTATTTAAAAAAAATGTTTTATGTTTTAATTCAAATGAAAGACTCTTATTTTTCATCACTAACCACTAACTACTACGTTGAACTAAAAGTCCTAACAGTAAGGGAACTGTTCCTATTAACAGTCATACTTCGTAAGCACGCAGAACTCCCTTTTATTAGTAATACCAAAAGACACAGAATAGATAGTTTGCAGTTTGCTAAACGACACTTTCACTTTTAAGCCCCCTCGCTGTTGAACAGAGTAAATAAAATCCTGAACAATTATCCCAACAACATACTAGAATGCAAATCACGAGTTACTGAATGGCTGCTTGGTCTAACCTATAAGGAAACAGGAGACTCAATCACATCTAATATATAATGCAACACACCTACTAACCCTCCCTCACACAAACCTAACACACACACACACACACACACAAAAAACACACATACAAACACACACACACGCATACACATATACTACACTACTATTTTATTGAACATCTCTATAAGTCTAAAATGAATTCTCCCTTAGCTCTCCACAATATCATCTCGCGTGTGGTCCAACTATATTTTTTGTTATTGTTTACAAACTCTTCACAACGGGACGAGATCTTACTATAATATTTTCATTGGACCCTTATCAAGTAGCGAATGATACCAAACAAACATTTTAATCGTTCTCAGAAAGCCGCCACAACTAAAAACATATTGGTTAAGTCCGAATACAAACAAAAATTGAATTTTTATTGGTATTGTAAATAAAAACAAAGTGAGGTCTTCATCGGGGCAACAAATCACTTTGTTTTTGTTCTTCGACTTCATCGGCCCCGACCGTTATCGAAAACTGCGGTATAAACACAGCTTTGCTTTTTGATTTTCGATACAGATATATGTGCGTTTGTTGTTCGTAATAAAACTCAGATAAAACGAGCTTATCCCACGATACACGAACATTCAATTCTGTGGGTTTTGTTGCAATAAAAAGTTAAATTATCAACAATAGCACGGACAGTTTAACGTTTTGAAATCGACACCGGCAACGACTATAGCGTCAATAGAGCAACATAATGTTTTGGGTCCTATCATATTTTTAAATAGTTACATAAATGGAATAAAATTCTATACTGTCATGGAGGTAGAGGTTTTGTGGCGGATATATATTTTCAATATTATACTTATTCTGAAAAAAGCCGATGTGACGGTTTTCACATTGTAAAGGAAAATGTGTGGTCGTAAAATATATATCAAATATCTACTATAGAAAACAGTGCTGTGATGTATAAGCCTTTTAACACACCCACTTACATATCGTATCGAAGACATTTATTTGATTTTATATGTGTTAGAACCTTAACCATTCCTTTGTGTAACAAAATAAATCAGTATAAAACTTAGGGCACAGCAGATTTCTATTTGATTCAGAGCTGACGGATTTGATATTACGAGCAACTATGCAACATATAAACCTATAAGAGGACCGCGATTCGACAATACCGAAGAAGAATAATTATGAAACTCTGCGGCGGGTAAGGACCTCAAGCTCCGTTGGGTTCATGGCTCTAAACGATAGGGATGGCCATTAGTGTTATAAGTATTTATTATAAGCACTGTTTATCGTTTCTCTTCAGGTAATTAAATAAATATACCAAACTATCATTAATATAAAAGTTACACACAAAATAATCTTCATTCGTATTTCGTTCTACAATGTTTCGGCTCCCACGTCACTCATCGCTCATAACCTTTACACCGACACAATATATCGAACTTATGAGGCGTACACAAAGCCCAATGTGACACTTTTGTAGCTGTCACAATAACGTCGCAGCTAATAAAAACACCATTGACTCCCGGAACTGAACAAAACATTATAAATCAAGAGCAAAAGGAAACACGCACCATGAACAATTTTTTTAAGTCGTTATGAAGGGCTGTGAGTCGGGAGCCCCGCGGGTGTGCCTGCATTGTATCGTACCGTAAAGCTACACAATGTGAAGATATTATCGCACTTACATTTAAGAATTCTGACGTATTCGTAATTGTAGCCAAATTATAGGGTGTGTTATTTGAATAGTATATCGACATGTCAAAACTTTAGATCTTAATTGTGTTGTGCGCAGCTGGTTGTATTCCCCAGTTGAGCTTGAAGAGCTTACAGATTTACAGGATAATATTTTTTGTAAGTACTTTGTAGTACGTTAAACTTTAGTAGCATATAATATAATAAACCTTTCATATTTTGGATTATCATTGGTGAAATAAAATTGATGTTATTTAGAAACATACACACAATCATGCCTATTTCGTTGACGAAGTAGGAAGATGGATACGGAACGATGCCATCTTGCCAACCCTAATTTTGTGAAACTTGAGTAATAAATGGCTAGCCTTACCATCAACCGAGTATTGTATACTAAACTTTGTAAATGCCAAAGTACTGTTTTTTCAAGCCTGTGCCTAGAGTAGATGTCTAAATAAAACACACCCTATAAAGTAATTTCCAATGATAAAAAACTTTGAAAACCTTTGTTGTTCAATTTATTTTTATTGCTATTGTTATTTACTTTGGCCGACCCACGCAGTAAAATAAATATCTCAATTATCCAGATGATTGGGCCCATTCACGAATACGATCAACAACAAATCAAGGGAGATTGTCCAATTTTTCAATCATATCTCGATTCAATATTCTTTATCTAGTCTTTGTCTTAATAGATGGGAAATAAGAAAAAATAAAGATCATTTGATACGTTAACGCGATTCGAGGGCTGGTGCTCTCAGCGAGAGGTCTCCTCCGGTGGTCCAGGCCCGACGACGGGGGGGCCGCGCTGTCCGTACATCACATATATCACACAGCGACTTGTCCAATCGCAACTTTTATACGCGTACGGTATCGCTATTAGCAAAAAAAATACAAGCGAGGCGATCTTTATTGGAATTCAAACCGGACATTATCCTTAAATCCTGTGACAAATGAGTACGCCGCGCCTATCTATTCGATTCATCGAATTTTTTCATTTAATTTTAAACATACCATACATCATCATCAATTTGTTTTTGTTCAAAACGCGTCCATCGTTGCCAGGTCATTAATTAATGGCAGTCATTGTCATGGGTCATTTGTTGATTATCTCTTTATTGAAATGATATAGAAAACGTATGACATCCTGTGATGGTCCTTTCGAAATGTTGCAATGTGGTGTCCGCTTCATTTTTTATCTTAAATAATCGATATGATGTTTTAATTGATGATCTAATTATTCAATTGCTGTGACCTGTAACAGATAACGCCGGTGATGAATCGTCGCCTATTGATATTCAGTAAGTATGTAATGAGAGGGCGTCGTTTGTTAGCATCATTGTCGGTGTACAATGATAGGTTGTTCCATAGGCTAATTACTTCATTAGCTACTACACTGTTAATTATTCACTCTACTGATAATGTGGGACTAATTGCGTATTCATATTTTATAGGTTGATAACACCAATTATATATATAATGTAAATCAAAAATTCTAAAATTAAAACTTTATTAGGAATCTCGTGCCGGCCAAAAGATAAAAGTTCTTGTGTTACATGGGGAAATAGAGATTACCTAAATCCAAAAATAAAACATTTTGTAACTTAATACCATCCATCAAAATACTAAATGGCAACGATAAGAATTCGGACAAAGATATAATTAATCATTGCTTACATTTAGCTGCGTTGCAAGGAGTTCAAGATGAATTAATTTGTATAATTTATTCTCTAAGAAGATTTTAAATATGAACTGTTTTTAACCCAAACCTTTCTAGGGACTTAACTATTACTTTATACCAATAAATAAAGGAATAAAATTGTAAATCAATTTTTGATAACGCAAAACATTTCGTTTAACAAATATTCTGTATATTATGAAAACGATCCCATCTTCAGTACCACTCGTCGATAAATGATTTGGATTGAGCATTTGATTCGTTTTAATGATCATAAAATATAAGTGCTAATCCCATCGAGTCGTCAGCCGTCACTCCGTCGTCGGGTGAAGTGCCCTCATGTGCGACGTGTCACCGTGGGTTCCCACATTTATCCGCTGACTAACGAGGCCGGCGCTTGCCTCCAACGAGTAATTACGACCAATAGGTTATCAGCGCGTCGAGTGCAATTATAACTTACTGCTGGTACACACAATTAGTTAATTGCGTCCCTCGTCCCGAATTCCAGACATACCGGGCATGACAACAGGACCCCACTGGACATGATTCTGTTCATTTTTCTTTCTCCTTCGGAGCTTTTCTAGTTTTTGTAAGTTTTGTCAAAGTTTGTTCAGCAAGGAACGTTGGTTATATAGGATTATATTGATCCTCTGCGCTAAAATTTTGGTGAGATGAAACTTGTGTACCGTATAACTTATGTATACAATATACGAATAGTGATCGTTTGGAAATATCTATAATTTTCTATACTTCTAAGAGTAAACATATTTTCAGTTAACTTATTCATAAGAGAAACTCAATGCAATTAAAACAAATTAAACTGTATTCCGTAATTATTGTTATAACTTTAACCTAAAAAAAAAACTATTTCCATTAAAAATAAATATGAGAGCTAACAAATATCAAAAGTTGTCCGGGTCGGAAAAATGGAGACTGAGATATATCCATGTGGTCCCAAAGGGTTTTGATTCTAATATATAATATATATCTGCTATCTGTAAGTAAATCCCGAAGAATGTGATCTTTCTAACTATCCTGTCTGACCTTTGTCAAAGTCAGCGTTGGTTGTCCATCTATCGGTACGAAATTAACTATTAATAATATTGGGTGCGGCGCAGTATGTAACGTTAATATCATTTGTGGCAAAAATAGAAAATATTAAGCTACATTTCCAAATATGCTACAAAACTGATTGAAACCAAACAGAAAGGAGGAAGTGAGTAATCTTTATTATGATCACTTAATCGATTTTTTAAACTAATTTTATAAGAAAACAGATCATGACAAATAGTGTAAGCACAAAGAAAGGTAGACAATGTAAGTTACCTAGAAGCTCAAGTCGGTGGAATAATCGAGTATGTTGATGGAACACCCCTCTTTGGTGCAAGCTTAAGTAGAAAGTGACTGAGGCCTTCCGACTTCAGACAATACATCAATCACGCGGGATCATCCGGATCTGTTCCATATTTATTTATTTTACTTCCTCGAGAGTCTCTCGCGGACGTTACAGTCGATTGAATTATATTGGATTTGTTTTCGGTGTAATGTTACGTGCTGATTGAAGATAAAACATATTGCCTGATTGCGGTAGCTTTCTTTTCCTTTTTGAATATTGCAAAGTGAAAATGTGTTTTCTGATGTATTACAATTAACATTATCTATATAATGTTAATTATAATACCTATACATAAAAAATACAGGAAAATACAATAATTTTACTGTATTTTACTATTTAACTTCAAGATACCTAACTTAAGACCCATGATTTGTGATAAGCCCAATATGTTAGTTAATGTATTCGGATTGGTAACAATATTTTCAACCAATGCAAAGCTAATTAAACTACTCCACAATATATAAGATACAGATTAAACGAATATTTTTTTATCAAACTCATAATAGTTTTTCATTTGTTATATGTCCGACACGTATCTATAGATTCTCTACTTTTATGTATAGACAGAAAACATCCTTAATGACATTAGTGTAAATTACCGGCAATTAATCTTCAAACACAAGATTTGTTACTCGTGACATATAGATAGTGTTCCATTATTCCCATATATTATCACTTCCGAGCTATCACATCGTGAGGGCTTCGAGTGTCGGAAACCTTGAGCTGTGCTGACACTCACGACTTTCAGATAAACCGTTCCACGTGAATAATTCAGGAGAGTTCGGAGACGCGCGTCAATCTACTTGTGTCGTGAGAGGTGTCCGACACTCGACAGTATTAATGACTCGATGTACCGAGTGCCTGTGTTTGTGGGATATGCTCTGACCGAGATTGACAGCTACTAAAGAGGATTAGCCTACCTCTTAGAGGTAATACTGTTGTGTAGTGGCAGTTTACAAGATGTTTGTATTGTTTGTGAGCTGTTCATGTCAGAAGAAGCAAGTATGTAACTTATTCATTGAGCTCATACATATAGGGCGTAGTTATTTTTATAAAATGTATGAAAGTTATAAAACGTTTTAACCATAGTTTAATGAAAAATATTGTTTATATGTATGTAATAAACTCACAATGTACATACAAAATATTTATAACATAAATGTAATTTATAATCACTAATAATTTTTGCTCCAAAATGTGTATACTATCATATAAGATTCTAACTAAACTAAATGTAAATTATAATTATTATTAAAATACTAATTATTGGACTTGAGGCTGCAATTAATGGCAGTTATTTAGGATTAAATAAAAATCACTGAGTTTTAAAAACTTGTAGTCAAAGTACCTCAACACGTGAGCCAGGGCTTTGTTTTGTAACATTTTATTCAATTTGTTTTTTTTTTTGTTTTCAGGTATGATTCAGCCATATTATCCTGGTAAACGGTATGAGGTATTAGTTAAACAAATGTCTATAGTTAGAGTAAAGTCGTGGCCGACTGAGATGTATTCAAGATATTACAACATGTTATTCCTATTCAAATGAGACGGCGAATCTATCTATCTACTATCGTGTCCAACAATAAGACTATCATGCTTGAAACATTTCCGAATACTGTTCGATGGTTCGACATGTTTATCAGCTTTTAAATGTTTTAACTTGATTCAACGTTTGTTCATTTATATCTTCATGTTTATTGCGATGCAATATATTATTATAAAATATTTAATTCTGAAACCATTATGTTGGATACAGCACATTAACAGTTGACAATGTAAGTTTGTAACTATAAAATGGTGATCATGGGATTTTATTACATAGAACTTAAAGTTAAAGTCTAAACTTCGCAACTTAATCTTAAAGTCTAAACTGTTGCATTGCGAAGCAGGCATTAAATATAAATTACATTAATACTTCATGAACTTGCATGTATGACTTCATTTGTCAAGACAAAACGTTGAGGTTTTATAAACAGTATTGTTTTTAAAACGTCTTTTGATTTATTTATTACCATTTCTATTTCAAAAAGCTCATGAAAATACTTTCAGTGTCCATTGAAAATGTTGCCTACAAATAATAACATAGTGCACAATTGATTTAGATAAAAAAGGTATATAGGAATGGACCGAGAACATTGCCCTGGGGAACATCGGCTGTCGCGCGCCGCACTCGGCCACTTGTCGTCTCGTTGTTCATGCTATCTATTTATCACTTCAGACTAACTATATTAAGGTGTACCTTTACGCTTTATAGATTGAGAATTGTGTTCGCTGTTTGCCTATTGTGTCATACTTATACAATATAAACGACTTTGTTATTAGTTTATGAATATTAGATATACTAAAAAACGTTTGTATAGGTATATGTATAATGTGTACTTTAAATTTTATTTTATTTTGTTTTATTATAATACGATCTGAAAAATATATATAAATCGTGTTACGTTAATATAAATTTGCTCTTCTACAGAATTAAGATCATTATCTATTAAGAAGTTAGTTCAAAATGTATTTATTAACGTTATGTGTGTTTCAAAAACCACTATATATGTATGCCAAAAACCCACACACACACACACATGTAAAAACGTGCTTCAAAATACTTTTAATCTATATTGGATTAATTCCAAATCAACATATGATATTATTCAATGGGGGTAAAATACTCTAAATAATAATAGTTTTTAATACAGTATTAACATTTTGCTCTACTTCTTATAAAACTGGTGCTTGAAATTAATTTGGCAACATTGTCACCAGATTGAATACTACACAATACTACATGTACATTATATTCATCAGTCACGATACGAACGAATATCAGAACGGTACGAAAATACAGAAATAAATCGTGAATATTTCTAACTGGTGTGCTTCTTGATCTATACATTAAAAAGTAAAAAGTACGTGAATTTGGGATGCTAGTCCTCATTTTGACCTGTGACCTAATATCGGAACCAAAACTATAATTTATGTTGAGGATTTAAACGCAGATCAGAAAAATTAAATGTTATTAACTTCATCCTTCTGGTACGGTCCACAAATGGGTCACAGACGTTAAATATTCTTCTTCGTTCTGAAAGTTCAATGATAATTAACCTTATTTTATGAGCTTTAAGGCATTTTTCCTCGTTAAAGCTTAAGAAAAGTTTATTGCCGTGCAAATTGAGAAAATTTCAACTTTATGGGTCCCTTATTAACTTGAGTTACATTCCTTCTTTGTTCTTGAGTACGTTGCAGATATTTTTTTTTGGTTCTGGTCTCAGTTAAACCTCACAAAGCACATTAACCTGTTGTAAAACTTTTATTCCTACTATAATGTCGCTGGCCGCGAATGTTGAGTTGGTGCAACTCAGTTCCAAACTTAACACATTAAGTTAAAGTAGATAACTGTCTGTATCACCGAAACAAGTAACTTAAGAATACTTTTCTATAATGTTACGGTATAGGTACAATTCCATAGATAAGGTAAATTTTATAGACTCCGATAAGGGCTTATATTCTTACGATATCGTCAACAATGTGATTTTATATCAATCATATCATGTCCTATCGAAACATATATCTTTGTTGAATGTAAAGTAAACTGTATGCGAAATAGATAGGTGATCATTTAAAATAACATAATATTATAAGTAACTTTTAAAGTATCCTCTTATTCTGTATCCACTAGAATGACTGTCATCTTTGTGGAATCGTGTCGAGTGCTACCCGTAATATCCTTTTCAAAGGAAAATGTCATCGACGTAGACAACGACAAAATATTATTTGTGGAGCTCTCTAAAACATTGGAGACTTCTTCTCTGAAATTTATGGCGTCGAACTTTTACAAACTTTAGTCAAAAAGGGACAGTGAATAGAATTCTGTTTGTATAATACTTAGAGGCGTGTTCAAGAGTTTACGGTAGCTATGTAAGTTGTTTCACATACACAAGTTAATATTCAACGCGAGGGTACATATTATTAGCTACTTCGAAGTATTAAAGATTACATATGATTTGCCTTTTAGGGTAAAACAAGTTTAATAGAGATGTTTCAGGTTACCCAGACAACATCATGCAAAGATCTAATTGGGAACAGTTTTTGCTACCGTGTTTAAGATTCAACTCAAATTTTGTCTTGTAAACAAAGGTATGCGGCAGCTAGATGTTTACATCAGATAATGTATTGCTGTATTTTATGATTTGGACAATAGCCAGACATTATTACTGACCTATTCATCTTAAACGCCACGTTTAGACTAAATTAATGTAGAAACAGCGGTGGTAATAATAACCTCTACATCAGAACATGCCTTAATTTGGAGTTCTAAATAGGCTGCAATCCAAAAATGGTTAGACGTGTTGAAGTTAATTGCAGTTGGCTGAGTTCGCGCCCGCTCTAAGCCACGGTCGCGCCTACGCATGTACACTACGCAAAGTGCGTGGGAGACGGTGACACGGTAGACTACAGGGAACCTAACTTAGTTAATTACTGGACGGTGTATGATATCCATGATGATTGATAACAGTTTCACCTTATATTATCTAACATCATAAGTGCAAACGTTCGTTTCTCTGTAACTCTTTCACGCTCAACCGATCATCACAAAATTTTGTTGGCATATACACAGAAAAAAATACCATTTATCCAGAAAAAGTACTTGTCCCGAAGCATAACATAATAATTGACAAAATGTAAATAAATACTAGCCTAGTAATGGAAAAAGGCTAGTAGGAATTAGTTGCATATAAAATATATATAGAACCTCTTCGAAATTTATCATTTTTGTGATATACTTATTTCGAATGCTAAACTAAACTTTTTCTTACTACTTCCTAGAGTCAAGCTCTAAAAAAGTTCATAAGTGTCAATTACCCAGTAAACGACACTACTATTAAGTGGCTTATAAATATAAAAGTGTAGTAAAATTTGAGCCCTGTCCGAAGTCACGACATTAAAAATTTCATTACAGTAACTGCTTAAACGTTTAATGCGCGCCGTGATACAATCCAAGTCATACAGAAAACTTATTGTTTCAGTTTTGTGATAATATTGTTGTACTCGACGTATTCAAATAATCAGATTTATTCTTTGAAACGAGATCCAACAAATTTTGAAACACAACAGACTAAAATCTAACAAGTTAATTAACAGCTATTTGGCTGTCATGGTTGTGAAGTTATAGAGTAAATAAATTAATTAATAACCGCCATCCGATAGAATCTAGAACTGTCTTCTTATTTGAAGTAATTCTGACATAAACCCCAACGTTTAAAGACGTTAATAATAATAATAGGTTTTTCTTAATGCCAAAACTTATAACAATACTTTCTATACGCGTTTTGTATTCAAGATTCCATGTTCATCCCATAAATTAGTGGTTAGTGAACAAGTCGCGTGGGAGGCAGCAGCTGACGCACCCCATGTTTTTGTTTCATTCCGCCATCATATCATGGTAATATGGAAAAGAAATATCCTTAGGAACTAGGCACAATTGCAATTTGTTAACATTGTGGCAGTAAAGTAATTTCCTAGTAGTAGTATAACGTAGGTACACATTCACTTATTAATATCATTTCATACTATTACCAATTCGTTCGATTTACTATTGATTTATATTTATTGATTCAAAATGTACTATATTCATTGTTATAATAAATAAGAAAATTTGTCCTAATAATATTAAATTTAAGGTTATTAGTGTATGTTAATGTAAGCTTCAATATTTATATGTAATGTCATTCGTAAGTTTTATTTTTGGTAAAATTTGGTGTGCCCAAACATGATCCATAAGGTAGCATGACACTAAGTTTATAACCTAATTAAAATTGTGGAAATGCAAATAAAGAATACCGAATTCTGATATACACTTTATTGTATCGGAAAGGTTTTCTTTACGAGCTCGGTATAAAATAATGTGGAAAAGTTGCTACAACACACCATAGGGAATATGTACTACGTATTTGATTTATTACCAGATTTGCAATTTTATATTTACATATAACTATTTGAAAGTCTACATAACAAAAAAAATAGTTTATTTCAGTATACTTTACCCTTTCTTACAATACAAACTTTTACTCAACTTTACAAAGACGAGAAACTAACTAACTGACCGAGCGGTAACGGAACATTGAAAAACGTTTCGATTTGGTTTCGATCATTTAAAACTCCGTATACATACGAAACTTCAATAATCAGTAGATAGTAATAAGATCAATATCCATGGTTATCTGTACCCTTATGAACCGTATTTATCTTGTTCGGGTGCCTAATTGGTCAATTCAAGTCAAAATTGCAGCTTGTAAAATTCAACATTATTATGCAATTAAAAACAAATCTGGTTTTAATATACTTGGACACATTACACAGCACCACGTGAACCCAGAGTACATGTAGCTTCTAAAATACAAATATTTTTATTTAAATTAATTTAAAAAGACAGTTCCCGCACTAAGGTTAATTCTTGTGTCGCAGGGGACTTTACAAAAATTCTAAAAACGGACACAAAGAACACCCAGACTCAGAACTCAGAGCCTTTGTTTCTCAATACGACCAATATGAGATGTTTTAAAACAAATCGATTTCTCATTAAGGTCCAACGATCGTTTCGAGTTTTAACATGCAGTAATTTAAAAAAAAAAGAAGTAGTAAAAATATATATTTATGGATGTGGGTTTGATAGCGCATATAAATGACCCCATCACGATACTATATTCTGCTATTTAGATGTAAGTGATGGGTGACAAGACGACACATGTAACGTTGGCGCAATCTCCCACCGCAAGTCACGTAGCATCTTTACGTGCCATTACGTGCATGCGTATGCAATATACTTTAATATATCATAACCGGTATAAAACCTTCATATGAATGTCGTTACCGAGGGCCTCCAGTCGTTCCCATCTTATGAGATGATACCCTAAAACGAAGCATATTAAAGTTTTAGCTTACACAATGCTATCTCAATGGATTTTGGGCATCCAATTTACTTATAATGTTATGTCGAAAATGTAGGGCTTTGGGGTAAAAAACTACCAACATTGTATTTGGTAAAAATATTAATAAAAAGCTTATGTCAGCTGTTTACTAGTTTTATATTTCTCATAAGAGCAATCTAGTTTAATCGTTTCTATTCTTACTGTTGCTTATTATTTGATGATATTTTAGTGTTTTAATAATTAGTTTTATCAGCGCTTCGTAGTTATGCACGGTGTCTCACGGAGAATAACAAAGAGATGTAGCAGTATCGTAGGCTGCTACTTATACTTTTTATAATAGATACCTAGATTTATTATCATTTTGATCATTATCAGAAATAAAATGTTTTGTAACATCTTTATCTACAAACAAACCAAATAAGCTCGAATTCAAGAGATTTCCTATTGACAATTGTAGGGTTGCATTTACCACCGACTAGATTTATCGTCAGAGCATTATTAACAAGTCTGTTGGACTTGACAAAACGAAAAATAAGAGCCCAAAATCGGGGTTCACTAGCAGCTATTGAAGAAATCCACTATCCAACTTCTGGGTCCATCATCAGATCAGCTCTAAGATGCTAAAGTATAGTATCGTCACCCAAACTACGGAAACATACAGTTTCATTTAAATGTTATTGTTAAAAGAAATCTAGAGTTAAAGATATTATAAACGTAAAATATAATCAGTGCTTTTAATTCAATTAATTGATGCGACTTGGACCTTCTTCTGTCCAAGCTCTCTAGCTTCACAATCACATCGCTGGCTTAATAATCAAACTTCGTTACTCTATTAATTTATTTTAATGCCAATTAGTGTTAAATATGAAATTGATATTTTTTTTTTAATATAATGTATAAACAGTAGCGTGTGATAGACACAGCATTGTTTTGTATCGGCAAATACTTGTAATATGTATATTAACAACTTCATCACGTACATTGGAGACTTCGATCTCAGTGCCGGAGATATATGTCCAATAACATATATTATTTATTTTATAGACACATTGTTGTTGTAGTCGTCTCGTTACCAATAATTTTGTCACAACAGCCTATCTAACCACTTGAAGCATAAAGCCACAGACGTGAAAAAACTTGTATATCGATTATACAAACAAGTGGACGGGTCACCTATTGGTAAATAATTAGCGCCGCCCATATACATCTGCACCTTAAAGGGTCACAAGTGCATTGCCGGCCTTTGAAGGTATCCCTTGAGGGTAAGGGGGTTGGTCTTCCGGTAGCCTCCTATTACTCCGGTTGAGCCGGCCCGTACTTGGCCAAGCAAGGCTCTCCCTCGCTAAAAGATCCCAGATGCACAGCGATCGACATGTGAACGGGTAAGAATAACCCCATGCCTCCCCACGCCGAAAAAACCCCTAAATATATCTATCTGTTACTATGTCTCGTATCTGTTACTTCCCGCATCACGTTCAAGTTCTTTTTTAAAACGACGTATATTTTACATTGACGTACGCGACGCAGGTGGAGGCTTTTTCTCATGTAGTCTTGCAAATGTATTCACTGCTTTATCTGTGCATTTTTGACCCTTATCGCGATTGTCGCAAAGGTTATAATGGCTTGGGTTGTCGTCACTGAATGTAGTGAGAATCGGATAGTATGAAACAGTTTGTACGCATCGATGATTCTCGGTACCATGAATAAGTTAGCAGTTACCGCCTGCTTTTGGGGTGTACGGAACAATGTTTTGGTAAAGCAAATGCTATGTACATAATAGCAGCAAGGTTCTGAGGAAATTGACGAAACACAATACGTCGCGGGGAAATGACGTAATCAATACATATTTCCGTCTTTCGCCGAAGGATGAGAATTTATTTCGTTACTTTGTATTTTACAGCAATTTATGGCTTTATCGTCCGCTGGTGACAAATTGTAACCCTGTTTTCTTACATTAGGTCAACAGGGTAGAACCTGGGAAAATAAATAAATATTGCACACATTACTTTTATTAATATAAATTTCTACAATACAACACACATACAAGTTCCATTACGTGTATGCATATTGTATTTGTAAGAAGCTGACTATGAACCAAATTTGCTAACGACAGATGAAACAATTGGCGTCACACGAAATCCTGATTATTTAAACGCCAAACGTTGTGTAAAGGGGCAATACTATAATAATTCAATTACAGTTTACCGCCGGTAAAGAGGTGCTAACACGCGAGCTGTTCGTTCCCCCCACTCCCCACTTCTCACTCAACACGCGAACGAATAACTTCAAATAAACATTCATACGTAACTAAACCAATCTACGATTCTCCTCATATACTACTGGAATCGACATCCTGTCAAAATTGAAATTGCTGTCTTGAGAAATAGTGCCTAGAATATTTTTTTCAAAATCAAACCTGCAAGAACAATGTAGTAGCTACTAACCGATGTCAGAATATTACCAAATCAGACGCTAAGAGTCTAATAAGAGATAGAGACTACTAAATCAAAGAGACTATAAATGATAATTTTTAGTATTAATGCTTACGACTGCACTAAAAAATCCACGACAACTACTTATGAAATAAACACTCAAACTAGGTATATACATATCTAGAGAGTACTATACACAAAGATACGCCTTAGTTTATTTAGACCGTTTCTATTTTTTTCAAAGCTCTTCTTTTTGTCTCTTGCCGAGAATATCGTCTTCAACACCTTCGCCCGAGAGCCGAGAATATCGTCTTCAACATTACTGACTCCTGGCACTCCACTCGACGATTCGCATAATTGAAGTGTACTTCAGAACTTGTGCAAACATAAGTTACTAAGAATGACTTGTATATTTATTAATAATATTTGAGGTATGTATTAATAAGTATGGATATCTTAAGTTCCCTCGATGTTTTGAGTTCGCTTAAACAGGTTGTAACAAAAAGTACCCATGCCGATCACACATCGCTGTTTTCCGTTGGAATGTCTACAGCTAAGTTGTGATTGTTGATTGTCCGTGTGTGTGTGAATGTGACCATCGTCAACATAACGGTTGAATGGCGGGTGCTACGAATCAATATTTGTAGATGAAACCATGGAACCCAAACTCTTTGTAAATAAGTTAATCGAGCCTCGGAATACGGATTCAGTTACCTTTTTAAATCTTTTAATCCCATGACGAACGCTTGCGTAAAATCACAAGTAACATTAAAATTTTCGGGTTCACAGCGCCAGGTATAAGGTTACTTAAAGCACATATTTTCGCTTTTACGAGTATTGAATGTTCAAAGGTGATATTTAAAAAAAATACGAATTTCGTTTATGTTTTTGTAGGGAGATCTTTTGATGTTTTTTGTTACTTTTGGTGCTTTTTACATTAAATATACCGAACATAAGTTCAGTTCACACGGAAGTGCAGACAACACACACACACACAAACTGTACACAAAAATCCTTGTCATGTAATGTCTTTATGTGAATGATTTATTTATCTACGTAGTTTATTGGAAGTGAGGTAATGTAGATAGGTTACAAGAATGATGAATAGTTATAAAATGTTCGCTTGACACATTCAATAGTACAGAGAGTAGAGGCAGAGGAGTACAGGCTTGGTACATAGATATGTACTATGTCTAGTATATCAGTTGTATTGTCATTCGAGTTTGACGAGATATTCAATTTGTTTTGTAAGAAAAACAGCACGTTAGTTTCCTGCTCTAATAGAAACTACAAAGCTAGGAAAGCGCCTTACCTATTATATATATATATGTATGTATAATGTGTTTTACAGGGTTGATTTATTTACTAGTAGGCTGTATAAAGTGGATACAAGGTGTAACAGATTTCATTTCGAATCTGAAATTGTGAACCACTACTATTATAATAATATATTCTCTGCTGTAAAGGAGGTTAGTCACATTCGAGAGACATTCGATACACTGATTTTAGTAAAAGTAAAGGATATAAGCACCAGAGAAATTGTAACTTACAAATCTGCGCCTGCAATTAAGAATAATTTACGCTGTGTCAGTGGAGTCGCTCCACTGACACAGCGTAAATTATTATTACAGTTACATAACATGCTAGTAATACATATGTATATATTTTGTTATTTTCCTCAAAAAGTTTGTAAACTTATTAGTCGGTTATAAATTGATGTATGAATTGTGTCCTCCATCATCGTCCTCCCGGACTCACCGTGTCTTTTGTGTCCTCCGTGCTGAGCGGAAGAAACTTGTTCTGTTAACAATTGTTTTACTCTTTTCGTTTCCCCTGCAAACTTTTACAGTATAGGCAACTATCTTTCATTCGTTTGTTAACTTTCACTAATTGCCTCGTTATAACAGAAGATATAAACTATGAACTACTTTTCCACCCCCTTTTATTAGTGTAACCTGTAACTAAGTAACTAATAAACAAATCTTGGAAGTGAATATGAACGAACTTCTAACTGTCGTATCAAATGATACTTTGTATCTATATGTAGTTTATTTGACAATACTTTAGTTTAACATTTCTGAACTGATCTGCCGATGGCGGCAGGAGGTGGATAGTGGAAGTATTCAACGTCAACGCTCCCGAGTTTGGGCACATGTAAACAGTTTTAAAAAGCGTGTTTTTCAGTTTTTTGAACTGTTCTATTTATATTCTACATACATACAATTAGTCAAAAATTCTGACTGTTCAACGATTTCGAATCATTTGATTTTAAAAAAGTTTTGTTTGAGAAACTCACCGAACAAGCGATTGATGATTGATAATGATATACTTATTTTTAAAATGTGTTGTGTGTATAGGAAACTTATCTAAGATATAATAGCTGTGGGCACTCAAAGTATAACTATGAACTCATGCATTTAACCATATCAAGCGAATGAGAATGCGCTAAGCGTCGAATGAAGAGAGCCACGACATGTTTTGCAAACTTTCTGATTTCTAAGGCGAGCGGCGTTTATCGTGCGGCTGGCACTTTCATATACTTTTACAGCTTATAAACTTTTATTTGAGTGCCTTGAGTTCGTGTTGATGAGACGCTTTATTATGACTTGGTTTTATACTCTTTTGCCATAAAGTTGGTCAGAAGTTTTAGAGTAAGCTCATATGAACCACGTTTGACCATATTTATTTAATACATATATATAACAATGTGAAAAGAAATCATGAACTACATATAACATTTAACAGTGGGATTTCTAAGAATCAGTAAATGAGTTCGGTAGCTGTAAACTATATATTAATCTCAATAAATTCGTTTTTATTTTCCTTAATGTTAATCGAGTGCACGTTATAGTACTTAAGCACGAATGGGCCGGCTCGACCGGTGCGATACCACGGCCTCACAGAAAACCGGTTGTGAAGTAACGCTTGCGTTGCATTTCCCCGAAATGAGTGAGGTCTCCGGAGGCCCAAAATCCCCCACCCCCCTAATGATAGCGCTGTTAACGAAAAGGATACCCCAGGGGGGTACCAGCGCTAGCGTTGGAGAATCCCCCCCTGGACGTCCATCCTCAGTACGGATTATGCCTGAGCGTGGACGCCCAGGCTGCCCCTCGTACTCTGGGGGGGGCTCAACTGCGCTCTCAAAATCTGCTCGGGGCAAGAGAAGGCATACCATGGCACCCCCTGTCACGTTTACCGTGGATTTTTGCAACATTAGGGGCTTACATTCGAACCTCGACACTGTCCACCACCACCTTGAGACAGCAAAGCCGGCCTTGCTCTTTTTAACCGAGACGCAGATATCATCTCCAGCGGACACATCCTACCTCTGCTACCCTGGGTACGGACTGGAACACTCCTTTGTTCCTAAGGCTGGTGTATGCGTGTACGTTAGAGATGATATCACTTCTCGCCGCCTCGGCAATCTTGAAGGTAGGGACCTCTCCATCTTATGGCTACGTGTAGACTGCGACGACCATCCCCGCATCTACCTATGCCTCTACAGGTCCCATAGCGGTGATGCCGAAACGGACCGACTCATCGACCACGTCCAAATGGCTACAGACTCAGTGCTCCAGCAGGTCCCATCCGCAGAGATCGTGATTCTTGGCGACTTTAACGCCCATCACGCCGAATGGCTTGGTTCGCGCAAAACCGATCATGCGGGAAGATCTGTTCACGATTTCGCCTTGGCATATGGCTTGACACAGCTGGTAGCAACGCCTACGCGAATCCCAGATGCAGAAAGCCACGTGCCTTCACTGTTGGATCTTCTGCTGACCTCACATCCTGACGGCTATAAAGTATCCGTTGAGGCCCCTCTTGGCTCTTCGGACCATTGCCTGATTAGGAGTATGGTGCCACTCGTTCACTCGCTGCGGCCGCGTGTTACAGGCAGTCGCCGCGTATGGCACTATAGGTCAGCAGACTGGGATGGAATGAGAACATTCTTTGCATCCTACCCATGGAGGCAGGTTTGCTTCTCGCCGGATGATCCCAATGTCGTTGCTGACTCTGTCGCGGATGTTGTGCTTCAGGGTATGGAACTTTTCATTCCATTCTCCCTGATTCCCACAGGTGGCAAGTCCCAGCCTTGGTTTGGTCGAACCTGCAAAGCGGCGTCCCGCCGAAAGCAGGAATGTTACCAAGCATGGGCTAATGCAGCGACAGCACGGGATGTAAAGACCAGCACATTAAAGAAGCAATTTAACTTTGCCTCCAGGTCCCTCAAAAGAGTAATTGCTGGGGCGAAGTCGGCTCACATCGGCAGAATTGGCGAGAGACTAGTTAGTCTCCCCTCCGGAACTCGTGCATTCTGGTCTCTTGCCAAAGCTGTCCAGGGGAACTTTTGTAAGCCATCCCTTCCACCTCTGCGCATAGGAGATAATTCGTTGGCCCACGACGCTAAAGAAAAAGCCGATCTTCTGGGCAAACTCTTTGCGTCCAACTCGACCCTGGACGACGGGGGAAACGCACTGCCGACCATACCGCAGTGCGAGACCCGCATGCCGGAAGTCCGGTTTACACAAAGGGCAGTGCGTAAAGCGCTTCTTTCCCTCGACGTTCATAAGTCGAGTGGGCCCGATAGAATCTCTCCTATCGTGCTGAAGACGTGTGCTCCAGAGTTAGCACCGGTTTTAACGCGCCTTTATCGGCTTTCCTACTCTCTTGGCGTAGTCCCGAACTCATGGAAGACAGCTCTAGTGCACCCAATCCCTAAAAAAGGAGATCGCTCGGATCCGTCCAACTACAGACCCATAGCCATCACCTCCTTGTTCTCCAAGATAATGGAATCCATTGTTAACTGCCAGCTCCTCCGGTACTTAGAAGACCACCAGCTCCTCAATGATCGACAATACGGCTTCCGTCAGGGTCGTTCAGCTGGTGATCTTCTCGTATACTTGACTCCCCGGGGGCACAGGCGATCGAGACCAAGGGGGAAGCGTTGGCCGTTAGTTTGGACGTGGCGAAGGCCTTCGATCGGGTCTGGCACAAAGCGCTCCTTGCGAAGCTTCCTTCCTATGGGCTTCCCGAGAAACTGTGCAATTGGCTAACCAGTTTTCTTACAGACAGAAGCATCAAGGTCGTTGTTGACGGTGCATGCTCCGACTCGAAGTCTGTTAATTCTGGTGTCCCACAAGGCTGTGTGCTATCACCCACGCTGTTTCTTCTGCATATCAACGACATGCTGCAGATTAGCAGCATCCATTGCTATGCAGACGATAGCACGAGTGATGCCCTTTACACCGGCCGCGCTAACATTTCTCGGGTAAACGTCATCGAAAGCCGATCCAAACTTGTGTCTGAAATCGAAACTTCTTTATCAAAAGTTTCAGATTGGGGTCGACTTAACCTAGTCCAATTTAACCCCACAAAGACACAGGTTTGCGCGTTCACCGCTAAAAAGATGCCATTGGTCGTATCACCTCAATTTGAGAGCACTTCCCTAACTGCATCAGCCAGTATCGGAATCCTTGGCGTCGATATATCAAGCGAAGTCCAGTTTCGCGGTCACTTAGAGAGTAAGGCCATATTAGCCTCGAAGAAGCTTGGTGTGCTAAACAGATCGAGACAGTATTTTACTCCGGCCCATCGCCTGCAACTTTATAAGGCGCAGGTTCGGCCGCACATGGAATACTGTTCTCATCTCTATGCAGGTGCACCCCAGTACCAACTTCTGCCTCTTGACCGCATTCAACGGAGAGCGACTCGCATCATCGACTGCCAAGATATTTCTGATCGACTTGACACCTTGGCGTTGCGTAGAGATGTAGCTTCACTCTGCATCCTCTATCGCTTGTATCATGGGGAGTGTTCAGAGGAATTGTTCGGACTTATACCGGCTGCTGGTTTCCGCCATCGTCCTACGCGACAAAATATCCATCCCCATCACCTGGACGATTGGCACTCCACCACTGTGCGCTTCTCCAGAAGCTTTTTGCAACAAATGGAGCCAGCTTATGGAACAAATTGTCGCCTGCCGTATTTCCGAACCGATACGACCTTCAAACCTTCAAGAAGAGAGCGTACCTCTACCTAAAAGGCCGGCAACGCACTTGTGACTCTTGAGTTGCGGGTGTCCATGGGCGGCGGTAGTCACTTACCATCAGGTGACCCGTCTGCTCGTTTGCCCCTTATCGCATAAAAAAAAAAAAAAAAAAAAAAAAAATATTATATGAAGACTCCACGGATTTGCATATACTTAGTC
Source organism: Tyria jacobaeae (assembly GCA_947561695.1). NCBI lineage: Eukaryota > Metazoa > Arthropoda > Insecta > Lepidoptera > Erebidae > Tyria > Tyria jacobaeae. The sequence continues at coordinate 240,344 of OX387218.1, read as the reverse complement.
TGTAATTCAGGCCTAACCCAGACAAGATGCAGGTCTTTGTGTTCCAGAAATATGGTAAGCGAAAAATTGACACTCTCTGGTGATTTCGGTCCGTGTGAGTTTCCACTTCATCAGTTTGGTAAATAAGAAACAAGTTAGTACTTTATTCTATTTCTTTGAAGTTATTAACGACATTAAAGTCGGAGCATGATTAAACCATGTTCTACAGACGTTACTACAATCCATGGCTTATTAACTCCTTCACACAAAAATGTCATATATTGTATTAATTTTTTAAATGGGTGACTTTGACCCGAGAGTAAACATTAGTTCATAGTTAAATGGATTTCACAGTTACGACAAAAGCCATATGTGAAGGTAATTTTGAACATTATGTTGAAATAAATGTTACCGACATTTTAAATTTTATTATTATAGATTGAATATATAGTAATATAATTTATTTTATGAGATAGACAATCTGCGAATGTTATGATTGTTATCATATAGGCATTTTTTAAATACTAAGATTGTATTAACACAGGTGGTTAACCTTTTATCCTAATTTTCTATTTTTTTTACCAATATTATCATAAAACCAATGGCAATTAAGTAGGTACTTAACAAATATAAATATTTGAGACACTTTCTGTCTATTGTTGAGTTTGCATTCTATTTAGCCATTAAAATAGCACTGATTGCATTCTTGAACAGTCAAGACTGTATCGATTGAGGAGATCACAAAAATCGCGATACAGTGACTCCCGAGAGCCCCATAATGCGCGAGCAGCGTTTTGCCGCGTGTTGGCCGGCGCAGGGAACTTAATAAGCCTAGGGCTCCCCTAGGCTCTCCTATTGTTATTGCTTGCAATGTTTATAACACAAGTGGCATTATTTAAGTAGCATTATAAGAATAAAAATAAATGTATGACTATAAATAATAAAATGTTCGTGTTCAAATATTTTTATTATTTCTTCTTAAGGATATAATTTCTAAAAGTAGTTGAGCACATTCGCCAATTTATAACATGCAATTACTAACTCCTCTTGTTATTTCAAAAAATAATTTTACTAATTAAAGAATTTTATAATTAAAATCATCAAATATTTTCATTCGTTACGACGTTAGTTAACTACTGCTTATTAAATATTACCAATAGCACTCTAATTCAAAGGATTTTTTTTTTTTTGCATTTTTTAGTCCAGTAGGGAATAAAAATTACCTAGCACACAACTGGTAGTGTCGTCGAGTAGTGCGGTGGGTAAGAAGGCAAACATCCTTGTTGAATTATTACATAACGCTGAATTTATAACTGAATATAGTTTCCTCAATTAATCGTTTTGATTTTTGTATTGCTTGTGTCTTACCCTACCAGAGGCTACTTTATCATGAGATACTAATGTCTAACTACTGTTGTTAATATAACCGCTTTGTTCACTTCACGTTTCTTGTATATTCCTAACTAACCTACGACTACTTTCATCGACAATCCCTGACTATATTGGAAGCTCAATAAGGTTTACATTACAAAGCCTAAAGATACTTGTTACTCTGTTTATTTACTTAGGGGTAACTGTTTATATCACACGTTGTTCACGGAACCACTAAACGGTTTTACAAGTAAGACAAATAACTAAATAATTTAAGACCGGCGGAATAATAATCATTGCAACAGTAATATAAATAACTAAATTAATATCTATAAATAATCGAATGGTGTAGGTGATGTTACATCAGCTATACTAATAATCTGCGTGATGTTTATAGCTGGCGGAGATTATTAATCGTGGCTAATTATTGTGGTAGGAGGTTTTTGGGTATAGGCATAGGCTGCGAATAAAAACGAACTTTAAACCGTCGCACATTACAACATTACACGTCCGCATATATAAAACTTCAGACAAAGGGACTTGATTACCGTCACAGTTGTCATGAACAGTTTTCGTTTACGTTACATTCAGCACATATTTCATCTTCTATCTCATTCTTTCTACTGCTTGGCTTCTATCTGATATTGTTGATCATTTTTTTAACACAAGGAAGCGCAGTCTTCATATGACATGATTTCAACTAACGGCTCTTTTTAGCAGTATCCTTAAAACATTGTCTTGTTTACAGATCTTAATAACTTCTTTTTTAAAAACGTACCAACCTATATTGCATGATTTTTAACTATATAGCAACATAATTATTTTTAATTTATTTGCGAACCCACCGTGTTTAGATAAAGAATAGCGCTACAGAAAGAAATAGAAATGAAGATACTCAGTATAGTATTAAATTATAATTAAAGTAAATAAGAGCATTGAATGAATGTATTATGTTATTTCGTCTATTTTCTTCGAAACGAGTATTATCTTCAAAATAACATTTAGAGCAGAGTTCCTCACTCTCTTCACCGAATAAATACTATAAAGTATAAGATGTAATCAAATTCATTGTTTCCCTAAAAGTCATCACCATAAAAAGATAATCTCTGTTAATGACAATATATTGTGTTTTTATGTCCCAAGTTCTCAGCTTAAGTAATAGGGACGTGTGTAATGTTCGTGTGTGTAGGGAGCATACCGGCCCGAACTCGCGACCCTTCGATCGATCGGTCCATCGGTTCCGATGCGTTACCGGCTCTGGCTACCCCTGCCGTATGAAGTTGCAACGAGCACCGTCACTTTACGTCGGGGTTCTCTAATTAGCACTGCTTTATACTAAAATGGGATGTCGTTAAAGCGCCCATTAGAACGGTATTTGCGGGACCCCTGCAAAGAATCTCAGGCGTGCATTCTCTAACAATGCAAACATTTATGACTCAATATTACGTAACGTTCTTAACAAGCTGGGACTTAACTTCTCGAGTGGCAAATAGAGTCTGTCGTGGTGAGCCGCTGTATCTAATTAAGGATAAGGATTTCATGGCTGTTAAATGTAATTAATCATTGAAGCTAATTGACGTTCGAGCACGCGTGCAGGTATAAATAGTTACCAGTAACGTTGTACAGAGTAACACGGTGGAAATAGTGCCAATAGCGGCAGAAACAAATAAAACACCACATAAAGCCACTAATGTTTATGGTTAGAGACGATAAACGTCAATCACCGTGTGATTGGATATTCTTGGCCACAAATTTTCGTTACTTTGGTAGTGATGTGAAATACTTTAGTTTCCATTTATTATTAAGGGCTTTATTGGCCTTGAAAACTCCTTGTCGTCGACGAAATACTAGTACATGATTAAAATACTAATGTTTAATGAAAATTTGCCATGAAAAATTATGTACCATGAAAATGCAATATATTATAAGTAAGCTTGGATATATTGAATTAAGCAGTTTTAATAGATAAAGCTAAGATGAGAGTTTTGCTGTTCAGAACATAGAATATGCCCTTTTCAAAGAAAACAATTCTGAAACTACGTCGGCCGAAGTGCAGCACAACGCAACAGAGAACATATTCGGAACACCGCAGTCCAACTCTGCCTGCGCTTTACAGACAATAAAATCGCCATAACCCTTCGCCGCTATCAATTTTCTGATACAGTTAACGTCAGAACTGCACTCCGAGCTTCGGTGGGGTTAATGTGTGCGTGCTATGCATTCTCGAAGTTTATTAATACAATAGGCATATACAAAAGCAAATTTGTTTTAGAATTTTTCGCAAAGTGCAAAGGTATATAATTCTACTACGATAATAGTAACATGGATTACAACATCACCCGCGAGGCACAAACTAAAATACAAGTTTAGAACTTTGTTTAGAGTTAGTAAAGTAGTCTGAATATCTACAGTGCCAATACACGAGTTATGAATAGGTAAGAAGTCGGTTACAGACTTCTAGTTAAAAGTTAGTTGACTGTTAGCCGTGCACAGGCCGACTAAAATACGAGTTTGAATTTTTCAAAACGAATTTCCTTTGGGAACGTTATTTTTACTCTTTCACAATTTAGGGCACCGGGTTTTATGGTAAAAATATATTGTGACAGGGGTCGATGTCGGCAGTGAGTATAAAATATGATTTCTATTAAGCAGATTGTCAAAAATCATCGTAAACTGTTTTCGAGTAGTGTATTTCTACGACGTACATTTTAAACTCCTTTTGGAGTCCATTATAAATGTTATATGATGTCTGACTGTTGGGAAATTGCCGTCTGTCAGTCAGTGGGAGCGAGTGTGTGGCGCCGACTCACAACTATTTATAGGGAGACGAAGCCACGGTGAAGGCCCAGCAAATAATAGTTCACGAACAATCATAATAACATGTTTACGAATGTGTGGAGCACACCCCCGCGGTCGTGCTTGCGTCGCGTGTACTTACTGAGAGCTTGTTTGTCGATAAAAGCCGTTGAATATTGGAACTGAATTACATACTTTTATGGCATTTAGACTCATGGGGAAATATTGAAAGCTCTTATACTGAATCATAATTCAAATTCTCTCCACTTCTGAACGTGTGTTCCCGACAGATTGAAGTTTGAAGTCGCACAATATTCGATGAAACTGGTCATGCATAGATATAAAAACTGTAAGACAGTTCTTAATTTAAATAAAGATTTTTTTATGAAATCTTTGATTAATGACTTTCTATTGTTTTTTTTTTTCAAATTTAAGTCAGTTTTTAACCAACTTAAAAAAGGAGATTATTCAATATTTGACTGTAAGTTTTCTGTGAATGTTATCCGATTTCTCCGCCATTGGTAGACGGATTTTCGTTCCAAAGAATGTGGTACTGTAACCACTGTAACCAAGTCAGAACTAGATTATGGGATCCCAAAATTTATTGGCACTAAAACAGTTTTCATATATATTCTAAAGATACTAAGATATTGTCTCATGTTGCTGAGCCAATGGTGGAAGATACAACTTTTTAATAGTTAGACCAACCTGATGAAATAGTGCTTCGACTCCTACACGGGACAAAAATGTGTATGGTCCTCAAAGAGTATTCCCGAGTCTGGGTGTTCTTTTTGTCCGTCATATATGTTTGTAAAGTCGCGCCGCAAGGGAAATTCTGAGCGCAGGAGCTGTCCTTTAAAAAAAAAGAAAGAAAGAGACGAATAAAAAGCAGAATTTGCATGTGTTTACAACTTTCATGGAAGGCGCATTGTAGGCGGTTATCTACTTTTACTAAAATTTATATGTTTTATTTAGTTCAGAATAAATGTTTATGCGAGAGTGTTAAAATGTAATATATGGAGGGAGGAAGTCTTAACTATTACTGCAATGCGTATCAAATCAAAATCAAAATATCCGTTAAAATAATAAAACTATTTATAGAAATCAAAACTTCAATAATTTAAACATATCGTCAATGTAGAGTTTGGAGCAACAGTGGGCCCTTGAGCATGCGTTATTGTCCATTACATATAAAATAGTATCGGAAAACGATTTGGAAGTCCAGACGCTACCCGCTACAAAAGAACGAACCCCACGCGGCTGAAACAAAGGAAACTTTTTATAATAGACTGAATTGCCGATACCCAAGTTCCGGTAGAACATGTTCGAAGGGTTTTGGCAAATATATGCTTTAGCTATCAATGTTTTTATGATAAGATTACCGATTTTATTATAGACAATAAAATCAGTAACATTTTTTAGGTAAGGTTTAGTAAATGGTCGTCTTTTATTAAAACCTTTATATTCCTAGTTGTTCTTTCCCTTTGTGCCCTTTTTATTGTGGATTTTCACCCTAGTGATAACTTATTATAAATGATGAGTGCCATTTGTACTTGACGTTTTAATTTATTATGTGTAACTTTTTTAAATCAGAGACAGCCCATCATCAACTAGGGACTTTCTATATCTCTGACAGCTACATAGACAGATGTGAATTTATTCTCAGTTGTCCGGGATTCAAAATACGTAGTAAAATGTTGGTCACGATTCCGAGGGTGAGATGTTCCCGGGGGACGTGTACTTCGAGATCGTTTCTCTCTTTTCCCCGAATCGCTTTCTAGACGTGATTGCCGCTGATTCTGCCGCCATAAATTCACATACAACTATCAAATCGAAACATCAACTTTTAACCCCTTGTATCGTTGGAAAAGTTCCCTTTATGTAACTAGTTCTACCCTTCGGTTGTAAATCTGAAGTTGGTCCACTTAACTTGATAAAAATTATAACCAGTTTTTAGAGAGTTGATGCGTTTTCTGTTATAACAAGAGAAAGTTGTATCGAAATAAAACTATGTTAAATTGATAATAGACTCGTAGTAGAAGACATACGTTATCTTTTCATATAATCTCTTTCTCTTTTGGTGGCGGATCACTTGCAACAATTTTAAGTCACAAAATCTTAAGCTTATTTTCCCTTTAATATAACGTAATCCTTGTTATCCTTGTCCAAGTAGGGTTCACAAAATTCAATTAATCAATCAGTTTATTGCAGTCCACTACTGGACATAATCATAATTATCAATAAAATGACTTGTTCTGTTATGGATTTCTAGATCTATACTCACTTTTAATACAATTTAATCGTTCTTACAGGGTATTAGGAGTAGTTTTAGTATTACTAGCATCCGTAAGTATTTACCGTTACTATAACAAAAAGACAAAAGCCAAAAGATTCCATTGGAACTCGCCCAATGACCTTTTTTACGAGCGTGTGAAAGCATTCGGAAACATGTATTATTATTCACATGAAAGATTCATCGCTGACGTGTTATAACCTTTTAAAAAACTTGTGGTCTTAAAAGTGGAGTTGTCGAACGTAATTTTACGAGTCCGATACTCCAGGAGCCGGCTGATGAATTTTTCAACAGCTCCGCCAGATAGCAGCGGAGTGGCATGGCGCATCAGTTCTGTCTTGAGTAGGTCTTGTTTATTGTTTCTTGTTAAAACCAGAACTAGTACGATTAATGTATTATTGATTCGTAAAAACATGTGTAATGTATATAATAATATATCTGAACGCGTATGTGTTTTAACTGTAACTATAATAATAGGATAAAGTTCTTAATAATTATTAAAATGAAGGAAAGAAATATAAAGAGAAGAGTACAACGCCATATTTTTTGTATTAGGAATAATAATATTTATTTGAAGCAATAAAAAACTAAATGAGTTGTGTGTAAATTAAATGTGTTTGATAATAAGCACATAAGAACTGTATCGTGACATGTCTTTTGCGTGTTTAAGAACAAATTCATAAAATAATTCGTTGGAGTCATTACCAACATCAGACTTACCAAATTTATTCAACTGTAAACTTACTGCTTTATTCGACATAAAGCTCGGACAGAAAAGCCGTAGCAGTGCTAATGACGAATAACGAACCGGCCACGGCTTATGTTGTTCCTATGTGCACGTCATTTATTTGCGTTCCGGAATCAGGTCATACTAAAAAATCTAGATTAAATTGTATGCGTAATGCGCGTGAGTCAGCGTACCACTGCAGTCCACTTGTCCATCTCCATTCGACAAAGTTGAACTTGATGAGATGTTACGTAGATATATTTGAGAGTGTTCAACCTCGAATTAATTATATATCTATGTGTGAGAACGGAGAAGTTAGTAATAAAAAAGTGCGATGACTTACAAACGTTGAGAACGTTTTGTTACACTAGCTAATAATTCGCTTTAAAAAAGTAGACAAACGACTTCAATGCATCTATCATAAAACTTAAGACTTAGAATGTTTTCTCATGGATGCCATTGTCAGAACTGGATCAAATTGAAATGGGAACACAGGGGACAGCTTTCAAATAAAAAAAAATATCAAAATCCGTTCACCCAGTCGAAAGTTCTGAGCCAACAAACATAAAAAATTAAATAAGAAAGAATACAGTCGAATTGAGAACCTCCTCCTTTTTTGAAGTCGGTTGAAAAAGAGCGATGGATAGCTCGCACACTGTTATTTACCACCGCACCTAGCCTGTAATTAACTTATACCTGTCTCTTTGCCTGACTTTAAATAGTATAGCGATTATGCGTTTTGTTACGTGGCGTTTATTTTCTAACATTTCTCGTAGTTTCATAATGCTTTTTTATCATTATTCCTATACAGTAACCTGATTCCGAAGTAAGCTTAATATCGTATTCGTCAAAAAATCAAAAAATCGTTCAAAAAAGGTGATATAATCCCGGCGGCATAAAGTCAGGTTAAAAAGTAGTGTTCTTTTCTGAGACAGCACATAAACATAGAATAGTAGGTTTTATTGCGGTGTGGAATATGATGGATAAAATAAAAATTGATGAAGTATTCGTGAATACCGCAGTTTAGCTTGAACAGTGAGACATGGCGCTTCACCATTAAGAGTTTCCTATTAAATATTGTAATAAACTCGTTGCATTAACGTCTTCCATGAATACAAAACAGCTATCTCATTCACGGGAACACATTTCGTTTTCAAATAAACACATTATGTGGTAGGTTTTAATGTATGCACAATATATTATGTTTTATTTAGTGCTTTTACGACTTCTTCCCATCATACGTTGATGCAACTCAGTCCCGAAATAGTTTAATGCTGCCAAGGTTTTTCAAAAATAATTGTATCCCATCGTACGTTTTCTTACAGTATATTATAAGGTGACGATGAGGCACGACTGGAGTAATGCCACCACGTTCTCACAGAACACCGGCAGACAACGCTTACATTGAATTGCCGTGTGAGTGTACCAACTTCCCCCCTAGCCTCTCTCCGCATCACTCTCCAATACTGCTGTGCTTTGCCCGCGACTTGCTGGTGTTCATGAGCGGCGTTTGTTATTTCTTATCAGGTGACCGACCTGGTCCTCTGTCCCCTATATCACAAAAAATACAACTACAGTTTTTTTTTTTTCAGTTTTTGTGATGCCTTGGACTTTTCTTTATTAATAGTTGCTATGGTTTGAACAACATATCCATCAATATCTCTTTGTCTAGCCACAGAATCAGGAGACGCTTACTATAAAGATGCAATGTCCTCGGAATTAAACTAACATATTCAATTTCAATACCGTTGTATAAAAGAAGGCGGTTTTAATTCGGCTAGCAAAGTTTGTCTGAAACTTAGTGAGTTTTGGACAAAAGGCCCTAGTCCTAAAAGATTCACTGTTGAACTGACTATTGCTACTTACTACTACATTAAACTTTTCGCTAGCTAACTTGGTGTACTAAAGATAAAGAATGTTCAAGAGTCACTGAGGACGTGCCTCCAATAAAGTGCATCATTAAAAGACACAATCTTCACTGTGGCATGCGATATACTCGCCGCAATACACAAACGTTACTTGCGTTGGAGTAGAGTTAGAGTACATTGCACGTATCATCTCTGGTTTGTATTTATCTAATACCCAACACGTTATCAAGCAGATGTAAATAGTAAAAGAAAAACAATAAATATAAGATTTTAATAAAAATGTTTTCAAGTTACTTGACAAAGAATGACAGCAATGCCAACGTAATTTAGGATTGGATTTTGAACTCTGCAATTTCTGCAAGCTTCCGTTTTTGGGAGTAAAAGAATTTTACTGTACCACGGTAAGTGTCAACATGCTTTCATCGATAACCACTCTTTTTAATTAAAATTGTGTCACAAACGTAAGATACTTCTTAAGTATTAATATAAAATCCTCGCCTGTGGTACCTCCTGGTAACCTCCAAACAACATCAACGTAAAACCAGTGTGATGAGGTGTAATTTTTACCACAAGAAACAACTGAAAGTTCAAGTTCGAAAACCGCATTACTCTTTCTCTCCTTATATGGGACTATTTTTGTATCCTACCTCTAGATTCACCAATATTAATGTATTTATAAATGGTATGAGACTCACAGCAGCTGTGTATTCCTAAAGCACATAAATCGCACCCAGCTATGATTGAACCTACAACATTTATTCCTTCGTTCTTCAAACAATTCGCTCATCTTATGTCCTCGTCACAGCTCTAACTTTGTCAACTCATCTTTCTTCGTGCAAGCAGTTCTTGTATGGAATGCGCTTCCTCTCGAGCTTAGAATGCCTGAAAGCCGTTTAACGTTTAAGTACAAAGTACGTGAACTTCTCCTCGCTGAATTAGCAGAATAACCACAATGCACTTGACTGTATACCTATTTATATGTGTATGTTAGTATATATACGAGTATATATATATACATATATACGAGTATATATATATACATACATATATACGAGTATATATGTATATGTATATATATATTTTATTTTATTTTATTTTGTTTGGGAAGCCTACGGCTTAAACAGTATTACATTGAAATATGTAGTAGTAGATGCCAATTACAAGCTTCCACATTTAAAATTATATATATTTAATATTCTTCCATATATTTTTTATGTATGTGTATATTTGTTATGTTATTTGTATACATATAAGTAACTATAGTTGTTTATAAATACAAGTAAATTCCAGATGTCTGCACCTACCTTATCGCTTTTCTTCACCACCCCAAGGTTGACATAAATAAAAAATAAAAAAATTATCACAGTTCGAGAGCTAATTACTATTTCAGCCGCTATGCGACTTTTAACCTATAAGTTACTTTGAAACTAAGAAATAAATATTAGGCAGACTTTTTAATATAAATAAAGAATCCTTTAAATATAAATAAGGTATTTCTTATATTTTTTGCTGTTGTGTTCCTTTCAGGTTAAAGTATTTGTTTATGTAATATGGGGTGATTTAAATCGAGTAAAGTTAACAAAACTCATGAGCGCCTTAAACCGCTGAGCTGCATTGTATCAAGCAATTGTAAATGACATCGTTCAGATTTATAGGAACGTTATATTACAATAGGATTCTTAATTCCCTTCCTTCAAATTTTCTTACTTAAAAAATAATCTTGAAGAATAAAACGGATTTGTACACATAAACGTGGAGCCTTCAAGAGTAAAGTGAATACGTTTCTCTTGGATAGGCGTGTACCGTCATGGTCTTCATCTTCACTTCCCAGCAGGTGCGTTGAAAGACAAACGCTTATTACAATAAACAGTAGAAAAATCCGATTGTAATATTACAATATAAATAAATTTAAGGTTAACACCGTAGTTTCATTTGATTACTGTTACTGTCTAAGAGTTAAACACCAACACAATGCAACTCCTAAAGCTTAAAAAAAAAAGAAATGCATATACAAAATGTTAGTGTTTATTTTTGTCCGTAAGAATACAACCAAGACCAATAAGTATATTATGATTATAATTCAATATTGCATATTTCCATGATTGTTCAGAGGCTTTCACATAAAAATACGCAATATTTTCCAACTTGCTAGGCTTTTACCGGCTCTCAGCCTCTCTCCAAGTAAAGCTCATTCACTTAACTCAGCTTTGTAGCAATAATAACTTTCTTTATGAGTATATTTTCGCCAGTTGTAGCTTTCAATCAGTCGACATTAATTAAAGCCAGGGGGCACACAGTAACATTGTTACTTGTACTTGTGCAAATATCAAATGAAGGTGAATTTACGTGTACATGAGAACGCTGAAGTGTAAGGCTTCACTCGCTGAGGTGATTTGCATCTCCATCTAAATGGTAATCACTTATTATATTATGAACTGTTGAATTGACTGGAGACTCAAGGCTGCCAACTGTTATTATTGCTTAGTCTGAGCCAATTTTAACATTTGCATTTGTAGATGTCAGCTTGATCATGCTTTATCAACTGTTGCCTCAAAAAATACCACTTTATTTTAATTTTACAAAAGATCTACTGTCAAATGGAAATGAAATTGGCTAATTGGCCCGGTTTTCTTCTACCTGTGTTTTTTTTATATTAGCCTACCATAGTGACTCCACTTTGCCTGATGAAAAGCAATAAGTGGAGTCCAAGAGTGGTGGTCATCATCCTCATTGCATGTCTAGTCAATGCAGCATGGTGACCAACACTATGGCGGCCTGGTGAGATGCTTTTTCACGCCCCGCTTAAAAGACCCGGGATCAAAGTGGGAAGGAAACACATGCGCTGGTAGGGAATTCCAGTTTATCACCGATCGGCACAGGAAAGAAGAGCCAAACCGTCATGTTCGGGACCGTATATTTTCGACTCTCAAACGGTGACTCCTCAGGCCAGCACGTGTAGTCGTTTAGAGGAAGGGAGAAGGTGGGACCAATTGGAAGAGCTCGTCAGAACACTCTCCGTGATGTAGGCGATAGAGAACTGCCATAGAGGCGACATCTCTTCGCAACTGCAGAAGCTCAAGAGACTGGGTGACCTCAGGACAATCGATAATGCTGACTGCGCGCCGCTGCAACCGATCGAGAGCGTCAAAGATGAGAGCAGAACTCCACGCAGGAGCGAACCTGGGTCTTGTATAAAAGACGCAGTTGCTCAGTCTAGAGGTTTGTATTGTAAATAATGAAATATACAAAACCATCAAAGTATTTATATTTGTGTTATATATTAAAGTTGATTCTGGTAAATGTGAACATTACAATATTTCTATGTGCTATTTATGTTTTAGATTATTTTGGGAACTAGTACTTTAGTTTTCTGACTTACTTAAATTTTATGATAAAACTTAATTAATTTCATCATAAGTAATTTACTAATGAAGCCTTAAATACAAGAATAATAATTAATACAAAACCTACTTGTGATATATAATATGTACCAAATTTAGTTGGTGAATTAATTAAGTATCGTAGATTTAGCAATTATTCCATCATACCGACACATTTTAATGTTCAACTAACGTACAGATAAGTAAGTATTTTAAGCAAGTTCAATGGACAATGATCATCCCACAAGATTTTGTGTCAATAACTTTTCCCTTTACATCCAAGTATTTAGTAAACGCGACATCGCGACAAATCAAATTTTATTACTCATTCATATCGCTTCTAAATTTAGACATATTTAATATACAATTATGTGGGTCATCAATAGTCACCGTAAATCAAACATGAGATTACGAGGAAGTTTAAATTTAAATGGTTAAATACGTCACTATGAAAAATGTCGCTATAAAATAATTCAAATCGGAAAGAGGACAAACAAATAAACGTCAACATGTAAAGGGCTAAAGCTTTTGAGATCAAACGTCAAGAAGCGATGGGAATTCGGGTGTGGCACCTCTGAGCTTCCATTATGCATAACTATTAGCACAAAACATTAATACATTTTGAGTACCTTGTTAACTTGTTGATGGTGAATTGGCTGAAGATATTTTTGATACATACACGTTCACATATGCTCACGCTCGAGTACCGAATAGATAGACAGAGGTCCACTAACTTAATAGGGCAATATAATTGGTGTCACTTTAGGAATTAAAGATTGGTGCATATTGAAATGGAAAAGACGTAAACGATATCTCGAAGACCTCGGAGTGCAAGCCTTTAATTCGAACTGGCTGCTAAGCCTTTTGGCAACAGAGGTTCAGTAGATTCACCAATATTAAATTATTACATTCAGAATAAGTTAAAGTACTGAGAAACCTGCAAATATATATTTTTACATATTTTTTATTTGATTGTTCCATTGCCTGCCCAAGTGGCGAAGTTCATTTTCACTCTAAATTCTAAAACTAAAACTCCTTTAAGTTTAAATAAATCACCTTGCCGGGGAAGCAGCTGGGTAGTTTGATTAAATCTACTTCAAATTCCATGCCTCTTTTAGGGTATTATTACCTTTCTAAACTTTATCAAAAGCTGTTTCTTTGATAACATCTCCCTTGAAAGTGTCGAGCAACACGCGCTTTGTACGAGAGCTGGGATACGGCAGAATAGCCACTGCCGATGACGTACACTTACTTTTTGTTAAGAATCTGAAATTACATACGTCAACGCATTCAATGGGGCGTTTAAAAGCATTCCTGTTTGCACCCCACGTGTTTGTGTAACACCGAGCTATTCTGAGCAGCAGATGGTTGCTAATGTGCTAATGTTAATGCACAAAAAATGTGTGAAAAAGTTTTACTTAATCTTAATGTTCATGCACTTAGGAGTAAGGGTCGAGCCACACACGTAGCAGCGGAACATTTCAGTTACAGAGTTTTGCATCGACCTTTTTTTTTTGTCCTATTATATAACTAAGTCGCAAATATCTGAAACCAGTAAATACATCAGTTACTCATTTAAGTTAACATACATCATACAGAGGCCACTTTAAAAAAATAGTAGTTCATATCTTACTTACATAATCAGAGGCATGCTTACTGCCGCCACCCGGCAGTGAAGTCTGTATACTAGCCGTTCGACGCAGTTTCAGCTGCACTTACGCACACTGCTCCGCTCCTGAGAGTCGTAGCGTGATGTTTTATATATGCTTCCTTAATAACCGGGCTATCTGAAGCAAAACTATTTTTTCAAATCGAATCAGCAAATTGAATCAACAAACAAACTCTTCAGATTTATTATATTAGTATAGATACTGTTTGGTAGATAACAGTCTGATCTCTCATCACCCACGGTCAGAGATTTGGTGGCCCTGTTGTAGTCCACCGTGAACCACGCGGCATTTAAATTTAGCTTAGATATCAGAATAATTAAATTTGTTTTAGAAAACATCAAATTATTGTTATAGATAGAGGAGGTCATGTTATACTTTATTGGCAGTCAGTCTCCCCGTGACTTAAAGCGGCGTGTGACAAAAATAAAAATTGTCAGTGCGTGACAAGCAGTGTCGCGGCGCGTCAATCTGTCGCGCTAATTTACGACTTGTCGCTTTGGGTGTATTTTCGAAAGGAGACGATTTTGATCACCCCTATCGGTTACGAACGGCATGTTTTTGTTTACTGTGCCCTCTGACAGTTATAAGCTCTCTTTGTTATAAAGTAAATAAGAATATGAAGAAATATATACAGAATAACAACCATACCTAGTGTTAAAAAAATCCTCATATTTGACTGTAATATATATATATATATTGTATTTCCAATGAGTATTTCCTTGGTCGAGATTCGAGGAAAGAAGCTTAAATGAATAAATATATATATTTATTCTAATACTGTTTCAATTTGCGTGTCTTAACGTCTCTAAAATATGTCGAAATCACCAAATATGCGTACACATAAGCAATTTGATTGAAATTGTCTACCAGAAATTGAAATTCCCCAAACGTGTGACGAAAGTAAAGAACGCGAAGTCCCGACCTCATTTATATATAACCTTATAACCTCGATTCAAAACACAAATGGAGCTGAATTGATGCATTGATTGAAATGTGGGGCACCTCAATTTATACTTGACAACTTCAATATCAGTCACATAATAATATGCAATGCAAATGCCTTTATACGTTTTGTGTAAACGAGCTGGAAGTTAGTTCTAGATAGCTTAGTTTATTTTGCAAGATTCACAGTCGTATACGGTAAAATGTTGTGTGATTTTCCTAACATTTTTCTAGGTAAGTCACTTACACGGTCCGGCGCGTTGCACACAGCGCGCGACACGAACACGATGCATTGCAGACTGTCACCTGCCGCCCGCTGCTTGGCGCGGCCAAGTGCACCGGCCTGTGACATTCGACCCACACTACTATGTTTACTGTTCTAAAGGAGAGAGCATATATCTGTTATGTTGTATTAAGTCACCTATAGAGTATTGTTAAGAATAGTTAAAGTTACATCATTTGTTAGGCAAAGAAGGACAAGCAATTAGTTAAATTCAAGTTAAACATGTTCACAAATACGAAGTGCTAACATCAACCACTCTACTGCTCCGTAAATAATTTTATTGAAGTTTACAATACCAGTAGTTCTAACACCTTCGCCTCCACTCGCCAATCGCCGACCAATGTGCAATCTGCTAAGCTGACAGAAGGTAACGTCTCACAAATATGACACTGGAAGTAATAACTTTGTATGAATTAGCCCTAAAATGTTTACGGCCACTTGACTGTCAAGCAGTCTCGGTGGCTCGTTTGAACGACACATCTTACCACTCACCACTTGACTCGCGCGACTGTTTCTCATAAATCCCCTTGACTGATGCAACTGACAGATTGAGTGCGGTAATGAAAATAGAGGTGGGTATAGGTATTTCAACACGATCTCAAAAGTTAAGGTTATTGTTATATCTATAACAATGACCATTTCAAAATTAAAATGCAGACAGTTTGCTAGCAGACAGTTTGCTAGCATTATTTCCATTTAAGGTTTAAGACAATTGTATTGTGTTCGAGTCAACAATATGAGTTAGATCGTCGTCGAATATTAGAAGTGTAAGCACAATCTTGTGACCTTTAAATTATTTAGGTATATTGCGTTTGGACAAAACAGCAGTCAAAGAGATTACGAACCATAAAAGTGTAAAAGCTAACTAGTTGCTCAAATAATATATAAACCATTAATTATTTAAATTGAATTCACATAAAATAAACTTATGTAATACAACTCCCCGTAAGTTATAAGACGCTGTAACTGCTTAATAAATAATTTTATATCGATTTCGATTTAAATCGAGGTTTCATCGTCTAGCTGCAGACAGTATTGACATGAAAATCTTTATTCTCTAATAAAAATATAACTAATCAGATATTTTACTGCATGAAATTCGTTTAACTTTCAAGTTTAACGTGTTAGTAGCGTATGTGAGAGTGTGCGCGAACTACGTGTGTATTTGTCGCCGAGTCAGCGTCGGCGGTCATCGTCGTTAAATTTTATCGCACCTCTCCGCACATCTGCGTCGCTCGTTACCCGCAACTATTTTGTTGGCACCACCGCGCGGAACCCCTGCTAGACTGCATATTTGGCCCCTGTCCACTACACTTTATGAATAACTCAATTTACTTCGGAAATTCCAAGGCATTTTAAACAATTAATTCAGTAAAATAAAAAATCTTTAGCAGTGAATTGAAACATCTGTGTTAATATTTACACCGGTACGTGTGGTACGTGGTGCCACAACCGTTTCTAGGTCTTTGAGTTATTTAAGCATTCAATTCATGAGTGGGGACACGTGACAAATGTTTGAACAATCAAAAGTCATAGTTGTAGTCGCGTAGCGCGAGGTGCAAATATAAATAGACAATAAACATTCCAGCTGTCTGCACCCACAGCCACATCGCACGCATAGACCAACACCAGTGGACAATGACACGCGCCGCGTTATGCGCCACAATATGGCGACCAACAGCTCTCTGCTCAAAGATCCGATACAAAAACGGCTAGATGAAAAGGAATGGCACTTGACACCTGCACTTAAAAGTCCTTATTAGGTCCACATATATCCGTTTATACAAGTCGTTATTGCTCGCTATCCGATTGTCATCTTTAAGTTCACAGAAATAAAGGCGTAAAGTTCTCATCGGACGATACTGCAGTATATTTATCTTGACAGGTTTATTATCCTACTGATTTAGGAGTGTATTTGATTCTCGTGTGTATTAGATAAAATAAGCAGATGAAATGGTAGCTGTTATATTTGAAATGCATTCTATGTTAAAAGCAGACTGTAGTATTGTTTTAAAGATTTAGTATTCAAATGAACAAATTAATCATTACTAGTATGTAGTAGGTAATTAGAGAATCTAAAACTTCCTAAAGGGAAGTTTCTTTAAAGTCATAACCTCAAAGCTTTTCCGGTACCTTACTACGGCTCTTTACAGTGAGTGTCAAGTTCTGACGGTTAGACAGCTTTTCGTTCTCAGCACCCTCCGTGAGCATCCGACAATACCGCATGATTACAATGCTATCTATAAACCCAGATACTTTAATTGCTATCGCCCCCATGTGTAGCAATAATTGTAAAGTCTCCGTGTCTAAATTGTTATTGACACTAGATTAGAAACAGAGAATTTAATACTATATGTATTCTAAGACTTCAGACCTATTAATTACTGACGCATATTTCCTACAAATTCATATATATGTACGTACCAAACAAATAACACTCATTGACACACAAACAAACACAGACAGGTTTCACCTATAATAAGGGACTATAGTACTAAATTTAATTCCTATTGTAATATGTTTAGAGTGTGCGCAAAAACGCTGGTACCCTGAACACAAGTTGAATCTTATTGTGGGTGCCATAGTTTAACGTAAATACTGTGTATGTGTGTGCCAACATTCATGAAAAATGAATCTTTATCTTATCTTATCTAACTTCGTTTGTATTGACAGGATTCCAGCAGGTACATTTTATTCCTCGCACGGTGGAACTCAATGCTGTTCTGTTAATCGAAATGGGGCATTTTTATTATAGTCTATTACTGTTTCTATATCTATTACTTGACACAACACGTCGACACCTCAGTTCCTGAGAAAATATTGTGTATTTTGACTAAATGCTTTCGGTTTGGACGTCATAGAGTTGCAGACCCGTGAAGGTGCACCGGAAACTGATAACGTCATGTCGAAATCTGCGCCGCGTCCAGTGCCGTTCCGCCTCGCACCGCCATGTCAGACCTCCCCGACAGATTTCACGCTTGGACATTTCAACTTGGCAACGATTTTAATTCAAATATAAACTTAGCGAAAATTTCGTAAGATTTCAATTTATAATCTTATTTTTTACGCTCGATAGCGTGAAACTCGTATACTCTATATACTCAACAATTTTTATATTTGTTGAGATAGTATGTGTATGAACATTTTATTGATGAAGCCTGTGGTGAATTAAGTAGTGCGTGTAAGTTACATTTAAAGTTATTTATTCTTGCAATAAAATGTAATGATACCTATTTTTTATTGAGTGCTTGTAAGTATAGCAATAAATCATTATCATTTTTATTCGTAACGGCAATAAAGCACACCTTTAGAAACCTATTTGAACTACTCACGAACATAAATAAGAATTGCGAAATGAGTCTGCAGACTTTCTAATTACATTACATACATCATTTATTCCTTATTATTTACACAATTATTCTCTGAAATATATGAAGACTTATTTGCGAATCCACTTAAATGAAGCGTGCGCTTAAAGGAATCTGGATAGGATATGCGATATCCACAGTACTTTGATCTGTCGAGAGGAGCGTTTCATTTAGTGAATACCCAGGAGGATGATGTTTTAATGCTCCCGAGACGTATTAAACCTTGTTAAGTCCGATAAATTATTCAAGTATGCGAGGCGCGCTAAGTCGCGCCAGGTTGAACAACAACTGGGTATACATCCACTCCACAAGTTTTGTAGCCTTTTGTTCACTTAATAGCATTCGTTTCCGACTTCGTGATGCTCTGATTTGCATTTTGTTGCAAATATAATTTAGGAAACATGGAATATTACTTCGTTAAGTAGCGAAGTGGCTGATTTTGGAGTGTTTCTGAATACAACACTTAATGCTGAAGTTTTACTTCTGTTGTTAGTTGCCTACTTGCGGGGAGTTGACGACGTTTCACAGCTGGGCTTGTTTTGAGAATGTATTGTACGCTATAATATATAATAGCTTTGAAGTAAAATATGAAACTTCAATTAATTACGAAAGATTACCGTGATCTTATACAATATTTTACTTGCTATGTCTGCCTACTGTTGAATAGGAACACGAATACATCCGACATCTGATTTCGCAGGTTTGTTAAACCCGACATGAACGGTTCTCCTCCACGATCATATGGACTAATTCCAGTCCTCAGTAACGAAAATGTTTGTATATTCTTCTTTTAAAAATGGTATCGACATAAAAACCTAGAATAAAACCTAAGAGCGTAATAGTGAACGGAGTATCCAAGATGTATTAGTGCAAAACAATAAAACACGAACTTTAAAGACCGTAGAACTTATAGTACCTTAATACTAAATCTTCAGTTAAAACCATGAATTGCTAAAATTTAATTTACATTCGGTAAACCACTGGAGTTAAATTTACTATCAGTTGAACTTGCAATTTAATTTTACAGTACGAACTTTTTGCAACAATAGTCCCGGTGATACGCTGCATTCATTGAAGGCAGAGCACTGATAGTGATAGGAGAGCGCGTGGTGCGAGATTGCGCTCACATCGAGCGTGTTATCGCTCGTCACGCTCACTGTTTAAACTGTGAAGTAATATGTTCGTACTCTCGCACTATCCGTGTATTGTCGTAGTTTAGTCAGCATTAACGTGATTGTAGGCTTGAATGAAAGCTGCAACGTGTCAAAAGCGCGGTAGATTTGCTAACATTTCAATTACTTAGAATCACTTTTGTATACATTTCCTTCATAAAAGCATTTTTCTGGGTGTAGGATTCACACGGATTCACATCAAACAAGGAGGAAACTGGAAACTACGTCAACCTAGCATTAACAGATTGAGCCAGGAAATACTTCTTTCTTACATCTTCATTAAATACTAGTGCTGTTAAATTGTAATGTGAGTTTATATGTATGTATCTAAATGTAAGTGCTTGGCTCGCCCATGTTATTTGACATTCGCATAAATGTTCCTGAGCCCTACCTCCCCTTAATGGGTTATCTTTTCCATCAATTTCTTTTTTTTTTTATAGAAACTATGATATAAAGTTGTATAGTTTGTAAAGGTCACCAGAGAGGGCAATAGGGCTAATTAGAGAGACTAACTCTATTGATATACTGAAAGCCAAGCTTAACGTAAAGTATCGATATTTACATACATACATACGTACATACATACATACGTTACATATCTCCGGTACATACGTACCGGTACATACGTACCTCTCTCCCATAGGGGTAGGCAGAGAACACTTCCTTCCATTTGCTACGATTCTGATATACCTTTCTCGCTTCTTCAACTTTCATTCCGTTCCGTATACAGGCTCGTCGGTTAAAGGTACTTTTGACCTGGCCTTTGCTTAGATTATCTTGAACTTGGTCCAAGAACATTCGCCTAGGTCTTCCTCTTCCGACAACTCCATTTACCTCTGCCATATAAATACCTTTTGTCAACCTTCTTTCATTCATCCTTTCGATGCGCCCGAACCAGTACAGCATACTTTTTTCTATTTTAGTCACTACATCCTCTTTCACACCATCACACTATATAACATGTGATATTAAAAAATATAGGCACTATTAATTACTATTATTACTATTAAATATACTAATTTGTCTTCTTTTTCTTCCTATGTTTGGTATTTTTAAGGCTTTTGGTAGTTGTTTATTGTTGTTGTGTATCCTGTATCGGGAATGGGTGTAAATTAAATGAAATAAAATTATATTAAACATCTTTATATAAAATTAATAAACAATTATTTGAAATCGTCTTATTTAAAAAATATTTAAAGTCATTAAGATCAATACACAGCTTCACAGCAACCATAGGTTGTCTTGTCAAATGTGAAATTAATATTCAAAAGATAAAACAATTGAATAATTGCTTCTGTTGATCTATAACTGTCCGTTTCCGAATGGTTGACCCTTATGAGAAGAAATCGGGCAAACCAACTCATGGCCACCCTTTTAAATTACTAGACATTACAATATTTCGTGTACAACTACTACGACTATTCGATAAAACTCTATTTTATCGTGAACTATTATGCTGCTTAAAGAAAATAAACAAAACTTTAGCTATTAAAGTAATGTAGTTAGGCATGGAAAAAATAAGTTGGAAAGGAAGAACAAAGAAATACAATAAAAGAAAACAGAAAATGAGAAACATCCACTCACATTACATTGTGCTGATTATTTGAAATAGTCTGTGAATCTCTAACTCTAAAAGATCAATCCCAAGCGCTTCTATCTTCCATGTAATCCACCAGTTACTAATAACTGTGAGAGCACAACTTTAGTGTTACAGTGGACTTCAATTTAAATAGGCTTTAAGTTTGTAGACAATGAGGGATTTTATTATTAAGTCGCACACATTGGCCTAAAAGCGACTTGTTAGTTTTTTAGAGCGTACACACACAAATTTATGTTATTATATATTGCGCGCCATGTTGTCTAAATTAGTTTTTTTTATGTTATAGGGGGACAGACGAACAAACTGGTCACCTGATGTTAAGTGACAACCGCCATCCATGGACACTTGCAACTCTAGAGTCGCAAGTGCGCTGCCAGCCTTTGAAAGTGATGAGGGATGGGGTTTGCGGGAAGGGGAAAAAAGAGAGAAGGGATGAGGAGCTGGGAAAGAGGAGAGGAGGAATTGGGCCTCCGGAAACCTTACTCATTTGGTGGAAATGCAACGCAAGCATTGCTTCACAACCGGTTTTCTGTGAGACCGTGGTATCGCACCGGTCGAGCCGGGCCCATTCGTACATAAGCATGGCTCTGCCACTGTAAAAAGATTAGAAATCCCAAAGTAAATATTGCACCTAGATATTGCTCTAAAATTTTATAATACTTTTGTCTGAACTCTGCTAAAGCATTACTTAAATATTCTATCTATATCTATCTATAAACAAACATAAATAATTGACTTTAAAAACAGTAGTTAACCCCTTTGTCACATAGTTTCGGCAATACTTCCAATCGTAAAAACACATAATTGAAAAACTGTTTGTAAGATTATAACGCCAGCTTTTATTATACAAATATGTTATTAATTTATATCTATTTTAAAAACTTATTTGTAACTTCCTTGGTACCTCATGTTTTTTAAAGACAGCTCCTGCATTCGCCACAATAAATACAAACATTTAATCAAGGTCACAAACAACACCTAGACTCGGGACAACTGTTTGTGGATCACACAATTTTTTTTCCCGTATGAGATACGAACCTACGACCTCCGGTTCAGCAAACATGGCCACTAACCATTAGACCAATAGGCCTGTCAATGTTAAAATTTCGATTTACTTACAATCTGGCGACAGAAGACGTGTATACAGCGAATACAAGAAACAAATTAAAAATTCCTCGAGTAATCGCTTAAATCGAGGAAAACATTTAAAAATACATGCAGTCCAACACAGAACCTCCTACTTTTTTGTAGGTGGATAAATAAAATACATTAATATTAAATGACTCTATACCTGCTTTCCCATCTTGTAAACTGAGCAATGACAGTATAGCATCCACCTATAAAGACAAATATTTTAAGTAAGTTGAAAACTAATACAGGAACTGGATGATCAGTAATAAAGCTAATGGCAGCAGCGCCTTGTTCCATAACGCAATTAAGCGGCGGGTCTGCTCCGCTCCGCTTGATGAATATCTTAGCATATTGCCACTTGCTAATTCTGTTATAGAATTATGGACGAGCTGAGAACATCTGCCGAGCTATTCCTACTGTAGCACACAATGCATTGTTGGTGGTTTTAATTACTTATAATACCAGAGAAGTGTACCTTCCAAGAAATTAACGGCACGAATGGGCCGGCTCGACCGGTGTGATACCACGGCCTCACAGAAAACGGGTTGTGAAGTAACGCTTGCGTTGCATTTCCCCGAATTGAGTGAGGTTTCCGGAGGCCCAATTTCCCCTCCCCCCTTTTCTCTCCCCTCAACTCCTTTCTCCTTTTCTCCATCCTCAGCAACTCTCCCTTCATCCTCCTATCCCTCATCACCCTCAAAGGCGGGCAGTGCATTTGCGACTCTTGAGTTGCAAGTGTCCATGGACGAAGGTTGTCACTTACCATCAGGTGACCCGTCTGTTCGTCTGTCCCACTAAAGTATATAAAAAAATTGGAATTGATGTATTTTAATTGATGCATTCTTCCCCCAGTTTAATGCTGTTCCAGTAAACATAACGAAGTATTGTTCGTTATGTTTACTGGAACAACAACAGCACTGGAACACACATTATAGTTTTGGTAAACGTTATATAAGATGAAAGGTATTTTTTGACCATCTGAATAATAAACTACATCTACACTACTATTATACTGAGATATACTTTATTGCAATATAAACCTTATTTCAATGTAAATTTCAGCATTTCCAGACTAAGTAGAGGAAAAATTAACCAGTTATACGCTTTATCGGCGCGCACTGGGAAAACGGTTCCAAATAAAGGAATACAATGTATTGGAAAAATATTAGTCGTAGTAGATCTACAGCAAAGTCCGCTAAACTACATATCTCACTCATATATTAAACACAGAATAATGGTTGTTTTGTGAAAAGAAAAATAAAGTCTTTAGAAATGTTTAGGTGAATGTATAACATGTGTGTGTTTGTAGTGGTAGAGCCATGCTTGCTGTAGTGGTAGAGCCATGCTTGCTTGTAGTGGTAGAGCCATGCTTGCTTGTAGTGGTAGAGCCATGCTTGCTTAAGCACGAATGGGCCGGCTCGACCGGTGCGATACCACGGCCTCACAGAAAACCGGTTGTGAAGTAACGCTTGCGTTGCATTTCCCCGAAATGAGTGAGGTCTCCGGAGGCCCAAAACCCCCCACCCCCCTAATGATAGCGCTGTTAACGAAAAGGATACCCCAAGGGGGTACCAGCGCTAACGTTGGAGAATCCCCCCCTGGACGTCCACCCTCAGTACGGATTATGCCTGAGCGTGGACGCCCAGGCTGCCCCTCGTACTCTGGGGGGGGCTCAACTGCGCTCTCAAAATCTGCTCGGGGCAAGAGAAGGCACACCATGGCACCCCCTGTCACGTTTACCGTGGATTTTTGTAACATCAGGGGCTTACATTCGAACCTCGACACTGTCCACCACCACCTTGAGACAGCAAAGCCGGCCTTGCTCTTTTTAACCGAGACGCAGATATCATCTCCAGCGGACACATCCTACCTCTGCTACCCTGGGTACGGACTGGAACACTCCTTTGTTCCTAAGGCTGGTGTATGCGTGTACGTTAGAGATGATATCACTTCTCGCCGCCTCGGCAATCTTGAAGGTAGGGACCTCTCCATCTTATGGCTACGTGTAGACTGCGACGACCATCCCCGCATCTACCTATGCCTCTACAGGTCCCATAGCGGTGATGCCGAAACGGACCGACTCATCGACCACGTCCAAATGGCTACAGACTCAGTGCTCCAGCAGGTCCCATCCGCAGAGATCGTGATTCTTGGCGACTTTAACGCCCATCACGCCGAATGGCTTGGTTCGCGCAAAACCGATCATGCGGGAAGATCTGTTCACGATTTCGCCTTGGCATATGGCTTGACGCAGCTGGTAGCAACGCCTACGCGAATCCCAGATGCAGAAAGCCACGTGCCTTCACTGTTGGATCTTCTGCTGACCTCACATCCTGACGGCTACAAAGTATCCGTTGAGGCCCCTCTTGGCTCTTCGGACCATTGCCTGATTAGGAGTATAGTGCCACTCGTTCACTCGCTGCGGCCGCGAGTTACAGGCAGTCGCCGCGTATGGCACTATAGGTCAGCAGACTGGGATGGAATGCGAACATTCTTTGCATCCTACCCATGGAGGCAGGTTTGCTTCTCGCCGGATGATCCCAATGTCGTTGCTGACTCTGTCGCGGATGTTGTGCTTCAGGGTATGGAACTTTTCATTCCATTCTCCCTGATTCCCACAGGTGGCAAGTCCCAGCCTTGGTTTGGTCGAACCTGCAAAGCGGCGTCCCGCCGAAAGCAGGAATGTTACCAAGCATGGGCTAATGCAGCGACAGCACGGGATGAAAAGACCAGCACATTAAAGAAGCAATTTAACTTTGCCTCCAGGTCCCTCAAAAGAGTAATTGCTGGGGCGAAGTCGGCTCACATCGGCAGAATTGGCGAGAGACTAGTTAGTCTCCCCTCCGGAACTCGTGCATTCTGGTCTCTTGCCAAAGCTGTCCAGGGGAACTTTTGTAAGCCATCCCTTCCACCTCTGCGCATAGGAGATAATTCGTTGGCCCACGACGCTAAAGAAAAAGCCGATCTTCTGGGCAAACTCTTTGCGTCCAACTCGACCCTGGACGACGGGGGAAACGCACCGCCGACCATACCGCAGTGCGAGACCCGCATGCCGGAAGTCCGGTTTACACAAAGGGCAGTGCGTAAAGCGCTTCTTTCCCTCGACGTTCATAAGTCGAGTGGGCCCGATAGAATCTCTCCTATCGTGCTGAAGACGTGTGCTCCAGAGTTAGCACCGGTTTTAACGCGCCTTTATCGGCTTTCTTACTCTCTTGGCGTAGTCCCGAACTCATGGAAGACAGCTCTAGTGCACCCAATCCCTAAAAAAGGAGATCGCTCGGATCTGTCCAACTACAGACCCATAGCCATCACCTCCTTGTTCTCAAAGATAATGGAATCCATTGTTAACTGCCAGCTCCTCCGGTACTTAGAAGACCACCAGCTCCTCAATGATCGACAATACGGCTTCCGTCAGGGTCGTTCAGCTGGTGATCTTCTCGTATACTTGACTCACCGGTGGGCACAGGCGATCGAGACCAAGGGGGAAGCGTTGGCCGTTAGTTTGGACGTGGCGAAGGCCTTCGATCGGGTCTGGCACAAAGCGCTCCTTGCGAAGCTTCCTTCCTATGGGCTTCCCGAGAAACTGTGCAATTGGCTCACCAGTTTTCTTACAGACAGAAGCATCAAGGTCGTTGTTGACGGTGCATGCTCCGACTCCAAGTCTGTTAATTCTGGTGTCCCACAAGGCTGTGTGCTATCACCCACGCTGTTTCTTCTGCATATCAACGACATGCTGCAGATTAGCAGCATCCATTGCTATGCAGACGATAGCACGAGTGATGCCCTTTACACCGGCCGAACTAACATTTCTCGGGTAAACGTCATCGAAAGCCGATCCAAACTTGTGTCTGAAATCGAAACTTCTTTATCAAAAGTTTCAGATTGGGGTCGACTTAACCTAGTCCAATTTAACCCCACGAAGACACAGGTTTGCGCGTTCACCGCTAAAAAGATGCCATTGGTCGTATCACCTCAATTTGAGAGCACTTCCCTAACTGCATCAGCCAGTATCGGAATCCTTGGCGTCGATATATCAAGCGAAGTCCAGTTTCGCGGTCACTTAGAGAGTAAGGCCATATTAGCCTCGAAGAAGCTTGGTGTGCTAAACAGATCGAGACAGTATTTTACTCCGGCCCACCGCCTGCAACTTTATAAGGCGCAGGTTCGGCCGCACATGGAATACTGTTCTCATCTCTATGCAGGTGCACCCCAGTACCAACTTCTGCCTCTTGACCGCATTCAACGGAGAGCGATTCGCATCATCGACTGCCAAGATATTTCTGATCGACTTGACACCTTGGCGTTGCGTAGAGATGTATCTTCACTCTGCATCCTCTATCGCTTGTATCATGGGGAGTGTTCAGAGGAATTGTTCGGACTTATACCGGCTGCTGGTTTCCGCCATCGTCCTACGCGACAAAATATCCATCCCCATCACCTGGACGATTGGCACTCCACCACTGTGCGCTTCTCGAGAAGCTTTTTGCCTTGCACAACCAGCTTATGGAACAAATTGTCGCCTGCCGTATTTCCGAACCGATACGACCTTCAAACCTTCAAGAAGAGAGCGTACCTCTACCTAAAAGGCCGGCAACGCACTTGTGACTCTTGAGTTGCGGGTGTCCATGGGCGGCGGTAGTCACTTACCATCAGGTGACCCGTCTGCTCGTTTGCCCCCTATCGCATAAAAAAAAAAAAAAAAAAAAAAAAAAAAAAACACACATGCATTTTAGGTCGGCGTTCGTCTAAAATAAGTATGAGTTTCATCACGAAATTTTTTTAATGTGGAAATTTTATGAAGATAAAATTTAAGCTTTACAACATTTAAATTGGGGCCTATAGTTGGGAAGATAACTTGAGATAACTAAAATCGCAAGAGAGACGTCTCCCGACTACCATTTTTGCATTTTGTATTATATATACATATTATTACATAGACGATGTATGTACATATGTGTGTGTATTAATTATGGTCTCTATTGACTACAATACCGCTAAACCGATTTTGATTAAATTTTGATGGGGAATCTTCGGAATGATCTGTCAGGTCATCCCGTTAAGTTTGGTATCGATGTCTGTCAGGTCATCCTGTAAAGTTTGGTATCATAAATATGGGCCGACACGATCGAAATATCGGAATACCCCGGCCGCTAAAAAATCTTCCTTTCCTCTACCCCTCTGTACTGTCTCCACTGCCAAACAAGCGGAGGCAGCCTCATAGGCGGGCAGCGTGTCCAAGTCACGGCTGTAGTCACTTACGACCAGGTGGTGTCTGCTCCTTTCGCCACATACATATATCATAAGTATTAAACCTCTTGACAAGAAAGCATCGTGCACACACCCCATCTTACTAATGAAACCAAATTAGATCTCCGTATACCAAAATAGCCCACAAATTATCCATATTCAAAGAGGTACCAAATGAATGTCTGCTCCATCGCACCAACCTCAGTATATCAAATCTTATAGATATTTAATATTTAAGTAGGAAACTTAAAAAACGAATGAGAGCAAGATACGAGCTGAGCGTTGAATATAAAATGTAGATGTTTTGTTAGTAAATCTAGAGTTTGAAGTACAGACAAGAAAATCAGATCTTTCTCCACGAGTATCAACGTTGAGTTATTTCGTAGATCCGGCTTCAATCTGGCGGAATGTTTTATATTCGCTCTCGGCTACGCACGCAAGAAAACTAATTAACAAAACTTCATTACCGAGAGTTTATTTATCTTTAGTTCAATGTCCCACTGGCGAACAACACAAAGATCCAAAGGAAACGACCGGACCCCGGGATGTTATGTTTGTATTTTTGTATACAACTTCTTTTAGGCGATGTTACACCCCATGTTGTCATCTACATGTAACATTAGCAATGAACCTATATATCATTATTATAAATAGTACGGTCTATTAAAAGCATTGTTATTAAGATTTAAACTAAAAGAATAGAAATTGTACGGTTTTGTAAATAATTGTACATTTTATTTGACCTCTAATGGGTAACAGAGTTATACATCTAAAGATGACATCATCAGAGCCGGACTTCTTTAGAGATAAACTCCCAATAACGAGCCGTTGACACTTGTAGCCAACTGAAGCTCGTGCATCCCGCACAAAACATTAAATACCCCTTAAACTAACCTATTATAAATTCAATTACGAGCTCAAGACGAAGACAATTTGCGGAGAGGGGTGTGTGTGGGGGTGGGCGGATGGTGGGGGGGTGTAACTAAACATATTGCGGGCCACTCGGGGCTAACTCAGGGTAATCCGACCCGCTGCTCCTTTATTGTTGGATATAACTGAGCCACGAAGGCTGTGAACTTGTTCCGTTGTGCGCTAGCTACCATCTCATCGTCGTAAACTTAGAATGCTACCCATGTGTAATGTTTGTATGAATCATATTATGTGTATGAAGTTCCATTTGTGCTGTGGAAATTATCGGATTGGCTTAAAATCTGCTTACGTATACTTCCTTGATGTATAACTTGGGATTTAAAGATACTATTCTTAACCATAACGTTACCCTGCAGTTCTTATAATGTCTAACAGTTCTGTATTTATTTAACCTGAGAATATACTAGGTACATACATTCTACGTTATTAAAATAGTGTTTATGAACAAGCCGAGATTGCTTGCGTGTTATAAAGGATCGTTATTATGAGTCACCAGTGAATTACGGCAAAATGTTGTGTGATTCAGGGCTTGAATCTACAGGTTCGATGAAATTTGTCTTTGTATTAGACAATGGAAAGTTAAGTCTAAGTACGCACTATAGATATATACTTACACTCGTACAGCTGCATCTCCGGGTGGGGGGGGGAGGCAGAGTCGCAATAAATGCCCTATTTTGCCGATTATAATTCAGACCCATTTACGTAATAGGGGACAAGCCTATTGCCGTAATACAGGCACTTTTTTTTTCTTTAAAAATGATTGAAATTAGATTTGAAAAGAGGATAAAAAGGGTAGAAAAACGATATTGCTTATAGCGACGGATTGGTGAGTTTAAGCAAGAGCTCGAGCAAGTCAGGGTCCTATAACTCGAACTGGCCGGTGCCGGGAACTCCGAGCCCTCTAACTTACTTATACTTAGTGTTTACATCATAAACTTAGTAGCTACGTTAAGGGTGTACATAAGATAACATTGAATTAGTTAAGCAAATTATGTAGCGCCAATACGGGCTCGAACACCAGTTTTAGGTATTGGTATAGTATATATATACATGTATATTACGAGCATACATACTAATGAATATAAATACCTCGAAACAATTTGTCACACATTTCATTACAATATAAGAACAGATTATCAAGTTATCATACACACAAATAACTCCTAACAAAAATTGTTCCTAGTCGACTGTGGCGTGCTGTTAACACAATATATTAAATACTACAAATTAGCATTTTAAACGCGGCGCGTAAATAATAGGTTAGAACGTGTCGAGAGTTACGGCGTGAAGCAGTTAGTAATAATATACAATTATTAACACTGGTACCTCGGAGTTTTTCTTCGTTTCCCAAGTCCATAGCTTAAGACATGAACGTTCCCGGAGAGATTTGGTCGCGCGCCTTTTGTGAAGGTCTGATAAAAACATGAGTCGCATCAGGCCACACCGTGTCAGTAATACTATCAGCGTGTCCCTTTGTCCACTCGCCATAAAGCACTCACTTTGTACCTCAGCTTCATAGGCTCTGACAATACACAGTACAGCAATTTAAAGGTTTCCCAAATATAAGCAGAGTCATTTGTAAACTGAATCTTGTAGTGAAATGATCATGGTAGTGAGGAAATGAATGTTTCTGATATTACGGGTTATGGTTCGAAGACTTTTAGAGTAAAGTTAAAAAAGAAAATATTATGACCAATAAACATTGTAACCGCTTTACACAGCAAAAGAATAAATATGAATACTTATCTTTTCAAATTAAATGTTTAATTTTAAATTTCCAGAACCGATTAAAAGGTTTATTACCTTAAATACGTAACGATTTTTATTCTTGCTTGACAAATATGTCACTGACATATTCCTAATACCTCACTACAAAACAGCCTGTATATAACATTCGATATGTTTTGTCAACTAGTAGTTAGGGTGTTCTATTTGTTAGTAAACGTTAGCCACGTGTAACAGACAATAGTGGTTCGATACATTACGAAGTTCGCCTTTGTCAGTGTTTGTGAAACTGTTTGCCATTATCGTGTTAAGAATGCGATGCTATTGTCAGGGTGATGGATAGTAATAAGTAGATTGATGTAATGTTTCTTTGTTACAGGTAAGCCTATCTCATGGATTGAAGTTGGCAGTTATAAGACAGATATACAAGGATTGATTACAGTGTTCTAGCTTACGAAACATAGAACAAGTGAGTATCTATTCACAGCGGTAAGCTGAACTGAATTGTGTTGTATTATGGACTTAAGTTTAAAAAACCTTACTTCGGCCTTTTTAGATATTTGAAGTTAGTTACAAAACTAATTACGATTTGAGCAAATTCACACAAATAATCCCTCAATCTCTAACTGCGTTTTGTACGAACAGAAGAGAGGTTTTTGTTAAGAGAGCAAGTTAAGTACGTTTTGGTAAATCGAAGTTACGTCTTCGGTAATTTACCAATAACGAATACACAATAGGAACTAATATGAACATACAACTCAGCCAGTAACTATATCAAGAAAAAAACAAGGTGATGCATATTATAAGTCATGTGGTAATTCTTCATCCTCAACGCAAACTTACAACAGTCCTTCTTTGAAATCTTATCTGTACGTAACTTTAGAAGATAAAATAAATATACTCGACTTTAATTCTGGATGATTAGAAGCCGAGAATACAATTACCTGACAGACATTAAAGTTGAAAAGTTGTTTAAAATTAAAAAGAAAAGGTGTAATCATTTGAAAGTACGCTGGTGGTTTAGAAATCGCACGAGCTACGAAAATGTAAACAGTAAATACACACGATATCTCACTAAATAGACCCCCCCCCCACCACCTCTCTTCTTGTGATATTTCGTGATTTTTTCGACCTTCCCCTTTCGAGCGTCATGTAATTAAGACTCCGATGGAAAAGTTGTTATTTTTTAAAGAGAAACAGGCGCCTGAATCTTTAATATTATTTACAGGTATATCCGTAACATAGGTTTGAACTTAGAAAGGCTTTAGAGCAGCCTGTTAATGTCAATGTATTGTTAATCAGCGGCACAACGACGGTGTTGTGACAGCGCGCGCGGATTACCTCCGTAATGCCGCCGCAGCCGACCGTCCGACAGCAGCGCCACTCATTGTCTCATTACAATACGGATATTCTCGGTAATGTGACACATGGATACTGTAATGCTGAACATTCAGTTGTTGTACTAGCTGGCATAAAAGGCTACGATGACCGACGGCGTCCTGGATAGTATCAGATGTTTAAACTGTTCTTTACATCTTGTGTTAAAGTATTGGACTTCGGTGGTATTGTTAGGATAGGTTTTTATTTTTTGAAACCAGCTAGTATTATAAATGTACGAATACGATTCGTGACATTATTTTTGCCTTAGATAATCTAGTTAATGGAGAACAAGGCTGTAAAATGCTACGTAATAGTTGTATGCACAGATTATGTTAATACTTAATGGTTTATTTGCAATCAATTCCTATAAACGAAACCTAAAATTTTACTGGCCTGTTCGTCTAGTGAATAGTGATCCTTGCTAAGCTTCGATTCCCACACGAGATAAAAATTGTATAATCTACAAGGTGTTCTTTCTGTTCGTTGTATCTATGTTTGTAAAGTCTCTCGCGACACAGGATTTAATAAAAGCACAATACTAAATTGTGTAAACTGTAGCCTTTACGACAAACACAAGATATCTTAATGTGTGCATACAGACGTTCGTTTGTGCAACATTAGGTGACGCCACGAGGTGTGTGTGCCGTCGAGGGCAGATTAGCAGGCTAATGGTCTGACCGCACGTACTCGGTAGCGCGTCCCCGTACTGTGAACTCCTTTGTGCTGCTGCAACAATTGTGCCACGGGTCGTTCGTTACGAATGTGGCACTTGCCTTGCATCTATTGTGTTTGCACATATGAGCAGATTACGGTTGGTTTACGAATGTAATCCACACATGAAATAATCTTATATAAGTGTTGTGACATGTAAGAACACAAACACACAAAGGAGATCACTCGGATCCGTCCCACTACAGACCCATAGCCATCACCTCCTTGTTCTCCAAGATAATGGAATTCATTGTTAACTGCCAGCTCCTCCGGTACTTAGAAGACCACCAGCTCCTCAATGATCGACAATACGGCTTCCGTCGGGGTGGTTCAGCTGGTGATCTTCTCGTTTACTTGACTCACCGGTGGGCACAGGCGATCGAGACCAAGGGGGAAGCGTTGGCCGTTAGTTTGGACGTGGCGAAGGCCTTCGATCGGGTCTGGCACAAAGCGCTCCTTGTGAAGCTTCCTTCCTATGGGCTTCCCGAGAAACTGTGCAATTGGCTCACTAGTTTTCTTACAGGCCTAAGCATAAAGGTCGTTGTTGACGGCGCCGGCGCCAAGATATTTCTGATCGACTTGACACCTTGGCGTTGCGTAGAGATGTAGCTTCACTCTGCATCCTCTATCGCTTGTATCATGGTGAGTGTTCAGAGAAATTGTTCGGACTTATACCGGCTGCAGGTTTCGGCCATAGTCCTACGCGACAAAATATCCATCCCCATCATTTGGACGATTGGCACTCCACCACTGTGCCCTTCTCCGGAAGCTTTTTGCCTCGCACAACCAGCTTATGGAACAAATTGTCGCCTGCCGAACCGATACGACCTTCAAACCTTCAAGAAAAGAGCGCACTCCTACCTAAAAGGCCGGCAACGCACTTGTGACTCTTGAGTTGCGGGTGTCCATGGGCGGCGGTAGTCACTTACCATCAGGTGACCCGTCTTCTTGTTTGCCCCCTATTGCATAAAAAAAAATATACATACGCTCACGTTTGTATCGCCTAAGGATACTACTCATATTTTGCCAATTACAATTTGGTCCCGCTAACGTAATAGGCCTATTGCCGTCAACCGGGCACTGCATGAATGTATATATACTGTCTGATAGATAATAGCAAGATCCCTTAGTTTTCTTTTTATGATACCTCAGGGAAGAGATGGGTGGCGCCCTGTTGTACTCTACCGTGAACAACACTGCAAGTAAGTAAATATTAATAGTAAGCAAAAGCAAGAACATATGTTGAAATATGAACATATTAAAAAAATACGCAGTTGCCGGGAACAGATAGTGTGTGGAATATCTTAACAATAATACACTTGTAATTATTTATTTACACGAATGCGTGCATTTTTTAAATTTTATAGCTGTCGTCTGTCCGTCATCTACGATGGGAAAACCGGGGTTGACTGTGACATTCAGAGATAGGAATAGGTAGAGTAGATAGAGTACCTTAAGTTCTAGGAAGTACCTGAGTAACAAAGAGTTGATAATACCTCCTTTAAAATTCCGGAATATAAATATGACGATTAAATTTAAGATATTTTTCCCGAGATTTAAGAAATTGCTAAATTACTTTTTTTTTTTTTTTTTTTATACTATAGGGGGACAGACGAACAGACGGGTCACCTGATGGTAAGTGACACCGCCGTCCATGGACACTTGCAACTCAAGAGTCGCAAGTGCGCTGCCCGCCTTTGAGGGTGATGAGGGATGGGGGATGCAGGGAGCGGAAAGAAGAGAGGAGGGATAAGGAGATGGAAAAAAGGAGGAATTGGGCCTCCGGAAACCTCACTCAATTCGGGGAAATGCAACGCAAGCGTTACTTGACAACCGGTTTTCTGTGAGGCCGTGGTATCGCACCGGTCGAGCCAGCCCATTCGTGCCTAAGCATGGCTCTACCACTGAAAAACTTATTGCGCTTTGAATACATTTGAACTTATTTTTTATATATATAAGCCTACCATAATGACTCCACACTATACTACTGACTTTCTCGAACTTTAGGTAAATATAGTTTACCTATTCCGACCTATGATAATATTACAAGAAGTTGCAATAACACATTTAATAATCTGCAATAATTGTCAACGCCGAAATCCGACAACGCATTTCATGAACGACGAGGAGTGTAGTCCTCTGGATCTCATTTTGTAACAATGCTGTTAACTACTCCGTTCCCTCGGGTAGAATAATAATGATATATAAGCATATAGTCTTCCTTGATAAAAAGGCTATCTAAATTGAAAATACTTTGTCAAATCGACTTAGTAGTTCCTGAGAATAGCTCGTTAACGAACAAACTGACTAACCCAACACTACTTGAAGATTGATCTAGTAAGTACACAAGTTAAAATATTATTTATTTTAATATACTGTATTTATCTATTTCTTTATATCGTAATACAATCGCCTTGGGAACCTAACACGATCGTAGCGCCACAATTAAACCCGATAAGTCTTTACAGTCTCACCTTACCACATGCGATATTAATTTACAGTTGCGAAATAGGAACACAGATTTGTGATCACTTTATAAGTAAGTAACACACAGATTGTTCAGGTTAAAGTAGCCAGTTTTTTATTTTATATATCAAGAAAACCAATAGCAATTTTTACTTGTAAAAATACAAATAGAGTAAAATAATAAAGCAATCACTGTTTAATTTAAAAGGAAACTTAAATAAATGTATATAAAACTTGTTCAATGGTTTTCTACTACAATATTTAATTTACAAATCAATTAATAAAATAATATTAGCGGCCAGCGTTGTAGGTACTTTATACCTATTGTTATATCATATCTCTATATTGATATATTATATTTATATCATAAAACCACCAGTGACAACGCTCATCGCTTTGCAAAATATACAATGTATAATCTAATTAATGGATGCCCCCAAATTAATCTGTTTTTATAAATAATTATCTTAGTAAATTTAATAAGCGAATGTTGTGTCATACGTAATGTACAACAAACCTCTAATAGGATATGCGCATATATAGGATAGGCATGATGGATAACAAACTTACCGTTAGTGACGAAATTGAGATTGATTTTGATGAACATATATTGTGATTTGTGATGAACATCACAATATCATATTTGTGATTTTCAAAATTTTTTTAAGAGTATACTCCTGAATTCGCCCCATTTTAACATAATCAGGGTATGAACATGGGATATTACGAATAATATTTTTAATTGAAACTTTCGGCGATTGAAAGCATTGCGTAAAAGACTTGTGAACATCGCATTGATGGCGGTTATCTACTTATTGAAAAAGTGAATTATCCTATTGAGTAAGACTTTTAGTGTACTGCTAATGATATTATAAAACCGTTTTGATCCGTAATCGAACCGACAAAATGTCTTTCAAAATTAAAAGAAGGTTCAGAGACTTCTAAAACTATACAATAACCCAATTTGTGTATCATATACATTTGGTGTTCTCTGGCGTCACATTATGCTATGAGAGGATAACGCAAACACACGTGATACTTCCCACTCCTCAGCAATATCACTTGCAGTAAAGTAAATACGTAGTATTACTGTGACTTTTCTATCGTTTCTCTTGTCTTTGTTATTTGATATCTTGACTATCGTCCGAAGTAAAAAGGGTATGTAGTAGGATATCCTACTTAAGATATTTTTCTCTGATTTGGGAAACAATATTTTGTTTGAGCCTACTAATTGGAAAGATAGCTGAAGTTTAGTAAATACTTTGCACAAATTTAGAATTAAATCTCATATACTGGTACGAGTACATTACCTATTCTAAGTTGTCTATGCAAGATTTATGGTTGTCAATTCAGTATAAGGCGACATTTTACTAGCTATTTAATATTACTTAATACCTACAGCACTCAATGTTAACAAGGTCTCAGTTAAACAAGGAAGGTTGCTTTAGTGAACTGGAGTACTCTCGAGTCGTCAACATGAGAAAGATTGCGATAGTTCAGCAGGTGTCCCTAGGACGTATATTTGTGTAGTACGTATTATTTTTGTGCATAAATAAATTATTTGTAATTTTAAGGTATTTTTTTTACTTACTCCCATATCATCGAAGGGTAAGGCAGAGGCCCATCAAACGTTGGCTTTTTGCCAACCACAATATAATAGTCCCGCTTACGTAATAGGGGTTAAGCCCATTGATGTAAAACTGGCACTGTATAAACTGTACACTTTCGGACAAATAACAATCCCATCCGATCGATTAGTCGCCTGATACGACCCAAGAGACGCGATGGGGTGGCCCTATTCCACTTTCCACTCCACCGGAAACCACACGAAACCACACGGCTAAAACCGATTAAAGAAACTATACCGATTTTGAATTTCGAAATTTCACAAATAAAATTGTTTTCATTCAATATTTGTAAGCGTCCTCAAAACTCGAAACACAATGACGGGCATGACGTCATTAAATCACAAATAAAAGAAAGATAAAAAAAATTAAAGTTGTTAAACAAAAGACCTTTCGTGGTTTGGACATACCAAAGCAAAAATAAACAACAATGTAATGTTTTAATGGAGTATAAGTTTAGTAAAGATCTCAAACGTTCAGAAGGAATGCTGAATACAGAGAGGTTTTCTGATCCCATAAATAATAAAACATCAGTACGAAACATTTATCAAATTGATTTATGAGAGTGTATCGACATCGCAAGTTATAATGAGCCTCGCTCAAAGATGAACGCGCTGCCAACACTTACCTACGCACCGACACGATATAATTAAATACTGGCCAGATTGTCCTGGTGATTCTTTCGTGTTTTTTAAAATCAAGTTGTTATCATCAAAAGTGAAATGATCGGTGTTGGATACACAAATGAAAATAAAATCGGCATTGTTTATATTGTTCACAAATTCGCACTTTTTTATATATACATATATATTTTTTTGAGTTATCACAAATACAAATTACATTTTGATTAGTAACAGACTTTATAGACGTCGCAATGAAAAAAAAAATTGATTACCACTTAAAGATATAAAAAACTACACAAGAAAGAACAATATTTACCCCTAACTAAAAAAATATCTATGAAACGTAGAAAAGGTTGTATGTAAAAACGAGCACGTAGCAACGTAATGGTAAGCACAATAAAATGTCGTGAGTTAGAACATTCAGCATTATTTTAGCACATGTATGTATGGGTTTGTGAATTCAGGGACACTTACGTACATATAACAAGTTACAGCTGAAAATTTATAGAGCGTAAATCCAGCGATACGTTTCCCGCACACATAGCTACGTCAAATTTGATTGATTTACATAAAACCCACATAAGCGGTTGACGAACTGAAGCGATCCCTGTTTAAATGACAAAAGTAACAAACTTTGTGCAGAAACATCTCTTATCTCTCTCGCAGGAGCAACTTCTAAAATCTCTCTTTTATGATCTTACAATTAACTCCATTCCTTTCTCGCTTATTCCCTTAGTATATTTTCGTCCCCTTCTTCCATTCATCCAGTTATGAATGGGTATTAGTGTGTATTATATTATTGACCGTCTTTTTGTCGTCCCCCGCTCAATCGTCGGCAAGTCTTGTGTGTTTAGCTATTAAGGTTATATTAACTTGCTCCCAATCTACGTCTGCCACTTATCACTGTAATACAATGCTGTTTTGTTCCATTGCTTAATATTATTAAGATTGATGTCACGTTTGTTTCGTAAATCTCATTCCGTCAAGTCTGAAGCAACAATTCTTTTGTGTATTTCGCTATAGAACTGCATGAAACTCTTCCACAAATGCCATATAAACTTGTCCAATATCTTAGGACCTCGATATTTTAATGTCGACCTTGCTGACCAGTATTTTTCAGAAGACTGGTCAGCAAGGTCGATGTCGTCGATGTGACTACGTTTTTTCTTTATTAAATTAGAATTCCTTAGTTGCAAATTACTAAATATGTAAGATATTACTACTACAGTACTACATGTATGCATCTATATATATTTTATCTTCAATTTAAAACCTGAGTCACATTTACACGCAGCAATCTATAAGGAGAAATAAGACCTTGACTAACAGTTCCGTTACTTTTCTTACGCACACAATCTACGACTACAAATCTACTAATCTTCTGTGATATCAAGAAAATCAAGTAATACTAACTGTAGCAATTTAGCCCACAATTATTTATAGCAGCGGTGTTTAGGATGCCCAGTATTAGTCATGAGCTGTGACTGATTTAGTTTATGGGACAGGCGGAGATCATATCTCTGAGTGACTAACGAGTGGCTATGTGACAACTCTTAACCGTTACTAGTACGAGATTAAGGTTCGCTCTACTGAGATAGATTTGCGCCACAATCTTGCTGTCTGACAGAGTATCTGCTCCAATTATCCAGGTTTTCAAAACAAGGATACAAATGAAAAAGATAAGCATTAAGAGCATTCTCCAACTGCTCTTGTAAATGGGGACTCATTTCACAAATGTTATTTTCATTTACTAATTATTGCAATGCAGCAGTTAAACATCATTAGTTTGTTGCACCTCTGCAAATGGTTTTTTTATGATTTTTAATTTAAATAATAATAAAAAATACTTGACCAAAAATATTAAAAAAAAAGTTCAAAAGAGTATTCGAAGGGAAGAAAGATGGTGGCTTCTTTAAATCGTCTCGTCTGTTATACGAAGAAAAATATTGATAGACTTAACAGTAAGCGAACGTACAAACGAACGTAAAACGTACACATTAACTCCATCGTAGTGCTTCAAGACGACACCTGCTCATAGTGCGGCGCTATTTATTCCGCTACACGCGAGACCAATAATTGCGGAGGTTGAGAACTGTCATTAATTCCTACTGGGCCAGCGTGCACTCTGCCTTAGGACAAGCACGGCTATATAATTTCTAATAGGGCAATTTCATGCTTCAGCTGTAGAAATATTGTATATGAACAAAATAAAAGGGCGTACAGACTAGGGTGAGAAATACATTTCTTTCTAAAGTTACGTAAGTTGTTACGATAAGTCAACAATTTACTTTTAGTGTTCTAAGTGTGCTTGTTACCACTAGACAAAACTTAACCCTTTCTTGTTATCAGCCTTCTGACTGAAACTGTAGTCTTAAGTATTCATATTAAACGAACGAAACGAACGAACAAACGAGCAGTAGCCAAGAGTTCATATAAGTCGATTCTCACCAACTTATCGCCACTACAACTACTACTAGAACTAAAATGTTATTCATATCAAATAACGTCACCAATTCACATTTTCGCAACTACAATAATCACGGCGTGTGCGGAATCATTAAGGTAATTACACCGACAACGTGTAATGCCCAACAAATTAACGATACATTTTAATTTATAAATGAAATTGCACGCAACCGGGGTATTTTAATGAATTATTTTGTAATTTACTACTTCAACGCTATTAAAGAATGATTTGTGAGAATATAAGCAATACATAATTACTTTTATCGACATACAACATCATATTCGACTTTTTATTACTGGTTTGATCATTCAAGGGATTATCTAAATGTAAGACGCAAGGTTCGGTAAAGACCACCCGGCTTCCGAGACATATATACAGATATTGCTCACACTTCCAAATTTATCCGTAAAAGATATATCCCATATCATAGACTTCTAATCTTTTTAATACCTAATCTGCCCGGTTGATGGATGACTAATTTATAATTGGCAAAATGGTGGTGTTTAATACACCTCACCTTTGTTTCCCCCTTCGGATGAGCATGTGTATGTAATGCACAAGCAATCCCTTGCGAACGGTACACAGTTTACAATCTTGTCCATTATTTTTAATATGTTAAGGCCCATAATAATATATCAAAAAGTGATGATTACAAGGTGCAGATGTATTAATTATATAGCGGTGATCGCCTTGTAGAGAACGTGGTATATATACATACATAGTTGTATGTAATGACATCGACGAAATGAAGACATTCTTGGTGTCCCACGCCCCCCTATACATCGAGCGGTGTACAGCTTGGGCCTATACTGTGAATATAAGCGATTTTTAACGCAGATATTTTAATTGTTGTTGTTTACTATTCTTGATAAAAAATGTTGATTTGTTACGTACGGTTGAAAACTGTGATCAAAACCCATGCTTGTGTTCAACACGAAATGTTCTGAAAATTCATGATTCATTTAAAAATATTATTTGTTTGAATATGCAACTTACAGCCAAGAAGCGTACTTTATAATCCCTGTATAATAAACGTAACCAGTTGAATTGAGTTAATTTTAATGTTAATATGAAATGTTGTACATTGGAAACCCGCCTCATGATGTTCATGAGACAAATTAAACACGTATTAATATCATATGATAAATCTGTTAACACCAGGTTAAACTAAGTACTTACTATATAATAATAACTACACATATTAAAGTCTGGTCAGTGCCATATGACAATGACACATCGTAAAAGGGGTAACTGTCTTTTAACCCTCATATATAACAATTTCTAATTACATATATGATATGTATATGTTAGTCATTAAAAAAAGTGTTTTTTTATTTTTTTCTTCTGTAGAGTTAGTGGTTGTGAGCCTCTTCTTTGAAATAAAATTACGTTCTTTTCCAGAGAGTTTTACAAATCAAGAATCATTGATAAATAAATAAATAAATTAGATAATGATTTTTTATCACAACAAAACAAAATTCGTCAGTCATCATTGCTAAGTAGTTTAATTTTAATTTAAAGTTGTGAGACTGCCATACAAAAAAAAGAAAAAAGTATTGACGAAGTAAAGCCTAAATGCTCAGACACTTATGGGCTGGCTCGATCGGAGTAATACCACGGGCACAAAAAAAAAAGAATGAGTTTACCGAAGACCCAGGCGTTTAAGGGTAGCCTTAAATGCCGGCAACGCACTTGCGACCCATGAGTTTAGGTGTTCATGTGCGGCGGTAGTCAATTACCATCAAGTGACCCGTCCACTCGTTTGCGCCCTACACCATAAAAAGATAACACATTATTTTATGAGCATTCCTCAACTGCACTCAGCTTTATTTACATGAAGTGGTACGTTAACATCATTGCTAGGGTATATAAATAGCAATCAAATAGTTCTCTAGATATCTCTCTATTACAAAACTAGAAGCTTTAATTATATTCAACCGCTACATAAAACGCTGCTTGCCCTTAACATAGACCGTCGCTTAAAAACCAAGCTGCTGTAGTCACCATTACTTCTTTCAGCGCCCGTAATCGATTAATTTTGTATGAATGGTCATGCGACTAAACGCATCGAAACAGCTGCCCTGTGTTAATGTATGGGAATCGCTGATTGCTACAAGTATCCGATATAGTACGAGTGACTTTTAAGTATTTATACATCGCCGCTGACATCGACCTTCGATTGTTTCATAACGGATTAAAATTAATTTCTCGATAAGTGTGAAGTACATACGATTGCAATCATACAAACGTAATGGTTGTTGAAGAGTTTATTATTTAAAGAAGAACGCTCTTGAAGTACTCGTACTACTCGTATTAGTTATAAACATATTTTAAGTATTGATCCTATATCCTACTATACTGATTCCCGATAGATATGCCGTGTCCAAATTACTTTTATGATGGGGCTAATCAGCTTCAAAGGTGGACAGCGTACTTACGACTCTTGAGTAGTTGCAGGTGCCCATGGGCGGCGATTATCACTTAATATCAGGTGACCCGTCTGTACATCTGTCCACCTACACTATAAAAAAAAAAGAAAAATATGCAGTAGCTCGAGAATAAGATCCGTAATTTTAATTTTAGTGAAGGTGCAATTAAGAAATCTTGGAAAACAATTAATATACTGTTTTGTAAATTAACTTTCATCCCTTACACCAAGACGTTTGGAAGCAATTTGTCGTGGTACAGATTTGTCATAAACTTTTGTATGTCCATAAGTGCCGGTACTTGATATTTGCAGAGTCGCAAACCTAATGATGATTTAGCTATTGAAGTGCTTATGTTATTCATATACACTTATTCTACTTCAAGATAATTTATTAATAAAAAGTACTTCCTTAAAACCCGATCGTATCTCGACCCGGTAGTATGCTACATGAATATAATACGAATTAATAATACTTATAATTAAATGCAAATTAGGTAATCCTCGGGAACAGGTTTTTTTTTTCTGGACGACAGGTATTCTATATTAGATAAACTAAACTCATTACGATAGGAACGTAACCTAACTTACTTACAATGAAGAAGGTATATGTTTAATACAAGAGATGAATAAGATAAATTAATATTTAATCATGATCCAAAGAAAGAGACCGCTCGGTTGCAAAGATGATAAGATTAATAATGTTCTCAAAGTTAGACGCGTCTGATATTCTATGTCAGTGTTTGCAGATGCCTCTGAATGTGTCACGATTATGTAGATACAAACAAAACTTCACTGTTGAACTCTGATCTATCCCCGAGAAACATACATCAAAGAACCATTACTATATAAAACAACTGGTGAACGTGACTACAAAACTATGGCAACTTCTGAGCTATGCTCGGAGAATATCAAACTACTGGAGAACTTGTAGTTTACTACTGGTATCGGACAATTTACATTACAAGTGTGCTTATTAGGATAGCTCTTCTGGTAGGAAAATCTACCATCGAATATTGTTCTTATGGCATAGGCGGACAAACACGAACT
Source organism: Tyria jacobaeae (assembly GCA_947561695.1). Taxonomy (NCBI): domain Eukaryota; kingdom Metazoa; phylum Arthropoda; class Insecta; order Lepidoptera; family Erebidae; genus Tyria; species Tyria jacobaeae. The sequence goes on along the minus strand of OX387218.1, from coordinate 197,115 downwards.
TACAACTCAAGAGTCGCAAGAGTGCTGTCCGCCTTTTAGGGTAGGGGAAACTGACGAGGGGAAAGAGGGGATGGGCAAATGGGGAGGGGAAATAGTGGAAAGGAAATAGTGGAAAGGAAAGGGGAAAGACTAGTTAACTGGCCACTGTACCATTGTAAAGACACTAAGTAGATTAGAAATACTCGGTTGTAGGTGTGCGAGTGTTTGTTCAAATTCACTACACGTAGAGAATGACAATATCAGATATTTGTTCAAGTACATCAAACGGAAGTCGATCATCAAAGGAGAGTCTGACATATGTATGTCAAAATAAATATGTATTAACCTCGACTTAGTACTTATGGATTCATAAAGTACGTCCAGTTAAACAATATAAAGGTTTAACGTAAACAAACATTATAAAATGAAAGAGCGCGTGGCTGTAGATCACGCCGTAATGATTACTGATCGCAGGGGCACGCGGATGGCGGACAGTAGACACGCCTTGCTCAGCCGCCACGCGTTAATCATTTCACTGCAAATATAGGGCCGTCGCATTTAACTGACCATAAAATAAATATATAGTTATGTTAGTGTTTTAACTAGAAGTACAATTCGATCTCAAGTAGGTGAGTAGATTATTTACCATGACTATCAAACACGTTAGGTCTCTTGATTCAAGTCTGACGTAACAGCTGTGTTGTGACGCAACCAACCATAAGTAAATTTTCTTATTTTGAGTCATGTATAAAGAAAAAACAGTACACTTCTAAAAGGATATATTCAAAGCTACATAAGTTGTCTATTACAAATCCCGCTAGTATCCAGTACGAATACAATATTGCAATTGGAATTATAGCCAGAAGCAAGAATTACTAACTTGTCTATTTCTAGGTATTAAATGTCGTGTCCACAGCATCTCCGTCTTTGCTTACGGCGTCGCTAACTGAACTTTAGGAGCAGCATCTAGTTGCAAATGTATTTTAGGTTTCCTAATATTGTCAATTGCACAATATGTCGCGTACTTCACTTACCAGAGCTTCCTAATAAGTAAATAGATTTTTTAATAAACTTTTACAATTACATTCAACAAAAACATACTTAAACTTCATTTAACGAAGACATACCGAAGCTTGAATCTTGTATTACGCAATTGAAGGTTTTCGCGTTGATTAGTATATCATATTATGCAATAACGTATTGCAAACTTCCCTAAATTAATTCTTTTGCCGCAAACCACCGCGGCACCGTACCCTACAAAAGCATTCATTAAATAAATGTAAGCGATTTCTTTTTAAATGAGAACACTCAGAAGTTAATGTCATTATTTTATCTAATTTCCTAAGAAATAAGTATTGCAACGTGGCAGCCCTTTCTCAGTTGAATAGAGACGTAAGGCGGAGCTCCCAGGCCAGTGATTACGCGCGTCGTCGCGGCGCAGCCTCACGCTGTACTCTCTGCATATAACATATTATAATAACTGGTACTGGCCCTCACAGGTAGCGGTTGAAGCTATTACCGGTTTTATATTTTTGCCCGGAGTGTTATTTTCATATTTTGAGACGCTACGACCATAGTAATACACATTTTTAAAGCTAATAATGGCGAAAAATATTGGTAATTGCCACAAACGTAAAAAACTAATCGCACTTTGCCAGAAGAAAACTCCTTGCAGATTTACAATACAATGTAGTTCCTACAGAATTTAATCTGTTTTCTCACCTCTAAATACTCAGTTATTATATAGATATCAGATACTTAAGAGTAAGGATATTTTCTTCTTCTTCTTCTTGCTGTGCAGTTTTCGGTGAAGTAGTATGGATCCATCTCTTCCTGTGGGTGTCGTCAACTACCCTTAGTTGCCTTTTATCCTACTCCTTTTATTTAGTCCTAGTAATGGCATCGGACTATCATCTATTAGACGCTACAAATTCAGCCAACAGGGCCCGGATGATTTCAATAGGATACAGGTGTGAGGGTATTTATGAGTATGTATGTACTTGTAAATGACCTTTGACTATAAAACTTATAACTTTCATGTAGCTAATGTCGGACAGAACATCAGCATAATAGTTTACAACTATAGTGAGATTATGTATGGTCGTATTGTATCCAAAACAATGTTCTCACATATACAGTGTGTAAACTATGTGAAGTAATGTAGTGTTCATTCACACCGGTCCATTCACGGGCGTAACATGAGGTCGTCCATCTTTGTCCGACCCATTCATACCGGTGCATTGCGCTTCACCGTAAATCGTGATTAAACCTACAATTCGCTGCGGCTATGGAAAAATATACACATGCATGGTAGCCTCCTTTTTTAGTATATTCCGCATTTTAAACAGTTTTAAACAAGAGAGTCGGTTCTTAATTCATTTTGTTTTTTATTAGTGAATGTACACAGATTACTCCGAGATTGCTGAGTCAGTTTGAGTTCTTCTATTTTTGTTTGCATCTATATGTTAGCGGGGATGGGTTCATATGAATATGGAGATGATCTGTTTATAAACGTAGATAAACGATGGTAGTAAATTAACTCTAATAGAGGTTACATTTTACGATTTTCTAAAGAATTGTATTAAATATGCGCTTTATTCGTAGCTATAAAACGCTCGGCACATCTACAAGATAGTTTGTTTGAAACTATGCTAATTCCATAGTCTTAGGTTTTAAATTCTAAAGTATGCTAATAAACAGGGCTGCTCACTCTTAACTTTAATCTTATTCATAGCACATACATTATACATATATCGTAGCAGTTTTGCTTATACCTTCTATATTAGAGTTTATTCATTTTAATGTGATACTAAATTACTGCCTTTCACTGATTTCATAACCCACGGCTTTCTCGACACTCACAAGTTATGGTGACAATAAATAAATATATTTCTTCGTTATACAACTATATAGAAATCTCCTATAAACAGCAAACGTCTGATTAATTAATAAACATAGCTAACTTTACAAATTAAGTTCGTAATTTACATTTCAAATAGTACAACTGTATCTTATTTATATCTGTCTGTGAGCCCCGACTAATCGTCAACGAGACGAGACGAGATTACGAAATGGTCGGCAACAATAAATCAACATAAATACCGATACCTTGTGAATGTGTACATGTGAAGTATAACAAATAAGTACCTGGGTATTTACAATATCAATTTACCAATTTCATGTCACTACACGATCTAGTAGTTAGGGCACAAGTAATGGCAGAAAATTAAGTAATTATTACATGTTTTTAAATAAACACATAGTGCTTTATCAATTTGTGTGACTCCAGTGAAATATCGCTACACAACTACCTTTGAATATTGTAATTAAATTTCCCGAAATATAAAGATCATTTGACTCTAACTCTTCATCGAACCGTTTAATAATGTAATTACAGTATCTCATTTAAACAAAGTAACCATTTAACTACAAATCTGAAACTTCACACGAGAAGGCTACTTGCTGAAATATGGGTTAGCAAACGAGCAGACGGGTCACCTGATAGTAAGTGAGTACCGCGCAAATGGACACCCTCAACACAAGAGTCACAAGTGCATTGCCGGCCTTTTAGGTAGGAGTACGCTCATTTTTCGAATGTTTGTAGGTCGTATCGGTCAATTTGTTTTTTTGTAAACGCAAAAAGCTTCTGGAGAAGCGCACAGTGGTGGAGTGCCAATCACCTAGGTGATGGGGATGGAAATTTAATAAATAATAAATGTAGACTCCAAATAATTCTCCAGCCTACATGAACCTATAGTACTCGTTTTATAAACGGTACGATATGTTTGTTTGGAGAAAAGACGTGTAGTAGAAAAGTAGTAAGGAAGTCTTATCTATACAAGTCAAGTCTTGACTAACTAGCTGTTTCGTAAACAGCTAGTTAGTCAATAAAATATATTTTGTTAGTGGTAACCCCAAAGCTTCGGGAGTAAGTTTCATAAGCTTCGCCTCCGCAACACTCTGTAGAGTAACAAATTAGTGTACATTTAATGTGTATATGATATGCGCCGTGTGCTTCTCGTTGGAGTAGAATAGGGCCATGGTATATATGATAGTATATACGGTTGTGAAATCACGCTTGCGTTGCTTTCCTTATTCCTCTGACCTCATACCGCCTCTCTTCTTTTCCCTCCCCGCATCCTCCTATCCCTCATAACCCTCTAAGGCTGGCAGCGCACTTTCGACTCTTGAATAGCAGGTGTCAATGGACGGTGGTTGTCACTTAGCGTCAGGTGACCCGTCTGTTCGTCTGTCCCCCTATAAAAAAAAAGCTGCTAGCTATAACGAAAGTGTGAGTAAATTGTGGTTGGCAAAAAGTGGGCGATTGAGATACCTCTGCCTACTATTTCGGGGATATAAGCGTGAACGTGTGTATGTACTTATATATAACGACGACGACGACAACACACGTCGATTAAAGTGTAAATGTACTTTTATAACATGTTGTGTTGTTGTAGTTGTGTTGCAGTAACAATAGCAGTATTAATGAGCTTACTTCTTCATAACAATAGTTAGTTCGGTGAAGGCTCCTCATCTCATTGAATATAATTGGAGCACAGTAATTATGGAGAGTGCTAAGTGTAAAGTTTAGTGTTTACTCGCCGCCGCCGCCGCCGCGCGCTCCACTTCCACGGTTCTATTCCTTCGGAGATAATGAACTTTGCTCTATTTGCTTACATAATATTGATTTAATTATCGCTTCTAATTTAAATTTATTTGGCCGTTTTAGCGTTTAAATTGTAACTATTCTGGAAACATAGACAATTTACAAGTGTGATAAGCCAACAATGAGTTCGAGCTATCTTTTAACTCTACTTCAGCTTTAAAAGATATTTCAGGCCAGGCTATATTACTAATGTCATCTAATCTCATGAAAATGGTTTACGTAGTACCAATTTCGTAATATGTATTGTACACATAATTAAAACTTTTGTACTAGAGACGTGGGGGCTCTCGTCGTCTCTCTCCCCTAACTCCGTGTAACGTGCACACCTGTTTGAATAAACAAAGTAAATATTATCAAAACATTGCCATTATCATATTGCAGCACCATCCCTTTGCAGTGGTGAATGTCACAAAGTACACTCGGCTAATTATAAAACAAGCAGAGTTTTGTCAGGGGTGCGCGCGGCACAGTCGGCACTGTTTGTTCAGACGGCAGCGGGTGGTGCGGCACGGTAACATGATCTCGTTATTAATGCTATTAGTCGCGATGAAGGTGACCGCTCGCCCCCAACACAGCACATTCCACCCGGTAGATAATAGATGTTAGACAATATGGGAACACTTCATTACACTTAACTGTTACTTTATGGCATCGGTAACACATAATTATCATAACTGACTTCAAAAAAAGTATTAAACCGCAATCCCTGTAAATCAATTCCGCTATTTCTCTAAATCGTAAAAACGCAAACGTATTTGAAATACTTATTCGTAATGAAACGTAATTTAAAGAATTGTCCTTTAACTCCTAACCAAAGCAATATGTAAAGCAAATATCTTAAGAACTTTAGAAAGTCTAAGAAAATAGCTATTTTAGTGCCTAAAAAAATTAAGCTGTCCTTGATGTCCCTTGGATCCCATCATCAAATCCTGATTCGATTTCAATGGGACTACCGGCGAAGGATGGAGGAACAAAATCGATCGACAGTTTGTGTAATCAAGTAACATAAATAAAAAAGGACACATAGAGTCAAACCTCCTCCTTTTTTAAAAGTCGGTGAAAAATACAAAGCCCGAGAACTGAAGTTGACTGTAAGTCAGGATTTAATAATCACGAAAGAAAAGTACCCTCTTCGTTTGAAAAACAGCAATCATACCACATTAAGAGAACTCGTACAACTCTTACACGCGCACAGAGTCAACAAGTCGAAATGTAAAACATTAGGTGCCGCTAAAATGTGAAATTCAAAGTCACTTTTTTTTCTGGTTTTGAAGCCATAAGCATAATTATGACGTTGTCTCTTATGAAGGGTTTCTCACAACTCCAGTACCTCAGAATATTATTAATTAAAAACATTTTTTTTTTAATTTACTTTTTTTATGACTTTTATTTAATATTACAAAAAGTTAGTATTAAAATGATTGTACGAAGAATCCTCATTTACAAACTTCTTTTCATATCTGAAGTTCATCAATCAATCAATATCATTGAATTGTTTGGCTCTAAAGTTAACTTTATATCGATCTATAAATCGGTATAATGCTGAGATGCAGGCAAAGATCTTTTCTAAGCTCACATAAAACAGTTTTTTTGTCTTAAATGCAGATAGTTTATTTGAATAACAATACCAATGCAGTGGTACAACCATTATATCAGCTGCATCTGGCCGTGTAGAGGAAGCAATTGTTCTACATGCTGCCGGTTTTATCCAATTTAAACTCCCAGCTTGCTATAGCTTATATGAATATGCAACAATGTTATTAGAAAACACATTCCAATTTCTACCGCTCTCGGGGCCAGTGGAATAACTTTCATACAAAGTTTTCTAAGTGGTAGTTAAGATGTTTTGCAGTTAATAGACATAACAAACGTGTCGCAAATTGAACCAAGCGCCCCCCTCCCCCCCCCCACCTACTAACGACCAACAATAGCTAAACCAACTCACAGTCACTAGTTACAAAATATTTACTTTAAAATGGTAAGTGGTTTTAGTAATTGTTTATAAACGTAGGTTTATTTTCAGATTGCATTTGTCCACTAGCTGTACACGTACCTACCAATAACCCTAAAAAAGTTGCTTTCAATATACGCATAAAAAAATACGCCTATTCTATCTGGATACTGCAAAATATGTAAAGCGTAGCGCAAAGTTAACCAACGTTCTGGAATAAACAATGGTCTGCTATTCTTTATTAACTCACGGGGTGACAAACGCACACATAAACAGAACACACAGTTCACAGTTAGAACCGTGTGTTGTCTATTGACGATGTTTCGTGAAACGTTCACGATTTCAATACTTTTGTGACATTCTGTTTCTTAAATAACTAGCTACCTAACCCCACCTGCGGACCCTCTCTTTCTTTCTTTTTTTTTTAGAAAATTCTCGCATTAAGGATGATTGTCGTGTCGCGGGGGACACAAATCACACAAAATTTTCGTCCTGTGTGGGAATCGAACACCACTAGACAAACAGGCCAGTTACATCTTCCTTATGTGGTTAATAGGTAAATATGTACTACATTTAATGTGGTACATACCGCAATAAATGTTTGTAACTGGCGTCGCTTACAACTTGCATTTATAATCTATTAAAACGACACTTATGAAATAGCATTGTAACATAAAAATCTTCTGTAGGGTAAAAGATTTTGTTCAATTGGAAATCTGTCGTACAATAAACCTTTTTATAGACGTCCCACCGTTTTGCCTTCTATGCACCCATCTAGTTCTAAAATTAAAGTAGGCCAGCGTTCGTTACCTGTAGAACAGTGGTTCAGATTAGCCTAGCTTTGATCGCGTTGATCTGTGACATGGAGCCCAAATGTAGTAAGCTATAGCTACATGAGTAGTATTAATATGCGATCTATGCACGTGGAGCTGGTGCGAAGCTAAATTACAGGTATTGTGGGACAGGACGTATCGAGCACACGGAGGACACAATGGAGTGCCAGTGGCCTCTATACCGACAATAATGATTGTCACTAAAGTTTACGTACCCATTACATTTTAGCTTTAGAAAACTAATAAATATTTGCAGTGCCATTGTTCCACATAATACTTATAAAGCTATTTCTTAGTGTCAGACCTCCCGTCGTCTCCTCTTTTGCTTATTAACAATGAAAACTGATAGTTTAATCCAACTTAATAGGTTGGTACACATTTTGTAATAAGGCGTTCTGTTATATGTATTCACTGGAACACAACCTTTATTAATCTTAACTTCCTTAAGCAGTGTTTAATGTAAAAGCTTTATTAAGAGTTTATAAAACGCCACCGTGTACCTAGCTCATAGCATTTTTATTATAAGAATGCTTTTATTTTCTACCGTAAAACAATAATAAAGGAATCGTTATAGCTCCGAAGGAAAAGGACGTCATTTCACGAATACGAGTTTTTTATTCCGACGATTGTGTGAAGCGCTGAGTCAGGCTGAGCCACGATCATATTCATAAACGAATAAGTTTTATGGGACATTACAAATGTTGAGCGGAATGCTTCGCAGTTTTTCAGTGCTATACGTTATGTCGAAACTAAGTTTGTCTTGAGTTTGTGAATATGCGGCACTAATAACGTTTTGACACTAAAAAAACACCGTGCGCTATAAAGCTTTGTTATTCTCACGAATTTTCGTTTGTTTTAAAGCCTTTCTAGCAGAAAGGTTTATTTCATTTTATTCGTGAGCTAACTATCCTTGGAGAATATAGCTACTATTGATAAAGAAACATTATATATAAGGATATACATACATTAGGCATTCTAAAATAAATAAGAGATTTATTTATAAACACATTAGCCTCGCGCCCGAGCCCGGGACTTAGGCAATGGTGGCCACATTAATCTAACTGCGAGGTACTACGTACTTCTGTTTATTTCTAATTGAACTGAAGATAAAACGATCAAATTTATCTAATCGCATTCAGTGGAATCGGTTGAAGCAATTTACCAATCTACTGCCTATTGCTTGCTAAATAGAACATTTGTGAACTATATTATTCTCTATCGTTAAGCACTTAAACATCACACCTGATACCGAATGCCGAATGACTCTATTTAATATAACTATTGAAGTCAATAATGTCGCTTCTTGTGTTAAGAGATTTTGATTACACTCAGGTACTTCTAAGCCGTAAATTAATGGATTCCGTAATCATCATATAATAATGTTTCTTGATAGGATTTAAAAATTGTTCTTTTAACAGCTTTTGATTGCACCTGAATTATTTGCAGAACTGGCTGAAACTTTCACGTCAGAGTCTTTTTACCAGGTACGGCAGGCACTGCAGAGCCGTTATGCAGTATTTCAACTTTACAGGAATGCAACTATTCACGGTCACCTTATGGTAAGTGCCAACCTCCGTCCATGGACACCTGCAAATGGTCACCTCCGGAAACCTCACTAATTTCAGGGAAATGCAACACAAGCGTTGCTGCACAACCGGAGCCGGTCCATACTCTACCACGTACGTATGTACGTACATATATATGCTTACGCCTGTATCCCCGAAGGATTAGGCAGAAAGAGAAAGAGAGGGTTATTGCTTATACAAAAGTCGCATATCTGCGACTGGGAGAGGCTGGGAAGACCGACCGTTAAGTATAATTAATAAAATACCTTTTGTTTTAACTATACCATAGTTGTGCAATCTCCCGTTCCAGCGTATCACCGGCGTCCGGCGTCCGGTGTCCGGATGAATATAATTTTTACGAGCGGCTGAATGCCGCGTCGGGGCCGGCGGCGGGCGGAGGGGTCACTCGCGTAAAACTTTATTGACATTAAATCTTGATTTGGTGTGACGCGTTGGGGCCGCGGCTCGTTGGTGCAGCGCTGATCACCAACACAACAAATTTACATTCCAGATTTCGCAGTAGTGGTATCTCATCGCTGCGGATTTCACATGAGGATTAAATATCAGCGAATTCTACTTTGATTAAAAAGCTGGTCTTATTTATATGTGACTTTTTTATGTTCTGAATACTATAGATTGGATTGAAACACCTACTGTTCACTAGACGGGGACTAACTACTTTTCAAAATGGAAAAGAAAATACATTTCATAATCGTTTGGCGTGACTATAGAACGCTGGCGCGGCAACCACGGCACTATAGAACGCCACTGTTAATTTGCAATTGATATAATACTAAATTTTAGGATACAAACCGGAAGGGTAGGTACTTGAGTATTTAATAGTAATTTTATAAACATTAAAATGAATACTTCTAAGGATTAAGATTTAGAAATACTTTTTCATGAATTTATTTAAGAAAATGCAGAAAATGCGGCCATACGAAATTAAGTTTAACAGTGGTAGAGCCATGTTTAGGCCTCACAGAAAACCGGTTGTGAAGCAAGTTAAAAGTACAAAGACGTTGAAAGACAGATTGACATGTCCGTATAAAATGTGAAAACTCTGCCAGATCCTCTTATCGGTTCGATATGAAATAAATCCGCTTGCGGTTTCATTTTCCACATCGCTATTTTCCATCACCGTGCGTTTTCTCCCGTCGTTCGTTCCCCGAAGGCGACAACTTTTATTAAATTCTCCATAGATTTTTAATTTATTAAAAGCTGAGGGTGTACGGGAATTATCATATCTGCTCGTGGGTTATTTATGTGATGCGGTGGTCGTTTGATTCCGGGTCACGTAGCTATTAGTGAAGGCTCCCTCTTCCCGGGTTCCCGAGACTAAATGTTACCGGCAAACGACTTGAAGCAAAATTATTTATCATTGTAAAAACTTTGTTTATCTTTATAAATCTGTGAATCCTACAGCACTTAGCAATTTATTCAGGTATAATAAATAAGAAAGTCTATGTAAATCTCTGCTCTAAAACTTTCTGTTTCTTTTAAAAAATAAATAAATAGAAAACTGAGAATAAGCTCAAAGTTGTCGTTGGAAAACATTTCACATTTGTAAGTTCTTTGAAAGTATATAAATTCCATGTGAATAAGATATTAAATGAGGCGCGCGCGAATACGTCGTCGTTGGCGGCGCGGGCGGGGCCCATTGATCAAGATAGCTGCGTCGCCGCCACGAACACTACTCTGCTAGGGATGTTCATCATCGGGACTAGCCGCGCTATTCACAAAAAAATGTAATAAAAAAGTTTATACTGGATATTTTTTTTTGTTGATTGGACTGTTGGTCTAGCGAAGTTAGTGAACCTGACTGCTAAACTAGAAGTCGGTAGTTCGATTCCCAGACAGGAAAAACATTGCTGTGCCGAGTCTAGGTATTTGGTCAATCATAACTCCGTACGGTTCGTATATTTGCAAAGTCCCAAAGTCCCTCGCGACACGGGGATAATTCTTAGGGCAGGCGTTGTCAAAAAAGTAAGACAAAAAAACTATCAAGCTATATTATATTACTGCTTCCCGGCACCAGCCAGTTCGCGTTACAGGTACGCGACCCCTGTCTTGCTTGAGCTATTGCTTATAATCCCCAACCCATCTCTGTCAGCAGTTTACCTGTCAGCCCATTATAATAAGGAAGGATTCTTTTCCTGCCAATATACTCTAGATTTTTCCATCTAATTGCCAAAAGTTCAATATGATTGCCTATTACGTGAACGGGACTATATTACAACCGAAAAAATGTGGCAGTTAATTACTGTTTACCCCTCAGGGATTTAGGCGTGAGTATGTGCTATGTTATGTATCCATATCATCAAAAAAGTTGTAAGGTAATGATCGTATAAACTGTTATGTGGCAGCCCTACCGGTTGCAGAGAGCGTGGCCAGGAGGCGACCGACGGCCGCTGCCGGACCGTGCAGTGTCGCTACTGGTTAGTCCGATTAACGAAGTTCGCACGAACAATGTACTTAGTTGCATTTAGTCACCTTATTGTAACTTTTAATAACGACTACTAATGGCTGCCTTTACTTTATGGATTTCTATTAAAAGATAAATAATAATATTATTTTTCTTATTCTTTATTATATTTATAAGTATATAGGGTACAATCTTCACCTAAAACATTAAAACAGAGTACAGATACAAGAATATTAGATGCTACAAGATATAAATACTTCGTTATATATACATATTTACTCGCATGTGCCTTTACAAGCACTTATATACATATGTATATGCTATGTATTTATTTCCTTTTTTAAAGACAGCTTTGGAATAATTCGTGTGTCGCGGTGACATTTCAGCAACCGACACAAAGAACACCCAAACTCGGGACAACAATTTGTGGATCACACAAATCGTTGTCCCTTGTGGGAATCGAACCCACGACCTCCGGTCCGTCCAATATGGCACCTTATCAAAACTTTGGATGGTGTCACAAACATCAGTGACTTACAATAATACCGCAGTTTGTTTTTCCACTACTTTCATAAGTTTTAGTTTTTGTATGAGTTTTTTTTTAATACTTAAAGAAGTTAGATTAAGAGGTTATAATCTTTTTATATGGAAATTTCTTGCCTTCTTTTAGTTGCAGCCACGTTAAAGCTTTTATTTTTCAATGTAGTTTTATTTTTAGTTAGATTATTAAATAGAAAATGTAAAATATAAGCTGTAACAACTAGACTAGGCAAGTGCAGACTGTTCAGAATTTCTCTCCTAATAATCAATATATCTTCTCTCTTCCACCTCTGCCTTGTTCGCAGATTTCTCACCACTTATATTTTTATGGCCTAGTTGTCATCGGCAGGGTTGACAAATCACCTCAAGTTTTATTAGTTTCGGCTCGTGCCTCGGCGCGATGTTTTATAATTCGGCAATAAATTGCGACCGACGCTGCTACCTTCACGTGTGCAGCATTGCACACCTACTAACCGCTCACATGCACATTAGTATCCGACCACTGTGTGGCTACGAGTATGCCATACTTTTATAAAGTTTATATATATACACTACCGTCCAAAAGTTTGGAAGCAACAAGATAAAATCAAATAAAATAAAAGTAAGCCATCTTAAATTTTTTTTATTGATACAGAATTAAAAAAATAGACAAAACACACTTCTACAACAATGAAATTAAATAAGTAATATAAAAATTAAATTAAATTTTAGCTTCATCGAAGTGTCCACCCCTCTCTTTAATTACCTTCTCGCATATTCTAGGCATCCTACTAATTAATTTCATAAAATACTGTTCATCTAACTTCTTCCATTCGCTCTGTAATAGTTGCCACAAATGTTCTGAGCTCGTAGGAGATTGATTTTTCACCCTTCTATCTAGTTCATCCCAAACAAGTTCAATGGGAGAAAGGTCAGGTGATTGAGACGGCCACTGCATGATTTTCACATCTTTTTTCTTCCTTAAAAAGTTCTGGCACAGTTTGGACGAATGTTTCGGGTCGTTATCTTGCTGAAAAACGAACCCAGGACCAATAAGATTCAGTCCACTGGGTATGGCGAAATCCTTAAGAATTTTCAAATAGCGTTCCTTGTTTAGTTTTTCGGTTATCCTCACAAGACTTCCGAGTTTATTGTTGCCGAAACACCCCCAAACCATGACATTACCACCACCATGTTTGATAGTAGGCACTGTACAAGCTTCTGAAGCTCTCTCTCCTTTAGATCGGCGCACAAAAACACGTCTATTGGACCCGAAAATCTGAAACTTCGATTCGTCACTCCAAAGAACTTTTTTCCATTGGTTTATTGTCCAGTTTTTATGTTCCTTTGCCCATTCTAGTCTGTTTTTCTTATGCCGAATTGTTAGTTTTGGTTTTTTAACTGCAACACAACCTCTTAGCCCCGCAGACAGTAGTCGTCTTTTAACTGTTGTTATTGACACGGGTGTTCCTCGCGTTTCATTCAGAGATGCGGTAATTTGTGGTGCAGTTAAGCGACGATTCCGTTTAAAAAGAACTCTGATGAAGTTATCCTCTTGACTTGTAGTGGATTTGGGCCTACCAGACCTTTTTCTATCTTCATTTTTGCCAGTTTCTTTTTTTCTAGCGAGGGTGTAGTGGACACCTTTACAAGAAATTCCGAGTTTTTTTGCGATTTGGCGTTCACTGTAGCCTTCTTCACGCAGAGTACAAATAGCGCTTCGCTGTTCAAGTGTGATTTGCTTGCGTTTTGCCATTTTCAATAAAAAAAGACGGTCAAGGAAGTAGTCGAAATCTTTTGAATACAGACGATGTTAATATCACAACCTTCGCGTTCTAATGCTAAAGTGTGACTAAATAAGGTCCAAAAAAGATAAAACTACAAAATATTTTCAATAAAACCGCATCAATGCATGAAAGAAAGTCCCCGGCGGATGAAGTAATAAAACACGTGTTTCGTCAAAATCCAGGAATTTGTTAAAACTCAAGGAATATGCACTAGTAATCCTTTTGTTTTGTGTTAAAAAATCACAAAAGGTCATAAAACTTTATTTTATTGCTATTATTTACCGCAGGGAGTCGGCAATCTTTTGTTTTGTTTGAAATCAGGTGTGCTTCCAAACTTTTGGACGGTAGTGTACATATTAAAAGCTAAATAAGTTTATAAACGAATTGAAACACGGACAAGGAAATTAATTATATTGCATTTTTAATTTTTGCATTTCGGATATTTTGCTCGTGTCTCTTAATCGTAATCATCTTGCTTCACCATAACAATTCATTCTGTAATACTGTGCCGCTGTTAAAGCCTGAACTGACTTTACCCAAGGGTCACATTCCTTAGTTAATAGAACAAGACTGTTTCCATGACAAACAAATGTCTCACTTATGTGTTATCTAAGTATTCAAAGAGACTTGTTATATTATGATCTCAGTTCCTATTTCAATCTTTCTTTTTAATAAATAATCGATGCCTTATGAACAACTATTCGTTTTTCCACACTAATGAAAGCTTAACTTAATTAAATAAAGTATTAAATATTTACCTATATCTAATAATAGCATACCTCTTGACACCCCCGCAACACCCTTTGTGGGTGGAATTTCGTAAAATCCGTTCTTAGCTGACCTCTAGTCGGCGATAGGAACATTCCTACTAAATTTCAAGTAAAAACCAAACAGAGTCAAAGAGAGTAACTTTTACCGATCAAGTTCTGGATAAAGTAGATCAGCCTCGATATTGGATCAAACAAACAGATAAACAAAATCGTAAAGCATCAATCCGCTATATCAGCGCTGTGGACATAAATCAATCGTGTAACAGTCTGTCGTAATTAGAATCGCTTTTATTTAACTTGTCCCTTTATCGCTAACGCAAATTATACCGGCCCATTAGAATAACAGATTGAGTTAATATAATTGTAGTAAGTTATGTTTAGACCGAATATCTGAGTCAGTAGGCAAATACTTGTACGGATTAGATATTGGGTTATTATTGAATCATTAGGTTCGGTGTTGAACTGATACAACTTGCGCTCAGCAATTTTAAGGGATTGAATCAATTAAGTATAGTTTTAGATTTAATTGTACAATGACTCTCTCTCTCTGTGTCTGTGTCACTTTTAGACAAATTGTTCGGGGTAGTTTTGGAACTTTGAAGTTATGTCCAGTATACATCAGTTTGTAATACACTGATGTGATATAGTATTTATACGTTAATCTATTCGATTGACACAACTAATAATTCACCCCTCACACACATGTGGCACACAAACTGCCGCACATACAGCATCGTGGTATGCATACTTATTGATGTTCTGTTTTCAAAAGTAAAAGTTCTACGAATACAAAATACTTGAAAATAGTTGTTTCTATAAAAATATATATACATATTTATATTTTTACTTTTATGCGATAGGGAGCAAACGAGCAGACGGACCTGATGGTAAGTAACTACCGCCGCCCTTGGACACCCGCACTCAGGAACTTATGTTTTGAGATTACGAGCATGAGTGAACATACAGAAACCGCGCAGAGTGTTGTGGGTTCGATCCCCGCACGGGGCAAAACTTTATGTAATCCTGAAATTATTGCTCTGAGCCTGGGTGTTCTTTGTGTCCGTTGTTTGAATGTTTGTAAAGTCTACCACGCGAAACAGGAATATAATCCTAATGCCATAATAAAAAAACAAACAATTATTTGATCACCGAAATCCTTTTACATATTGGCGACGATACATCATGGTTTGATTTTTTCCTCACACATAGTGCTGCGTACTGACATGTAATCTATTTTCTAACAAAGCGATAACAACCTTGAACCCCAATAATCGAAACCTGCAAGCGGCACCTGCCACTTTTAATCCTCACGAAAGTTTTATTGTTACATCAAGCGCCTTTAAAATAATATTTTTGTTTATTTGTAATGTCTTTTGGTGAGTCTTGAGATAAAGCTTAATTAAAATCATGCATTTTCATTGCAGCCAAAAACGTAAACAATGATTTATCTATTTCGGAGTCGCGTAAATTCACGAACCCACACACACCACAAGTGTCTGCACGGCGCCCAACACTATCTTATCGAACATAAGGACGTGTATTGAAATAATGTTGTAAAGAAACAACCTCTAATAACGCACCGCTGCAATTGCTCCGTGAATTTTATCTTAATTGCTTTTTACGACGTGCCTCTGTCCTCTGCCGCGCACCACAGAGATATTTATTCTGCATCCAAAGTGCAAATATACATATAAAGTGTATCGGCGAGACCACAAGTTACAGGTTTTATTTGCGTAGCGAAGTCGCGTATATCGTTGTCGGCGTGACGTGCGGTGAATCACGTCGAACAGAGAGGATCACGTGCGAATGTGACGCCTCATCCTACTTAAATTGTTTCGCGGCGCGGTGCTGCGCGATGCTGCACGGTGTCACGCGGGCCCCGGAGATGTTCCCCAGCCGTCTTCCTTCCTTGACACTTTTATTTATGTTGAAGTCGTTGAAGATCGAATGGGGATTTCACTTCAAAAGTGTTTCCGAATCAATATTCTTAGCGAGGCCTCATGTCGACACTGCTCTGGAAACTTGTGATTCGATATTGATAAAAAGATTATGGAAATATATTATAATACGATACTAAATACGTTATTTTCTTTGAAATGTGGTTTTATCTAAAATGTTGTTGTGAAATGAGTATTCGGGTATTCTAAATGATTTTTTTCCACCAGGCCGACTGATCTCAAACCAAACAGAGCTGGTACAATGCTAACCAGACCACTGATAAACATACTATTATATATTTATAAGACCCGGACACAGATCAAATGGTAATGCTGCTCACACAATTATCTGTCCTGGATAGGTATCGTACCCACGATTACTCTGGACACTAATTATTTGCCTATTTTACAAATCAATGTCCGCGCTATTGTTAAACTTTTTCTAATCTGGCCAAACAAAATATATTAATTACAAGGGCTCATTGTAGTGAGGATGAGAAGCAGACAGTCTCGTCTCGATAGTATACTAAATAATTTTATAATTAAATCTTTGTCGCCGTCGGCATCACCTCACAATAGGATAAGACGTAAGGAGATGCGAGCGCGAGCTCAAGTCATAAATGTCAGCGAATTATGAAATGCTTACCTTATTTACCATAATATGTACCTACATTGCAGCTATATACAGTAGCGTGTAAATGTACATTACACACATTAAATAAATAACGTGATGATTTTATTTATCGTTAACAACGTTATGAGATCAGCGTAATTAAATAACGGTTTGAGACTAGAACCAAAAAAGGTAGAAATTGTCGAAATTTCTTAGGTACATGCAAACATCATTAAATATTTTAACGTTAAATCTATTTTTGTTATTTGATTATGTCATAATTACAATTTGAAATATCGGTAGCTAAATATAAAGTAAAAGATTACTTCAAAGCTATAATAAATAAGTCTAATTAGTCAGAGATATAAATGAGTCGGCCGGTGGCAACTAATACAAAGTTCCGGAGGCGCGCACAAGATGTATGTGTGAGGAGGGGCCGGCGCGGACGCGGCGCGGACGCGGCGCCCAATAAACATATTTGTCTACGTTAGTCTCCCTTATTATATACTTAATGAGTTTACCATCTCCTCTAATAATACTACACACAATACAGTTACAATACAAACATGTTGCTCAAAAAAATATAATTATTAAAAAGAAATTAAATTACTAAACAATGACAATTTATAACAAAATATAAACTCTTGACTCTCTTTCTTGACTTATCCGCTCTTAGAATCCAAATAACAATGACCATTACCGGATAAGATATTCTTTATGCTTTGAGGAAAGCTTTGAGAGGGAGGAATTTACAAACATACTAAGAACGGATACAAAGAATACCAAGACTCGGACCAAATATTGATGAATCACACAAAGTTTTGTCCCGTCTGGGAATCGAACCCACGACCTCCGACTCATTAGTCAAGGTCACTAACCACTAGACCAAGAAACCGCTCAATATAGCCCATTATAAATTTAAAGTATAGGTATTGATTAAAAGGAAGTATTTATTACAGCGCCCGATTGATGGCAATAGGCTTGCCCCCTGTTACGTGAGTGGGACCAAATCCTATTTGGCAAAATGTGGGTGTTTTATATACCTCTGCCTACCCCTTGCGCCAGCGGCACATTTTATGATAAAATTAGAAGGTGTACACGTGTACATGTGCGTGTTTTGTGAATTCCGCGTCCGTCGTTGCCTCGCGGCAGCGCCCGCCACCGCGTCGCGTCATAATCGAGTGGAAACCGCGTCTTTTGTCCGTCGCTGCTTATTATCAAGTGGCGCTTTTCACGGCAATTAAGTGCAGGGCCCCGCTGACTACACCGCACCGCACCGAGGGAACAGGGACACCAGTACTCTGGGACCATTATGCGTTTTGTTCTAATTGCGGAATATTTAATGAATGCATAACTATTTAGAAGACCTTTCAGTTAGGTTACATTTTATTGCACAGATTTCAAGTTGTTATTTTTCTTGCATTTCGGTTGTACTTTCTCTAAAGAAAAAAAAAATGAAAAGGTGTGTGATTCGTAGACATACATTTTTGTACTAATTCAAACTTTACTAGACCTAGTGCCATTTATCTCGTAAACTGTGTTTCAGATTCGCTTCAATTTAACAATATTCTTTTTAAATAAATATGAACTTTATATGTAATCAAGATAATAAAGCCACTGAGCTATTAAAAGTGCAATTAAGACATCTATCCATCTCAGAGCAATAGTCTATTTTGCCATTGTAAACATTGATAGTGAAAACTGCTCGTTTCCAGCTCCTTTCATCATTAACGATAATATTTAGTAAAACAACAGGCAGCTCCTCGCCGACGCCGGAGTATTACCTACTAGCAGTGTTCTTTTCGTATAACTCTCCTTGTTTATTTCGCGAAGGCTTCAGACTTACTTGCGACTTACTGAACAAAGCGAGGACCCAATGCTTTTTACCTTTGAATAGCAGCACTTGTTTCTTTCGAATGACTTAAAATAAAGTAATTGAATAACATCCATTTCCCGTTATAATATAAAAGAATGAACTTAGGGAAGTGATATATGTAATATATCATAGAAACTGATTATAATACATAAAATGATCTGTCAAGCTAGACTTGCGGCAAACAACATAAAGTTTTGTTATTTATCAGGAAAAGTTCTTTAAATCTTGATAAAAAAGTGTGTCTTTTCTGTGCCCCTTTCAATTTCATTTTAATCAGCGACTGCAAGCGACAAGATCGGTGGGCCTTGTGTATCGTTGACGGTCCTTAAATTAACAGCAGTATTCAAATATTTCTTAAATCAATTTGTGAATGAGTTCCTTCCGAGGACCCGTGTGTATACTCGTATCTGGGATTCTGCAAGTCAAACTGTGTTGTCGGTTTGTAAACCGTTATCTATTTGAACTCCTTGCCAGAAGCAAAGTACGCCTGTATCCTCTATGGGGTAGGCAGAGGGGATATTCAACACCCACATTTTCCCAATTTCAATTTGGTCCCACTGACGTAATAGGGGGCAAGCCAATTGCCTTCAATCGGGCACTTTGTGACTGTATACATAGTGTCTCATAGATAACAGTATACATGGGTTGAGAAGGGATGGCTGTATTTTACTCTACTGAGAACCAAACGGCAACCTTCTGTAGTGGTACAAAATGGCATCACGTATCGTTAAATTTTTTACTGAACAATAATTGATGCACCAGACAAATAATTATAGGCTCTGTATAATTATCCAGACTGCAGTGTGCCAGCACTGTGTGTAGTATAGTTATTTCAATCCAACATCTGATTAAACGAGCTGACACAAATGTAGTGTCATTACTTAAGTAAAACACTGTTAATATGACTTCTGTATCAACAATGGTGTATAGTTCTTGTGACAAGCGGTACAAGTACAAGCGGTAGTAACTGTACCGACCATAAATAAGGATGATCTCATGGGCTTATTGCTCGAAGCGCAAGCAAAGCCGCGTGAAATTAACTACCTAGCGCGCACAACTCGGCCAACAAGTTATATATGATTGCTGCCAACGTTAATTGTTTGAAGATATTACTGTTGATTGATGTTTGGTTAAATGTATGTGAATGACTTCGTAACATGAAATAAAAAAATGACATCCTTACTAATATTATAAAAACCGATCAAAATTTGTATTTAACACTTTCAACACTTTTCTACTGATTTTAACCTTTTGGCAAAGGCAAAAGGCATCCTTGACCCAAAGGCATCCTTTGATTAAATCTTTACACCTTTATGAAGATTACCTTACCTTTATGATGACTAATATGCAACAGTACTTTATTAGTAATATCATGACAATTAAGAAACCACATGTAGTTAACATATTATAAAATGCTCTTTACCATATTATATCTAATATGGTAACTCAGACAATAATATTAGGTTGGCAACTAATGAACCCGCCACTTTTTTCGATCAGTTTCTAAAACGTATAATAAAGCAAGAGTTGTGTGTCAGATCAGTTGACAACTGGATCTCGAATAGTAAAAAAAAAGTAAATTATGGATATTTCTCGTAGAGAACTTCGGCTGCTTTTACTTCTCGAATTCCGCTTCGAATAGCGACTGAAGCAGTGCGCAATATATGTGCAACGATGAGCGAAGGGGTGCTCTCTTACGATACCACCAAACATTGGTTCAGAAGATTTAAGGATGGAAATTATGACCAATCTGATGAACCTCATCCAGGACGACCTCCTACAATAGATGTAGATGAGTTAAAAATACTCATAGAATTGGAGTTCACGTTGTCTGGCAGAGCAGCTTCAGTGTCCTCATACTGAAGTAGGAAAACAACTCCACGCTTTAGAAAAGACCTAGAAATATTCAGTTGGGTTGCCACATGAGTTGACGCCGTTTCAACTTCAGAAGAGAGCTAACATGTGCATGGAACTACTTAGTTATCATCGTACCAGTTAGTGGCTGAGGGATGTAATTATAAAAAATAAAAATGAAGACCAGCTTAAAAGTGACTTTACTGTCTCTGCCAGCGCGTCGGCGACAGGTAATGGTGATGAAAACGACGTTTGTATAGTTGAGAAATAATTTGATTTTGTATACTTAAAAAAATAAATAAATTTGTGTACAAAGACGTTGCCAACAAATATATTTAGAAGTTATTACGTTTTTTATGACCTAAAAAATCTACCCATTTTTCTTCATAAGAACCTTCCGCGGACTTCAAAGGAAAATATAAAAATAAATGTGCGAATTGGTTCTTGAATTTTGCAGTAACACATTTACTCATTTATTTTTATTTATATAGATATATAAATGTATAATCAATATTCTAAACTGTGGTCATCGGTGAGTATAATAAACGCTTCCGAGATAAAACCAACGAACTCTGATCTCCCACGTGAACATTTTCCCTTCGTCCGCTTTCATTATTCTCAGACTTTTGAATAATTACAGACATTAATGGACTGATTCCATTTATTACTTGAGCGCTCCAAGTTTATGATTATATATTAGCATTTCTTACGTATTAGTAACTAACTCATTTACAACATGAGTTTCATGCCAAACCCCTTGAAGCTGTTTATAAAACTACTTTTTCTCTTTGCTACTTGTATTACTTTTTAAGAATTAAAGTAGTCTCAGTTGTTATGACTCTGATAAGACACATAGATTATTCATATAGTTAATTGTAAGATTAATATCTACAGGGGCAGGAAAAATCTCTTCTAGTCCGATAACCAGATGTCACGTTATCTTTACCATCAGTTTGTTTATTCACAGTTTAAAAATCCGCCGTCTTCATCGATTACAGGGACATCTGAAGTACAGATATTGAAAGTTTGACCCTGTTCTCTTCAAGACATTATCTTAACCGACATAGTCGGTAAATTATTACTTAAATTTCGAAGAAATTAAATGATAAGTATGTGTAAATTGGAAAACAGTTAACACTGCAACACTGTGTACTGGCATTTAAACATATGAGTACAAGCAATTTTTGAGATTTTATTAATTCCTTAGGCAATTTTACATACTATTTATCTATGTTGATTGTTGGCACTTAGTTGAACTTGTTACACATCTTGAGTGATTTAATATATTCTTTCTGCATTAACTTCCAAAACAATTAGATACCTTTGAAAGTAAAACTGATCAAGTTTATGAAATAAATATTGTGGAACAGTTCAAGTAATTTGACTGAAGACGATTTCACATCATTTTTACAAATTACTAACAAAAAGAGCATTCTTTCGGCATGTGTGCTGCTAAAATTATATTAATTTGGAAGGACAATACAACAGCTAAGTGCTTAAATACAGTGAGAGCAGTATTTGTCTCATCATCGTGGCCGGCAGACAGTGCGGCTCAAGTGAGCTTCGTTTTATGGCCCTTACCCTCACTACCACCCCGCGTGCATCTATCGTAGAATATATTTCAGCGACCATTAAACTTTACGACATCAACTTTTCAGGCACCGACAGTAAAATGATTTACGTTATTTACGCAAGCGGTTTCACGCCACATAAAGTCGTGATTGACGCACTGATCCACACCGGACCGTAATGAAATGCCTCGATACTGAGCGGTACACAATGAGCGTTGGATATCGAAGTCATTTATTTCTCAGTTTGGAGAAGGGAGGCCAAGCGTCTAATGTACAGCATTTTTATGATATTGTGTCATGTTTGCAGTTATTTATACTGTCTCCATGCATAGGGTTTTTTATCGGAAAATGATTATAGCATCTCATTACTTATTAGGCTGTGCTGACAATAAGTAGGTAATAAAAAATATATTTCTTATACTTAAAACATATCTTGAATACAGTAACTAGTTCACATCTACACTATAATTTATAATTGTGTACCATTCTATTGATAGGATACCGTCTTAATGACGTAAGAGAGAAGTCATAGTCACAATAATTCTACATCTATTGCAGATAGCTAAGCTAAGGTAGCCTATATCAAAGTTCGAAACTATTAACTAACTTAAAGGTTCTTAACAACTGAAAAATAAAAGAGGTTTGTATGAGTTATAGCTTAACTCAAACAAACCCTTTTATTGTTTGGCAAGCTAGCGTTGTAATGAATGACCAACAAACATGTGCGAAATAATACTATTAAACCCATACCTAGTCTGCAAGTGTTCATTCCGTAGATTTTTTAATATCTTTGTCGTAATATGACCTCTCTACGTTTAATTGCTCTTAAAAGCACCGCACATTAAGAAGCGCTGTCTGTTATTACCGTCTCTGCAAAAACGGGCCCTGCAGCCTAATAATTAGAGTTTAAAATTGATGGAGCAGTGTGCATTGAGGATGCACATTTTAATCTAGACTTGGCGGTACTTTTTGCCGAGCGCAATTAGGGCCCTGCGACAAAGCACCCAAAGAGATTTCAAAGGATTAAATGTTTCCGTTACGTAGAGTTTGGTCCGACCAGAAATAATATCTTTAAAAGGACCTATTTTAGGTCATTTTGAAGGAAAAGAACAATGGTACATTCATTGAATATGGAATAGAAATAATGATGGAAAATGGAATTTCTCCCACGCTCCTTGCTTACAAAAACTTCAGTAAAAGAGGATGTGTTATGTGGTAGGGTAAACAAAAAAAAGTCCCCTAAATTTCACGATTTCTATATGTTTACGGTATATTACTATATACCGTATATATATGTAAGATATATCTGTATATGGTTAAACTGACGAACGGAAGATTTTCGTGATTAATTTTTGTTTTAAATTATAATTTGAATTAAAATAAGTTAAGTACTTCGTAATGCATGGTTTTCGTTAAATCTTTTTGTTATGCGATATTACTTTTGTTCAGTCTTGAGGAATCTCCACTTTTATGTGTTTAATGCACCGCTATGTTATACAAGTTAAGGCATAATGTTAAATACATTAGGAATCATTTCTACACTGTTTGTGTCTTTTCCGCTGTTGATGCTCTTCAGATTGGTATTTAAAAGCCTCGGCACAACATTGTGTTCCTTTTATATCATCCTAGTACAAACTACAGTTTTCTTTACGCTCTTTCGCTAATTTCAAGGATTTTGCACCTCTTCTTACTTACTACTTACTTTGTACTTCATATCTTGTCAGTTTAAAAGTACTACTTCTAGTGCTTGTTAATTATATATGTATACTGTAAAAGATTGAAATAAGGTGTTTGAGAGCGACAGGCGGCACGCGAGCGTGTAATGAGCGGGTCGGTAGCTGCACTTGTTGCTACGCATCAGCTATACTCCTATTATTGAGGCTCTGTAGAAGTGCCTTACTACCAGGACTCTTTACTGAAATGTCTGAGAAAGGTGTATTAGATGGCTTACAAATGTATTTCCTCCTAACTCAGCTTCCCAAATAAACGGTAAAAGTACGTTATGTTTAGACAATAATATAATATAATAGTTTTATTACAAGAATATTATTGTAACGGTGCCAGTTGTAAAAATGTTTATTAAGCTTCTTACTTACTCTTGCCTGAGAATCATAAATTCGTTCCTTAACAGTCTTTAATAAAACTATTTAAATAAATATCGACTTCCAATATTTAAAGTAATAAATTTTGTGTTTGTTGCAGGTACGCTTACAAAATATAAAGGAGCATTTGTCTGTATATACCTCCGTAAGTAATATGAGATTTATTCGTAAATCTTGTTAAAAAAATGTATCGAAACTCTAAGACACTAGATTTAATTTGAAAGCTGACTAGGTTATATTTGAGGTCGTTAACTCGTGGGTTGTAACAAATTTTAAGAAAATCAAAAAAAATGAAAGAGAATTCCTTAAATAACTTCATTGTATTTTGAATTGCATGTCGACATAGACGCAGATTTAAACCGTTTATCGCACAGTTGTACAATGTAGGGATGGAACAGATATTTCACTGGATCATCAGCACTTAGGTATGTAATTTATGCAAGCAAATCAACAAACACATTATTTTGATGATGGTACCATAAATACGATGGGAATACAAGGAAGTATAGCGTATAGCGGTCGTTTGTTTGCGGCCCACGGTGCGCCGAGCGGTGTGGTCGAACGGTCTCAACAATTTATGATCGATGTCGACCCTGTTTACAAAGGACAGCCCCTACTATTGACACTTCTTGATTAATAACAAATAACACCACGTATTTTTCTTCGCCATTATTGATCTCTTTTAACGGTAAAGCGAGCAAATCAGATATGCGAGTTGCAATTTCATTTAGCGTAAGAACTCCACTCGATCGCATAGCGTCGAATGGTGGCAATTTATTTACTTTTTTAATAAAATGGTCGGTAGGCGGGTGGCGCGGGTGCAGTCGTCAACGACGCGATCCATCACGTTCAGCCCTCGCCGTCGGCTTACGTGCGTATTAGATACCATTCACATCGGAACACTCATTCATAATCCAAAATAAAATATGTGTCGGATTTGAAGTGGAGCGTTCACCGTCATCTGTTTTAAACCGTTCGGGTCGAATAGTTTAAGTAAACCCTTATGGTGATGGCAACTCTCCTGAATCTATTCAAATTTTAAACTTTAGGTCTACTACATAATTTCATTCGTATTTTTAGGTCTTTTAAGTAAATTTATACTGTTCATCATGTAGTTGCTTGCGTTGAAGCTGTTACTTTGTTTTTACGAGAATTTATGTGTATAATAAAAAAATATATATAATAAATATATTATAGTATACTTGCATTATGTTAGCCAAAAAACTTTTCTGCACTCCACATCTCTACATCTTATTTGACACGTCACCCACAGGGTGTGGGGACGCGCAGATAATCAGGTAACCGCGTTCCTACGAGTAGCACGAGGCATCAATAAGAGACCCTCGCCCGGAGGGATTGAGTGAAGGGATGGCCCACCGTATGGGCCTAGGGTGGGTACTGATTTGTAATTTGGCAAGCGTCGCGCGTCGCGGCCATCAGCGAGGGATACGATATGCAACCTCCGGTTTGCTTTGTTAGAATGGTGGCCACTATATACAATCACCGTTTACGTTTTGTCGTTTGTCTTTTTTTTGTGTGTTATAATTGTCGTGCCTTCGCTTCCTACACACACACTTCCTACACATCTATCAAATTTAATGATAATGTGATGACATGTTTCTTTTTGTACAATAGGCGGACAGACGAACAGACAGGTCACCTAATGGTAAGTGACAACGCAAGCGTTACTTCACAACCAGCTTTCATTTCGTGCTTTAGCATGGCTCCACCACTGTCAGCAAAATGATGTGCAAAAAATGTTATAAAGATCTCGACTTTGTTTATCAAACCAGCTTGGCACTAATTGTACCTGTACGTCAGATTAGTACAACTATGTTTTTGCCACAAAGACTACACACTAGAGGCTCTAAACCTATATTGTCAAGCTCATCAACTCCTCAGTAATACAATCTTTATAGTATCAATAAAGTGTTAGCATTACTTATAATATAACAATACCTTATAATGCATTACATATTTATAACCAACTACAACAAATTTATTTCATAAAATTACAGCACAATTACGCCAGGATAATTATAATTTGAGGTATTACAATTAAAGTGTAAAATAAGACGAGATTCCACCAAATTAAGTTTAATATTACATTGTAGATTACGTATTGTTTAATACAATAACATGTTAAGATAACAATATTTTTTTATTTACATGTTTGGTACATGTAAATAAAAAAATATTGTACACAGCTAAACAACCGAAAAATACTCATTCTATAATTTCTGAACAAGAAACACTTTACACGGGATAATGAAATAAAATTATTTGAATGACATTTTAGTTGAATATTAGAAATACTATGGCGATATGTGGGAGGTCTATGTCCAGCAGTAGACCGAGGTAGACTGACTGATTGATAATTGAAATACGCCAAGCAGCAAACAGCAACGTCTCCATTGTACGGTATTATTTCTTAATCGATTTGAAACAAAGTTAGATAGGTTCTAATATACTGTATTTCGTACTTTCAATTTACGTATGTTTAATTTTTTTTTATCCCTTTTATCGTACTTCTTACGTTTTCCTTTTCAAGAAAATCAAGAGTTCGAAATGTGCCAAAAATCCAAATTTGGGCTTAGATTAATGGCAGCTCGGAGTACATTCGAAGAGTGCCTATCCTTCAAGTCAAGTGAGGCGAGAGTGTATTCAGAAACGGGAACTTGAATTAATTACATCAATTAGCACAAAGTTGCCTACAATTAGTACCCACTTGTAAGTTGATTTCGGTTCCAATCTGTTGTCAAACCACTACAGTACTATTGAATTTGTGTGTGGATTCATGGCACTCGGCTTGGGCAGCTTCAAAATACATAAATGACTGATGAATGACCAAAGACTACTCACAAAACACATTTTTTTGAGTTTGCTAAAGAAATCGATGTAGGAAAAAGATAGATGTCACACTGAATGTAGTGAACAGTCGGTGTATGGAAACACTCGTGACTTGCTACAATCTTAGTGAAGACGCCACACTCTTACGTAACAATGTCCTAACTCCACCGGCGCGGTAACAATCAGCGCACAACTCACTCCTGCAGCAGTCAAGTTTGAGCGCGTGCTCACAAACTACTTATACGTATAAGTGTCGTAGACGCGCCACACTGTGGACTACTCTAACTTATTTAGGCGCATGCTCTACAATAACATTATGTACGAAGCTCACCGCTCAACTAGATGAAACAACTTTCTCACTTCTCGTTGGTTATATCAATTTGGTTCTACACCATGGCTAAAGTGAAATGTTCGCGTTTATATATAAAAAAAAAAAAAAGTTTATTATATAATAACTGTTGAGTGAATGTTGACATCCTACGCATTACTCAAGCTCTGAAGTAAATTCATAAAGATGTGTTAGATTATCTTTAGTTACATTGTGAATCAATATCCTAAACAAAGTGAAGGTTCTCTCGATCTAAAACTTGATTCGATTACTTTGTTTTAATTTTGAAAAGTAAGACAAAACTGACAAGTAGACGCTAACTCTAAACTGCACTACATTTTGACACATGTCCGGCCACTTTGACTTTAAACATGGTTTAAACGTAAACAGTATCATTAATCTGATGAAAAAGTTCTTATTGCAATAACGTCACAACCCATTCTTTAAAAAATATATACAATGTTAAATATTTTTAGTTAATCCCCTTTCTTTCAAAGAAACATATTTCCGCTATTTTGACTGCAAAAATGCTTTAATATTCTTTTTTTAATAAAAAATATCGTAGCATCGTACAAATATAAATGGCAATAATGGTGATTGTTTTTTTTCGATTTACTTCAAATGTAGTAAGAGTGGGATCGATAAATTGATACAATCTCTCTTTTAATATTTCCAATATCTGCTGAGAGAGAGTTGGTAATTTCCTCACTAGTTCAATTAACAGAGTCCGCACCTGTAAGAGATCAGCTGTTACTTGGTTATAATAGGCTCTGTAAAGCGTTAATGATATCTAATATCTAGGTATTACTTTCTATGGGCGCGTTCTCTACCATTCAGAGCTTTATGAACAAGGTCTGACTAGACAACCTTAATATGAACAAACCCGCCCACACTTCGACAACGACTGTCTGAGTATTGAGTTGTTATGAGTACAAAGACATTACACTTGCGAGAAAATAAATAGCGATACAGTATCAAGAGAGGGGGTATGGCCTCCAGTAAATGTTTAAGGTACAGTAAGGAATAATTAGTATCAGATAATTAGCAAAACACAAGTCTAACAATTAAACAAAACGATTGCATCAAGACAGGACAAGGATTAAAAAGTTATGCGTTGTTATTTGTCCTTCCCCTGGTTAAATAGTCAACAACGCCGCAAACAATATGTCTAGCGTGTAAGAGTCCTTAGTTAAAACTACACGCTACACGCTAGACACATTGCAATTCGCTAATGAAGCAGCGGTGTCTATTGAACAATAAAGCTGCTCAGATAGACCTGGTCTTTAATAGCACACCAACAGTAAAATATAGCTAATGAAAGGATGAGGAAGATTATACTAATATTTAATTAAAAAAAAGTTTCAGTTGTTAAAGTCACGTAAATGTAACCTCTATCCGTTATACTATACTAAAGTCCAGCACTAGCAACAATTTATTATAGTATACAGACAGTTATTTGTGCGGCCATATAGCTTTCAATGTAAGCGTAGTGTATATGACCGTCACGTCTTCAGATATTTCAATTAGAGGTGGGCGTAAGACGCGTGTAATGGATATTTTCACGTATTATTTAATATTTGTTACATACAACACACTTTAGATTTTTTTTTTTTTGTACTCGTATCTAAGAAGTTGAAATCATAGCAATGACATTTCAAATCTCATAACAATGCAATGCAATATATAAAGTCAGTTCACACAGTACGGTTTCTAAAGAAACAATCAAATCTTTGGTAGATGCCGATTATTATATAAGTAAACTAAATAATTGGTAAATCATAAACAAAACACTTGAATCTTAAATGTACCTACAAGTAACTTTCGCTATCGGCTGCGCTCATAGAGTTTTAGGTTTTGATCACGCTGGTAAAAGATATCCTTTGTGAAACACTTTCGTATTTACAATATTAGTTTAGCTATTGCTTGTATGACATACTTGCCTTACGCATTATCACGAAGTAGTATCAAAGACGACAAAGATTATTAAAATAATAGGGAAACTTTCTAAGACTTAAGCAAGTTCTTAATGAAGTAGTTGTATCAGCTCCGCTTAGCTGAAATTTAATTAACGCCTAAGAGTTAATAGACAATGTTTCAAATGGGCTTTAATAACTTGAAAGGTTTATCTAAATAAAATACTGTCATATAAACAATATATTGTACATTATTTTACATATGAAATCCTAAAATGAATAACAAACATACAAAGCAAAATAAATCAATATTATAAATATATATTCATTCGTAAACATATTTTCACTACATTTAAATCGTGAGATTTCAGGCGTGTATTTTGGAGCGGCCCGTCAAGATTTGAATATATATATGTATATAACTCTGTCTCTCTCTCAGTCGTCGACAGGAAACATAAAGTAGGTGCTATATAATTGCATTTCAGGAATTGAATCCTCCAAAATTGACAAAGTCCTTAACCTTCTTGGCCGTATTATTCTTATTACGTATTGCTATCTTTCAATAACTGTGCAATATACGCATACTAATCACATAAAGGCTATGAAATGTGTAATAAGGAACTGGAAATTTCCTAGGCTTAGAATGTTTCAATCAGCTCTGATGACGGCTTTACAAAACATAATTGCAGCCACCGTAGTCGTGTTCATCTCTATCTTGATGACGCTGTGATATGTTGTATGTAGATGCGCGTGTAATGTGTCGCCGTGAAGGATTTTAATATAAAGTGTTGTGAGAGATGATTTACGACGTGATTACACGCGTCACGGCGTGACACGATTTGGTGCCGCTGTATGTAAAGGAACAGAGTTGCTGCGATAATAATTGCGGTAAAAACACGCTACCTACTAAACGTTTGAAGGAGCGTGACTTGTGGGAAGAACTACTGTAGCTATTGGTTAATGAGTACTTAGAAAATATCAGACATTTGAAAGCATTTTGTATGATCCAATTTAGATGTGAAGTGAAGTAAGTCTTGGGCGGTACTTGATAGTTGATATAGACTAAAAGGGTTAAAAGTTAAACTAAAGGTTCGATTAATAGCTGACTTTAGTTTGTCAAGTGGCATATAAAATCGATAGATATAATATTTAATATATGTATAGTATATGTATGTATATATGCGGTTGGTAATGCGCGTTCAGACACTAATAATTTAGTAAAGTTATCCGGCAAGTGTAATAACGGTTAAGTGAATACGATCGTTGGGAGCTTGCAGCTCGCGCATTAGAAGTGTTGCGGTAACTTGCGCAAGTTTATACTTAATCTTAATCCATATAACTTCTCCTTAACCCGTAACGCTCGCTGGAAGGCTGTGAGCCGCGAGTATCGGCGCCACCGCTCGTGTGCACACACCCTAATCCACATTTGATTACCTTTTATATGTAAGGTGTCTTATTTTATACTGATTGCACAATATAATACTATAATTTGAAGTGTTTTTATAACACAATTCTTATAATTTGTGAAATGCGTCCCACATTATGTTGTTAATGTAATAGCTGCTCATCATCATTATGGTTCACACCTTGCGCCGGCCGAGGGGCAATAAACGCTTCCACGCATACTTATACTTATACACACATACGACTACACAAAGATTTCTCATTAAATTTCATTATCTTACAACTTTATCACGAATGTGATCAGACTGTATTTTAGAATCAAAATTTAAATTTAGGTCAAATTTCACAGTTAATTCCCGCGTCTGAGCCTTTCTAACCATAAGATACAGTAACTAGCTTGATGTCGCATACCCGCCGGAAGTACACATCGTGTAACTCGTTAACAATGCTAACTAGACTACAAGACGAGCTGATTACCTGCCCACTGCCGGGTGTCGCCCGATCATAGCCCCGCTTAATGAATTCAGTGCGCCGCCTCACTCGCGCTATTTCAATTACTGCGGCCCCTACACCTATGCGCCTCAGACAGCGATACTACGTTCAATTCACGTACCTTCTCGCCCGTGAAAGGTAATTGGAGATAGCTACGTGCACTTCGCGAGTAATGGATACTAAACATGTATGGAGATACCGGTGTCAGTTAGGTATGTGCATTCTCAATTAGACAATTCTAGGTTCATAGGTAGCGGCCCCTGACCCAAGTGAGTGGGAGGAGGATATCCATATCATCTGTAAGATACAGAGCGATAACCAATAATTGTTCTAATTGTCAGTTATATGATGGACGTGGGCACAGCGCTCGGCACGTCCGCGAGTCTCTACATAGCCACTTAATTCGCAAGTGTACGAACTCCGTGTCAAGAAACAATGCATGACTGCTACCTATTGTATCTGAATTAATTTATATATGTACAGTATTAAAAGGTCTGTGTTCCCTTAAAGTTTCACACTCGTGGCTTGGCAATGCCAATCCCATTCGCTGAACGGTGTTGGTTTAGTTTGTCAATTGATTGATATTTTTATAAGTACCTACGATAAAATGGTGTAATAATTCCGTTTCAGTCAATTTGTACAATTACTACTGATGTACTACTGATGTATATGCCAAGATATACACCTAGTATGTATGTATTTACTTGTATCGGTGTCAACGTGTCCTTTTGATTTATACCAATGAAATTGAACACACATATCTTTTAAAACTAGGGTTCGTGCTCTTCTCTTACTTTACTTCATTAAAATACTTTCGTTATTATCCACAGTTTGTAAGAAATAGCTTTTTTTTTAATCCATGTAATGTAATCGTAGTTAGTGTCCAATGAAGTTTTTTTTTATACTATAGGGGGACAGACGAACAGACGGCTCACCTGGTGATAAGTGACAACCCCCGTCCATGGACACCTATAACTCAAGAGTCGTAGGTGCGCTGCCCGCCTTTGAGAGTGATGAGGGATGCGGAGATGGGAAAGAAGAGTGGGAGGTAGAGGAGATGGGAAAGAGTAGAAAGGGATGAGAGGAGTGGAAAGGGGAGAGGGAGAGTTGGGCCTCTGGAAACCTCACTCATTTCTGGGAAATGCAACGCAAGCGTTACTTCGTTGAGCCGGCTCATTCGTGCTTAAGCATTTTTATTCTATTCTCTTTTCTTTAGGATTAAAATAGAGGAGATAAGTTATATATAAAGCGTTTAGTATGTATTGTTGTGTAATACTAAACCAAATGTATGTACATTTTCCTTGACGTGAGGTGTATTACTATTAATAAAGTGTAGTATTGAGGTGACCGGATTATGACGCGCAGGTTTGTTGCCATATAGAGGTTGTTTACACCTGAGTACGATAACTCGCACCGAGTAATACGCCGACTCATCACCATTAAAACTGCCCAAGTAATGGCCTACTACTTATAATCTAACTCATTGTGTTACTCCTCTTGTCTGTACAAAAATTTGGTCATTGAATGCATCGCAATCGCGAGACATAGTAATTACTTCCACGAAGCAATATTCCCAATGCTTAATAAATGTATTAACATTCAGTTGTAGGCCTGCGTCCACAGCTGCCGTTTAATAATTTATTGCTGCTAAGTACTTAGGTATAAAACTTGTGTTACGACAAAAAACTGGATTAAAAGAGAAATTTAATACTTCTATTCTTCTAGTTCTCTTTTATTATATATATATTCTATTCTTCTCTCTCTTATAAGGTTAATGAAAGTTTAGTCTTGGTCCCGTTTTAATTCGAAGAAAACATTTGACCTCTTTTCTGCAAACATGTAACGCCATATCTTCGTCATTTATGAATTGATTTTAACAAGTCGTTCTGCTGGAATTGATCGTACTCAAAGTTGGTTTTGTTTAAATACAGCTTATTACAGTTTATCGCGATAATTGAATAATCGGTTAAATATTATGTTTAATAATTATTTATGTTATATCACAAAGGTTATCAAAGCAAACTACCTGCCTGTTCACCAGAGCCACCGGCTCTCTTATCATCTTCTTTTAGGTCATATTACAATTTTCCAATGAGATTCATGTTACTTTAAATTTAGTTTGTTCAAATTTAACTTTAATACATAGATCGCTTGATAAACAATCCGTAAAGTTAATTACTGCCGGATCAGTGTGTTTGTACATGGCGCAATATTGTAATGAAGTGAGTGAGAACATTAGCTCGGAAGATTGTGTGCGGTTACAAAATAACGGAGCTTCACCCGCCTCTCCGCGCCCTCGGATTAACTCTCAACTGTCTCTTAGATCATATGCCTTACATTGTCTACGCCATACCACATATGTAATTAATATCGGTAGAATAATTACTACAATTAAGTCAGAATTAAGTAATGTTAATTAATAAGTCCTTTGTAAATGCTCACACAGAACGTTACCTGGACACATAAAACCACACTACAGTTTATTGACAGCTCGTATTAAAGTAGGTACATCTGTTTTGCAATGGATTAAATAACGTATCATCAGAGTGCGTGGTTTATTAATTTTAAACTGTCATCACAATTTTTTTCAACTGTTTTCTGAGAACCCGTGGTATTACTACCATAAAGCTAGGACCCCATGCCTAAGCATGGCTTGTCCACGTCTCTCTCTGCTATCATTTCTCTAATATTCGTGTTCTTCCCTTATCTTGTTTAATTGGGCTTTCATATAATAAATACATATGTATAATTAAGACAAACTCAACTCACCACTTGACTGACAAACTCCCTACTCACAAGAACAGCTGTTTCGAGATTGTTGACACCTTTAGCCTTTAATAATATCTATATACTTCATTTTACTCAGATTATTGGTTGTTTATTTTATTTTGTTAATTCATTTCTTATTTTATTTTCGCTGGTGTTACTATTGATACATGTTGTGACACCTTAAAATGCTGTGCATTTAAACTAGTTTTAGTCAATCTATTTCCTATGCAAAAGATTTAATGTAAAAGCAATTGATTGTCATTACTTAAATACTTAAACTCGAAATAAAAACAATGCGCTGTAGTTACTGTTACAAATTACTTTATAAGTTGTGAGGAGCTCGGTGGAGTAGAATAGAGCCACACGATCCTCTTTCCGCGGGTTTAGTACAAGGCGACTAAGAAATTGGACTGTTATCTACAGAGCCCGGTTGACGGAAATAGGCTTGCCCCCTATTACGTTAATGGGACTAAATGCTAAATGGGCAAATGTTGGTACTTTATACACCTCTGCCTAGCCCTTCGAGGCTACAGGCGGTAGCGTGTGTTAGTAGGTGTAAAAATCTCTTGATTGATTATTCACATAGTCACTTAAGTTAACTTTATTTGCCATTGTTAGATCTTTTATCAGCACTGGAGAAAGCCTGCTGGTCGATATCCGGTATTAATTCATTACGTGTTGAACGTTTCGTTTTATTTTATTGACCATTACATATTTATTTCCCGCTATATAATAACAATGAATCTCCTCTACCTAATGCATAATAAAATAGAAAATTTGTTTAACCAAAGAATAGACAAGGCTTTGTCTAGCTTCAGTAAAAAAATATTTCAATTTTATATTGATAATAACTCTTTCGTCTCTATCTTTCTATCACTCTCGTCAGTAAATATTCCTAATACAAAATAAAGAATATCATAAAGTACTGCACGTTTTGTGCCGGTATCTATAATAATTATTAAAAATATATCTAACAAGAGTACTGTCATCACCAAAATTCGAATCTCGAATATAAATTCATTAAGCTTTCAATGTTATGACCAGTATTACTTGAACTGTGAAGGACTTTCCGTACATGACAAATTAAGAAATACGGTGGATAATTACTTAAAATGCCTTTAATGTTTACACATAATTTAGATAAAAATCATTGTTTAATTAGGTATTTATACAATTCAATACAATACAATATTCTTTATTGTACACAATAAGGATAGTTCACAGTATTTCAAACAAACATATAAAGGTACAAACGGCGGGCTTATCGCTAGTTGCGATCTTACAGGCAACCTCTAGATGGACAGTTGCAATGGATTCGTAGATTGGGCAGTTAATAGGTCTACTTAGAAGTTTAGCTTAGAAACAATTTACATAATTATAAAATGTAAATTTAAATAAAAGAAATACATATATTAATATAAATATAAATATTCATACATACCTTACCTACATATATACATACATATATAGACAAACAGATACAAATACTATTACACATATGTACATATATCTCGTATATACCAATATAATATATAAAAATATTTAAATATCCAGGATTGCAAATAAGTGAAATATTACAGTGACAGATAGTGATCACTGACCATTCTTTTTAAAATTGGAAGAGACTTTGCACGTTTAATAGATTCCGGCAATGCATTCCAGAAGCGAGCTGCCTGTATTGTAAAAGATTTATAAAGAAAGTTTGAAGAATGCAAAGGAATTTTTAGTTGGTAGTTTTCCGACGATCTCAGGAACCACGCATTGGTGTCATTTAGGAACTCGAAACATTCTTTGAGGTAAGAGGGAGTACAGGGATTAAACAAAATAGTTTATCTTCTTCTCAGTGATCCTATAGATGCAAAAACTTTGCGGCTAGTTTCCTGTAACTGTGGGC
This sequence comes from Tyria jacobaeae, assembly GCA_947561695.1. Lineage (NCBI taxonomy): Eukaryota > Metazoa > Arthropoda > Insecta > Lepidoptera > Erebidae > Tyria > Tyria jacobaeae. The sequence goes on along the minus strand of OX387218.1, from coordinate 161,017 downwards.
CTCGTCTATAATATTTTTTCTATATATGTATATTAAAGATTATTTGTAGAGCTAATACGCTAGCATATAACAAACACATAAAAAGTTTTGTTCCAGCGAAGTTACTAACAGAAAACGAGGTAATAACAAATAGTCAGCAAATATGCCAACACTTGAAAATCATGAAAGTATGCCTTCTAAACTAACATTCGGAATCCCTCAAGGTTCAATTCTAGGCCCCTAGTTATTTTAAATATATATTATTAATATGAATAATGTTAAAACATCAGGCAGCATTACACTCTTTGCAGACATCTGTCTCTTTTATTTTGGACCTAACCTAAATGAAACTGTGAAAGAAGCACGAATGATTTAAATATTTTAAATGAGTGGTTCCTATCCAATCTATTAACTATTAATATGAAAAAACATAACTCATGATCATCGCTCCAAAAAATAAGAATATTGGCCAACTAATCCAACTAACAATAAATAATGAAAATATTGCAAAATCAAACAGTGAAATATACTTAGGCCCTTATTTTAGACACAAAACAAACAATGACAATTATGGAAACACCATATTAATCATATTGAATCAAAAATATCTCCTCTCATCGGTACACTACGTCGAATGTCTGCTTGCATCCCTAATAAAGTTCGAGCAATGGTTTTTGACGCTCTTGTTAGACCTCATAGTTGAGATATGGGGCACTGCTTCAAAATCGAATATCCAAGAAATTCAAGTCTTGCAAAATAAAGCAATTAAAACACTATATAACTTATTTACAAAATCTTTACAATTAAACAACTATATACATAAAATTATAACACAAGGTACACATTCACAGCTAACCTTTAAAGAAAAAACTTAACACAACTTAATACAACGCAAAGAAACGAAAAAAATAGAACTAAGAGAGCCTAGAACCGACTATTTCAAGAAAAATATATTATATAAAAGTGTAAAACTTTATAAGGATATACCGGATGATATACCACAAGTGATAGCTAGTTTAAATTTAAAAAGAGTTTAGACGATTACATTAGTAAAAAATACTAACACCTATGACGTTGTCCTCATATCTTCACTTTTACAGAGTCACTTAATTTATTATATGTTATTACATTTTTTCATTTGTAAGTGAACTGTATTGTTATTTTTTGGAGAAAATTGAGAAAATGTTCTTAAACCGAGATATGTGTAAATGTATAATTTTGTTCACTGCTTCATTCTGTTCCAAATATGTTAGGATTTGTTATTGGTTATCTTTTTTCTATTCTCCTAATATTTCGCTGTACTCTGATTTGAATCTTCCATATCGTGCTCAATTACCAGCGTTCAAGCGTTGAGCACACACATGTTTTATGACGTTACACACACACAGAGTTACCTTCCGTCTGGCGTGACACCTGTGCGTGGCGCGCCAATGTGTTTAGCCCTTTGCGCGGCGCGACGCGACACGGTGCCACTCATCACGGTGCGTAATTACGTTAACACCCGTCTCGACACTCGACATACCATACAGCTACCGCCCTCCCTGAAAGCCCAGCCGATGTTTCTCTCACTACACTTAGTTTGCAAAGTTCAAGGTGCTATCGAACGCTTTCTATCATCATATTAGGTATAACGTGTTTCTATTCTGAATAATCTTGAATCTGGTGCGCAGATAACTATATCAATAGTAAAAGAGAGTTATAGTATATTGTCCTACTTGTGAATGATTGTCAACAGCGACAGAATGGAATATATTATCTCAAATTCATTTTAAGCTTATAGTACCTACGTACAATATTATAGCGCTTTATGGCTACTGTGCAAACATAACCGGACTTAAAAATAATAGGAACTTATTATAGAGAGCAAAAAATACAGGTTCCAATACGCCGTTTAGTTCTCTGTGGAGTAGTTTATTTGTTTTTAACTCTCAATAGGCTTCAGTATATGGTTATAGATTTTTGCTGACATGTAATGCGAGTTACTGTGACAAAGAGTACTCGTAAATCTAGGCAGCAAAAGTTTCGTATTATCTATAGACACGTAAGTTTTATTAAACAACTTCTGATGTTTTGTAACAGATATGCTGATTTCTAAAATATATAATGACGTCAGCGTCAATAGCTGTAGGATCTGAATGCATGTCTGCATGAGTCTAGTGGTCCGGTGTTTGCGATAGCCCGGACATATTTTTTTGACATATATCTCAAAGGCATTTTGAATGCGTTTGAGATATGAGTTGAGTATTTATCAGACATACGTAAACGGGTGCCGGATGACGGCAATGAGCTTGCTCTCTATTAAGTGGGAGTAAATTATTGTTGGTAAAAAGTTGGCGTTTAATACACTTCTGCCTACTCTACTCTACTCCTTTGGGGACATTGACGTGAGTGTCTGTATGTAATGTTACCCCACACTATTTACTTTTTTTCCTCTTTCATATACTAAAAATAGTAACTTCACAGCGATAGCCTGCTGTCACCCCGCCTGCTTACGTGGTAGAGCCATGTTTAGGCACGAATGTGCCGGCTCGACCGGTGCGATACCACGGGCTCATCGAAAACCGGTCGTGAAGCAAACACTTGCGTTGCATTTCCCCGAAATTAGTGAGGTTTCCGGAGGCCCAACTCCCCCTCTCCTTTTCCTCCCCTCTGACCCCCACCCCTTTTCCCATCTAGTCATCTCCTCTCTTTCCCCTCCCCGCATATTATCCTCCTTATTTATCATCACCCTCAAAGGCGGGCAGCGCACTTACGACTCTCGAGTAGCAGGTGTTGCAGGGTCAACTAATAAACCGCCATCTTTGTACACAACTTTAATTAATTTTTGAAGTATACAAAATCAAATTATTTCCCAACTATATAAGCACCGTCGTTTGCAATCACCTATCGCCTTTTTTTTTAACGTGGGGAAATCCTCATGGACTAGACTATACACCGATAACCCCGGCGGAGGGGTGTGCCGGACTTGACCGGCTAAAACCGCCACGGTGTTCCTTCCTCGCACCTGCTGTTGAAGGCCGCGGTAACACGACATTCTTCCGCGAGCAGCAGGTGACCGTCCGCCGGAGCGGACCCCATCTCGATTTGTAGGGGGGAGAGGATTATGCGTCTCCCCCCACCATACCTTGAGGGAGGCGCGAGGAACACTGCGCGCCTCCAACCTCGGACCCGCTAAGCGATCGGGGCGGTGAACTGAACCCCAGGTTCACCGCCCTCGGGTCCATTTACGGAGGCTGGAGTTGGGCATTGTCGGCCCTCCTCCGACGTCCGGTGCGTCGTCAGCGGATGGGGAAAGTAATAGTGTTTTCCCTCTCCCTTTCCGCAGCCTCCTTCTGTGAGATAATTGTTTTACAGAATCCACTGCATCCCATGACCTCTCACTCCCGACCATGGCGCGCACAAGCGCTGTGAGCGAGAGGTCAGCCCCTATTTCTGTCTGTAAGGCACGGCGCGGCTCTTCCCATGCAGTACACTCTTGTACTGTATGCCACACCGTGTCTTCCTCGGAATTGACGCAGTGGTGGCACTCGACGTCCGGCTCCCTGCGGATGTCCCAAAACATCCGTGACCGGTAAGCACCAACAACCCAAGCAAGTCGGCTAGAAAACGAAATAGATGATAATCTGAGGGCATAATGTCTGGAGAGTACGGTGGGTGAGGAAGGACAGCCCAGCCAAGTGAAAGTAATTTTTCAAGAGTCGCCTTTGCTGCATGTGGTCGAGCATTATTTTTCAAAAAGTATACTTTATTTTGATTTTTCGGTAATCTCGCTGCTACTTTATCCAGTTGGTCACTACAAATATTGACCGTGATAGTAGTGTTAGCACCGCACCACACACTTAAAAGACTTAAAAGAACTTTTTTACTCGTGTCAGATTTTGGCGTACTCCTGCCTCTCAGGTCCACGCCACTGGCGCTTACGCGAAAGATTTATGTACATAACCCACTTTTCATCGGACGTAATTACATCCGTCAGCCACTTATTGGTACAATAATAACTAAGTAGTTCCATGCACACGTTAGCTCTCTTATGAAGTTGAAACGGCGTCAACTCATGTGGCAACTAAACTGAATATTTCCAGGTCTTTTCTAAAGCGTGGAGTTGTTTTTCTACTGCAGTATGAGAACACTGAAGCTCCTCTGCCAAACAACGTGAAGTGAACCTGGGATCCATTTCTATGAGTCTTTTTAACTCATTTACATCTATTGTAGGAGGTCTTCTTGGATGAGGTTTATCAGATAGGTTACAATTTCCATCCTTAAATCTTCTGAACTAATGTTTGGTGGTATCGTAAGAGAGCACGCCTTCGCCCATTGTTGCACATATATTGCGCACTGCTTCAGTCGCTTTTCGAACTAAGCGAAATTCGAGAAGTAAAAGCAGCCGAAGTTCTCTCCGAGAAATATCCATAATTTACTATTCGAGATCTAGTTGTCAACTGATACATACATACAACTCTTGGTTTATTTATATACTACTCCAAGTAATTCGAGATAGTTCTATAAACTTTTAGAAACTGATTGAAAAAAGTGGCGGGTTTATTAGTTGCCAACCTAATACATTGTTAATGGCGTTAAAAGCCATTTTCATATCAATCAATCAAATATTAAAAGAAGATACTACAGGATCAATTAATGAGCTAGGGCACCATATCAGCAAGTGTCCACCCACGCGCGGCCAACGCGACTTACGGACTCGAACCTGTAATTACACGGATGTGGGCCGGCTATTCGATACTGTACTGACACGACCCATGACTCATACTTACAATGTTTTCTTCTTTATAATTACATTACAGATGGATGTATTTATAGTATATACTGGACGGACTGGATTGGAGCTTCATTGAGCTGTGGTCCAATATTTTTTTTACAAAATAACACATTGTTTGTCTGTCTGCACTTCGCCTTTATATTAACCTTCAGGTATATAGTAAGGATGCAAAATAAATATTTCAAGTATGCCAAATAAAAAAAAGCATGCATGAAGAAGTTAAATATAAAGTATAAACATTGTATGACATATTTGTATAAACAGTAAAAAGCTGCGCTCAGCATCGCAAAGATTGCTGATAGTCGATAGAACAAAGCCTCAGTACCTACTGTACTGTGAGGCTTTGTTCGCCTGAGGAACTTTTTGTACACTGGACATACTACGCGACGGATAAATAATTATAGTATCTTCAGTGTTGATACATCATTGAAATCGTTAAACACAATATATGATCAAAGCTTCAGTTTTACACTATAGGTTGTTTCATGAAGCTCTGCTGTACATTCTGGTGTACACAAGTAGTAGGAGAGTCTAGTTTCATTACTGCTAATATTTATATTCTCTAATTAATTTCTAACTTCTTTAATGTATTAAGTGGGTAAGGTAGTATTATTTACTACTTATAATAATAATAATAATTAATTCCTAGCCGATTTCGGCTACGGTTACTAGGCGACATTGGAATATTACGTGGATGTTTTGCTCTTCGATGGCTAATGTACCCATTTTTTGCGGTAAATACAAGTAAACTCTAAGGACACGTGAGGGCACCATTGACATAATTAAACGCAATGTTTGAAGGTGGTCGCGTTTTCAGTCGGTCTCGTTTAGCATCTAGTTCACACCTCCTTTCTTACTCGAACACATGTACATTATTTTGTACAATACGTTGCCATTCTGGACGACTGGCAGCGCGAATCTCCCAACGAGAAGGATTCATGTCTCTTCTGAACGTCTTATTATATATATATATTTATATATATATATATATATAATATATTTACTACTTATAACATACATATAAATATCTAAGTAGTGATATATTAAATAGACATGGTACTAACATACGACGAAGTACATACACCACGTACAGGCGTCTACTGACTTCCTCAACAGATTTACATACTAACATTATACTGCGTGGTGCTGTTATTTCGTAGATATGACGCGCAATAAACCCGCCACCGCCACGTATTACACGCTGTACATAAACATACTAATTGTGATTATGATTTATTTAATAATATATGTATGTATGCTGCAACCCTCATAAGTATTTACCATACGCGAAAGGATTAACGTGTAGCTAACGTGTAGTAAATAACATTATGAACATGTTAACATCGAAGTGATGTAAGTGCTTTATTTAGAATAAATAATTGTTTGATCCAGCTTTTTGATACGCCATTTGAAGGGTCTCTTGGCTTTATTCTATTTTAAAAGTTCGTTCCTTAAAAAAAAGCAAAAGATATATGATACCCAATACAATATATCTTTTGCTTTAACATAAAACTAATAGGGACATACTAAGATGGTACATCAGATCGTTCGTAACAAACGTACTGGAAAGTGAAAAAAGTCACAGAACAAAAATGATGAATAAAAACCGTCTGTACCCACTGGTTTAGTTTCAGCAGCATCATGTCTGTCCTTTCCTATCACAACAGTGTGTCAGATACGAGTACGTATAACCCGCGATGTGAATATTTATTGTTCTAATTGGCAAGCACAAATGCCTGACATTAAGATGCTAATAAAATGGTATGTTTTTTCTGTCATGCATTGTGTACCAACAATGCATGACAGAAAAACATACCATTTTAGAAAAAACATACATTATTGTTTGTTTAATACATTATTTTAAAATTAATTTTACATATTTTATTTAACAATTGTCCAAATATCTTTTGTCACTCATCAGCACTGCTGATATCTAGGTAGACGTTTCAGACAGTACGAGAGGAGTAGATAGTATTGATTATATTAAAAGAACACATGAACATTTCTTTACATAAAAGACTACTGAGCTGCTTCGTCATTCTGTTATCCGATTGATTGCTACGAACGTTGATTCAATAACACCGTTCGTAGAGGATTCGTAGCAAGCGATCAGCATTCATAGCGCACATCCCGCCAATCTTCCTCGACTCATCGACGTCTGCGGGAACTAGTTTCAATTCACGACTCGGTGATACGTGTCCTCCAAAAACCAATTAAGTATAGCCGATAGTTGACGCAGTGATGTCGTAGAGGCATCGTAGCGCAGTAACATCGGCATTCATGACATATGCGTGCGTGACATGTCAACTTTGATATCTGCAGATATTGCCCCCGCTCTACTTTTTACACTCTGTAGGTGACAATAAATAAATTGTATATTAAATGCACCTTGTCTTAGATCATAGGTTAAACATTACTTCTCTATCGTATATATCTATCGTTAATCTTAAAAAAAAATAAGTTGTTCCCGCAGACAGACACCAACTCTTCTAGCAGACGTGTTCTTGGAAAAACCTTGTGATTTTAGGAAGGTTAAAGATCCATTATAAACTGTTTCCTGGACTGCATTAACACAGTTTTATAGTACCGTTTTAAACCCAAGGACATACTATTGAAATCTGTTAGGGCGTCGCACTATGATTGAACATAAAAAGGTGAATAAGAATACAGGTAACAAACATAAATATATTATATATATATATGTATATATACTGTCGAATTTAAAACCTCCTCCTTTTTGAAGTCGGTTGAAAAGTACGGAAAGGAGAGGAAACGTGCAAAGAATATAGATAGTAAAGTTGGAAATGCTAACGGGTTTCTCGAACCCCTGAACCTACATCTAGTGTGAGTAGTGACTACCACCACTGCCGGCCCAGACAAAGATAGTATCGGCGAGTTGTATATGATGTCTCGACGAGCTGTCAGCGGAACATACAGTTTACCACTGAATGATGCGTCACGATCGAATTACACATTCACCCTCGGAACTGAAACACGTTGCGGAAATCACTAAACTACCGTCGTCTGTGTGTTTATATAAAATTCAACGATGAGACGTAGCCAGAGGGGGCACAATCCTGAAAGGAACGTTTCTTTATGGGGGTCAGTGGAGTAAATAACGCGTCTTCATCGGCCGTCGTCTGTAGTCGTGTCACGCGCGTGCCCCGCTCCCCGCTACCGCGCCCCCCACATGTCCGACACTTTGAATATTTTAGGGTAGGTTTACACAGTTGTCATCGTTGGTAAGTTATGTTCATTGTCATTACAGAATGACTGTGCACATTACTCAACGTTGACTGGTTCGGTTCACGCGGTGTCCGACTACTTTCATTGTGACCATCATCAAAATTAAAACAGGATGCCCACCTTTGTTGCATTCATTGCCTTTACCTGAACATGTCTGTGGATTACTTCTGCAAACGGCTACATACATTAATGTAAATGGCGTGGGATCATCATCAAATTCTGATTTTGTTATAATCATATCCACCGCAAGAATACAACTCTTTTGAATAAAAAAAAAAATCAGTACACAATTGGCGAAGAAATCGTTTAACATACTCGTACGTTAATAATAAGGACCTCCTCCTTCTTTGAAGTCGGTTAATGAATTTCATAAGGAGAGTGTAATTCTTTGAAATTAAAATTAAAATCGCTGAACTTAGGAAACTAAAATGTAATATTTGAAATGGATATTAACTTTGACTTCGCGTTAAAAAGATGCTATTCTAATCTATTCATATATGTATGGATATTATATTAATGGACTATTACTACTGTTAATGAAGTATTATTAAAATTCTATTGCTAAACGCATTGAACACTATCTAAGCCCGTTTTAGTTAATACAGGTGCTTATAACAATATTGACAGAGATTATTACTTTTTTATCGTTCAATTGAAAGTACACCGTAACATCGGGTCACAATCGTAACGATTCTAATTTTATATTCATCAATGATTATTACGTATCCTAAAGAAAATGAGCAATGCACGAGACCACATTCGTTGATTTCCAAATTCATGAGTACTTGTGTATCGACGGCGCACTGCATCCAGGAAATGTGCAGTTGACGATATTGCTCTCCCTGCTTATACGAGTATGCGACGCTCATCTATAATACACCCACGACATAAAATGGAGCAATGTGTAGCTAGCGAAGAAATATTTTCTGTTCATAAGATTTTTAATTGATAAACTGGCTAGTACAGATTTACATTCTTTTAGTGAACTGCAATCCAATGTTTTCAATTCAAAACGTTTAATTTAATAACAATACAAAAACTGTATAATAACAATACAAGAAACATTATTGTAGTGATCTTGTACTGATTATCACTATTATATTCGACCAGAGTAAAGAGCATTTCCGTATTTTTAGGGCTTTAACTTTGTTTCGAGAACGTAACGAAGATATTTTCGTAGCTAATAATTGGGACCGACAATCTCGACAAGAAGACTAATGGATCGCATTCACAGCGATTATATATCACCGCATTGCGCTAACGAATACATCGCTCACAATACCACTTTTACTTATTTTATAGCTGACATCTTTTATTTCTTATTCATTTTAAAGTTAGGGCTGTCTTCCGCTTCAGTTGGACTGAGTTCGTCTGAATAGGAAAATGTTAGGGGAGATACATCAATTATACTTGCTTGATTTCTTATAGAAATACAGTCAGCAAGGCGAATCGATTATTATGGTGGTTCACTATAAAATTCCATATTCTCTAAACTATTTGACTTTTATAGCTTAATGTTTATTTTTTTGTGGTGTGTTGGTTTTCAGTAGCACTAATTGGCAGTCACACTAAGCTGCTGACAGATCCAAGTGTCACACATTAAGTGTGTGGAGTCTTAACTACATTAGCCGGTCTTAACTGAGATTAAATGAATATGCACTAATTTAGAGAAAATACGACATGTCAGTCTGCAAACTTCGAATTGAATAAAGATCAGAATAAATTCAGACTTTTAGACAGTAACTGCAGGAATGCGACTAAACTGACATAGTATAGTTAAGTATGTATTATTCCTCATCAGTATTTTGTAGCAGGACACTAATATTGTACTAATATTACATAAAGGATTTCTTAGGCTGTTGTAAGAATCAGTTGTAATGAACATGTAGCTGTCGAAATTTTGTCGTAGTAGATATAAAATTATTTTTCAAAGCCAACTAAGCTTACATACGTTTACAACACGTCCGGAATACGATAATTTGAAATCATATGGCATAACATAATATTTGATAAATCAAAAACAAAAAGAACTTCAGGGGCTATTATGACAGTTATAATTTCCAGTTACATGGTAACTTTACCTCAATACGTCTCTACGATTGCGAAAATTAATGTCAGCTAAAATCGTTGCCCCATAAACAAACTTTCTCCAAGTTATCGTTCACAAACGAACAACTATCGCAACAAGTTCCCGTCGCAATGAGTTATATCGATAAATCGTGCGGCTGTAAAGCGCCTAATCGAGTGTAGATTTGTTGTTGGATTAGCTCTGGCGACTTGTTCTCGTTAAGCTCTCGATGTTATTATTACTGATTCCTTGAAACTGTGTATTATTGTGTCTGGTTCTGTGGCGCGCTCCGGTGCACTATTTTATTTGTGTTCGGAGTTGCAGACATAAAGCATTGATCACATTGCTCTTAATAGCGCTTGTAAATCACCTCGGAGCAGCCGTTATGTATCCACCTCAGTCATGACGTCAACTGTAACTAAACATAACATAAGTTGTCATACTATGTCACTTCAACGGGGATTATTAAATATAATTAATATTTATTTGTTCGCAATATGATAAACAAGGCTGCATTGTGTCAGTAGAATTTTAAAATATCATCTCGTCTGAAGCCCTCCCATCAGGTACTACCTAGTACTCAGAGTCTGATCTGGTCAATATCTGGACTGGAGAAGCACCTAAATTTCATCAGCACTATAAGGACAACGTTGTAGGCTTAGACCCATTGAAGTAAAATGGGTAGGATTGACCAACTCATTGGAATGTGCAAGTGCACAAGCAATTGGTGGAATTGATAAAACACAAAGGACTATTTAAGAGAGACAATAATATTACGAGTATATTTTTAAAGATAACTCAAGTACTAGGAAGTATTCCTGTCGCGGGGAACTTTACAAACACATAGAAGAATTTGGACAAAGAATACCCAGAGTCAGAACAACTATAGTCGGTAACACAATTTGTTATCCCGTAAGGGATCGAACCTCCGGCTAAGATGCACTAACCACAGGACCCGCAGGCTGACTGATACAAGAGTAAAGATATTGGTTAAGTAAACCCGCGAGTAACAATAGCAATATTTTGTGTGTTGACGTGACAGTATGTTGCATGCCTTGGAGCGCTGCCAGCGCACGCGCGCAGTGTCACTGTCAAACAACGAACCCGCCAACTATTATTGTAATTGTAATCTGAGTAATCATTTCCAAAATATCTCTACTGCAACAGACCTAACCCCACGGAGACCTAACCCGACTTAGCCAGGAGCAATGAGCTGGTTGTACGTAGTGTGCGTACACGTATGTGTATCTTTATTGAACTATTGAATATTTTAAAAGTTTATTGTTAAATTGAAAATGGTTTTATGTTCTGTAAAAACTCTTTTGACGTTACATAGTTTAAAACTCCTATATTAATGTGTAAGTTCATATGAGTTTTAAAACAGCATTTCCTTTACATTCGATACCTGACGAAACACATGAATTTATCGCTATAAGAGGCGAAGTGTACTTACGTAGATGTAGAGAGTAAGTGGTGACTAGAGTTCGTTTTTGTCATGGTCTGGTTCCTCCTCTCGGCACCTCTCTCGGCCGCGTGGTGGCTGCGGCGCTGCGGCGGGCGCATTGCGCCACCGCAATGCGTGCCTGCACCGCTCCCTGAACATACAGATTTATTATATTATTGCAAAAATATGTATACATACACTAATAATCGTAAAGTACAAATTGTCATTAGTATTGAATTCGTAGCATTGAGTCGTATTCATACGTAAGTTAGGCTAAAAGATATTTTTATTTTATTATTATCATTTAAACGTTTAAAAAAACACAGGTTACAAGAAAGTTAACATGATTATACATTATCACCTATAAATGTTAACACTGTAAAAGTAAGCAAACACAAAACAGAGGGTTTACAGTCACATTATATATTTTACATTATCATTTCTCTGAGTTTCACAACAGTATAGTGCGGGCGTCCGCCGAACGACGGCGACGTTAATAGTGGTGACTTGTTGTTTAAAACTTAGTTCGCTATTAAAATTAATTCGTCGTGTGTTCGCCGGCCGAGGGTCCGCCTTCCCGCCACAATGAGAGAGCTAATTAATGGTATACGGTACTGGCCTCACACTCCACGGCTGTGTTCCGAACTAACTTGTGCCCGATTACATTAAACTTGTCAGAAACATACTTAAGCTACAATACCTTGTTTAGAAAGTAACCAGAAACGTGTCTTTACACGTTACACACTACAGTCCCTACTTCTCTCGAACTTTCGCTACCAAGAGGTTTTTGCAACTTCTGTGAACTTGGACATTCTGTCAACCGGAGACTGCTGAGAAGAAAAATCACCGCCTCATTACCATGTTTTTGAAAAATTAAAAATGCAGACGTTTCACCACTCTAAGGAAATCGTTTTACAAATGATGAACGAAAAACTGCTATAAGAAACTTTTAGGAAGGAAATAACAGAGGGGAGGACGAATTCCGGGTGACAGCGTAAGCGTTAATAAGTGAAGCGGCAAATTGTCCATTTAAATTGTATGAAAAGCTGCGGATTGGGCCGGTTTTCGCTTAATGGTAGAAGATTCGCACCGCACACATTTATATTCCACCGCACCGCTTCACTAAGCTTATGAGCAGACCGCTACCGTTGGATATGATTTCTGATGATGTGATGACACGGTGTAACATCCAACTTTTACATTTAATATATCTTTCTAAACACTGACAGTAAACAAGCAGTTTTAAAACTTATTATCGATGTGAAAATACTCTGTTTTCATAAACAATTCCATTTTCTAGCTGTCTGGCTGGAGGTAACACCACCACTTTCAAGATAAAGTCTGCATTTAAATCGGATCATTGCGGGGACTTTATGTGACGGCGCGGCGTTAAGAGGAATCGTCGCCCCGGTGTTCATCCATTTTATTTTTGAAACAAAATGATTCACATCACATTGAGTGGTGTGTACTGTGCACAACATGGCTGCACAGCCTCTGCTGATACCAATTATTCCTGAATTATTCACGTTAACATTCAAATTACCCAGCCTGTATAAAACGTTAGTACAATTTGAAATTTTCGGGAGTCATCAAAACACCCCTTGTTATTGTATCATTTACATTTCGCTGGCTAAGTCTTCCAAAATTTGCGAAACAAGTCATGTTTCAACAATTTAGGGCAAAGCCTCACGTTTTCACGACATAAGCTGTCGTTATCTGTCGGTGGCGAGCGACATTTTTTTAGATGAGCGTCGTCGAGCGGCAGAGTGCTGTCGAACGCGGCACTACGACGCATGCGGAGCCGACCAGAAGCACCCTCCCTACATTTGCATACATTTACATTATAATCCTTGTTGTTTGGCGGTATTCGCGCGGATCGGATATTATTTAGATTACACGAGGCCACGCAGTGCATTAGCAGCGCTCGCGTCCTATAGTTTTATTGACTTTTCACTTGAGAGTGGAATTCGTTCATTAGTATATGATTATTTTTCTAACAAATCATTTATTTTTGTAGCATTTTTAATGCTCGCAGAGATGCATTAATCACAATGATTACCGACAGTTTAATTGAATGAAGATCATAAAATGAATGATCTGTACTATTAGAATATTACGTTGTGTATAAAAAGTTTTCAGAGACTGCTAATACTCATTACTATATTTTTATAACAGAACAATATAGTATCTAACAATATAGTATATAATAACACTTTGGATAAAAATTATGAACTAGTTCAGATTTGTGTTAGAAGTCCCTATTAACTAATTTTCTAATTAATTTCATTATAAAAGCACAGCTTCCTTATAGTGGTCGAATTTCAGTGCTTCATATAAACGCCATTTAGAAAAGCATAAACAGATTAACAGTTAAAAGACAATTTTGTACAGTTTATTAGTGGAGCGTGAAGGCGTAAACACCAAATAATTGGTGCATAATTCTTACGAAAATGAACACAATAAATTGTCGCAACTTCTGCCATTATTTACATTTAATGTTTTTGTAGCGATGGTAGCAAATGGCACAGAGCACCGGGAACTATCTCGTTTAATGCTTATGCTAAATTCTGCGAACGATAACTACAGTTATGTTTCAAACATGTGAACATTTAGACTGTGACATGTTGTGTGACCACACGTATCCGGTCGCGCGGCCCGCGCCCGGATGTCCTGCTCCTAAATATTTGAACCGTGCTGTAAAGTGTTACAACTCCAATCACCGGCTACTGCACCACACTATTTAGCTAATATATAACTAATGTATTAGCCATTACACATTCAATTGAAGCCTTTGAACATGTTCTCTGTGTTGAAAATCTGTTTCGAAGCAATACTCTTTGGAAACTAAATAATTACTTTATTCTAAAGAAATAATAAAGTTTGAGTTCTCACATTAAATTATAATGACCATGATTATTGTGTAACGAACTGTTTCAGCCACACTACACTAGCACTACTGTTACATTTGCAGGTTCATGTATACGAGAACTGATCCCTTCTATCCGTGTGTCAGACTCGTAATGAGATGATCGCGAGATGGCGCGCCAGATTTAATCCATCATGTACTGTCAGGGGACGTGCCGAGGTTCTCCGGTGCGATGTCATTGCCACAGGTGGTGGCAGTCCACACACTGTGTATATATAACACCAATGGATCCTATGTAAGAATCATGCACCAAAGCTGCAGACCCTTTTATTCTATTAAACAGTAACTATAAAATATTGTATACGACCGTTTATGGAGAAGCAAATAGTTCTAAAAATGTAAGAATATTATGAGATCCATGATACGTAATTAGACAAATTGCAGTAGATATTTATTTGTGTAATAGATTGGAACATACATACGATGTAAAAATAAAAACGTTGTAATACGAAATTTTAGGAGGAGAGAAGCTAGCTCTTCTTAAAAACCTTCTTCTTGTCCTCCTGCTACAGCTAATTTAATACAAATAATTAAAATACATCCTAAACCAGAACCTCTTTGAAATATTTTATTATATTTTGTGTGGTAATCAGGGATGTGAGTTATTAGCATATACTCACGTCTCTGATTACTTCAGATCTTCGTATACCTCAATGCTTCATAACTACCCATACCCACCTCCTAATTTGTACACTGTACTGTACCTATACTGTGCATCGCAATGTACAATGTAGGGACAGAAAATAACATTGTGAGATGAGACGATTGGCTCACTAATATTGATAGACTGTCGATGTAATTAGTCAGAGTCCGCCCGAGTAGCCAGACACGCGCGTATGTACGAGTATAGCGTACGGGACGCAGTACAGTTTACGGAGATTAGCCAGGGCAGAGAATTCTATTTGTCCCCATCGCGGTATTCCTCACAGATAGTAGCTACGAGAGAGCCCTTTGGTTTATTTTTAATAATTGTGTGTTTTCTGAACTAAAGGAGTTGACTACTTTACAAAATAAATTAGAAAAAATAATTAGTTTCGTTTAGTTTTGACATTTCGACCTCATTGAATATACTTAAGAGCTTATAGGGACAGTATTGATAATTTCTATGTTTTCCTCAAACTATTATATGAATACCTAGAATTAAGTCTTGCAACAGAAATGATACAGTTGTGATTATTAAATGCCAACTTGTATGCCTCTAAGCGTTTAAATAGATAAATAGTGAGTGACAGAAGTTCGCCTACACATGTACGAGGCCCCTTACTCCGAGGGTGGACGGATGCTCAATTTGTCACCATTACGTGTCGACTCACCTGCATCACACACACAGCCTCGTGCACGCCACACACTGCATGTATGTGCAAATGTGTGTTTGTGTGTGTGGACTAAGCTGACCTTGCCCGACTACACTTTGCGGTAGCTCATACATATACATCGTTGCTTTCTTTTTAAGCTGATGCGTCGTACTTATTAAGTCATGAACATTAAGCCGTGGGATTAGTTTGAACGAGTTACAACTTACGTCAAGCTGGCATTTATCTCTGCCCATTTGTAACTAAACGTCGTCCTTAGTATATCTTTTGTATCATACCTGTATTTATACATTTATGGATTAAAGGTATGTTATGAGAAACACCATGAAAGTGCCGAAGAAATGGAGAGGGGATGATCAACTTGACTACAAGTGTCCCTTAGATGACGATTTGATGAAATTTCGTCGAGACTGAAGCTAGAGTGGGTAACTTTGCATAATGTATATTTATAATTACTGCATGTTCATACTAGTAAAGGAAAACTTAAATTTCAGTTTAAAATATACATATGTATGTAGGGTTAGTCAGTACTCTTGAATACCTACGTCTAGGATTTTGCAATATATTATTGGTTATACTTAGTAATATAAGAGCAGGAATGGGAAATGCACTGTATCATATACCTATATACTTACATAGATATGTGTAGTGAATACTTTGTGCAATGTGTAGGTGATGTGGTACGAGGCATGCGAAGCTCGCGAGATATCCGCGCGCGGTCTCCGAGACATGCTCGTGTGTAGTGTAGTTCACCGCATCGCAATATTGCAGCTCTGCAATACTGTTTAATACGTTTTGTTCTGTCTCGATACTTATTTCATTTTATAATACGATACGAAAAGTTATATTTGTGTCTTGGTTGATACTGATGTACGTACGTACCTAGGTGAGATACATCGAAGAAGTGAGACAACGGTACTAATTATTAATTACAATGTTATTGTTTCATCGATTCGCTTCACAGTTATTGTTGTCATCGATTCGTCAGGAGTTGTAATGTTAAATATGAGTTACCTATAAACATTACAGGCAGCCATCGGGTTACCACACAGATCCATCTGTCAATGCCACTACGGTGTATTGGGTCACTGGTTCAACAGACATCTGACGTGCGAGTTTTGGAACTTTCTTGATAAATGGTCCTTCAACGCGACATATCGACGCGACCCATCCGTTGACCGGTACTGGTGTGATGAATTAATCGCTAAAGGGATTATAATGAGATGATACATTAGGGTAATGTGGGTGCCATCCAGTCGATTACATCACGTCTTGCATACAGCTTGTTTTAACGCAGCTCGTTAAAAGCGGTCCATATTTTCAATAACTTTAAGCGACTTCGTATTAACATTGTGGAATTGGAATGTATTAGGTCTTCCGGTTAGGTTTAAGAGAACGTGTCAAGTTACTTAGATATTAGATGCGGCGTGTTTTAGCTTGCACTTTAATTATTCGAAGTAACTCACTTACAGTAACCGCACGCAAGTTTTTAGTGTTATTAAATATGGAACGCGATAAATATCATTTTCGCCATTTTCTACTACACTTTTTCGATTCAAGAAAAACAATAGCAGAAGCTCACAGACTTATTGTAGATACGTATCATGAATCTGCACCGTCTGTTGAAACACCGTGAATACTGGTTTCGACTATTTAAAAGTGGTAATTTTGATTTAGAGAATAAAGAACGTAGTGGAAACCAAAAAAAAGTTTCAAGACGGTGAATTGCAGGCGGTCTTGGACGAAAACCCTGCCCGCACACTACAAGAGTTGGCTGAAGAATTAAATGTACGTTAATTAACAATTTCTGATCGCTTACAATAGGTAAAATTAAAAACAAGGAAAATGGATTCCACATATTTTATCAGAATTGGCGATGCAAAATCGAGTAACCATTTGTGCTTCACTACGGTCTCGTCACAAAAATAAATCTTTTTTGTATCAAATCGTTACCGGCGATGAAAATGGATCTACTATGATAATCCAAAACGTAGGAAAACATGGGTAGATCCTGGTCAACCGTCCACATCGACTCCGAAGCGTAACATTCACTTAAATAAGATACCTTATTTACTTTGTTATGCATTTGGTGGAATATGAAAGGTGTTATTTATTATGAATTGTTAAAACCAAATGACACTATCACAGCTGAGCATTATCAACATCAATTAATCGAATTGAGTCATGCATTGAAACAAAAACGTCCAAGAATTGCACACAGAAAACAAAAGGTCATTTTATTGCATGACAATGCTCGTCCACATCGCAAAAGGTGACTTTCAGATCTTCAGTGGGAAGTGTTACCGCATCCCGTATATTCACCAGATCTTGCTCCTTCTGATTACCACCTATTTCGATCTATGCAACACAGCCTTGCAGATCAGCACTTCAAATCTTACGAATGTATCAAAAAATGGATCGATGAATGGATCACTTCAAAAGATGATTAGTTTTTTTATGATGGGATCCATTTGTTGCCCGAAAAATTACAAAAGGTTGTAGCTAGTAATGGAGCATATTTTGATTAAAATATAAATTATCTTTTTTATAATACACGAGTATTTCATTTTTAATAATTCCCTCAAAACTAACCGGAAGACCTAATACATATTATATATATATATACGCTCACGGCTGTCATCCTCAAGGGCAACAGAGGTGTATTAAACTCTAAGCATAAATCTATATAAATAAAAATAAAAAAAAAATGTGTATAAATCTCTCCCGTAGAACCTTTTAAGCGTTAAAGCCGTGTGTCTAAATATTGGGCAATTTAAGTTAATTTTATTAAAGAATGATGGTTAAAGATATGTCGGAATAATTTTATTACAGAATGATGGTTAAAGATATGTCGGAAGTATTTTTGTAAAAAGAGTTATGTGCCGGGGGAATAGAGCAAAATTGTGTCTTTTCGTCGGGAAGTAATTAATAGGCGTTCTAGAATGTTGGAATAGGACTAACTGTTATATACATACATATACATATATGTAATTTTCAACAGTTAAGTTAGCAACAAGATAGATAGAAAGGTTGCAACATTAAGAATGGCTCAATGGGCAATCTCTACTATCCTCGCAGCTGTTCCACACCAGCAACAAACACAGCAGGTAATCAAGTAATTATATAGTGTCAAAGCGCAGAACCATTATTCATTTATACATTTTGGATGTCAGATGGGTTTGCTACATGTCGCAGAGTTTATTAAACTTATATTAATTTTCGTATACGGCCAGTGACAGTTATACAATGAGTCTTGAAGTTCAGATTTTTATCTATATTTTATATTTTTATATGTATATATGAACAAATCATAGATATTTTGAATTTTCAAAATAGGAAGTCGGTCAGACTAAGTCATTCATGAAGCTAGTTGCCTATTCCAATACGTAGATCCTATGGAGGATTCTCATTAAATTGAAAAACATCAAAAGGCACTTTATTATATATTTGAACACAGTACCCGATTAAAGGTGTTTTTACTTTTACTAATCTAAATTTTGGTTGAACTAATTTATTTCGTTCTCTCGTAATATATCTGTAGTTACGTCTTTACATCATTTTGTAAATAGGTGCAGAATGTTTCTTACGTACATAATATTCTGATAAGGACCGTCAGGATGCTAATTTCCCTAAATAGGGTAGGGTATATAAGGGTTTCGCGACTACGTAGACTATAAATATCTCTAATGGCTTTTGTAAAATGAAAATTGATTCTATATCTGCAGGCCCCCCCCCCCCCCACAATAAAATACCATAAGACATGATACTATGGAAGTAACTAAAGTAAACTAGTCTTGCAGTATCCATGTCTGTTAGTTGGCGGACCCTCCTTACGGCACATGCTGCAGAACTGAGCCTCTGTGAAAGAGTTGTTAAGTGAAGGCCCCATAGTAATCTAGAATCTAGCGTTATCTCTAAGAAAACCGTTTCATTTACAAATTATTTTTTTTCGTTATTCAGTAAAACTTTACATGCATTATGTCTGACTTTAGGCAAAGAGAATGTTACAATTTATGTCTGTTTCTCTTTTAGTACTAAATTATTGGCAGTAAACCAATCATGTACTTATTATTTACTTCGTCAACGTTATTGCCGCGTCTATATACTTTAAAAAATAATAAAGTGTCACTACCAAATAATACTATTTTGGGTTGTCATCATTACAGTTAGAAAGATAATACTTCGCTTAGTCTTCTTTTACGACTCCCACGAGAAAAGACGGGGTGGCCCTATGTTGCTCCACCGTGAACTCCACTTTGTAATGTGTTAAATAAAAACAGCTATTGCATTATTGCATGCAGATCTAAAGTGCTGCTATAAGATGTCCATTGCGTGTAAGCGGGCCTATGCATAATGTTGATGTTGGCCACAAATAGACAACGAGTGACACAATTAGTGGTTGAATAGCGGCAATTGACGCCGCTACCTAGTAATTGCGTTATTGCGTGTCTTTGGCGCCTTTCAGGTGGTTTTAAGTCTAACCTGAGGCCAGTTTGTTTTATTTATTTTTTTAAACGACTCCCGCATTAGGATTAATTCCTGTGTCGCGGAAGGCTTTACGAACATTCAAGCAACGGACACAAATGTATCTATGTTACAATGAATAAAATACCTTCATTCATTAATTCATAGATAGATATATGTACTCTTAGTCATATATCATATGGTATCGCTCGGTACCTTAGCATTCATTCGTGACTCCTTGAGTCAGACAATTTGGGTCTAAATAAATTATTGAGCATATTATTTTCTAAAGATATTTGAACCTTGGACTTCAGATCAATGAAATTTTATCTTCGAGCTCCAGTAGTTGGAAGTGAAAGAATACAAATGACGTGTTTGATGTAACAATCGTTTCTAACAGTTAAACAAAAACGTACAAACCCTAAAATGTGAAACATGAACCTCCCAAGCTTTTGACACCCGGCAGTAATTAAATATAATGTCTTACATTTCACCACATTCGTTTTGTAGAACAGTAATGTCCTTCATTCTTAGTATTATATACGATTGCAGATAACAATTTACTGTGTATTTTAACACCAGAAAACTAATGTTACCTTTTATCATTCCAGGTAATCATCACGAGAATTTATTTATGTATGGGTATGTATATGTATAAGAGTGTAGTGTGTGTCAGTTCCAAATGTATGCGCAATAAGAGGAGCTAGAGGCACTAACGGGGGAACATCAATCAGCTGTCGCGCGCGCATCTTGGATCAACGTCGCGTATGCGATATCTAGATAAAAATGGGACTCGTTGGACTTCTTTTCTTCATTATTTATAGAGGTAATATGTATACCTTTACAGATCAGTTACGCCGTTGACTATTGGGTCTATGAGGTTCAAGAGAGGTTTGAAATAAAACCTTGGGCGTTAATTTCATATGAGAACACAATCACATCACAATTTCCTTTTCGATGCTTCGTAATATAAAGAAGCCGTGGTTTGAGTAGAAATATTTTTTGTCAACTTCTTGGTATTTTTTATTTCAAATAAAGTATAAACGTAATCACCTTTTATGTTACCCAAATCACAAAATTCAAAAGAATTTATAAAAAGAATGAAAATAAAGAAACACGTAAACAGGGTACCTTTCTTGATAGTAGAACGCTTCCAGGTACTCACATAAATAAAATAAAAATACTTTTTTGACTCCTTTTGTTAGGACGGGCTGAACCTCGCGGACATCACCAATTTAAAATTGATATCAGCTAAGTTGCGAATCTAAAAAAAGGTTTGTCTATTATTGTAGAAATCCGTCACGTATTTATAACGACATTTGGTATGCAAGCCACGCTCCGACCGCGCCGCGCCGCACTGTTTAGTCTAGACTTGCCTGTTTACACACCGCACACCGCTCGGCACTGGACATTTCTCAGCTTTAAGAAATTATTCTCAAAATACTGCAGTTTTGGTTCTGTAAACGAAAACGAATAAACTAAAAAGTCCTCAGTGAATACCTACGATAAGTCATTGAACTAGTTTGATATAACTCGATAACAGTACTAGTTTCGTGATTAACTCGCGTTCCTGCATGTTTAGAACAAATATATATGTATTGCTAAGATACTAATAATTAACTCACATTCCACCTGTAACATTAATATCCGGTTCTCCGTACACGGAAACTATAACTACTGCTATATATTCAGATAGAGGAGGATACTGTAACATCAGTAAGGCAAAGTATCGAATATCTTTGCACTTGTTGTTACGTGAGCCATGAAGGCTTCGCTCTCGTGTAGCTATCATATATTATAATATTATATTATTGTCAGTTGATAAGCTGCTTCGCTTATACATTACATTTTAATTGTAATCGTTCATATGCTACATGAATTTATTTGTTAATCACAAACAATTGTTACATTGTGTCGGATGAAATGCAAAAACAAAACTTAACTAAAATACAAATCCACCAACAATAATGTAATTAATTGATTACATTGATCAACCAGGTTTAAACAAATTAAACAATTAATTAAAATAATAATCAATAAATTGGCAATAAAGTAAATCAATGTTACATCTTGGCGTTCAGTATAGGACAGAAAAAGACACTTGATATTGATTTTGTATTACTAAGAGTGATGTAAGGCTTTTACCTATTATTATTACGATCGATAACCTATTAAATAAAAATACCTATTATTTTTTAGCCGGTGGGAATAAAATGTTAGGGTAAGTAAGAGAAGTTTTTCTTTAATATAGCTGGGAACAATGTAAATGGCAATTATTAATCATTTCACCATTACGTTTTTCTGACCAATTTTAAATAAATGGAAATATCAGGGTGACGAGTTGTTAAAAATATCAAGCTGGGTATATTTCAGGGTGACAGCAATCGCTACAGCAACGCTTCTTTGGCCGCCTGAATAAAGTATTGAAAAGTCTTTTCTCCGGCGGTAATAAGGTGCGGGTTACCAACGGTTGGGTCCATACCAGTCCTGACCTTCTTCTTTGGCATACTTCGATGGATTTGACGATTGGAGGACCTGTACACACTGTACACAGTTAACCGCGAACCTAATGCACCATCCACGCTCATCAGTAATTAATGAGATTGTACATCTCGCTAAAATGTGGGGGTCCTGGTTTCTTAAATGCCAGGACCCTTCATAATCGCGAAGTATTAAATCTTAGAGATTACTTTCTCTCTGTTAACGTGTAGGTACACTGGGATGTAGTGGCAGTTGATAACGGACTTACCCCGCTTGGCCTTGGGAAAGAGAACTGGCTAAAACCAGCAGTACTTAACAGACCGTATTTAGATATGGAAGAGCAAAGAGCAGCATGGACGCTTTTATCAAGCCTTAAACTGGCCCGATGTAGATATATTATCATGTGTCTTGGCTACGTTCCAATGATTTCTTTGGAGAAACTGAAGGTTTTATCTGTGCAGTTACCGATTAAGTTGTAATGACGAACAATTACCGGATTCATATCCTGAAGGATGGCACAATTGACATAGGTCGGGCACGTCATCGCCCCGGATAAACCCTGAGGCATATCATTTCCGATTGCTCTCATCTTTTTTTTTTTTTTTTTTTTTTTTATACTATAGGGGGACAGACGAACAGACGGGTCACCTGATTGTAAGTGACAACCGCCGTCCATGGACACCCGCATCTCAAGAGTCGCAAGTGCACTGCCCGCCTTTGAGGGTGATGAGGGATGGGGGATGCAGGGAGCGGAAAGAAGAAAGGGGGGATGAGGAGAAAGAAGATGAGGGGAGAGGGGGAGTTGAGCCTCCGGAAACCTCACTCATTTCGGGGAAATGCAACGCAAGCGTTACTTCACAACCGGTTTTCTGTGAGGCCGTGGTATCGCACCGGTCGAGCCGGCCCATTCGTGCCTAAGCATGGCTCTACCACTGTTAAACACAAACACACATCTTACAAATAGTGAGTACTTGCAAGTGGACAGGATAGTCCATCAGCAACTTGCTGTCAGATATAACCTTGAGACTGTTGTATGTGACATTATAGGTATGTGCCCGACTCAGTTCTTAAAAATAGTCTTGCAGCATTATCTTGGGAACGATCTATTATCATTGACAGGACTTTTGTAGCCAATACTGCACTGCACTGCAGTTTGGACTGCACACATGCGGGGCGGTAAGTGGTCACCTCGCCGCCCCGCTGCCGTACCGTGTGTTGTGGATTCGATGCCCGCACAGAAAAAAAAATTGTGTAATCCTCAAACTGTTGTTCTGAGTCTGGGTGTTTTTTGTGTCCGTTTCTTGAATGTATGTAAAGTCCCCCGCGGCACAGGAATTATTCCTAGTGCGGGAGTTGTCTTTAAAACAATTAAATAAAAAAGAAAATAAAAAAACCTGGTATAGTGGTGATGGACCAACTAGAGCGCCGAGCAATGATTGCTTACGTTACCACCCCGCATGACGACAATGTCATAAAGACTGAAACACCATAACCAGCTGTAGCTTGGCCCGTGTACCCTATACCGGTAGCGCACTTTTTTTGTTTTTAAATATATATATTTTTTATATTTAGAAATATAATTTATATGTTTGTCAAGTAAAATAAAGAGAATGATAATATAATATATGATTTATTGTGCAATTATAAAAAATAATAAAATACACAGAAATATATATAATAAAAGAAATAAAAATGCACAATCGAAGATAAGAGATAAGAAGCAATATCTTCCAGACAACCTTACGATGGACAGGAGTGTGATGATGCGTGGCTTTTAGTGTTGAAAAGAGAGACTGGATCTTTATAGGGGCTTTTGCAATCTCGAAGGGATTGCATAAATATTTAATGCATTGGTATATTCAGTTGTATTACATGACAAAAGTACTTTTATACGCAAACATTAAAAAGATATACATACATACTAATACACCTACATACATACATCATTATTTATAATAATAACAATTAATATAAGTTATATATTGTCACATTTTTTTACAGTTTTTCTTGCCAGCATCTGACTTTCAGTATCTCTCTATATGGAGTCTATATGGACGATATGTTTTAGGCAGTTTTTCTTGTCGCACCATAAGCAAAGAAAGTTTTCAGATATTTATGCTTAAGGTATATACATGGTGTGTATTAGCATAAGACCCGTCCACCGGCACTTAATCACGCGTGCGTGTGTTGTCCCGCTCCGCTTTGCTCCGGTATATTATTTAATTTAAGCTGACGCGTGGGCGGGGCCGGACCACACTTGACGAATTAATGTAAGGCAGTAATAACACGGGCCGCGCAGTAATTTATATCAGTAATGAATTATAATAGATCAGAGCGAGCTATAAACACAACTTGCTCAAGACGCCGCGCGGGCCCGCTCTAATAGCTAGTTCCTGTAACATCATTTACTCGCGCTATCCATTGCTCGACTCGCTGTATCGGATACACGAGCAAATATTATGCATTTCAATCTTCAGATAAATTGAGAACGTGAAATGCAATCTACTTATTTTATATTGCTTCATACGCCGTCGGCGGTCGTGCCGTGAAGATTAATTTATACTTATATAATTCAACTACTGTTTTAACAATGACATGACAATACATAATAATGGCTAAGTAAATTTTACTGACCGCCATGGACAAAAATGTTGATCAGTCGCGGACTTCGATTAGTCTTATAGATAGTGTAAAACACAAGTGGTATGTCGCTTGACTTTATTAGTCAATAGCCAGCGTGATATTGGTTCACATTTTGTGTAATTTGTGAGCCAGTTACAACGTTATCCGTGGGTCGGCCGCGACGGTGACGAGGCGATTTGGCGCCGCGGGGTGTCCGTCGCGCGAGTTGCGGCTCGCGACCATCTAAACATACAGCTTTAAACCCCACGCTGACTGTTGTTGTTGTCTTCGAATGTCAATTACGAAGAAATAACGTTTGTAATTCGTAATAGGTGAAGTTACTTCGCGCGTAGGCGGGTTTATCTATTAAGAGGTGATCACACGCGCGCATACAAATTGACGCATTAAAGATGCGCTCGACCACGATTATAATCTTAATAGCTTTCTCAAATGAAGCTATATCGGAAATTTATTTAGCGGAGAAGATCCACTCCTAGCCACGTTAGTGGGAGCCGCGCCGCCCGAGACCGTTGAATGTTAATGTGAGTTGTAATGTCCGCTAATGTACGATATTATTCGTTATGTTGGTTGTACTTTACCTTAATGGTTATACACTCTTTTATTTC
Source organism: Tyria jacobaeae (assembly GCA_947561695.1). Taxonomy (NCBI): domain Eukaryota; kingdom Metazoa; phylum Arthropoda; class Insecta; order Lepidoptera; family Erebidae; genus Tyria; species Tyria jacobaeae. The sequence continues at coordinate 135,074 of OX387218.1, read as the reverse complement.
ATTCGAATAAAATAAAGATACTATTAAATAAGTTCAAGTAATAAACAACGAATTGAAAGCTGGTACAGAAGAAGTGCTGAGAACTGATGTGGCCACTTTCTGCCATCGCATCGCTCGCCACAAACAGAAGCCATACAGATGTACAGATCTGTAAGCTTAAAACTAAACAAGACGGTAAGCAAATCTGTTGTGCTCAATGGAACACAACAGATTTGCTTACCGTCAATGGGCCATGTGCCAATGGGCCGAATAATAGGGAATCAGTTAAAAACTTGTAATCAGATATTAGTTCTTGAGACCTTTATTCTGCGTCTGTTACCCGGTATTGATACTAAAGGCTCAGATTTCACATTCTGCATTTTATTCTGTTTCTAACTATTACACGAGACCTTGAGGATTACTTTAAAGAAACAATTTAATTACTTAAAGGTTGAATATATTTGAATTAGAATGATTTAGAAAGTAAACAATAATGGGACCAGAACCGCCTTCCGCCTTAAAGTCGATATCAAACAAACAACAAGTTTATATCGAAATGACCAGCATGCATGCTGAGTCAGCAAGGCGAGGGCCTGCTGGTCAGCTCTAATGCCTACATTGTAACATAACGTGTGAACTAAAATGCACTATTTTTGAATAACAAAATAGACTTTGAATAAAAAATCACTCTATTTTTAACTCTCCATCTCTACCATCTTATCAAGTTCCATACCTTCGGTTCCTATCGTGAAAGCAAGATAGAAATCTTCGTTCCACAAACAATAATCTTTTTTCACATCCTCCTCAGTGCTCTGACTTCCTAAACTCTTTCTTCTATATCCCATCCGTTTTACTATGAAATGTACACCCATTCGGAAGCGGAACATAGACTAACAGCTTTATTATACGTAACCAAAAGGTTACGTATAATAACATATATAAATATAAACACGTATATACGTTAACGTTAACGTATTTACGTATATATATAATATATTGATTTGACGATATTATGTTACGCATATAAAGCTTTTAGTACATGATGTATCCAAATAATTTGTACAAAAAGTATTGTAGTGTGAATAGAAATAATAAGGAAAGCATGAAACACAGCAACATGTGCGATAGACATTATAAGAGCCCATTATAAAATTGGGTTAAGATACAAGCGTTAAACAAGAGCCTATAATTCTATACAAATATAATTACTTTAGGGAATGTATTTATTTCCTTAGACTAAAAAGATACCTAAAACTTTATAAAATTTGCAAAAGTACGAATAATTACATTAAGGAATTTAATAAACAAATTATTAATTCAAACCAAAGGATTTTTTATGTAATTAAAACTATCAAGAATTGATGTCTAGCAAGTATACTTTTTTATTTATTTGTGTCTGAAATCGAAACTTCTTTATCAAAAGTTTCAGATTGGGGTCGACTTAACCTAGTCCAATTTAACCCCACGAAGACACAGGTTTGCGCGTTCACCGCTAAAAAGATGCCATTGGTCGTATCACCTCAATTTGAGAGCACTTCCCTAACTGCATCAGCCAGTATCGGAATCCTTGGCGTCGATATATCAAGCGAAGTCCAGTTTCGCGGTCACTTAGAGAGTAAGGCCATATTAGCCTCGAAGAAGCTTGGTGTGCTAAACAGATCGAGACAGTATTTTACTCCGGCCCACCGCCTGCAACTTTATAAGGCGCAGGTTCGGCCGCACATGGAATACTGTTCTCATCTCTATGCAGGTGCACCCCAGTACCAACTTCTGCCTCTTGATTCAACGGCATTCAACGGAGAGCGACTCGCATCATCGACTGCCAAGATATTTCTGATCGACTTGACACCTTGGCGTTGCGTAGAGATGTAGCTTCACTCTGCATCCTCTATCGCTTGTATCATGGGGAGCGTTCAGAGGAATTGTTCGGACTTATACCGGCTGCTGGTTTCCGCCATCGTCCTACGCGACAAAATATCCATCCCCATCACCTGGACGATTGGCACTCCACCACTGTGCGCTTCTCGAGAAGCTTTTTGCCTCGCACAACCAGCTTATGGAACAAATTGTCGCCTGCCGTATTTCCGAACCGATACGACCTTCAAACCTTCAAGAAGAGAGCGTACCTCTACCTAAAAGGCCGGCCACGCACTTGTGACTCTTGAGTTGCGGGTGTCCATGGGCGGCGGTAGTCACTTACCATCAGGTGACCCGTCTGCTCGTTTGCCCCCTATCGCATAAAAAAAAAAAAAAAACAATTCGTGATTCCCATTCGAATCACTTTGTAATCTGGAATCACCCTAATATTGTACAACATGGCAGCTGATGTAAAGTTTAAAATGCTTTTAGCAGATCAAATAGGTTGGAGCAAAACCAATAAAGTACGAGTGGATATATGTAGGTATTCGTATGTGGAAAACTAATTTAATTTAGAGTATAAAAGTGAATGGAGTCGGACAGATCGTGCGGCGCAGCTAGTGTAGGGCGCGGTTTGGTCAACTAATTGAAAAAGTTTTTGTCGCGCACCCTCATCGCTCCGCGCGTCCTCTCGCGTGGTGTGTGGACGCCCTAATTAAACGAGATTTCCTACACATCTAGGCTGAATATAAGAAAATATCCGCCAAATGGTTCAACAGATATATATATATATATTCTAATCTATATTGTAAAGTATGTAACGTAGTATGTAACTTGCGTTTCAACAGCAACAGTACAATTGGTGAAGTATTATTTATTTCCAAAATTAAAAGATATAAAAGTAAAACAGCGTAAGTTAACGAAATGATTTAAGACTCGACTCCGGTAGCTAATGCTTAATATCATTTAACAGAATCGAGTGATTGTGCACAAACCAAGTATACTCGTATTATAATGGTGTTGATGGGTGCTTTTATCTAAATCAAACGTAGTAACATTCCTAAACAGTTGGTAAGAGATAATGCAAACTTTAATAACACTTCACAAATGGTCCAGCTCGCCCGGTGGCATACCACGGCCTCAGAGAAAACCGGTTGTGAAGAACGACACTAAACAAAGTTGTAAACCTATTCTCGACCACATAGTGCTTAAGGAGCAGATGAGCACTTATTAATTTTTATATCCGAATCGATCCGACGGAACCGGACTGACTGCCAATAAAATTTTAGTCCAACCCGTCCCACCTTTGAGTGCTACAGAGATATACATAAGTAAGGCAGCTAACACCGTAAGTAAGCAGAAGAAAAACCGTTGAAGAGCCATGTTTAGGCGCGAATGAGTCGGTTCGACCAGAGTAATACCACGATCACAGAAACCGGTGGACAAACAATGCTTGCATTGTACTGTCGAATGAGTGAGGTTACTGGAAGTCCACCATCCCCTCTCCTCTTTCCCCTCCCCTTATACCCTTTCCTCTTTCCCCTCCTATAATTCTCCTCCACCATTATTATCTTCCTCTCATCACCCGCATAGGCGATCAGCGCACTTGCGACTCTTGAGTTGCAGGCGTCCATGGGCAGTGGTTGTCCCTTTATAAAAAAACATTAAGAACATTCGTTTGAACTTGTTGAATGAGTTTCATATTTAGCTACATAGTTACATAAACAGTTTATTTGGCCATGAGTTTGTTTGCCCGATTTTTTTTCAAAAGGCTCAACCTTTTGGAAACGGGCGGTAGCACAGGCAGGTATTTAATTATTTTATGAAAATAAATAATTAAGTACCTGAAAATTTGATATTTGATATTTCTAACGCTAAGAAATAGTATTTGAAAAAAGAGATATGTTTTTATCCTTGCAAAACGGAAACAAAAGCTTATCAACCGCAAGTATATATTACGGGGATGTGTGTGCGAGCGCGTAGTTGTGCAGGATTTTAACAATTTTATTATAAACAACGATACGCTTAATTGGACAACGCGGACGCTGAGTTGCGACTGAATAAAGATAACTGCGACATATTGGTATTATTTGTAGCACCCTTTGCTTAATTGTTCGCTCTATTACTGTGGATCATTCGTCGATCAAGTCTGAATAATGAAGTTGGGTTTCAGTAAACAAGTTATCGGTGATAAATTAAACCGCTCTTGTAATATTTTTGTTTTACGTGTCATGCTGAACTCGAATGACGGCGATATTGTTTTTACAACCCTATTCGGTATTGACATAGATACTATATAATTTGTGAGGATCAGCAACTAAGTCTCAAAGAATAATAAGTTTTTATGAAATAATACATGTATAGTAAATATATAATATTAATGAATATAGAGGATAGGGCTAGAAGTAGGGCCGCAAATCGTCTAAGAATGGGTTGTTCTATTTGGATCTAAAAAATGTGATAACCTTTTTGCCACCTTGAATATCCGGTGCGTAGTATATCAATATTGACCGTTCATGGCACGAAAGTCTAAACTAGGACATCATAAATAATAATCAGATGATTTCTAGTACAAAACTATTATGTAAGAAGCCGCGCAGTCTCGAGGACACTCCGTGCCAGCGCTACTGGGGCAATATTAAATTCCTGGAGGCCAACAATTTGCTCATTACGTGAGTAGTGTCCACTGCACTTGGAACTACAAGAGACACAATAAAACCATACACAAGACAAACTCGCGCTCTACAATACCGCCATAAGCGCTCAAACAATTTTCACAATTTGTAGAAAATTATCTTACATTACATTGCTTTTGCTCTGGCGTATAACGATTTTATTTCATGCTTCCAGAGCGAAAAACGTCGCTTATCAAAATATCAGGCAGTTTAAGTGCACTTCTCAGTTTGGCTACGACTGCTCGTAGCTATGCAAACCAGACAGTTGAAATAAAAACATTTTGTAGAGAAAATTCGAAAAGTCGACAACTCAATTATAATCTTTCAAATCTGATCATATTCTTACCTTTTAGTGATTGAAGGGTTTATTAACGCAGTGTTCACTTCACTAAATAATTATGGGATAATGCGAATAAAAAATAAGTAAGGCATTTCAATCTCCTTGGATGTTAGTACAGCCATTACTTATTGCCAGCTCTAAAAGCTTACTTAAGAGTAAAAGCTGCTTGTGTTGTGTGGAGTGAGGAGTAACGAGGCGGTGCGAGGGTCGCTCGTGACAGATCGCTCACATTTGTCGCCGGAGGGACACTTGTCTCGCGGTCTCCTGATCCTCGTGGAGACAATAACCGCGCCCCAATTACCAAATACACTACACAGTACTTAAAGTAATAGCCATGCGTGTCGGTTACTGTGCATAGCTCACGTTTGAAACGAAAAGGTTGTTCTTATGAAATATGTTTTGAAATGTAATATGTGTTGATAAATTACACAAATAAAATGTTTGTTTTCGTATTCGGTATTTAAGAATGTTAGTGAAAGCAAATCCGAATCTGAAACTGAAGAGAAGCACTTTCTGCTTACTCGTATGTAAGTTGTTGTGTAAATTTGTTCAATTGTTACATGCCTTCGTAATTGAACCTAACTGGTAAGGACAGCATTCGGCTTCTATCACACTGTTTATTCATATTTTTAATCTTTGCAAGTCTACAGTAAATTAAATCCTAGTATCCATAAAATTTACGACGCGTCGACAACTAAAAAAGTCATATTTTATTAATTATTTAAACATGAATTAAACACAATCAATCAATAAGTACTCAGCAATTATTGAGCCATGTACAATAGCGCAGTTAAATGGAACCGCATTCAGTACTCGGCTGACTTGATTACAGGAAGACGCATTAAGTTGAAGGTTTTTGTTGTAGGTAGTAATAGTGCTAATAGTTAGTACGTGTCGACTCGTCAATAGTCGCCGCTGATTATCTCTCACCATTAGGGTGAGGATGGCGGACCAACGGGTTTCATAAAACAAGTAAAATATTTAAAATATATGTATATAGCCTGAGAACCTGAATGTATAGAACAATGCACACATAAATTAAAATATTGTTATTATAATCCTTAATTTAGTTGAATTGTTCAAAAATTAAAATGTTTGTAGTTGGGAGGTTTTTCCAACACTTTGAACTTCTAAAACAAACACACAAATAACCTAAACTATAATACACTCCATAAAAGTCGTGATTGGCTATTAACTCCAATATCTATTGATATACTTGTATTTATAAGGTGACCATTGGCCGCGTGGTCATCGGTCAAGTAGAACAGGGTGACACCATCTCCGTAAGTAGGTGTCGGGAAGGCAACTGTTGTCTATCATATATATACAATACCCGGTTGACAGCCATAGGGTTGCCCCTATTACACAAGTCCAACTAAATTATATAATATTCTGGTGAGTTTATGTATGTATAAGGAGAGACTTGGGAAACCGTCCATGGCTAAAAGATGGAGGAGAAGCTGTAATAATGTTGGTTTCTTCTCTACTAGCAGGATTATTGTCCGAGAAGATAATTTTGTAAATAGATTATAATTGAAATAGCTTATACGGATTGAATTGGGGAATGTAAAAAATAGCTTGATCGTTGAATTGCATCCCTATGACTCGAATTTGCCCTCGCCGGAAATTTGATTCCTCTTATACTTATGCAAACGTATATAAATCCGTATTACGTTAACCTGAACGACAAATTACATGAACATGATAGGCACAGTGCTGTGGATTGCTGTAAAGTTATGACTCGTTTATTTCCATTAGCATGCGCCACACAATGGAACATGTTGTGAGCTATGGGATATGCCTGCGTTATTAGCACCTACTAGCTCATCTAAATAACATTAGGCTACTGGTTACCCCACGTCGTGTTAACACAAGACAAATTACTGGCATTAAACACATTAATACTAATGCACAGTATGCAATAAAACTACTAATAACACATTAATTTAGAACGCCTGCTAGAAATCTTATATATATATATAAATAGCATAAAGTAAAATACAACATGACGTACCGTATGATCCTCGATGGAGTAGAGTAGGACCACCTGATCTCCTCCCGTGGGTGTCACAAAAGACGACTATGGAATTGAATTGTTATCTCTCAGATATTACTCGTATATACATATATTATGTATACAATTTATTCAGCGCCCGGTAGACGGCAACAGGTTTGCTTGCTTTAAATGAATGTTCCAAATATTCCGCGTTCCACATGACATATTAAAATATTGGTACTGGGACGAATTGTTCGCATATTAAATTGCGCACAATTCATCGCACTACCAATATAGTTTAGGTTAAAAAAATAAATTGCGTAAATTACACCCCAACAAAATATCTGGTGCCTGAGACCCATTTTGATGACGTGTAAAGAGCCTTCCACTGGAATTCTCAGCAGTTATGGAGCGATGTATGTTGGGCTCGTGTACCGAATACTTCTGGTAAGGGTCCAAAAATTTTGCTACCTGCTCCAAGAACGTTCTATGTGACCCAGGTTGCTAGTATACCTAAATAAAAAAAAAACTTTTTGTTAAATATGAAGCATGTGGACTTACTTTACTTTATGTCTTAGGTCTCTGCATGGCAGCTTTAGTTTATTCTATTTAGGAAACAAACAGTAGTATATTAAGTATACATATGAAATCTTTATTACTAAACTTAGCTAATATTACAATTTTTTAGCTAATATTACACAGATTAATTTATAAAATTCTACCATCGTCAGACATGAGCAGTTGCCGACGCAGTTAAATAAGCCAGAAAAGTGGAACTTCCTACTCAGAACAAAATGTTAGTAACGGAGATAAATAAAGACATTGATCAGATAAGTTACATTAAACCTACATTGCTACTGCCGGTCCTTTAGTGCTGCATTTATGTTGCTTTTAACTTTAATCTTAGTAGCATCTAATATAATGATTGCATCTTAATGCTATTGTATGTGTCGACTAAGCGGTAAAGAGGCTAGTTGCTAATATGCGTCTGGTTCGCACCTCCCGCCTACGTACTGCTCGAGGAACCAGGAACACAAAAAAGTCAGTACAATTAAATTGGTTGCGGCATACATTGAAAAGCTGGATACGCCTGGATTGCAAAGTTAACATGTCTTATTTCTTAAGAGGTTGTTTGTTAAGACATTTTTTTACGAGAGCAAATATATCGCATAGCACGACGGTACTAGCGTTTGACTAATTATATTACATCGTTTTATTTTGCATAGTATGGATTGCAAATGGGTACTGGTATTTTAATTGCGGCCTGATTGATTGTGGATTTTTAAAATACATGAATGTGGAGATATGATAAGTCACGAATTGCTCTCATTTCAAAGCCAAACATTTGGTAGGCTCTGTTGAATATATTTTCTACGTGTGCATCCAAATTAAGTTTGAAGTCCAGATTTATACCCAGATCTCGCAGACACACTAGCCTGCAGTAGTAGTCAATAATATTTAACTTTTTGGTAAGTGTTGTGCTATGGCACTAGAGTAGGCTAAGATATTGTTTTGTTAGCAGAACAATAATAGAAAAAGAAAAAAAGTGGTTAAGATCTAGCTGAAGCTCTAAACATTCAAGCGTTTTCTTAAAATAAATATAAAGTGCCTGAAGCAGTCTTTAATGTCATTTATAAATAATATAAATAACATAGATGCAAAGCCATTAATTACAACTTTTTGAGTCCTGTTATATATATGTATATATGTATATAAGAGATAAACCACCGAAGTAGGTCCCCTCTGATACCGTATTATGCAAGTTTATTATTATTGCATATTTATGGTTTAATATGTAATCGAAAGTCAACTTCATCATTGGTAATCGTTACATACCGCATCTATTTGTTGCCTAACAGCGATGTCCTCAAATCGTAGAAGGTTGCTTATACATGACTTGTCTTTAACAAAACCATGTTGTTTATTAGTTATAACCCGCTGGATAACTGGATATATCTCGTTATGAACAAGCTTTTTAACAAAGTTTGGAGAATGCTGATAATACAGAGATCGGACCGTAGGGCTCCAGATCATTTTTGAATCTACTTTAGCGTTAGGAAAGACTCCTTATGAGAGACATTTGTTAAAAAGGATTAAAATAGGGTAACATATAGTACGTATTTTTTTTAAAATATTGCAGGAATGCCATCCGGACAACGTCCAATCGAAAATGTGGTTGTATATATATATAACCAGAAAGACTTGATATTTTTGGGGCAATATGATCTTCAATAGAGTTAATGTATGTTTTAAAGAATTTAGAGTCTATTGATAGATAACGTTTCGTAGTCACCGATATACATACATATGTTTTTTTAGCTTAATCCATGCAGAAGTATTATATTTGTAAATATATTCGAAAACCAGATAGGGAATTTTATATTTCTATTTTTAAGTGTCGGTGTTTGTATCATATAGTTTTTCGTTAAATTTAAAGACCACTTCATGAGGTACTAATGTAAGTAGTGAAGTAAACAACAGTTGAATAGGACATCGCGACTAAATCTATTTGTAGTATAATTGTACAATAGATACACAGTGTGTGTGGCTCGTGTCACCGTCTCACAAATTCCGAGCCTAAATAACCTCGGTGAACGCCATCATCGCGTCGTGACGCTTATTTACGTCCTCTGTCAGCGCGGCTCGAGCCGGGACACGACACGCGACCGCGCGATTAGTCGCCAGTCGCCGCGACTCAATCGTCGCCCGCATTAAATAATATGCGATGCCCGTTGTTTGTCGCGACGATGAACGGACTTTTTTTCCCATTTACTGTCTTCCAGCGATGTTGGCAGAGCTTTTAAAGACTAGGGATTGTTATGTTTATAAATACTGGCGTTACGACAGCTGGCAACATCTTAACACTGGAATTTTTATAATGTCAGGAGCTGCTGATGTTTTCATTTCATAATAATTTGCAATAGCTCTACTATTACATGAGATTCTTCAAAAAAAAACTTAAGTACTAAATATTTTACACTTTTATCAACATTATTGCGAAGAATGCTAAACTCACTCGGTCAGAATAGTGGGCGTTTTGCCGTGTGTTTGGTTTCTGACTCTGCCCAAACATGTATAAACAAGAATACTGTAAAATATTAGTCCGTTGTTTAATATCGCCGGCGGATTATTGCTCCATATCTCAGTTTTATTGCGATTTGTGCCTTCTTTCACACTCCGTCACCCGGTCCCTCCGTCCGACGTCAGTACCTCACTTACCTCCAACAGCGGCGTTTGAGTTTTAACTACAAATATTTATCTTTTCAATTGACAGCTCGATCATATAAATACCGAGTACTGACTCCACAATGTTGTGGTTTTAGAACTTAAACTGCTTTAAATCTATGTCTGCGACATAAATAACATAATTGTGCAACTGGAACATTTTTGTCGCGATTATATTTGTATATAAGTATATATATTTTCATGTGCCTCAACGTTGCAGCTAGCCATTTATCACATAGTTTAGTCTGCCTTGACACTTATGTCATGTTTAACGTTCTGTTACTGATACTGACAGGTAATCTTCTTTTTCTTTCAATTTAGTACATCAATCGTTTACCGAAAAATTTTAACTCTTCAGTATATTATTTTCTAATCACAAAATAAGTGTACATTAGTCTAATGTACCTTGAAATAAAATGACGCAGGTATTTAATAAAACCCATTATCAAAAAGATTGGGCGCGCTGATGGTCAGAAGCAGCAGTTCATCTAATATGACGTCAAATTAGTTACGTGCCTATTCACATACACACATCACACATAATTTTCGTGTATTTTATGGTTTAAAAGGGTGACATCTGCCTCAAAGATCTTCTGTCTGTCGCCTCGGTTAATAATAATAATGCGGCGAGTGTAGTGACGTTAATTAATAACCGAAGCTGTTATAACTCCGCTGCTATTTGTCACAAGAGTTAAATAGCTTCTAAATGTGGAGGACATATCGCTCCTCTTGTCACTTTTATTTTATTTCTTTACAAGATTAACAGTAACCGGTGAATGTTACAAAAGCAAACAGGCTGACATTCGTTTCGGAAGAAGATTTATACGCGTAGAATAAAACTTAGATACCTTATGCTAAATCATTTCTGTGCTAAACACGCATTCGACTCGGACATTCAGATGTAGATAAAAGAAATATTTGTGTAATAGTAGATTTATATCGGCAGCACACTTTAAGTAGTGTGAACTACTGACTTATTACAGCTCGCAGCGTTACAGCTTTGACACAGTGCTCCACTTCAAAGAACGTAAATGGTCATACCATCACTTTTATACCGGTGAGGGCACCGGAGCACTGCTCATATCGCTGAAGCCACTATTGACGTCTGCCTACCTGTAATATATTCCTTTATTCTACGATAAATTTCATGCCTAGCATCGTGTCAATCCCGTAGTAGTGTCGAGCCGCGAGGCTAAGTTTCGGCCACATACAGCACTCTTCACAACACGCTGGCCAACGCCAGCCTGCTACTACCGCTCTCGATCACTGCTTTATCTGACTAGTCTTAGTACTACTCTACGCTTGTAGTGTTGATGAATGAAGCACATTTACGATGTGTAAATTAAAAGATAAGAAAGTAAAGATATGTCAAACCTCCACGCATCATAGTTTCTGGGTCCATACTGTAACATTCGTATAATATTAATATACGTAACGTAATAAAATTAGAAATGCACACAATGTGCAGCATTCAAAGCAGCCAAGGGTTGCAACACTCTCCTTCTCAGAATAACGTAGTCAATAACTCTGGGGGCACTTGTGGGTCACGTAATTACAGAAAAAAAAACTTAATTTTGATATTCCTCATTTTCATTAATTACCACAGATTAATAGTAAAAATAAACTAAAAAAGAAGTAAGTGTTTGGAAGGCGATCGCCATAATATTACATGTATTAGCATTACAATGGTCTGTATTAAACCAAAACTGCCTATCTCAAAATACATAAGATACAATAAAGTACAAAATGTTCTAAATGCTGAACAAAGTAAACAACAACAACATTTATCGGGTATTGTTATCTTAAGCAAACAAGCCTTGAGCTACCTCATCTGACTCACCTCGCACTTTGTTTATTCCGAGAGAACCGCGACGAGCGTGCCCCGCGGCGCTGCCAGCCTAACGAGGCCCCCTGTAGTCTGTCCGTCCGTCCGTCCGTCCGTCCGCCCGGGCTGACACCCCGTTCGTTCTTATCTAATTATATAGATTTAAAAGGATCACAAGGCTTGTTTGTATTTGTAGCGTACGGTCGTTTTGCATTAATAGGTACTGCTCTCATTCTCACAGGTACGTATTCAAAGTTTATATCGGCGACTAATATCTCTAGGCTGGGCACTGCCTATGGAATTGAAATAAAAGATTTTTTTAATAGGTTGTGTAAATGTAATGTAATATGAATCTACGATGATCAGCAACTACGCAACACAATTCAGACACAATAACCACCTTTCCTTAGTCATAAATATAAAGTACGAGTATATTGATCAGTTATTCATTAAATGTGTAAATAATGAATATACACAAACACACACAGGGGCCAGCAGAGGCTTAATAAACGAGCAAATTTTGCAGACTACAATTTAGTCCTATTTACGCAATAGGAGGCAAGCGTGTTGCCTCAGCCGGGCACTCTTTTATATAAGAAGGGAAAATTTGGATTATAGTGACAGCAAGGGAGGATGGCAGCGGAAGGAAATGATATTCCTTACTTAGACAAATGGACCGTGGAGTATAAGCAATAGCTCAAGCAAGATAGGTCAATAACTGAGCACAAGTCTCACACCTATAACTCGAACTGGTTGGTGCCGAAAACTCCGAGCCATTTAACAGTTATAATAATGTAAAACATTTAGTCCAAAGAAAATGAACCTGGACAAATTACGTGTAGCTCTTTTATTGGCTACGGGTAATATCTTAGTTTATATATTTATTTATGTATAGGTGTGGTGTGGTGCACCAGCCTGGTGTTGTATGAAGACGCTCCCCACCTCTACTTAATATTCTGACTCGTTGTTTGTGATTCTCCACACTGACTGCTTGGCAATCGTAAATAAGGGTGTGCGCACAATAACGCCGACGCAATTATCTACGCTCAACGTTCGGCGGTGGGTGAGGGGGGGAGCCCCGTGAGGGGGGAACAGGGACATTGTTTTCAACAGTTTAAGAAAATGTAAATGTATGGTAATGCGGCTCCGATCTGTTTGTAGCGAGACAAGCCGCCCCCCCGGTACTGACTGCACAGCTTTAACTCCCAGCTCCAGATGCAAAGCGCGGGATTTGCAACACTGCCACTGCAGTCAACGCTGTTCATTACTAACAACTAAGTAATGTTTATTGAAACCGTAGAAAACATAGATTGAACAAAAAGTCTTAATTAATTAAATCTACTGATTTAAAAAGCCTTAACTGAGGAGTAGAGCAGTTACAGTTTGTAAGATAGTAACACCAGGGAAGTAGAAGACGATTTTTCTGGCAAAGTAAAGAGGCATAAAGACAATAAACGAAAAACTACAGGATTAAGTGAATAAACCAAATACTTCCCGATTGCGAGCTTTCCGCGCTGCGTTCACACCGCCTCGCCCCGCCCGGTGTGGTGCGACAATGGTTTGTGGGCGCAATTTTTGCGAATACTTTATGCTAATGTTTACCGATACCGTATTAAGCCCCTTTCATTATGTGAGCACACCGAGACTTGAGGATGATGAAATTGAATCAAATTTTATTATGGAAACAGTCTGCTAGATCAGATTCAGAAGTGGAAAGCATTTGCATATAAGAATAAATAAGACGTGTAGCAACAAACGTGCGTAGTGTGAGCTCACGAGAGGATTTGTCCTGCTTTAGATTTTTTTTAAGTAAAAAGAGCACTTTTTGGGTCAAACAAAAATCAAGAAAATTTCGACATCCTCCCCGAACGTTTTCCATGAGCTATATGTACATATGTATACTATAAAAAAGTCTTAATTTTTTTAATAAAAAGCGTGAAACTCGCGTCATCGTCACCGCACGCTTCCCATGAGCTATATGTATACAGTGTATAATCTAATAGCTCGACGATACAATTCACAAGTTACTTAGTTTTCACTTCTAACGGCAGTCCCCAAAGACTGCCCGTTTTTTTTTATAGTATAGGTGAATAAACAGACGGGCCTCCTGGTGAGTCACTTCCGCCGCCCATGAACAGTTGCAACTCAAGTCACAAGATTGCTGTACGCTTTTTAGGGTAGGGTAAAGAGAGGAAGGGAAAGGGGGTTGGACCTCCGGTAACCTCACTCACTTGGTCACACAATGCAAGCATTGCTTAATACCCGTTTTTCTGTGAGGCCGTGGTAATACTTCTGTCGCGTAGGCTCATACATGCCGAGGCATGACTCTCCCACGTTATATCAACACCTACCTTGTGAACTTACGCTCTAAGGGGCGGGGGGTTGTTGATGGAGGGAAGAAGAGAAGAGGGAGTATGGGGGAAGGAGAAAGAGAAGATCTCAAGTGGCTTCCGTTTCGCCTTCGTCGGAATACCCATATCCTTTCTCTACTGTATAATAACTTGTTTCACCCATCGACCCCTATTTACCTAAAACAACGTTTCTCCTTTAAACGTGACACACAATAGGTGCTTGAGATCATCAGAAAATCTGACGTTGGAAATATCAACTCACTCTACAATGTTTTCTGATAAATCGTTCACTGTGCAAGCCGCACGCATTTGGAATGCATTGCCAGCTTGGCTCAATCACTAACTGTCTTTCAGAAGCTCGTCAAGGATCACTACCTATCTCAGTAATACTTGTTTATTGCATATATTTATGGATGTGTATATGTATTTGTGTATGTGTATGTATGTATATATATATTTATATATTACCTGTTTTTAATTGTCATTTGTTTTTACTTAGTTTCTTTTTCTGTCTCTTATTTTTATTTATTATTGTTTTATGTTTATTTCCTTTTCTTTTATGTTTTTTACTCTTTGTGCACCACTATTACCTAATACTTTACAGTATAGTCCATCAGGTTGTCTGGAAGAGATCGCAGATTGTGATAAGACCGCCATTTGTACTCACCTATTATTGTGTTCTTTGTTTGATACCTCACGTGTACAATAAAGAATATCTATCTAACTATCTATCTCCGGGCCTCATGTACCCTCATTCAATTTCTACACGGTCAAGCACACAGGCAACGGTCAACGGTCAACGTCAACGGTCTAAAACTCATATTCTGATGACTGAGTCAAAACAAATACTACACATAATTGCATTGGCTCTCACTCACACACGGAGAAGTGCACACAAAGTTCTTCCTTTTATATAAATCTTCAATAATGATTTCAATTTAAATATTTCCGTTTTGAAAATATTGTGAGACAATAAATATAGAAGTTGGAAGGGCTCGACTCGGGCCGACAGCGAAACACAATCATCGTAATGAAAAAACTCCCACTGACAGATTTATGGGATAGACAAACTTTGTAACACTAACATAAGGGTTACGGATATAATATCTGTCTACGGAGAGGGAGGTTTCAGGCCCGCACCTCAAATACCCTCTCCCGATAAGGGCTAACGATGAAGTAATATTATGTATCGCGCACGGTTACTTGAAACGGATTCAACTCATCCCATACCCCTGTCATGATTACTTGCTATATGTAAAGAAATAAATCCTCATTAGTCAAGCGTACATTAATTAATTTGACATTTTATAACTTCCTGTAAGCTGTCAAACTTCATGGGAAAACATTTATCAGCTTATGAAATGTTAGATTGAACGACCATGTGCTTGGCGTAGACTTCAATTAGTTCCAGAGTTACTAGAACTGTAAATGGACTTGATAGCTTAACTGACCTAAAGGTAATCTGTATTGCTGTGCATGAATCGAATCATAATAATGTAAAGTACAACATGTTTTTTTTATTTTCAATTAATTGACTAAAAAACAAATTCAATTTTGTATATTACGTAGCTGGTGCAAGATGTTCAATGTTTGATTAGCTAATAAACGTACGTCACATCACTGTGGCACTCATCACGATGCTATCAGTGGACTAAATAACATTAAATTGCTACTACTTTTTATTTTGTAGACAATTTAATTAAATAATTTGCCGATCCCACGCGCAGTGACAATAGTACATAATACATAATAAGATACGCGGTGGACTATATAGAGCCGTACATATATAGACATATACATGTACAAGACCCCCAGCGTGAAGATACTGTGAAACGTAGGCGTCGACGCAATAATACATACAACCCAAACTATTATGAACTTTAAACAAAGACAACTAAATGAATGCAATTTAAAAAAAATATATTGATGGCAGATTTATGACTCAAACGTATGTATATGACAAAATTCTTAGGACTAATAATAAGTTGACATGAAAAATCCAAATAGAACAATATTGTAATAAATGAAGCCAATGTTACACATTATTTAAACTCTGTCTGTCTCTGTCTGTCGTGGATATGTAGTGTCTACAATAAGGTACGGTATTATCTTTTGGGGAAACTCAGAAAAAAATAATCAGGGCCATTTGTCACATAAGAACTACCAACAGCTGTTGGCCGTATGCATATGTACCTCTTTAAATAACCTAGTAGTAGCTCAAGACGCCATGACATGTTTGGCTCCATCACGTTCAACCTAACTAAATAAAAGCATATTCTGTATCCCAACTAGATTATACAAAGCGATTATGTGACACTTAAAAATTTAAGAATAACCTGAAACGAATTAATAATTATTAGAATAATTTGTACACTATTTAATATAGTAGGACGAAGCCCAAATTTGAGCCTTTTTTAAAAGATCTGTACATTTACCTATGCTCCACAAATGTATAAACAAATAAACGCAGCCTCAAATAAGGATTTAAGTTGATTCTAACTGTCAAAACACTATTAGTGAGAGTTACTAGATAAAACACCTTTCGGTATACGATGATAGCTGAGGTAGGATGCTATATTTTCTTAGTCTTGCTGTATAGATGACAAGTCTACAGAGTGGCATCTAAACAAGGCATCGTTTCAATAAAATACTTAAGTAACTTTACACCGATATCAGTAATCCATTTAATTAATTGAGTGAAGCTCACGAGATCGCCAGCGGCACGCGTATACGACCACGCAAAGTGGTAAATTACTCGCTAAATTTTTGTAACAAGCGCATTGCATGTGAATTCACGAAATACACTTTATACATATAGATACCTGCCCAAAACATATTTTTGTGGATAAGCAAGATGAGGAGCCTTTTTGCGACGTGTCTCTAATATTGTGATTTTCCTTCCACTTCTTAGGGTACTTAAAAAATTAAAAATAAGTATTGACAATATGCTTAGGTGCTTGAGGGACATTGCAGAAAGCTTAATGTCTCACACGCTTAGGACATCAAGTAAAATGAGGTGTGCAAAGTTTATTAAACGATGAGAGAGTTAGTCTCACTGAAGGGACTATAAGTAGGAACGGGTTTAGGAGGTGGGGCCTCGCTCGCATCACACACACGCTCCACTTGCACGAGGGTTGTGTGCCCTGTTTTACTTAATGAAAGAACTACCAGGACTAAGATTACACCCATCTAAAAAATGCACATTAAAACATTCAAACCTTCCCCCGTAGAACTCGACTTGACAGTACTTACTATTTT
This sequence comes from Tyria jacobaeae, assembly GCA_947561695.1. Lineage (NCBI taxonomy): Eukaryota > Metazoa > Arthropoda > Insecta > Lepidoptera > Erebidae > Tyria > Tyria jacobaeae. The sequence goes on along the minus strand of OX387218.1, from coordinate 117,568 downwards.
ATAATTATAGACCATTATATATATTATATAACCACACATATTAATTTGTTACAGTCCTGTCCATCCAAAGGTTGCCTGGAAGATATTACTTGTTGTGATGAGATAGCAGATAGCTTAAATAAGTTAATATAATAGGCAGATAGCTTAAATAATTTGAACAATGGTGTCAATGAAACTTTGGACTCATTTCACAGCTTGTTCACAGACAATAACTTAAAATTGATTTTTAAGTAAGTACTAAAACTAGTTTCATTTCAATAAATTTAACGAAAAAGCCCATATCAATGAATAGCAAAATGAACGGCGAATGACTTAATTGTAAAATTTTCAGGGGTTTATTTGTATAACCAATTAAACTGACAAGAACTTGCCTACTAAAAAAATCAATCAGTTCAGTCTGCTATGTGTTAAAAAGTCTAAGAAAATAGAATAGATTACATGCACCATTTTTTTACAATTTTTTTATTCTATTAGGCAAGGCTTAGGTGCAGTATACCTTTTTGGGTAGAAGCTATGATTACAATTTACAAAAAGTGCTGCAAATCCTTCTCTGTAACTAATCTAAATATGAATATGGGTCTAAAGCGGAAAGGATAATCAGAGAGAAAACAAGGAGAAAACATTTCCAGGCAAAGAATGTGCCAAATGTTCACATTGGGAAACATAATGCTTGCTACAAATCAATAAAAATATTTAACAGGTTACCAAGTCAAATCGAAAGCTTATGCAAGTGTTTTTTATCTAAGTTAAAAAATTACTAATATAAATTTGTTGACATCTATCAATCATCTATTATTTTATTCTGTTATTACTGTCATCTCTTTTTTTTTAATTTATCGGTGACATATTCATAATTATTTTACTTACTTATTCATGGATGTCATGTGAAGTATGTAGTATTTTGTATTTTTTTGTATTTAAATGTGATTCACATATTTATAAATAATTATAATTACTTGGACCTGAGATATTGCACAGTTAGAAATACGAAGTAAATAATATGTAGTACCGATTCTGTTAACTGTGTTAGTTGTAAGAAATATAGATACAGTTTCATTGTTATTGAATAAATTTAAATTTGCCTATTCCTTAGAAGCTTTAAGGAGTGACCACGCAGCGGATGTCGAACTCTCGTGAACACCTACATATTTGAACCCGAACTCCTTGAGCTTCATGGGCGCTTTGTACTGCGCCACACCGGATGCGGGACAATATATAATGTCAAAATGTTCATTGGTTGTCAGCTATCGAAATATCACTCCATGTCGTCGTCAAAATTTCTTAGGACTTAACTATTTTCCACATTTTACCGAATTGAACTCCCATTCATTTAATTTAATTGGGCAGTATGTGACAATCAACAGATCCACACACGCACGTCATATGCTAGTGACATATCATATGCAGAATATTCTCATTTGCACCTTCTAACTATACATGTAAGGTCTTAGAAAAGTAGACGTCAGCCCATCCCTTCTCCCCCGAGCATTTCTCGATATGGTACTCGTAATTGCAAGTAAATATTTAAAGTACTATACTATTCCCAGCACCCTATCTCTCGTCTGTCGCCACTCTTTACATAATGAGTATATTTCGTAATGTGTTAGATTATAATTTTGCTTCCTGCTAAATTCTTCTTTATCTTTATTCCTATTCCGGATTTTAATTACACTCCCATTACGGTTCTGCCCAGCACGAAATCATTAACGAACAACATACTTAAACACTAGGCCAAAATAATGAATTGTAAAGGTTGGAACAGTAAGTTATTTAACTAAACCAATAGTCACGAGCACGCGGCTCAGAACACAGCGAAATAAAGTGAGTAAATCTGCAAAATGAAGTGCGGCGTATCATCCGCAGATGCAAATGTATGCAGACTCCAGCTAACACATTGTCGAGTGGAGCCCCCACTCTGCCAAGGAAATTTCAACTCTGTTTGCATAGAAATAAATTGTTAGTATAGTGTTTTCGCCGCGGTGGCTGTTATTGACAGGTGGATTCGATTCCCGCGGGCATTGTGCGGTGGCTCTCGGAAAATATCGCAAACGTGTAGCGTTGTTGAGGCTTTCTTGAAAGGAATTCGAAAATCCAGTTTCACGGCAAATAAGACGTCCATCAAATATAAATTATCATTCGCTCGGTATAAATGTGATCGTGTATATGTGTTTATAGAGTGTTTCTTTTAGCTAATATTTTAAAGGTTCTGGAAAAATAAGTGTTTACTAAGTTCTAACGCCTAATATAAATACTGCTCTGTTTTTATCCATTAAAAACCTGATCGCTACTTTTAGTATACGAGTAGCGATATATAATGTAAATTACAAGTGAAATCTTTGTTTACCAACCTCGAAAAGGAGGAACCGAGAAAGGAAACCCTAATTATGTTGGGCGGGCCACAGTGTAGAAATAGTTTTACACAAACTTCAGCAAAGAAATAGTAAGTGCGAGTGAACACTAACCTACTTATCTATCCACAAAATGTCGTTAGGTACTTATCTAACCACCACACGCTCAAGTACTGTGTTTGTAACAAGTGTAATAGCTTTACCCTCTCCTGGGCTCTTGATCCGTCGTCCATCGATTATCTTGTATGTATTAAGTATTATATGGGCATCATCTCACAAAAGTTTGTGGGCATCATAAGGAACGGGGACCCCCGGGCAAACGCGTAAGTTGTTGTGCGTGACAAGAATAGGAGCCGCGAGCCTGACCCGCCCCGCACAATTGCTTTACTGTTTAATGTGAAAGCTCTGCTCTTTAGCCAGTAAAATAACAAGTTTTTTAGTTTACCTGCTTTGGAAATTCATAATAAGATATTTAGATTTAGATTACTAACAAACATAGATTTTCTATACGAATAGAACTTAGTATGGTTGTGGAAAACCAACGTCTAATGATATTTCCGTTAATTTATTAATACTCTGTTAACTGTAACTTACACCTACACCTGTGTAAACTAAGTATTTTGACAGTCAAATTTAGTCTTCTAACAATCGCACCGAAACTAAACTTTGTATTACTCCAAGTGTTATTTTGTATATATTATGAACCAATTCTAATAGAACAAAGTACATAACATTCGCGCACTATAAAGCCACACTTCCACCAGCATTTCATATTTCATATTATAGCACACAAATGTTCGAGCACCGGTTAGTGTAATTGTGTCTCGATAACTAAAGCCACACACTTTAAGTACCTCGGTGTTCATTCATCTTACACCATATTAATAATCTGTGAAATCGAATGAGAAAACTAACTAGCTCACACAGAAGCCGTGACAAAAAAATATAAGCGAATCCACTTATGCTTTATTTAAATTAACTCCAGTGCGTAGTGTTGATGCATTATTATAAGCATACCATGGCTAAGTGTCGGCTAATCTGAGATTTCCTATAATTTTTTTTAGTAACTCAACTAATAAGGAATTGGTATTCAAGGCTCAAAAAAAATGTTTAAGGACTATGTTTAAAATGCAATTCACCAATAGCTGTAAACCGTACTTTAAACAATACAGAATACTCACTGTTCCCTCTTTATATGTTTTAGAAAGTGCAATGTTTGTCAAATGTAACCCTAACTTATTTCTAAAATTATCTGATGGAATCAATCGTAATAGACGTGGCAACAGTAGACTTTGCGTGCATCATTCAAAAACTTCCATCATTCGGAAGAGTTTTTTTTGTATGGCTCCAATTATATACAATAAATTGCCTAAATGTTGGAAGGAGCTAGATATTCATATTTTTAAAAAGCAACTTAATACATTCTTAATTGACAAGGCATATTTTGATATGAAAGAATTCCTAAATGATCATTTCATATAAAAGTGACTTCAATAAGTAATTTTTTGGCAAATATTTTATATCATATTAATTTAAGCTTATATTATGATATTGAATAGATGATAATAATGTATTTAATATTCTCTGTATTAGCAGTATTCTTAACTGTCGTAACTGTTAATAGCACAATAATTAATCTGCTTCCAGTTTAGTACATTCTCTTAACACTTGCACGCCTTACAGGCAAAACATGACTGACCTTTTATAATTTAATATTTCATACCTTGTATACCTATGTGTGCATACTTATGTTTCAGTAAAAGTTCAATTAAAATTATCTCATCTTATCTTAATATATACATATATATTCAAACTTATTCGCCAGGTAGCAGATCTTATCTTCCTGATAAGATCTGCGGTATCTCTGATCTCCTCATGGCTTACTGCGTGATAGTCATTCCATGTTGATATTATTATTATATGACTGCATGAAGAAGAGCAGGTAAAACTGTTATTTCACAATATGAAAGAGTTCAAAGAGCGGGAATGAAAGTGATGTCCAGAAAGCCTTTCCGGTAATCGACACTACTTTACACAGATATACCAGTGTGCGTTAACTGTGAGACAGCGATGTACAGACAGAGTACAGACATAGACGCACTGGCTAAGAGATATAACAAGGTTATCAGCAGGTTTTAGAATAAAAATAATAAAAGTTTAAATACATATCAACTTAATAGATATCAATGCAAAATCAAACTGAAAACATAGGTAAAAACCCTTAACTACTCTGAATCAGAACAACTTTTTCAGACAACTTTTTAGTAAAGTCTTTTCAAATATTCCTGTAAATATGTAACTATTGCATGAATAGGAATTATAGGCGACTTAACGTGGCAATCGCGTATTGTTTATTATAATACTAACAAAATAAACACATATATATACTATTATAAATCTACAAATAAATGTATACCCAGATAGGTACACACAAACATTCTTACACAGCAAATCTATACACACACTGTCACTATCTAATATAAATAGAAGATTTAGTTTTTAGCTTACTACTGGTTCTTAGTAAGCAGTCAAAGATAAACGACCGCCGTCCATGGACACCTGCCATTATATACCATACCATTTGAGAGTGACGGGGGAATGGCTGAGGCGTCGGACTTGCGATCCAGTGATTGCGGGTTCATACCCCGCGCAGTATACTACTGTCGTAAACTCACCCCATTTAGCTTAGCTGGGGGGGTTAACGAGATTTCTAGTAATAGTATAATCTAGTAACCCACTTGCTAGTATACTTTAAAAAAGTTAAGTTAAATGCATAAATAAATCAAATAAAATTGAATTTAAAAAATGAATATTAAAGTAAGAGTTGTTTACTTTTCACTTCCACAATGTTTCATGATTGATGAGGTGACGCAGGAGCTCCGCCGCAAGCTAAAGCTATCGGTGTCACTTAAGCAGCGCAAGTTAAACACCTACACCTGTCATTTGTTTTTCTATTGTGTTGGGTTTCAAGACTCATCAAACTTAATAAACAAACCGTAATTCACTCATCATAATTCATTCATCATAATCTTTTTAAGCCCGAACCGAAGTAAATATTGTCTTATCTTTGCCTCAACAACGAATTTGAAAACAATGTAACCAATTCTTGTTATCGGCTGGGTTTTTTCTAGACGTTATCAAGGACAATTCTTCTATAAACTCACTTTATTTACAAACACTATTTTATCGCAACTGTTTCCACGAACTTCGTATCTGTTTATACAAAATGTTATAAAAATGTGTGATCAGATTAAAGGAGCGTTATACATACAATCGAATCGACAAATAGTAGATAGCACATTTTTTTAATTCAGGAACTGCGCTGCTTGTGTGAACACTGATTTCTAACAACACATTATGGATTTTCCTGTTAATTTCAATAATTGTATTTCTTTATTTATGTATACGATTTAAAAACGCGGGATAATAAACAGACATTCTTGGGAATAAATAATCAGTTTAATTAATGTAAAAATACGATTTCTGTATTCAAAATAAAAATAAAATAAAAGCCCTAAAAACTGACGGACCACGCCTTTCTGTTACATGTAATATTATAATAATAACTTTACACATTTCACACACGGCCCTCTTAACTCAAACTAAGCAGAGCTTGTGCTATGGTTACCAGACAGCTGATAAACATACTTATATATTATTAAATACATACATATAATAGATAAATTATACCCAGACACAGAACAAATAATCATGATCCATCACACAAATATTAGTCCTGGGTGGGAATCGAACCAGCGACTTCTGGGTTAGCAGTCAGGGTACCTAATCACTAGACAAACAGGCCAGTCACTCTGTATACGGGAGAGAAATACCTAATTACACTGCAGGCGTGACTGTAAACCTGAAAGTCAGCCTATATTAATAAAAAATACGAAAGTCATTAAACCAATATAACCTTGGGCCATTTACCGTAGTGTAAAACCCTTAGTACATGGCAGGGTATTTCTCTGAATATCGCGTAGTTTAGATTGTCCACAAATTATTTGTGTTAGCTAAGTGATGCCGTGCCATGACATGTGGTTGACGGTGACTAGAATAGGGCTACCCTATCTCTAACCGGTGATGTCGTAAAGAGCTACTACGGGATCGGACTGTTGTCTATCAGATAATATGTGCAGTCACACAGTGCCCGGTTGACGGCAGCAGGCTTGCCCCCTATTACGTTAGTGGGAACAAATTATAATTGGCAAAATGTGGCTGTTTAATACGCCTACCCCTAAGGGGATAGACGTGATAGAGTGAGCGTATGTGTGTATATGTATGCATGATCAAATATATTACAATTTGATTTTTTTCAATCTATCTTATACTCAAAGTCAAACCTTACTTTGGAGAGGATCGGACATTCCGCCAATAGGTGGAGGACTGATTTTCACGACGTCGTCGTCACACATGCACGACGAACTCTTCCGACACTTGAACCTGTTCAAGTATTGAGAGAATCCACCGTGCCCCGTGAAAATTTGAGTGAGTTTTCTGGGAAACTATTGGCGGAACGTCCGATCTTCTCCAGAACAAGGTTAGACTTTGAGCAAGACACGGGTGAACGCGTTACTTTGGTGAAACTGTTAACTTTGGTGATTTGGTCTCAAACAAGGCTGTACGTCTTAAATTTATAGAATACTGTATAAAAATTTGTAACCTAGTAAATGAGAGAAATAAAGATGTTTAAAATGTTATTTAGTGTATATCTAAGCATATATAACTTAAATAACAATAGAAAATAAGAGAAAATAATGTAATAAACTAGTTTAAGACGTTCCAATTAAGATTTGATTAGCCATTGCATTAAGTCAATAAGAAGAATAAAATGGCATTAGACTAAGTTACCAAAGAAATAAGTTTTAAATAATTATAATTATGCTGTATTCAGAAACTAGAAAATAAGTTATAAAGGTGTGTTATCCAGAAAGAACATAAAATACATCGTTTGAAACAAATTGTGTAATAAATAAGTCTAGAAATGTAAGTAGAAGGTAAGAAATACTGCACATTTTATATAAAAAAGGATAAATAAAAATGAACCTTGTAACATGAATATAAATAAAATTAAGAATAGGATAGAAAACAGACAGTATAGAAAAGAGATGGGAAATCCCACCCATCTATTAGAATGTGAGAGACAGAATGTGACAAAGATACAGTATGAGACATGAAAGTGCGAGAAGCATTAGAGCGAGAAATGGTATGAGAAAGAGGATTAGCTAGATAAGGTCTGCTGTAATATGTTAACCTAATAACTAGATAAAATAAGATATTGAGGTGGCCGCCCAAAAGGCCATCATAATGGTAACACAACTGTATAAGCGATATTAAATCAAAGTTGGACAATATGCGCCACCGGTCTCCTATACAGCAAACAATGGGTCAGCCGCAGCCAGCGCGCCATGTGCTAATGTGAGGACGTGAGGACACATTTACATGTGCGGGACGGCTGAAGTACCGTTTACATGTTATTGTCCACCTTATTGTTTTACCTGTTCAATTATACAGCTGTCCTTGTATATTAAAGAGTTTTGTTTTAACCCAACACATTTTGTATCGTAGATTTACATACTATAACTGGAACTGTATACTTCGTACGGGTGCCTGTAAACATACCTTTGGCCACTCAGCAAAATTGAGATAGATTGGTTGGGAAGTGTTTATGCATTTTTTTTATGTTATAGATAGTTGGGCCTTGTTACACTTATCTATGAGGCCGTGATGTCACACCGGTCGAGCCTAATAACCTAATTAAGAGAGGACTGTCAAAACTACAGCATATTATATATGTGTGTACATATAACATATCATGTTAATTAAATATAATTAAAGTTTTAAAAAAATCTTGAATATGTAAAAGCATATAAAATATGAAGAAACATTTTCGCCAAACTTATATTACGTGTAATGTAAGTGTTTAAACCGTGTTTTCATACCAAGCTGCAATAGAAATAAACTAAGCACCACGCATCTACATTTTCACACAATACACTTAGAAGTCGAATTGTGTTTGTTTGTTAATTATTTTATAATTTATTGGCCGGAGCAGAGTTTTTACTTTAAATAGGTAAGTTGTTTTTATTGACTATAAGCTAACAGCCGTAGTCGGTAAGCAGGGCCTTATCAGAAGCAGTCGGTTTAAAGGTGGTTCAACGAGGGGACAGTTTATGTGAGGGTGTCACGACACGACCAGAACCGACATGAGTCTCACCGTCTGATGCCTCACTCGCTTGCGAGGTTGTCTAGGTAAGGTATCGACATTTTATTTTTTTGTTGACGTTTGACTCAGCGCACCTAGCTATAATTCTGTAACACGTAGATGCCTACCTGCCTAAATGCAACAGTAACAGTAGTGTGTCCTTGTGTTGGAAACACTCTTAGTCGATATAGTTAAGTACGTAAGCAGTGGAGGAACAATTGTAGTGTGTGTGGTTTTGTAATAAGTACCTAACGACATTGTTTAAGTCGAGCGCTGCATTATTTAATAATCTGTCTATTTCTAACGAAAAATGTTATTCTTAATATTTTAACAATTGTTACTTTTTTGTTTCGCACCTCGACTCGAGGTTAGACAGAAATCATAAAAGTTATATAAAGACTAGAGATGTCGATATACTCTTATATTTTATGTTTACTGTACTCAAATGCTCTTTAATGTTATTTATATTAAGCACATGTGAGTACAATAAACATAATATTGCGTAGAGCGGATTTAAGGAAACAACATCAATATATACTGATAGCCAGCCCTACTAATTTATTACTTCATTTACGTGAACTGTAAAAACACCGAGCTGTGCATGTTTTCTTAGGAAAAATTAACATTTCCGACACACAAAATGAATATGTAAATGTTAGATAAACACGGAGATCGTGTGGCCACCCGCACCGCACCACCGCGATACTACAGCGCTGCGCTGGGAGCTGGAAGTGATTGCATCAAATGGTGCATTTCATACTTATAAACGTATCTAGACTTCCCTCAAGAACATCCTCGTCAGCTTTTATATTGTTATCAGTACTATTGCTTTTAATACATACATACATATATATATGCTCACGCCAATATATATACAATGTAGTAGGTAAAAGCGTAATCAACGCCCACATTTTGTCGATTAAAATTTAGTCCCATTTACGAAGTAGGGGGAAGGCTGTTGCCGTCATTCGGGCACTTTTAGGAATTGGATGGGGAAATTGGGGTAGATTGAGAGGATAGAGAAGATTATATGGGATAATGCTTATACAGATGTATCTGGGAGTACTTAATAGCTCAAGCAAGTCAGCAGGCACCAGCCAGTTCGAGTTGTAATTATGCGACCGTATCTTGTATTTTTTGTATATTATTACAGGTAATAACTTTACGAGTGTAAGCAGTAAAAGGTTCTTTACTGTACATAGTCATCAACTACGGATTGAACTGAAACTTTCATGTCTCTAACATTTAGTTATTTGCAAATGGCAGTTTAATGATCTTCAATCATATGCTATAGCTCTTTCCAGAGCTACAATTAGTACCAGCAACTAGTAGTGTACGGCGATTTATCGTTATCAATACTTCCCAACGTATTATTAAAACATTCTAGTATCTCTGATTCTTTAATTCTGTTAATTGAATTTCACCGGCCAATTGTACACAGCGTATAATCGATATCGTGTTGGCAATATGTAGTAATCGGGAACATTAACATGTCCCGAGACGCTGATAGACAGCTAGGTATTTATTTAAATATACGGTTTTTCTCACGTGTGAATTTCGGGGATGCCCGACTAGTTTTTATTCTAATACAGCTAGGTAATGCTGCGATAACGTGATATCACCGGGCTTTACCCGCAGCACGCGTAGTAGCGCGTAAACGGCGCGTAGGCGCCGTTTGCAAGGGGGTTTGCATGATTTCAAGGTTTTTTGTTTTGTTCACAATGAAATATTCTTAAAAAACAACACATTTATTTCGATAAAGATTAATATTATTATGTTGATAAAACTCTTTGGCAAATAACTCATTATTAGGTACCAATTCTTTGCATTTTTATACTCGTGATAATTTCTCAACGAAATGTCCGATTGAATTAAAACAAAAAGTATTTTACTTCTACATCAATACCCTTGATAACATAATGCTTAATTTGGATAAGGATTAATATTACGATACACATTTATTTTCTTTCTTCAGACGATTTAATATTTTTTATGAACATAAAAGCGGTTATTGTGACTAAACTATGATAGTTAGATATGTGCTTTCGCGGACTTTTTTGTAGATCTTAATAAGACCTACAAACCCGTAGTACATCATTTTGTCCTATGCAGCGCACGCATAAATAGGTTTTCGATTTTACACCTTGGGTTACAAAATCGCAATTTTCTTACGGTTCCCTAATTTTTTTTTGAAAATTAAATATAGCCTATGACCTTCCTCGATAAATGGACTATCCAACACTGAAAGATTTTTGAAATCGGACCAGTAGTTCCTGAGATTAGCGTTTTTGTTTTATTTCGTTGCTATTGACTAGTTTTAGTAAGTAGTTTTAGTAAATTAAATATAACATTCTACACCTTAAGGAGTTTAGGTCGAAAATCGACGAACAACCGGATTCATAGGTCTGGACATAAAACAAACATTATTTTCCTACCGAGACATCTAAATAGGGAACCATAACAAATGTGGTATGAAACAATAAAATAATTACCGTACTTAACCGCAAACAGATTGAGTAGGAAATATGTAAGCCACTTATCATAAAACGAGTACAATATTAGTGTAAACATGACAAGCGGGCGGCAGCGAGCAGCGGGTGCGCGTGTCCGCGACACGCCACGTGTTGCCCACGGCCGCACATTTGTTGTCGTATTGTCGTAGGCATTACAACGCAATGCTTGAAATGGGCGCAATTTACATTAATACACCAACAATTGGACGACTCATTAGCACAACATCATACATATAATGTGTAGACAACAACCTATTAATTGCCATCATTATCACAAGGGCAGCTGCTTATCGCATTCGGCATTCACATTGCGTCTTTCAGCATAACTTACCAAAGTATAGTTTGCCAAGTGTAAGCTTTTTACGTATTAGCTAACTTGCGTTAATGTTGCATTTTGAAAGTAACCACATGAGTCACACTTACTGAATAGCCCTTTTCAACGCCATAGACGTGCTACCTAGTTAAAGTAAGGGAATCTTTAAAAGGTTTTAAAGTTCAGATTTGCGATTAATCAATAATTTGCATGTTTTTTGTTTAATAATTCCTTTGATTTGTGATGCATCGGTAAAATCATTGTTTCTATACCCAAAGTTAGGATGCACAACACAATACATAAAATTTTAATATTAATTAGTTACAATAATCTTCACAAAGGTACTGTTATATCAACTTATATTAACAGCTCATAGATGTCCTTCTGAATTGAGCACACAGAACTTCATTGCAAGTATTGTTTCTACGTGGACATAAATGCTGCAGACAATAAATAAAGTTTAAATCGTTAATTCTATAGAACAATAAGGTGGGAGAGGGGAGAGGGGAGAGCAGGCAGTTAGTCGGTCCGCTTCTTATGAGTAATGCCAGCGATTAACTTGACGGATGTTGAAATGTCACAGGGCGCGTAACCTGCGCATTTTGGCTCCAACCACCCCATGGTAAGACGGGCGCCATCGGTCACGGCGCGATGCTACGATATTTTCTTGATCGAAACCACTTCCATACAAGAAAATTAAAAGCCTAATGCCTTTTTTACTACAATAATATTAACCAAAAAGTGTCAAGGGATTTTCATCCACACAAAATGATATGTTTATCTTATCTACACAGACTGGGTACTCCTTGAAATGGGAACACGGGAATCGATGTGTTCTCGGCGGTTCGTAACAGATCGCGTAATATTATTGATAATTTGAAAAGAATTACTATCTACAATATTTTTAACTTTATGAATGAGAGAAAATCCAAATGAGTTTTAGGGGGTTTCAAAAAAGAGTGCAATTCGTATATAAATAAAAAAAAATCTATTGTTTATTTACCATACATGCTCACTCAGTCATCCCTGATCTTGCACTCATCTTAACGTAGCCTCTAACGTTAAGTACCTGGGAGTGGTTTTAGACGCATCCCTAGACTTCAATCACCACCTGGACTTACTTTCTTCCAGAACGCGGAAATTGATGTTCATATTCAAGAACTTGTGAACAGTGAGGCAACTGTTTGTTTTAGGGATCGTTCTGAAGCAGCATGCTATGCTAACTTTTGACCTCACTACTCTCACAAACACGCGTCGAAAGCATTACATTTGCGATACTCTAAATGTCCGGTGGAACACAGCATTCTCCGCCAGATGTTTCGGTTTCCTAGGAGGTTACTTATATAAAAAAAATAATAAAGAGATAAGTATTTACTCACTTTCACGCTTAAATTGCAAAAAGGTGGTGACAACATGGCTAAAATCCCTTGGTTACGACGAGACCAAAAATCTTTTTAATATTGTATCCTGAATTGACGTACACACACGAACACATAAACACATGCACGCACTCACACTCACACACGCAAACAAAAACACTCAAACGCACATACACATACTCACACACATCAACAGACATACAGACACACTCACTCTCATTTATAAGAGTTATGAAAGCGCACTAAGACACTTACCTGACATACTGATACTGCACGAGTTCAGTGCCTTGATAGGCTGGCAATCTGTCATACAGGTCTCCTCCTAGTACAGATACCAGTCTCTCGCATAGTGGAAAATTAATGTCTATAATAAGTTTCTTCTGTGCAATTTAATTTTGTAGCTATGTAAGAGAGAATATACTATTATTATTATTATTTAATAATGTTTTTCAACAACCTTCTGGGGGACAATTCCATGAGTGTAGCTTTAGATCATGGGCTATATGCATAGCATATGGACCTCTGCTACCAACTCCTCCAACGTACTTACCTACCTCATTGTTGACACTCTCCTGTAGACAGTAGAAGTATGGCCACAATAAATCTTTCTGAACTCTTTTGTACTAATAGAGGACGAGACACTGGTTATCTCCAATTGGGTGCGATTAAATTTTCCATCTTGCCAATAATTGTCCAAAGATAATAAAAATTCCACAAACGTCCCCGTCCCTCTGCAATAAACCTAATTACCGAATACCATCGTGTTGCAAATTAAAGTAGGATAACATTTTGCCTTAAAAATCCAATAGGAACTTGTAGCGAAACGCTAAGTTATTTTTAATTCAAAACATTTGGCACCATTTTGGTCGCGCCTCTGCCACGGAAGGAAATCGTTAAGTTATTGAGGGAGGCAGCTGAGTTAATATTATCGCGCCAGGTTCTGACAAGCCATTGTATGTCATCTCGCCCCTCAGCCGTCCCGCTGGATATCTTACAAGTTTCACGACCCTTCCAAATAATAAGTTCTAATCTAAAGCAGGCTTCGAAAAACCTGTACTTTTAATAATTATTTATCCTCAAGTTTTATTACAATCATTTCCTTGTCAATGTAGAAAAGAACATGTTTCATATCACGTACCGCTGCCTGGTACCGACAGTGACCATTTATATATTAAAAGAAACGAAAACTCATGTGACGTTATGCGGTGCGTTCCACTACGGCATGCTCTCGACTCGATACGCTGACGATGTGAACATGTGTTATATATCCACCATGTTGGAGAGTCTCTTTCAACATGGATATTAGGAGAGATAATAACTGCTGAGCGGTCTTACATCGGAAAGGGTAACTCAGGAAGGATGTCATTTGTCACAGAAACCTTTATTGAAGGACCATGATTCATGTAAGTTTTTCCTACAATTTAGTATAATTACACTACAATCACAAGCTGACGGTTATGTGATGTGGTAATATTGACCTTTATGGGCAAACCAGCCAACTCCACTTATACCAACAAGCAAATAGGTAATTCCAAAAATCGCGTAAATACATATTGTATAAGAAGGTTTGCACAATATAAAAAATGTAACAGATAGTATTCATCCATCCAACAAGAGCAACATTTTGTGATTTAGGACAGTTAAGTATTCTATAAAAAAATATACATATGTGTCCCGTTAGTCAATTGGTTTGCCCATTAGTGACGTTTATTGTTGGGTCTATAATATTAATTCTTTGAAAAAAAAAGCCACGTTTTCATTTCGCTTGTTGTCACTGCCGACACTGCCTTTAATCAAATGTTAAAGACGTTTAGTGAAGCGGTGTGCCGCGGCCGCAACGCAGCGTATCGCATTAGCATGACAATGTCGGCCGTCGCCCGCACCTGTCGCGCGCACTCGCACCACTTAGCGCTTATCAAATGCCCGACCTGTCATCACTGATACTGAAAAACCCACATCATTTGAGTCACAATCCACACATCATACTTACGGTTTCAGATTATAAAAACTATTTCAATAAAATACCGAAAAAAAAATATACTACGTAGTCGAAATGGAATTTGGAAGCATTATGCATATACAGCAATGCATGTTTAAGTAAATTATTAAAAGCTATCGGAATAGGTGAAACAGTTCAAAAACGACTATATTATAATATTCATTTCATTTTGAGCTCATTTTACGGGTCTCTTACCGCAATCGGCAAAAAATAAACGATTTTCAACTCGTATCTACTACCTTGGATATCCCATAATTCCCAAAAAAAATATTTAAATAATACTTTGATTTATGAACTTTAATTCTGTAGATTCACTAGGGCGACAGGCGGCAAACGGCTGCAGCCTTTCCGTGAGGTGGATGTATGCATTTTTTTTTCCAAAAAAAAAGCAATATCGATCTTTGTGTGAAAGTGGTTGACCTAAGATAATAACAGTGTATTGTCAATAAGTATTTTTGCGTAATATGTTATTTTTGCGTTGTATAAAATATCTATGGACTATTTAAGAGTTGGTCATTAACTGCCACTGACTATAATTAATAACTATTACACTTAAGTTTTGTTTCAACATGCCTAAAGTATCAAAACTCATGCAATGTCAAGTACAAAAAATTGAATAAAGTCAATCTTGTAAGTACCTACATACCTACCTGTTTTTATTGATATATATGACAAGTAAAAGGAAATATTTAAAAATAAGAATTGCTTGAAAACCTGTCAAACCCAAAAGGAAATGTTCGTAATGATTGATCGGAAGCTTCCCAGCAGACCTACTGAAATTTGCGATTATTTTATTGCCTAGGTTTATTTCTAGTATACCTACCTATAATAAGCGTTTTGACTTTATTTATAGTAGGTAATTACTTACACAACTTACAATCTACAAGCCTTTTTAGAACTGTTTTTATACATCCTAGGTACCTACTTACAACAGCTATTTACTTCAGTTTCAAACTCGGTATTTTAATTCGTTATTTGAACTAGACCCTTACTAATATACATATATTCACGATAAAGTAGCAAAAGAGTCTGTAGCCCTGTTGGATAGCCACGAGTCCTAGACTTATCCCTGCCACATTGCCCCATCTTCAGCTGTACCCACTTCTACCATGAACGTTATTGTTACTTCATCGAATCAAACTATTAGGTACTCCCAGTTTAGTCTAAATAACTCGTCGTAGGTACGTATTTCAACTGTAAAATAATACTTCATTCACAGAAAAGCTAGAAAAAGACAAGACCTGTAACCAGTAGACTTAATATTATAATTTTAGAGGCAGAGGTTTAAAAATCTAGACATGATAATTTTACCAATATGTAAGTACGTACCGTACGTACGGAATTATCACGATACAAACATAAATCTTTTTTGGTCACATTCATTCGTTTCTAAAACCTATTATTCAGTTGATGATTACCATTAATTGTTATGTTACACACAATCAATTACCTATTATTACATTTAGCGCATCTTGCATTATGCTCATGAAAGTGATAATTAAGCGGGACGTGAAAAAGCATCTCACCAGGCCGCCATAGTGTGGGTCACCATGCTGCATTGACTAGACCGGCAATGAAGATGGTGACAACCACTCTTTGACTCACTTATTGCTTTCCATCAGGCAAAGTGGAGTCACTATGGTAGGCTAATATATAAAAAAAGTATAAAAAAAGTAAATACTTTTGTCTAGTTAATACTTTGTATGACTGTCTGTAAGAAATGTGTACCTAACATTATTTTTATGAACCCACCTTATTACAATTATGTATTGTATTGAATTAAGTATCTCTAAGTACCTATGTGGAAAATTAGGTCATTTTAGCCACACTTTCTTATATTTAAGTTTATGTGAAAACAGTTTATTTCACTTATTTTATAGACAAAAATAAATTTGCGTCGAAATTTCATTCAAATAGTCATCGCTTTGTGAAATAATTAGTTGACATCAGCAGTCATGGACCTTTGGGATGTAAATTAATACATTATATATACATATACGACAAGAACGTAGTAGCAGTAAAGAAGAAAGATCATGGTCAAGGGGTAGTCAAGGTCCACAGACTAGCGAAACCCGGATTAACACGTAATAAGGTGATGCTGTGTGTATGGTGGGATAAACAGGGCATCGATCATTATGAACTTTTACCACCAGGCAAAACAATCGATCAGGATCTTATTGTAAATTACTAATTAGACTAAAGCAAAAATCCCTCACATTTTAACCTGTTTCGATCTCTTCAGAATTCCTTGGATAGTGTTAGGTTAACATCAAGAGAGGATTGTCAAAACTGCGTGTCGTATTTTTTTAAAAAAAGTAAGTTAATATTTGCTATATTGCCGCATTTAATAAGTATGTGTTTTGTGGTATCCGATAAGGCACACCAGCGCAGTAGAGGTAGCTGTAACTAGATGGCAGTAAATTATCGTAAACGTTTAAAAGTGAGTAGTGAGACCTAAACGCTCAAGGTCATTGGCGTCTAGGAGGCCCTCAATGTTAATTAATGAACACATTGCTTGACCTCATAGCAAAATTACAAAACTCAAAGCAGGGTGTACCAGTAGTACGGTAATAGATCATGCTTATTGTCATGTTGCATTCGCATGTCGCATTTGCATTGCGCTGAGCGGTTCGCTACAATCATTAACGTTTAAGTTGAAATATGTATTAGTAGTAGTAGTATGCACCACTGATGGCACTAGCTTCATAACAGAAACACGTAGTCCTCCAAGTCATCATACAGCGAAAAAAAAATAGGTACTGCCATCCTGCGAAGTCTAGATAAAAGATACTGCAACTAACATTTATCCTACATCGCGCAATATCAGCCGTTGGGCCTTGAATGTCCACAAGTTATTATAAGATCTCGTCACATACATATACAAGCTGACCCTGACGATTATTTAAGTACTATTTTAATATCCGTACACTAACGTTATTTTAAGTTGCTATTGTGCATACATCAAATAAAAAAGACACCTGTAGCCTATAAAGCGCTAGTATTAAACTTTAATTTATAGCTATTTTGGCAGATATTGATTTTCTATTGTCTGTCAAGGTGTGACGTGTAAGCACTTCTGTAGGAATATGCTTTAATACACTTAGTGTCAATGAATTATTAAAGTATTTTTTTTAGCAGGATTTCAAACTAAAGTATAAGTATATACTGTAATTGCAAGGAAAACAAAATATTGTGACTTTGACTTGTGAGATTTCGACGACAACAAATAAAGATTCCCATGTTATTTTCATCGGAGTCCGTCGTGTTATTTACAAAGTAGCGCACGGATGGAGTGAGTCAGCGTGAGAGTGCTCGAGAGTCGCGCCGACACTCCCGCCGAGAGTCGCGCGTGTGGCGCCGCCACTCGGCCGCTACTCAAATTAATGCGAGATACACGCTTGCATCATCCGACAGTGATATGCAAGCTTTAACAAACTCGTGAATCGATTGTACAAAAAAAAATATATACCCCCTATTATTAGTAGCGCAAATTGTATTGGCTGAAAAATTCAGCACATGGCTAGTTATGCATAAAATAAACGAACAAGTCTTATATTCTGCAGCAAATCTAACTCCAAATCATTTGATGATCAAATCAAATCAAGATAAAAAGTTTAAATATCTTAAATCCATAGCTGCCACAACAACACTCTGGGTTAGCAAAAGCATATCGATGTGACAATGTCGCGAGTTAGAAAATTATTGCATATCTGCTTAGGGTAGCAGCACATTAAAAAATTATTTGCGTAGCAAATAATTTTTTAATGTGAGAGAGCACAAAGAGCGGTTGAGAGAGCACAAAGAGCTGTCTTAAAAGTCATGCTTCACAAACCCTATCACTATCACACAATCTAGCTGTTTAAAGACATATTTGTTCTCACTGTCAGATAACTCTTTGCGCTTAACATCACTTTGCGTGTGCATTCAACATTAGCCTACGACCCCAATTTACTAGAGCATAAAAGACGTATCTTATCCGTCCAACTATAGCTGGTAAAACAGCTATGGGTAGCCGAAGTTACCCAAATCTCAGCGGTTATCTGTACAACACTATCAACAAAATCTGTTATGTATATCCCCCCCTACCAAAAAATACCCTAAAATGTAAACCTCGTAAATAGTTACCTTAAAAAGTTGACGTACGATGAGACTGAGCAACTGTTTTCACAAAAACCTTCTTAGGTTATACCTAAAATTTAACGATAGGTCAGCACATACATACCCAATCGCACGCAGTTACTCACGCACGCACTTACACACACACACAAACTCACTACTAAGAATGTGAGTTTTGAATATTAAATAATTATGAAACTGCGAAATGTACTGATTAAGTATATAACAGCAACTCATGTTGTCAATGATATACCATCTAATGCCCCCTCGAGTGTAAGAGGAAGGCGCCAGTGTCTGCAACGTGTTACAACTTTTCGTTAGTTTTAATATCACAAATCTCTTTTAGAGAGAATAGGTGTTCCTTGGATAGATGTACCACGTTCGTCTTCATCGTCTCTTAACGTCAGGTGAGTGGGAAGACAAACGCGTACGCCAATTACCGCTGCATACCGCGCTGACGCCAGTACTCGTAGGTATCTATTCAGATTACTTTATCGTTGTATTGTCTCTACAAAAACAAATTACGTACGTAAAACAACTAAACAATGATTACAATATAAAGTAATTATAATGGAAATAAAAACAAATATTTTGGTATGCGCTGATTACTATTAATTCAATATCAAATTATAATAATTATAGGCAAGTAATTATTTTTCTTAGTATTGCAATGACGCATTTGACTTGCTATATCTAAATTTATAGATTAATAACCACTTAAATGGTTTACAATGAACGTGGGTATTAGGTCAGCGGGGCAGGTGCGCCTCCTCACACCTCACAGTCGTACGCCGGGAGCAAGGCCGTGTATAAAAACGTAAATTACCCCTCATTTATTCAGTGGGAAATTACAGACGAAATTTGGAGCTTTTATCGTAATTGTGTTGGGTTTTATGACGTTATTTAAGTGCCACATAATTAGTATTTAATAATGAAAACTTCATTTTATTACTGACGAATATTATCAAGGAGAACCACCTCGCGCCTTCCCGTCCCGCGCGCCTGCTTCTCGAAACGACGCGGACGTATTGAGAATATTAGTATTCTAATAAGAGTCCCGGGAGGGCGCGACAAACAACAGCTTAGCAACAATAATAGGCCAAGTTGCGCCATTTCCATGTTTTATTACCTACTTTCTCCATTTCGCTGCGCAACTTCAAATACTGCATCGGAGGGTGGAACTGCACTCGATACAGGTTAACAAGTGGACTTATCTGTCCGGTGGCACACGTGTAGCACATACAAGGCAGCTGAAAACTTTGATACAGTTATATGTATATGAAGCAAGGAATGCATCGTTATCAATGTAATACAGATGTATGTACAAGAGTATTTCTAATAGTTTTATTATATTTAGATATCAGCGCTGTAACTGATTTATAAATTCTAATACTGTAAATATGGAGGGACGTCACGCACATATTCGGCCATGCTTCTCTAATAGCGACTGATATATTTCACCAGTTCACAAATTTTGTCAACTTAGCTGTGCAAGTTTTGAGCGCAGGATTAGGTGCACTGTCGAATCTGTAATACTCGTTGTAGTACAGATTCGTTAATTTTGAAATTCTAAAGCAGCTATAACTTCTGTACCCCGTCATATGTACTTTCTGCTCATTACCAATATTACACTTAATTTTAAAACCCCATGGCGATTCAAATAAGAAGATGATCCTCTACTTCATTGAATACTTATAAAAGTACTAACAAGTAGTAGGATATTTTTAGGAACCTCCTCCACCTTTAAATAATTTATATAATAATAAATAAACATAATAGAGTAGAACGCCCAATAATATATCTGATATCAATGGGTAACCTCAAATTAAATTATCGAATTCATTTAATTACATGCACGTAATTAAAAACATGACTTTACTGAAAGATTGCCTTATGTCTCTCAACTCTTTAAATCGACTTTTTATTGTTTTGATTTTATGATGAATTTTGAGAACGCGTTCACTCATTAGACTTAAACAGCCACATCCGTTTCACGTTAACATAATCTGCGATCTGCCTAAGTCTCGAGTTGGTCATAGCGAATTATTACGTAACGTAATACGATGCATCATTTGCGGACCGTCAAATTGTGGCAAAACAAATTTCCTCATTGGTCTTCTAATACACGAAAACAGTTTAAAGTTTCAAAACGTTTATGCTTATTCAAAAACTTAATACCAACCTAAGTATGTTTTTAGTAAAGAGTTTTGCAACGGCTTCCAAAAACTCTGTGATTATATTTGACGATGTCGTTTGCAAAAATCAACCCAACACACACACACAACACAAATACGTTTACAATTGTTTTTATCGAAATCAAACGTAGTAAAATTCCTAAACAGTTGGTAAGAGATAATGCAACATTTAATAACACTTCACTAATGGGCCGGCTCGACCGGTGGGATACCAATAAATCGCCTGATTAAAAGAGAAATACGTTCGATTTCAAAAGTCGTATTACATACGTATTATGTATTAGACAAGCTGATATTCTGAAGCGAGGCCCAGTTATGGACTTGAGAGTTGATATTGAAACTGAATCGGACATCTGCATACTGTCTCATATTAAACGACTGCATAATTGAGTATACGCCACTCAGCAATACTGTGAAGAAAATAACATGAACGCGGATACACTTATTAGTAGATGTCCAAGGAATTAAGTATGTAAATAACAATTTTATAGTAAAAGAAGTAGCCATTACAGGTCAGGAGCATACACAAACGTTTTTGGCAAAGCCAACATACTCGTTTCCGTATCTCACAGAAGTAGAAAAGAAATGAGTCATTGGTTACAAAGAAATCAAGGAATTACCCGGCGTGAGACGTGTTGTCATACCTCATATGTATAAAGAATGACAAGATAATTAGATAATATAATAACAAGGGTTTAGAAAAAAATAGGTGGATTAAAGACTTATGTGTGAATTGCGAGGTAATAGATATTGGTGATAAGAGTGTAAAATCGATCCCTGTTATGCTTCGATTCATAATTAAATTAATATATGTATGTAAATTATACGAAATAATAATATATGTACGCTAGTTCAGAATTAATTACATTTATGTGAGAGGGGAAACTATCAAAAGTCAAATAAATTTTCGTAGGTAGTAACATACTATAGTTTTTTTTTTATTTCATTAAATTTGTTAGCATAGTTGTCTCACTTAAATCAGTTGAGCATAAGTACTTACTTTAAAATGAATTAATTTATTTATTTATTAAATGCTTAAAGCACAAAATCTATACAAAGACGGACTTAATGGCCGAATCATTCTCTACACGTCAGGGCTCAGAGTGGTGTAGAAATTTGCAACGGTAGGTGCAAAGGCAAGATTAAACTTTTGAATAGATTTATTTGTACTCATTTTATAGTCAAATTTACAGTAGACGTACACTTTACAAAACACGCTATTTACATTGGTACATATATTGATATAAAACATAATGAAGTTAATAAATATAATAAATACAATTATATATACGTATTGTATACGAGTATATGATACAAATAAAGGTATTAATCATAACTTAAAAAAACCTTTTAGTAATACGTACAAACCAATCCATGTAGTCGATAATGTAAAGTTGCAGTTAACCTTGGGACTTATTTTATGATCACATAAAAATACTGCTGTGGACCATGTTTGTTTATAGTAATGCAATCAATATTATTAAATAATCACCTAAACCCCCAATGAAAGAACCCAATAAAATGTATCATGTCGGAATCGAACGCTCGTGTCTGAGTTATAGTTTTGTTGTTGTTCAATTAATCAATAATAATCTTATACCTAAAAGAATTAAACACATCTGAATTAAAAGTGTTTTCAACACTTCAAAAAATGAATACGAAAAAATATCAAGAAAGTTCTATAAAAGACAAAAAAGAATTTTGATGTCCTCGAGCCAATATTGTCACAGGAAAAATGTGTGTGTTATTTGTGCTAATTTAGCTTTGTGGAGAAACTGGAGATATTATGTCCTAAATTTTAGTTTAATGTATGCGGTACACTACAGTACACATGTCCTCAAGGCAATCTGGTCGCGAAAACGGGAAACTGCATTCTGCCTCATGGAGAGCAATAAGTGTAGTCATAACCTAAGCGGCAATGCACTATCCTTAAGTACTATGTGAGAGACATGAGACAATCTGTCCTGAATTTTAGGTTACTGGTTCGTGATGCGATAAGTCTAACTGTTAACGTATGAAGTAAAAATAAAAGATAAAGTTCCATACATTCCATCTTTTTAAGCTGGTTCGTATACTTAAATGAAACCGAGCCATAAGGTGGTTTGACAATCATCTTCTTGTAATTATACAAATCTACAAAGCACCACGAGTGGAGTTGAACAAAACAATGTGAGACTGTCAGACTACTGCGTGTTACATTATAACAAATGTTGCAAAAACCACTGGTGGTGTTGTAAACTTACAGGTCTCAATATTGTCACGACGTCTTTTGGACCTAACGCCCCAGAAACAAAATAACTTTTAAAAGTTTAAAGCGAAATGACGCTTAAACAAGGTTAACTCAATTTGCGCGCCATTCCTCTCGCTTGGAAAGAGGACACACGGAGAGCCATATTTTTTGCCCCTCGCCCTTCGCTGGTAGATTAACTCGATTATCAATATTCTGAGCCCGGCTGTAATGGCACCGTAACATGCTGCTGATTTGTTGAGTACACCCAGAGTATTTGTAATAGAAAGCTGTCGAAAAATCGAATCTTACAGTATGTCACATAGGTAGTGTATAATACATGTTTGTCAATATTTACTCATCCTTTAAACATTTAGTTTTAAAAACATTTGACGCAAAAGTCAGTTACTCTAATTATGTCACACTTTACAACAGTTACTGGTTATTTTTTCGATCTCTGTTACCTTCGACATTGTATAGAAGTCCATAATACTTCTGATACTAAAGTAAAAAAATATAATTATAAATTTATTTGACAGAATATTATGTAAAATTCGATACAGAATTGTTAAGTTCATAGCTGCTTCCAGCGTACAAATATTTCACTAACATTAATTGGCAATATATAATATATCAATACTAAATACTAGCAAACTATTACAAAGGAGAGCCATGGATTATTTACTTTTTCTTTAAATGGCACTTCTTACTGGAGGGCCTCAGGGATCTATAAATGGGTCCATATCTATATATATATATACATATATTTTGTTATGATAGTATTTACCATTAATATGCACTCTAGCTATATGTGCAGAACGCTATCTGTTACTAATAGAATCGGCAAATACGTGTTTGTATTTAGTAGAACTAGAATGAACTCCACATCAAATCAAAAACAAGAACCGTGTCTTAATTAGGATGATTAATGTTTAGCAACATCTACTTTCAAACGCATACTTCTCAATATTCTTTCATCTAATTAGTATTACAAAGTTAACAGAAATGGTGTTTAATGTAAAAGAGAACAATGCTCTAAAACATAAAGTTAGAGCAAAGCAGTACAACACAGTTGTACACACAACCTAATGAATCTTTTCGTGGGAAAGTATAAAAATATAGGGCACTGAGTACCGTTCGACTAGCTCGGCCTCCTGGCACCGCTCCGTAAACTGAAGTCAAGGACTACAAATAGGTATCCTTGTACATTATTTATTTATTTACAGTCATATTATTTGGAAGGGAAAATAGTATGTATAAGTGTGCGATAACTTACAACTATCTCTGGTCTATATATGCAACGTTGGGAAGGACTCATGCGACGACTTTATAGATGAACGCCGTACGCGTATCGCCTGACGCACAAAGAATGTTAGAAATTTAATTAAATCACCTCGTTTTTGGCGATCTCCACATTTGTTACAGACCGTAGGACTGCAACACCCCCGCCCCGTCCCCTCCGCCTGCCGGTTCCACGAGTCACCCCTCCACCTCGAATCGGCTTCAATTAAATTTTATTAGGGTCAATAGAAAGTTAAGACAACGATGGCCCAAAGAAAAGCTTGCCTATCGACAAAATGGTCGGCTATAAGCCTCACTAAGTTTTACAGCGTTAGTCACAGCGGCGACCCACGCAAATTTCCATGCCTCGAGTTATCTACCTGAAGGGTTTGATTTAGGGACTTATTTGAAGTTAACAATTGAAAAAGAATACTAACTTAACTTTATACTACTTATTTGTGCTTAACGGTTCTAAAAATACTCTGACTTTCTGCGCTGGTGTCATCTTATGTGTTGGAGATGCCATAATAACAAATATGTGAATACGTTATATACAACGTGCCGGGACCAATAGTCTGATTGTTAGGTGCTTAGACACATCCAGCGAAAGGCGACCTAGAGAGTCAAACCTAAAGATGTGCAAAAGTGTTTTATAATATTGGTTTAGTTTAAAATCGAATCAAAATCGTTTAATTCAACTGAACCAATCATAGGTATTTTTGAATTGTCAAGAGAAAAAGTTGGTCAGACAAAGTCAGTCATGAAGCTCTCGCTCTCTCGCTCTCTCGCGACTCGCTTGTTCCAATGCGTCGATCCTGTGGAGAAGAACAAGCAAGAAACTCCAAGGATACTCTTTTTCAAATATTTTCAATAAGTTTTAGTTACATACGTGTACATTCAAAGGTGTACATATAAAAATTTCGTTCTAATAAAATAAGTTATGTGAGGACAATGCAATATATAATTCTAAAATAAAGATTATTACTATTCTAAGTAATACCAGTCCGAAGATGACCAACCCCGAGCAACGGCACTCGTTCTTGAGCATGGCGCATGCGCCAGCCATCATCCATCTCAACCATATCAAAGGGAGCCGAACGACCCGTATATACAGTGTGGCTGTGGAGCAAGACCAACAAGTTGACAAGCATTTTTGTCCTCCAAATAATCATAAACTTTATAATATGCTTGTTTACAAAGCGTGTGCTTTATGCAATTTTTAAATTTCTTCTCATTAAGTTGAAGAACATCAAAAGGTACTTTATTATATATTTGAACACAGTACCCCATCAAAGATGTTTTTACTTTTACTAATCTAAATTTTGGTTGAAGTAATTTATTTCGTTCTCTCATAATATAGTTATGTCTAGGTGCAGAATGTTTCTTACGTACATAATATTGTGATAAGGACCGTCAGGATGCTAATGTCCCTAAATAGGGTAGGGTATATAAGGGTTTCGCGACTACGTAGACTATAAATATCTGTAATGGCTCTCTTTTGTAAAATGAAAATTGATTCTATATCTGCAGCCCCCCCACCCCCCCACCCCACAATAAAATACCATAAGACATGATACTATGGAAGTAACTAAAGTAAACTAGTCTTGCAGTATCCATGTCTGTTAGTTGGCGGACCCTCCTTACGGCACATGCTGCAGAACTGAGCCTCTGTGAAAGAGTTGTTAAGTGAGGGCCCCATTGTAATCTAGAATCTAGCGTTATCTCTAAGAAAACCGTTTCATTTACAAATTCTAATTTTTCTTTATTAAATAAAACTTTACATGCACTATATCTGACTTTAGGCAAAGAGAATCTTACAATTTTTGTTTTTTCTCATTTTGCACTAAATGGTTGCCAGTAAACCAAGAATGAAAATTAGTGAAAAATGAGATAATAGAATATTATTTCCATCGTCAAAGTTATTGCCGTGTCTATCTACTTAAAAATCAATGAAATTTTATCAGCAAATAATACTATTTAGGATTGGCTATCCAGTAACTGGGGGAGATTCTTAATATATACTAGAAAGAGAAGGGAGTCCAATATCCCTGCGGAACGCCCATTTTTGTAAGTTTGTTTGTTAGCTTTCACGCCGAAACTACTCAACCGATTATCATGAAACTACATACACATATTCTAGGACATAGGATACTTTTAAAACAAAAAAAAAATATTTCGGCATATATTTGTACAAGATTGTTTATAAAACAAATTGAAAATCTAGCAACTTCAACGCCATCTATATTTAAGGGATTCAATGCGAGCAGCAGAGCCGAGGGTAAAAGCTAAGCTAGTATTACAAAAATTTATTTAGTCTGGTATGTCACGTATGTTATTTTTTAACCGACTACCAAAAAGAAAGAGGTTCTCAATTCAACTGTATTTTAATTTTCTATGTTATTTACCTCAGAACTTTCGACTGGGTGAACCGATTTTATTTTTTTTTTAAAGCTGGTGCTTCCCATGTGGTCCCATTTCAATTTGGTCCAGTTCTGACAGTGGAATCCATGAGAAAACCATATAAGTCCTAAATTTTATGATAGATGCATTAAAGTCGGTTGTCTACTTTTTAAGGTGGATTATTACACCTCACCTTATTGTACATCAAACCTTATTCTACGTAATAATAAAGGTCGAATAGTAACAGAAGAGGCGTTAACAGTAAACCGATTATTTTATGACATGAAAATCATCAAAATATACACACATTTTGATTGTACTTTAGTTCGATTAACTTAATAAGGGGTTAACTTTTGCCGCCTTCCGGGCAATTTTGGTAATTTGATGGGACACTTTGAAGTATATTGACACGAAAGGGAAAATAAAAAGGTAGGGAAAGGGCTAATACAGATGGATTAGTATGTATTAGAAATAGCTCGAGCTCGTCAGGGTCGTCCTATAGCTCAAACTGGCTCGAGCTGGGAAGTCCGAGCGCTCTAACTGAACTTATTTGATAACATCAAAATGTATGCCAAATCATTTCAAATCATCTAAATATAAGGTCCAATATAATGCCTGGAAGAGATTGCATTTAGCAATAATATCACTCTCTTTATGCATTATTCGTTTGACATTGTATAACTTAAGTATTATCTTACTATCACGTAGGTGTACAATTTATTATATTAAGGCAGCCAAAAATCTTACAAATCTTAAATTGTTTACAGACTTTTTGCTTCGCTTAACGCCATCTGTGTTAAAGAATACGAACTGCTTAACAAGTTCGTAACCGCATTGTAGGCTGCTAAGGCCACCACCTAGGTTTATTAAAAAACGCGTAGCTCGTAGCAGAGATGAGGCTTTGGTAAATTGTCTTCGACGCTTACGGATATTTATTTATTTATACATAGTTAGCATAAATGTTTTAAGTAGGTACGCAAAAGTAACGCTTAGTCAGCGTAAATAATATGTATATTGGAAATTCATTTTCTTTGATAAAGGTTACATAAACATACATATACGAGAAATATTTGTATATGTCCCGGTGACGGCGGCGACAAACATCTGCACTAATTGTTTGCTCAAAGTTGCAGACTCGGACTCTCCTTGTTGTAGATGTTGAGCTGTAAATGATCAGCGAGTTGTATACTTGTATCGATAGCGGCGGGGCGAGGCTGCTAAGAGGGAGGGATGAGGCCGTTCAAATAATAACAAGTGTTTACCGACCTAATTGAATGTGAAATGAATTGAATGTGCCGCGCCGGGGGAGCCAGATCAAAGACGCCTACGCCCCGAGCTCACTCTTTATCATGTTTTAATTTATTTTAAAATACGTACTCACCCCCTCTCCCCCACTACACCCCTACGCCATCATAATAAGACTACAAATTTTTTATTTTTGTTTCAATTACTGATATAATGAGATGTATGCCACGTAATTATGGTTCATGGACATTTAAAGGAAATGTGCCGAACAAACGAAGGACAAAAACATCTGTTTGATTAGTTTACTGAATTTCATTACAACCTTATGTTATTTGATGTCGAAGTAAGGTTTTTTTTTTAATTTTTATTCTGATCTAAACAAATTTAAGCAAATAAACAAATAAAAGCATTGTTTGAATATGTATGTAGTAAACTAGAGTTGAAAGTTTTTTTCTTTATTTAATTAGATTATACACCAATAGCTGTTGTAATTTACGAATATTATAAAACGGCTATTACAATTACAGTTCCAATTATTTTGCTCAACGATGTAAAAGTAAATTTAATTGTTGTTTGAACTTCGGCAGCTAATCTCAGCTCTCTAGTTTATTGCACCAAAATTAACATGAATACATAGAACAGTGAGCTAAAGACTGTTTATTTCTATTGCAGGGCCCCCAGGCCCTCCGGGCAAGCGCGGCAAGAAGGGCAAGAAAGGAGACTCCGGAGAGGCCGGACCTCCGGTGAGTACTCAGAAAGTCTATTCAAAATGTCGCTTTTGGTGGCTTCTTTTATTATTTTCTTTATTTCCATTGCAGGGGTTGACGGGAGCGCCAGGGAAGAATGGATTCCCGGTATATTTTTTTTTTTATTTGCTGTTAAACCTTTTTTTTTCATTTCTTTTCTTTTTGTAAATATCTGTTTACTGTCCTTTTTATTTTCACCGTGACGACATTCAATGTCCCTGCTCATGATATACGTGATATAATCGGTAGACGTATCTTTACACGAGCATATTGCACCAAATCAATTACAAATAATGATCAGTACTGCCAACTTTAAAGCAATGGACTACAACTTGGTAAATATAGTATACTGGTAGTACGGGTATATTGACAAGAGAAATTTAAGAGTTAGTCTGTTTTGGAAATAAATATCATGTTTGTTGTTACGGAGCACATTGAGTACCATGTAATGCTGAAATACTGAAGTGGCACAGACTTGTCCACGGATCAGTTAAGTCTATCATCCATTTGTGTGTCAAATGAAGTGGGCTCCAGTAGCGTGTGAAGTACACAATTACACATGATGAGTGGCGAGTGTTGCACTGCCCACACACTACACGCGTGTCACGTTTCAGGGTAGCAAGGGCGAGAAGGGCGAGCGAGGCTTCATGGTAAGATGCGACACGACTCCCGTAGCGCTAATCCCTCGCTCCACCTCCCCTCTATTAACTGTGCACCTCGCCTCCCGCGCCCACTCCTTGCTGAGAGCAGCGCCAGGAGGCGGCGGTTCACTGTCCGCTGTCCGGCGGTGGTTCTGTGTGGTCTGCTCCTTCACTACCATGAGCGCGCTCGCCACGCCTTTAAACAACAGCTCTAGCTTCTAACATGTATTGTACTAGGTACCCGTAACGTTCAGTGAACAATTGAGGCTGCTCGAAGATTTAACTAACTCTCGCCTGCGGCTCTGCTACTTTCTCTGTATAATTAAATAACTCAAGAACAGTACTTTTTTTCGTTCTTGAGGGAATCTTTACAATATTAGTTAAAAGAAGGATAGCTAGCATTAGTATTTGATCAGCAATGAACAAAATAAGACACTTTAAGGTGAAGGGGAACGGCAAGGACACTTGACTAAATGTTACTGCTTCTACTTTTTTTTTGCTTTCAGATTGCAATACTTCTATTACAATTTAGATATTCCCAATGGTCATTATTGAATGGGATCAATTAAAAGCTACGTTTCGTACATGTTGTGGCGAGGGGCGCGGCGAGCGCGTAGATCTATACCTGTGGCCGCCAGAGTCACTACTCTGTAGTAGCTGCTGATGTTTAACTACTGTTAATAACACTATTCTAACATCGTTTCCTACGCCGCTGTTGAGGACCCACTAACATCGGTGTTACAAACCGACTCAACGCACCCTACCATTAACGCTTATATGTGTGTGGGTTTAGTATAGAATAACACGAGTATGGTACAAGTAGACAATATAGCAACATAAAAACTGTTTACCCAATATTTTGTGCTGGAGCTACACTATCGGACAGTCAGTTTGACAATCACAAATCCTTGCATCTATGCTATTAGAATGAACCATAAAGTGTACCTTCACTGAAGTCCGATCTTGTGCTCGGCGTAATATCTGCAACTCTTGATAGATCGTCTTATTGACTCTGTGTCTTAATAATTCCAGGGGCCGATTGGACTGGATGGACCTAAAGGGGATCCGGTAAGTTTTTATGTTATATGTATGTATAATGATAGAATGTTTTATTATTAATGTTCCCACAATTACAGTTTATAAATCTTCTTAAAATATAAAGAGCATTGCTATTATATATATCATATATATTTAATTATAGCGTGATACTATATTTTAAACTGGATAATACTAAAGGAGTAAAAATCTTCGGTTTGTGGCGTTACAGGGCCGGCCCGGCGACAAGGGACAGAAAGGCGAGCACGGCAGCCCCGGATTCGATGTCTTCTCGGCTGTCAAGGTATTCTCGCGCGATCTGACTCTCATTAAAACATACTATAAAACAATTTATATCAAAGAGATATCGTCTGATTTTCCTCTTTGAGCAGAGTAATTCAATGCAACTATGTAATACAATAATCTCTAGAATTTCTTAGATTTTATAGATAGACTGTAGTCCGTGGCTTAAAAATATTGGTTCGAGTCCAATAACAAAAATAAATTGTTTTAAAAATTCTTTTATAAAAGTACATGGCTAATTAACAATGCGTTTAATATTAAAAAAGTCGAGGGTAAGAGGGTTTATGCACTAAAGCAGAAGTAATAATGATTTATGTCAATTACAAGAAAACATTAAAAATTACGTTAAGTTTATTCTCGACGGCGCAACAAAAAACGATAAACAAGAGTAATCTTCCGAATAAGTTTATAATATTTGACTAATGTCAAACGTGTGGCGTCCAAAGCAAGATGGCGTGGGATCTCGCTTTGGACGCCACACGTTTGACATTATTACTATTTACTATTTTCTTTAATACTGGAAGTATTTAATATAACCAAAATGGGTGTAGTTTCTGACTTATCCACAGACATGTTAGGTAAGGAAATCATAAAATTTGTAAAATGCCACAGGGCTGTGGTCAAATAATAAAGATTAGATGCCTATTCAGGGATGGAATATTGAAATTGAAACCTATAGAAACCTGTTTCCTCACTTTTGCATGCCAGGTAAGGGGCCCATCGGCGGGGGTGACTCCTAAACACACACACGTATTCCCATCGCCCGTATGACATTGGCATTCTGTGTTCATTTTTGGATATTCTCAATCAAAATATATTTCGAAGATTCTTTTCACAAAGACCCCGGCTTGCCTTTACACGTTGATCCTGGCGAATTATTTGGATCTTGAACCCGCTTTACATTATAACTTACGCCTGAAAATGGATTTTCCGATTTCACATGATATACGATGCTCACTCATCGACACAAATTTGACACACATACATGTGGCGATGAGTGAGTAATTGTACGCAAAGAACGGTACGAACGTGGGTGAAGCTCGTTGGTTGTTGGTTGCAGGGCATGAAGCGGTCCGTGGACAGTTTTAAGATAAGTCCGTACACGAGCGCAGAGATCATAGCCGTCAAGGTACTGACCCACTGCGCCACTGTCGCCACTGGCTCGGTAGTTAGAGCTTATGACGTTATCGTCACCTTTTGTTGCGCTTTGTGTGTTCTTGTACCGTTTTTGTAGTCACATTACCATTTACTTTTTGTATTTGCGACTAGTGTATGTCGATTGTAAGAATAGCACTTTGGTCAGTACAAAAAATTAATAATTGATCGTTGCCTAGTGTTTGGTATCAGAGACGTTGTCGACGTCTAAAGCTATTTTACGATCGATATATACGAATATGTTTGTAGATGGGTGTCGGTTGCCGGTGGTGTTCGCAGTGAAGCAAGCACCGCCGCTGTCCATCCCCGTGCTTTATTTGTGTGTATGCTTGTATACGTAGGGACTGCAGGCTGCAGGACACAACATCTCCGCGCACACCGTCATACAACTCAAGGTGAGTCGCACGCATAGGATATACGTAAACCGTCTCCAACCAGGTCAACTCATATTGAGTAACTAAGCCCTTAACGAATAAACAACAACCGATGACACAGCAGCAAAACAAGTGCATTTTATCATCTGACGTTGTACATTTTTTCTTGTATAAGTTAACTATACATGAACACTATGAAGTTTACAAGTACCCGATGGGACGCCACTTGACTATTGGATTGAGCCAATACGTGTCGCGTGTGGTCGGGTGGCGTCGGGTTTTAGTATATATATATTTCTATTTTAATTTTTGCCTGCGTTTTATTCATATTTATTATCAGTACTGTATTCTGTATAGTCGGACCTAAGTAACTGAGTGGTTTTCGTTTTCTATACTATATATATTCTATAATGCTTTATAAATTAAGTGTCTAAGATATTGTGACATAAAACAATGTACCCCTCCTTATGTTCATCACATAACTATACTGAATAATGAATACCTCATTGAATATATAACAATAAAAATACGTGTATTTACGTTATTAGGGTGAACCTGGCGAACCGGGTCCTCCTGGAGCCCCGGGTCTTCAGGGAGTGGAAGGGCTGCCAGGACACGAGGGACGCGCTGGGCCCTCTGGTCCCTCAGGCCCACCCGGACCAACCGGCCCCGTTGGACCACCGGGCCTCGTCGGACCACCAGGTTCCATTGGCCCAGCTGGTCTCAAGGTACTAAATCCATTTCTTTCTATGTGCTGTTATAAGAATAAAAAGGAGGCCTAACAGTTATCATACAAAAATCCGACTACATACATAATTATAACTTTGCCATAACTTTCTCAGGGTGACAAGGGTGACAAAGGCGAGCGCGGCTTTACAACGACTCTGAAGGGCGACGCGTTCCCCACTGGTATCATCGAAGGCCCACCCGGCCCACCCGGCCCGCCCGGTACGAGTTCTAGATCACTACGTACCGTAGCAGCGTAGACATCATTAGTGTTTTAGTCCGTAGAAACTTTTAAACTTTTTACTGTAGCAGATCAATTAGCTGCGTAGTAAATAGCTATTGCACTAATTTTATAAGTTGCGGGGACGGGCAATGCCAAGCTGTAAGCTCCTAGAGACAACCGTGTAGAGAAACCTACTTACTAGGTGCATAAGGTTTTAAAAAAATATTGGGATAATGCACATGTTTTTATCATAGTCACTTCTCGTAGAGCTTACCGCTTAGCGGTCCCCTGCAATATCATGTGTACACGGGCAAAAACTCACGCTTATTCGCGCACCACATTAATATATAATTTTATTAACATAGTAACCATTTGTATATGCCACCAGCTTCTTTAGGTAGCTAGGTAACATACGGTAAACCCTGGTGGTGCAGTTTACTGATGGTGCCGGGACGTATGTCGACCAGTTATGTGGCATGGGTGTGACGTCAGCGTGTTCTGTGTGTGTGTGAAGGGACGACCGGGGCGCGGGGCGAGCGTGGCGAGGGGGGCGCGGCGGGTCCGCCGGGCGCGCCCGGTGACAAGGGCACGCGCGGCAAGCGCGGCAAGCGGGTAAACTCCATACCTACTGCCGCTCCACCGCCGTGAGGCAAAGCGTGGCCGCCTGCACTCTCGACACGATCTGACTTTATCAAATATATAATACTTGTTACCGAATGACTACGGCCATGTGACCTTCCGTTTGCCTCATTGCGCTGGTGGAGTAGTGGTGGAAGAGCTATGAGATCGCTTTACGCTTCGGCATGTTATGGGTGAGAAGGAGGCGCTTGGTATGCTCACGACGCATGCTGCATGCTGTACGATAACACTCGCCTTGACGTAGTCATACTCCCGCGTACACGTTGTAGTTGTGGTACAAGTGATAACTAACGAATACTAGAAGTTAACTCAACCGTTCACCGCCTCGCTTTGCTGCACCGGACTACACACAATAAGGTAAACCGTTTTAAGACATTTCCTTTTTTCTTTAACTTCTTCACTTCACAACTACTAAAGTCATAATAATCACATTAGTTGTAAAATTTACGAAGGTAGATATTACACCTTAGGTTTGGGTCCCGGGACGTCTCGTGTCTCGAAGTCCCGGGACTTTTCGTACTTGTAGTTGTCTTGAGTCCCGGGATTTTCTTGTCGAGACTCGAGACGAGAAAAGATTGTCGAAACTGTTATGTAATCATGGACTTTTTTTACCTCGAATATGAGTAAAACTGTACTAATTGGCTTTGCGGTAGAACTGTATTGTAGGCTTTTCGAAAATATCTCTAGTATACGGACACCAGCTGTGGAAATAATGTTCGCTGAACTTAGTACCAGTACCTAGTACCTAGTAGCTCTTACGTACACAATGAGCCTGACTAGTATTCATATATATATATATATAAATCAAATGGATGATGCAATAAAAAATATCCAAGAAAATGTTCCAGAGATTCATAAAAAAAAAACAAGAGGAAACATTATGCGATAAAAAAAAATGAGCAGACGGGTCACCTGATGGTAAGTGACTACCGCCGCCCATGGACACCCGCAACTCAAGGGTCACAAGTGCGCTGCCGGCCTTTTAGGTAGGAGTACGCTCTTTTCTTGAAGGTTTGAAGGTCGTATCGGTTCGGAAATACGGCAGGCGACAATTTGTTCCATAGGCTGGTTATGCGAGGCAAAAAGCTTCTAAGAAGCGCACAACTACCGTACAAAGCGTAAAACGAATTCTGTAGACAACGTGAGAGTGTTCTGCTTGTCCGGTGGCATTATTACAAAAAATTAGAAACAGATTGTCGGACAAAGAAAGTTGTGACGCTCTGATTTTTTTAATAGCCTATTTTACTAAATCAGCAAAAAAGTCTAATAAATGTGTTAGTTGATTATTTAAAATACTGATTTAAAATTCTGTTTTATTATTTATATTTAGATTATTTAATTATGAAACAAATCTGTGATTATGAGAAATAACAATGTAATTGTTATGACCAATGATTTGATACTAGGATTACTAGACAATAGGAAAGTTATTAACAACACAGGTCCATAAAAAAAAAGTGGTCAGTGCTGGGTGTGCGACGTATATTTTCCGACGTATTTTTTACCGCTGAACACGAATCTGAAGTCAAAATTGGGGGTCAAACTGCAAAAAACTGAGAAAAATAAAAAAAACCGTGCCAGGTATTCTAGCGTGCGGGGTTCCTTTATTTGGATGGATGGATTGTAATGCTTCTTCTACTCAAAATTTAGCTGGATCTTCTAGTACTCATGGCGATCATGAATGTTCTAGTGCTATATGGAAGAAGAAAATTTCATATTCTTCTTCACTGCTCGACCTAATAAACAAGAACACCAGAAATTAACTCAATTAAAATTCTTCAAGAAAGGCACCCTCTTAAGAAAAAAACAAAAAAAAAGCCTCGAAGACTTTGATTGTAGGCTGTCTCGTGTCCCGGGACTTCAAAATTGTCGGGAATTCCCAAACCCTAATTACACCTCAATATTCTACTTTCTTCCATTTCTAATATTGCTGTGTACCTCATGGACGGAGCGCCTCGTGACTAATCATGCCCATGTTCCCAGGTCGCACTGGCGAAGCAGGTCCACGGGGGCCCGCTGGCCTGGATGGAGCCCCGGGCACGCCTGGTGTTCAGGGGCCGCCCGGCAAACCGGTCAGTATATACCTACGAATAACCATGCGTAGTTATACTAGAATACGTACTGTCTTCGACCCGGCACCATATTACCCGTGCCAGATAGTAAATATGTTTATTTTTCAGGGTGAGATGGGTCCGAAGGGTGCCAAGGGCGAATACGGCGATATGGGGTCTCCTGGCATGCTGGGCGCACCCGGCCTTCCCGGCCCACCCGGCTACCCCGGGCTCAAGGGTGACAAAGGAGACAAGGGAGATTCGGTAGGAAGCCATACCATAAATACCTTCAAAATATTGTTTACCTTCTGAATCTTTTAAATGACAACTCTCCATATCAGGACCGAATCCTGTATCTCGGAGACTATACAATCATAGAAACAATGGACACAAAGAACGCTCGGAAGGATTTTTTTGTGGATCACACAATTTTATGTCCCGTATGGGAATCGAGTCCACGACCTCTGGCTCAGCTAGATCGCTAGGCCAATCAAAATCACTCCCTTATCGAGCAGGTCCTACATAGCTCCACCATTTACCAACAGTGGCCTGGCGTTCAGATCTTGGATTTCTTCACAAAACTACAATGGGCCAGGTGAGAGGGATCTGAAGCTCGCCACTCTCCAATGTGGGCCGGGTGTTTAGAAGTCTCGTCGTTTTTCTCCTATTAGCTCATCACGCTCGAACTATACCCATGTGCTACGTGTAGGAACTTATAGCGGTCAAACGTTTTCGCCTAACCAACGATAGTTCATATATCTATCATTTATTGACAATTTGACACCCAACGACACAGTTGCACAGAAGTTTTATCATGTCGCAATTTAACATTAATTTTATAAATTTATTGTTTAGGATTGATGTTTGCTGCAGTAGTAGTAGTAGTATATCTATTGTATGGCTTAAACAAATGAAAATATGTAACGTGACGCTGTGTTGTGTTGCATGTGCGGCGGCACCACCAGAAGTACCGAAAGCTGAGAAGAAGACAGGTATCTATCTATTCCGCTCCAGCGCTCGCGCCGGGAGGAAATGACATCTGCCTATGACCAACGATCATTGTTCAGGTCCTCGTTCAGATGACGTTTCCACCGCATCTAGCGAATCAATTAAACTAATGAAATTAGTATAAACACAAGTTTTTGGTTTATATCAAATTAATTACTATAGAGAAAAGGCAATAGTTGAGCAAAATGCTGAACAAAATTCTCTAGCTGCTCATTTATAAATCCATAAATACATGTTTTCATTCTTTATTACTAGTCTTTGACGCTTAACAGTTCATTAGGATATATATTTGTTAAATAATTTCGATGCAATGACATATAGTTGTTCCTGTGAACTGTTAATCTTTATGCCCACTGTTGAACTTACAGGGAGACGGCACTGGCTATGAGCTCTACGGACATGAAATTGTAAGTATCCACCAGTCGTTAATTTAATTATTTGTTACAATCACATTTATCAATAATAAGGAACCCTTTATAGCAAGAAGTGCCAAGTAGAACAAGATGATGGCAGCTAAAACACTAATAATGTTAGTAAGCCAATGGCTGCTGAATGGAAATATACACTTTCTACTTAGTCGTAGATACAGCAGTAGCAAACACACAAGTGTCCTCTCATCATTCAAGACCTTCTACGCAAACAGTGCTGCAGGTAACGGGAACGCATGATATCTCTCTCAAAACAAGCACAAAAATAACAAATGTGTAAAAAAGCAACAGCTCGTATTCACAATCAACATTTTATTCACAATCAAGATTTGTTGTTTTTATTTATGTTTGATAAATAATGTGTTATTCGACGCCTACTCCTGTAATTAAAGGTTTTATAAGAAATACGACACAACAAAAAATAACTTAATTCAAGAATCTAGTTGTTGCACGTTTGTCTACTACTATTGTCGACATTGTACAAAAGAGCTGAAATAGTTTCAATAACAGATATGCACACACGGATAAAAGTATGAGAGGCGAAATTTGCTGTTACAGCCACTAGTCGGAACAAGTTTTTGTAGCGGCCTATGTCCTGCATTGGATATTCTTTACTAAATACGACAATACTAAAATATTTATGAGTTGTCCCTTATTTGAATTTATTTAAGAGTGATGTATGACGCACACATGTTCACAGATGATGGGTCCTCCCGGAGCACCGGGCCCCGCGGGCCCTCCGGGCGTGGCGGGCCCTCCCGGCATCAAGGGCGACAAGGGAGACCCTGGCGTTAGAGGGAAAGCGGTACGTACGTTCCTTTCTCAATCAGCTACTCTAGTCGCCCGAATTAATAGACACTTCTATTGTTCGGACGACCTAACGTAGGCTTTGTTACGGTCACTTCACGTCACTATGTTAAGCTTTCACGCTACCAACAAGTACTCCACACTTTAAGATTAATTTTATTTTTTTAATTTATATTTATTTATTTGGATTTATTATGTGTTGGCTACACATGATACAATCTTTTTAAATCTTATCTTATATAAGTACAAAAATAGGAATACGTGCCTTGTGCTCATTCAAGATTCGCACACATTCCACATAATAATGTGATCATTTGTAATTATTTAACACTAGATTAGATTAGTTTTTGTCTTAATATCGATAGGAGTTATTTAAAACGTAATTATGTATATTACAGGGAGAGAAGGGAGAGAAAGGCGACGCTGGCCCGATGGGACTGCCGGTCAGTGTTCACTTTTATTCGTCGCCAACATCTTATTAAACCTATCACAATATCCTATGACACCTGAACTCTACGCATTATGCAATATGCATACTGGGACTTAGGGAATGCAATCTCGTTTTCGCGAGATCTCGGCCTATACTAACGAGATAGATCTCAGCAGAAAAATGGACGAAATCTCGTGAGTTAGAGACAGAAAACTAACTACGAATTCGCTGGAGTCCGAAATCCGTTGAATCCAAAAGGGCCTTATCAGCGGCTGGTAATCTGGCCAGCAAAATAAGAAGCCGTTTAACAGACGATTTTTTGGACATTTTGTGCTTCTTAATAATTCTTAATAATGGCATGTGATGTGAACTGAACAAGCCTTTAATTTGATAGGTATATTTTGTTAATTAATTTCTAATAGATCTGTGAGTAGGTACAATTTTCTTTTTTATTATTAATAGACTTTTATTTGATAATGGAAGAGAAGACTGGTTGTTTATTTCATTTCCTATTTGATTAGATACGTCCAAATTTACTACATAAAAGTAAACAATGTTAAATACATAAAGGTTCTAACAGTGGTAGAGCCATGCTTAGGCACGACTGGGCCGGCTCGACCGGTGCGATTCCACGGCCTCACAGAAAACCGGTTGTGAAGTAACAGTAGTAACCAGTTTCCGAAGGCCCAACTCCCCCTCTCCCTTTTCCTCTCCCCTCATCTCCTTTCTCATCCTCATCCCCCCTCTCTTGTTTCCGCTCCCTGCATCCCCCATCCCTCATCACCCTCAAAGGCGGGCAGCGCACTTGCGACTCTTGAGATGCGGGTGTCCATGGACGGCGGGTGTCACTTACCATCAGGTGACCCGTCTTTTCGTCTGTCCCCCTATAGTATAAAAAAATAAAATAAAGATTATTTAATAAATTCGTTAGTAAAAAAAAACATTTGTTAATTTATTTGCTACATTATATAGGGCTTACCACTATGGCAGATATCGTGTTCTCATAGATATCGTTATTATTTGATGAAAGATTAGTGTCTATGATTTGATGAATATGTCTGTGTGCGCAGGGGCCGGTGGGGCTGCCGGGCGAGCAGGGCCGGACCGGAGATCTTGGGCCCAGGGTGAGTCAACACTCGTTGCTTCTATATCAGACACAAACATTACTCTGAACTTTCACAGACTGTCACAATCATCATCATGATCAGAGAGGCCTGCGGGTGATTACTGTTACGATTTGGTCTTAGTTACCTGTGCTATGTCTGTATCGTTATACGATCACTACAACTAGACATATTACTTTACGATTGGATTATTTAAGAAAATAGTCGAAACTTTACAGGATAGGTAGTTTATTTAACTTTTGTATAAAACAGTTCATAACATCAAAACATGAAAATAAGTACTTGATGCACATAATCGAAACACTTCATAACATAAATCAGTATTTGCATACTGACACCGCACTAACATCAAAAGTTCGGCTATGAGCGCTGGAGAGTTTCCCTAATACACTAACTTCAGTGCATGTGAACTGGAGCTCTTACTATTATTATCATTATATATTCTTATACATTTTAACGATTATTAACAGAGAGGTGAAGGGTAGAAAACATGTTAGTGTACCTACTAATAATTGTGTACGTAGGGTAGCCTAATGTGAACTCCCACGAATGAATCTATCATATCAACCACTAAGTACACCATTGATGTTGTCGGTGTAAAAAGCATTAGGCAACCCTATAGGTGTGTGTGTGTGCGTACTAACCCGGGGCGTGGTGTGGTTCAGGACAACCGGTGGCCGCCAGACTTCGCGTTCACGTAGTGACGATAGCGGGCGAGCGACTGGCGCTGCCACGCCGCGCTCGTGGCGCCCTTTGTACATTGTAACATACTTGTAAGTACGGAGTACGAGCTGGGATAGCCGCCCCGAAGCGCGACTGTTCCGCAAGACTTGTACAAACATTATTGTATTTATTGTATTTTACTGCGACGGAAACGCTCAATGTTTCTGCCCACACTGTTTCTCTACCGACCTGTTACAGGACATTCCATTTCCTTGTACTTAATATATTTGTGAACGACGCGACTTCTCTAAATTGTATTGCTGTTTTCCAGAGAGCTAAAAGCAGTGTATATAATGTAAACATAATTCAATTGAAATTTGTAAGTAATAAATTATTTATTTGGATAATGATGTCAGTAATGATACTCAGAGGTAATATTTTTAAAAAGTATATAAGCATGGCGTTTGAGATATATGCCTAACTATGTATTATGTATATTTGGCGGCGAGCGTTGTAGCGTCACATAAGATCGGATGCCGAGTGCATGTAAGTGTCACCTCAGTATGTAAGTATGCGAGCCCTATACTAGTCTACTTAATATTTGTATACTAAGCTAACGTTAGCCGGTCGAGGGAATGGCTCAAATGAATTTCACAAACTCATTTAATCCATATAATTATTTAAGTTGGCAAATTATATAAGTGATGCATTCTCTCGACCGCGTGTGACACAGAGTTCGAGCTAGAGACGCGCGCGTGTATACTCGGCCATTGTCCGACACTCGTCATTTATCGACATTATCATATCTTCCTATACTTAATGTAATCATTTACAAAACTCTTGCCCAAATTACTAGTATAGGCCTTACCTTACCTAGTACCTAATAAATGTAAGTATATGTGAATATAACAACAGTCGCGTTTGATCGTATGTATGACATAGTATTGTATTATGTATGTATATTGCTATGATTAGTAAGCTCGGCGCAGGCAAGCTAGTGCGCCCCCCCCTCCCTATTAATACGGGGGAGGGGGGTGGCATACCGCGCGTTGACCTCGTCCGCACC
Organism: Tyria jacobaeae; assembly: GCA_947561695.1. Taxonomy (NCBI): domain Eukaryota; kingdom Metazoa; phylum Arthropoda; class Insecta; order Lepidoptera; family Erebidae; genus Tyria; species Tyria jacobaeae. Next base: position 75,928 of record OX387218.1, on the reverse strand, counting down.
CGGTGTGTTACCGTCCCGAACTTAATCACTTAATGTTACTCATGTTAATGTTGACTCGTTCGTATTTATATATTCCATTTGTGTAACTATGTATTACATTTGCCTAGTGTACCTACTATTAAAGTTAGTGGTTAATCCTTCTCGCTAGACCTGTGAAGTGGGTGCGCACCGCGGCGCAAGACCGTGTCCTGCGTATATATAGATCTACAGGTAGATCGCACTCGTAGTGGTGTAAGACCACTTGTGTGGCGACACATGGCAGAGCGTCGTCGGTGCGTGTCGCACTGCTCACCCACGACAATGTACAAATCTTATTCTTACTCTCCGTAAACGTTTAATTTGTTTGTGAAACCTATTCTTAATTTGACATATTGTATTTGTTGAACATTTTTTATGGGTGGTGTTGTCAGTAGCGCGAAGTAGCGCGGGTGTGTCGACTGTCGACGTCGGAGTGTACATATAGAGTAAGAGCGCCGCTCGCGCTTCATTGCATACGTTCCACGTTACTAATTACTGAAAGTATAATATTTCTCGTCTCTGTATCTCGTATACCTCGTAAGTGTAACGTTAAGGATTTAGTTTTTTTATAAATATCGAAAGTTGTCATTTGTACCATATATACATCACGAGAGCCTAAAATATTGTTGTTTAAAAATTATTTTGAAGAAAATAAATATTTGCATGCTGTGCATTGCCGTGTTTTCTTCCTTCGACTATTTAGCTAGTGACTCGCGCTGTCGGCTCTGTCGCTTGTCGCCGGCGCCTGTTCCTCTTCCACCGTTCCCCTCCTCCTCCTCCTCCTCTGTTAGCTCAGCATGCAGGATGAATGTGTCACCGTATGATTGTAAGCATTTTTTGGTTTATAAACAGTCTCGCTATATTAAAAAGTAAAAAAAGAAATGTGAACTGCAACCATCCACTAACAATTTAACTTATTATGTCTCGATATTTTATCCGTCCGGTGTACGTACCGTACCGTAATTTTAAGAATGGTATCCTTGTTTGGTAAATTATAGCCATAGTTCGATGCGTCCTTAAAGTTAGGTATATAATGCATTCAAATAGAGTACCTACCTACAGAAAATTAACAATTAATTGCTATTATACGGTACACCGTGAAATATTAAAACCTACATCATGGTCTTAGATTATAAGTAATGTGATACTATAACCAATACTAAACTCATTTCTATATAAAGCCACTATTTGTTTGCCGGTGAGTGACAGCGCCAAGGTTATGATACCTAACTCACTAGCTGTTAGAATTAATTTTTCCTGTCGTAAAATAGAGACGTTATAAGTTAGACCTTAAAACCGCATTTAATTCCATGAAGTAGTTTTGCGTGATGCGTGTACGAACATACGATCACACAGACAAAAATGTTAAAAATGTGTTGGATTCTGTTGCTCTAATGAAGACCTAATGTTTCCTTCTGTTGCTCTAATAACTTGAATGTACATACATAATAATGTACATTGGCCTGTTACAATTTTATTATATGTGTAGATATTGATATTTAATTTAAACAGAACAACGTAAACGTTATATGAAATAAAGCAATTATAGATAATTGGCGTGTGGTTCTCGGTGGAATAGATCTCGATGTAGCCAACCCTTTTCTTCAAGTGGTGTCATCATAAAAGGCGACTAAAATAAAATTCTATGCAATACATTTTAGTTTCTTTCACAATGGAGAAAAAAGTTTTTCTATTGTTTTTTAAAAGATCCCGAATAGCGCCACATGTTTGTAACATTACATTAATTTATACCGAAACTATTATTTTTCAACACTTAACACTATTGTTACAAGAAGCAATGAATTATGAAAAGAAATAATTCTACTTTCAAACAAAAAAAAATGTGATAGAAGGCGTTATTGGGCAAATAGAATTCAAGTCTCTGGGGTTGACTCTATTTTATTAATTTGGTATTGTGCAGTATTATATATGGAAATGTAAATCAATTGAGCACGAAGACTTATCGTTCTTTTTTTTGTTGTAAATTTTTTACCAGATTCGACAGCACAACTAGATTAAAAAAATAAACTAAATCAAATGTCATTGAGCAGTTACAGCAGCGAAAATTCTGTCGCGTGCGGCAAGCGATTCGCGAAACGACATTTGCGGTGTTGGGAATCTGGACATCTATACAAATCTAATATCACGTGTACAACAAAATAAAAATAAGCAAAACTAAATACAAATCAAAAACTAATGGCGTTCTGATGCGGGTCCATTTAATATCCGTTCATAAATGGACGCCATGATTTGTATAGATTACAAACTATCGATAATTAATACGTTAAATTATTTATGGTTGGTAAATAAATTATAAATATTCAAAAATATAAATTATATTCGTTAATTTGAATGTTATGACTAAGAGCCCACTGTTTCTATGGCTAGTGATAGTTCGCATGGGGCCCCTCTGGTTTGCATTCCCTATACTCAGTGCTGTGCTCTAAATAGACTAGAGATGCGTGCATCCTATTCCTTCCTATTCTCAAACTTATATGTACTTACTTAATTACAAGTATAGCTTTTGACTCAAGAAGTAGTTCTTTTTAATTCTGTGACTTATTGCACGCGTACACAAAAGATGTTAACAATTAAGCTAGAGTATTATATTTTGCGCTCCAAGCCACGTATTACTATCAGAACTGAGTGATTCCCTATTAATTGAAAGGATACATATCCAGAGTACTGTGTACTAAAGTAACTCCGATATTTTAGTTGAACAAGAACAGTACTTTGGTTAAGTAAGTGTAGTTGCCGTGCGCCGGCGGCGACACCGGCCGCTAAGTGCTGACGTGTACGTTGTTCCGCAGGGCCCGCCCGGACTGGACGGCATGAAGGTCAGTTGAACAACTAAACTATATTTACTTTATATTATTGGCTCACTGTTACTCTTGTTTTTCTTGTTGTTGTATTAAATAACTCCAACTGTCTCTGTTTATGAACAAAGTTTGACATGTAGTTTTAAGGCGTCAGGCGTTCTGATTATTATTTAATTTCTGGCTTAAAACTATGCTGTTTTAATACTTTTCTTATGGAGTAATTATATCACTGATAATAATAGATAACTGATTCAAAGAGAAGATAATGAGTATTATTAGTCTGGCCATAGATACTGTTTCATTTAAAACAAATCATATTAATTCGGAATCTGTCATTCTTATATTATTCATAGTGTTTTCTCATTTTCACGCCAATCTTTGTTAAATATATTTTGATATTAGAATGCAGTGGGTGACATAGAGAACCAAATTGCGGTGATAGGATTATTCTAAATAGGCACTTAGACAAATGCAACTTTTGAAAGTCTCCGTCTGCTTGGTATGAATCGAATGTTTGTGTAAAGGGTATTTGGTAGTTACATGAAACCTCCTCTGTGTGAGACAGAAACGATCTGGTTATCCACGTAGTATTCGTACGAAAAAGGCGATCAATTCCGTGAAGGGAAGAATTCGAAGAAATCCTGTCCGAAAGCAAAAGATTTTATCTCGGGAAATGAATATAGCACCTAGAACCATGTCACGTATTTTAAAAGATGACTTGCAGCACTTGCAGCCTATAAGAGACGCTCTGGTCATTAATTAACTGATAATTTAAAAACAGGGCAAGCTTAATAAAACTGTTTAAAAATGAATAGGGTGGCAAAATCAAAACAACTTCTTAAGCGGTCCGCAAGGAGAGATAACAGGAATGTTTTATTTACTGACGAGATTTTTTTTACTAATGAGCAATATTTAACAAGCAGAATGGCCAACAAGCTCTTTAGAAGCTTCCCAATTAGTCAGCAGAATACAACGTAAGCATTATACGACTTCAGTGATGGTTTGGTAGGGTGTTAGTTATCAAAAGTGACAGAGTCATATTTATGTGAATAAAGTTTTGTAGTGGTAGAGCCATACATGGGCACGAAGGAGCCGGATCGACCGGTGCGATATAACAGCCTCACAGAACAGAGCTTCCGTTGTATTTTCCAAAGATGGGTGAGGTTTCCGGAGGCCAACTCCACCACTCCTCTTTCCCTTCTCGCATCCCTCATGTCCCTCGCAGGCGGGCAGCGCACTTTGAGTTGAAGGTGTCCATGGACGGCGGTACTTATCATCAGATGACCCGTCTGTTCGTCTCTCCCCCTACATTATAAAAAATAGGTGTCAAAACATCGGCACAAGTGTATCAAGTTTCGATTGTTGAGAAGATGATTAAGTCTTTTAACAGCATCAGGTGTTCGATGCAATAATTACGATAGAACGATGAGTGCGCAGTGACTTCAGCGTATCAGGATCAGGACCGGATTAGAACAGCAAACCGGGTGCATTCGTACTTATTAGCAAAGCATTAATCGCATTATCATTTTAGCGGAGCTTAGTACAGTTATACTTTGAATAGTAATATGGTCCTTTCAGCAAGACTCAGCACCGGGTCAAAACCGCAGTTGGAAACGAACGTTCCTGACTTCATCGGAGCTGAAGACTGGCCATCATCTAGGCCCGATCTTAATCAGCTGAATTATGATTAATGGCCAGTTTTAGAGATAATTGGAAGTCGAAATAGTTCATATGATTGGCAGTGAAGAATTTTCCCCTGTAGTAAAGTCAACTGAGATCATTTCGAATGAGCTTCATATATTTTGAATGCTATTATATTAATGTATAAACTAACACACTTTACAGTAATAAATACTTTATGCAAATGAAAAACAAAAGATTTTTCCTTGTAACAATATTTATGGCAAGACTAAAATGAAAAACTAGACTTATATTTAATTCATAAGTGTGTAATGATTGCCGATATAACTGTCTACCTAACTGAGACACTGACTAGCGTGTGCGTATGTGGTGCAGGGCGCGCAAGGCGAGCCGGGCTCCAAGGGGGAGCGAGGCGATCCCGGACTACCAGTACGTCACAACTACTTACTTACACACCCATAACTACATACCGTGCACACTGTAACAGAAAGGTGTAAAGCCCATTTACCAAACAACATTTGCAAGTAATTAAACCTCAAACTGTTATCTACACAGTACTAACACTCTTATATCATGTTCCGGGGCCCATATAATATATTTTATTATAATTATTGCCATATTCTATTTTATTTTTCATTATTTTGATCCTAAATCTAATACAATAACCACAGAAAATACCCAAAACGCGTATACATTTTAAATTCCCTCAATAAAAGTGCTGAATCTTCAAATGGCTGACAGATTTTAGTGATTTATTAATAATAAAACCCTCAATCAAATTACCTTCCAAACAAAAAAAATATTTATATCAATTCCTTTAGCAGCTACGATGGCGCCGACAGATACACACATTAAGTGACACGGTTAAAAATATATTAAAATAAAATTGTGTTTTATTAGTTTCTGAGTGCATGATATTTGCCTACCTATTTATGAGATATGTGCAATGTTTACTCAAATGTGACGCAGATATATGAAACACCTTTCTGTGGCACGTGTCATGTGTAGAGGCGAGTGGACTTGCACTAACACCCCTTGCCGTACGTTTCAGGGCACCGACGGCATTCCTGGACAAGAGGTTAGTTACCGATCACTAGCAGAGTAGTGTTACATGTTACTCAATGTGTTTTATTATAACAGTACTATTTCGCTCGTTAGGGCCCCAAAGGTGACAAGGGCTACAAAGGAGAAGCTGTAAGTGTCGCACCGTTCATCAACATATCGCTCGCATCCTGCGCCCCTCTTCGGTCGGCGCATGCGGCCGTCTACCGCCTAACCTTTCTCCATTCTAACGCATGCACCACTAACAATATACTCGTATATTACATACTATTACATTGTTATGCTACTCACGTATTTAAATCAAAGGTCAGGTGTATGCAGAATGCACGACTGCAAACTACATAACAATGTTTAAACAAAAGTTATAAACGGTTTACACAATTCGAAATCAACCTATTACATAATATGTATATTATAATTATATAGCTACTGTCGTATTAGGTAATAATTAAAATATAATAGGTATATGTTGTATATGATTTCTCGGGTAGGTGTAACTGATATTTATCAGCGCGTCAGCGTTGTGTTAGTATGACAGTGTGCGCGCACTTCGCAGGGTCCGCTGGGCAAGCGTGGGCGCAAGGGCGACAAAGGCGACAAGGGGGAGCAAGGCGTGCCGGGGCTGGACGCGCCGTGTCCTCTGGGGCCCGACGGCTTGCCGCTGCCGGGCTGCGGCTGGCGCCCCACCAAGGTGCGTCACTCCCCGCACTCCCCGCGCGCTCCGCCCTGGCGTCGCGAGCCCAGCGTCACAGGGAGCGCCCACTAGTGGCCTTGGCCATCTGCTACGTAAGCAGCTGCCACGAAAAGGAACTGTTAACCTTAAAGAACTAACATTTTTTATTAAAATAACTAAAAATAACTAAGGTTTGACTAATAAATTTTTAGTTGTATGTATAATACGACCTAACATATCTAAACACAATCTTCTCCTGGTGGCCATATCGCGGTCGGTTGCTACGTAGTTAATCCATCACTAACAGTAGTTACACTAGTAGCGCAGCTTGTAGAAGGATGTGTGGTGTGTAGGAGTCGGTGCCGGCGCTCGGCCGCTCCTCCGAGGCGGAAGCCTCGCCTGACGAAGCGGAGGACTCCGGCGAGGCGGACGCGGGCGACGAGTACGAGGCGGGCGACGAGCTCGACGCGCCCCGGGACTACGACGACTACACCGATAACGCACACCACTCCCACCACCACGACTGACTGCTACCACACCGGCCCTCTGCCTCCCCCCCTCCCAGTCCTACCTCCCGAAATGTACCCATTCGTGCTGCACATTTCTAAAAAGTTGCCTCTCGAATGTTCCTCTGCAACTCTCAAGTCCTGCGTACAAAATTATTCTTCCACGATGTAAATAATAAACTATTTATATAAAAATAAGTGTTCGAAGGTATTTTCTAGTTATTTTGAAAGAGTTCTTTGTGAAAAATATTGCATAGCGTGATCGGTCAATCAACTCTGTCAGAATAGACGATATTGACCGTTGCCGCAGTGTAGGTACTACAAAGTTCAAGTTTAACTGATTTCCCAAAATATTCGTTAAGTGGAGTAGATGGCACAAGCCGCACATTCCACAACTAAGCACCTTTCCTCCTCACGCCATAACTCCTGCACTACTAACTCCCAACTAACAATGGTACACGTGGGTGTGTGTTCTACAAAGGCTTGTTGTAAGTGTTAACTAACATATGCTCGTATGCTTTGGACTATCTTGCAATAATCTTACTTACGCCTCAGGTATGTAAAACTTACGAAACAATGCTCACTAACCTCTATGTAAAACTAGGACGCGTTATTAAAACCTCGCCGCTCATGTTTTAAACCTGCTAAGTTAACAATAATAATAAGAAGAAGAAAAAGATAAACGGTTCATATGTGGGACGTGAGTTCTGCAATCATTGTGCCGATAGCCATATCAGCTCATGGGTTGATTGCCAAGAGCCTCGACCAACATCTGCAGAGCAGCATACACACATATATATACATAGCTGGGTTAAGGGCCTATGTATGTCCTTCTTGATACGTCACGTAGTGTGAGGAGGTTCCTGTCTCTGGAGCCCTAACCACCGGTAGCTTGGGGTGGGATACTATTTTTTTATATTTTTAAATATATTTTTTTTATTTTATATTTAAAAATGTAATTTGTATGTTTGTTAATGTAAATAAAGAGAATAATAATAATATGTATTAATAATTCCTTTAGTTTGAGTTCTGCCAAATACAATTTCAGTTATCAAATATTCTAAGGGAGCTGCGTTTCAAAAGTTCACATTGAAAAATTATGTTTGTTTTTACACACTACTTAAATCTAATTTGATGGTCGTTTTAGCAAACAATAAGTTGAAATTCTCAGTTTCTCTGAGTCAGTTGGAATGCCTGGACATATGTATAACTACATATGTATATGTATATAAAAAAGTATTTACTGACAAATACGATAAGTCGGTAACAGATTGGCTTAATTCATGCCCTGTGCCGGTTTTGAATAATTTAATGTGAAAAAAAAAATGTGATTGACCTCTAAGTTACACTGACATACAAATGCGTTAGTTGTAAAAGAAAACTTCTGCAAAAAGCAAATGGCGCGCCACTTAACACATTAAAAGTTGAACGCTCAGTAAAGAATGATTTTAAAATAGAGAGAACAAGCGCCTGTTTCTTGATCGCTCTTCAAAGCCCGTGAGTTTGTGTAAGAGACACGCGGTCGCCATCTGCGATCGCATCTATCCCGTAATAATAAAATAACAATAAAAAAAATCTGTGAGAATTTCTTTGCGTTATTATGCTAATTTTTCATCTTAGAAAAGAAAAACCAAATATACCTATATCTTTTAGGTGTAGTATTGCAGAGGAGATTGTAACAGTTGATCCCATTTTTTTTAATATTTGCAGTATTATTAGGATAAAACTGAAGTTAAAAGCTTTGCCATCGCATTGCAAGTAATGTAAAAAACCACGTAACATAGTGTTAGTGTCTGTGTGCAGGAGGCAGTACTGCAATGGGTGCGGCGACGACTTGACGTCGACAACGACCTGCCACCGCTCTAACTCCTAGGACTCAGCATCACCACTCCACGCACAGTGCGCACCACCTCTGAGTGCAGATGTGGCACGATCTAGTTGTAAAAACATTGTAGTGAGTAAGGTGTGAATTTGAGATGCTGCCTTCTGGTGGCGCGATAATGTGTGCGCTACTTGTTCAACCGAATTGTTTAAGCAGAACTGACTTATTGTTAACGTGATTTACTGTGGTTGCTCTACTCGTGTAATATATGTTCCCATTAGCAAGTGCGTAGTTGGTAAGAGTAAATACTTATTATTTATTATATGTATATATGTGTTGGTGAAATAATGCATACTTTTCATTGATGCTATCGTTAAGTTGTAATATACATATACCTGGTGCAGAAATAAAGACCACCGCAGTTATCGAAGGTCCACCGGACCGCCGCCGTTGTCGTATACAAGAAGTACAGGGGGTAATTCAGGGTGATATGGCAGTATTTTTGTTTATATGGCCATGTGAGACTGACAGGTGGAAAAGACAGCCACTTACTTATTTATGTAATAAAAATCAATATATTATGTGTATAAAATTCTCCCAACAAAAAAACATATTACCCTAAATCACTGTACCTATATGACACTGCTACTAACTACTATACTACAAAAGCTTTAGCTTTAGCTTTTGTAATTGAGCTCTTCTGACATGAACTGCTTCTACACGCTAGCTAGCTAGCTAGTGCTACAATCAATGTTGTCCAAAATTGAGATCCGTCTATCAGTGAAGAGCATGTTTCATCAATATTTCGATTGTATTTAAATTTCGAATAAAACCTGAACGAATCCGTACTGTGATCAGTGATCATGATGCCAGGCATAGCTTCATTTCACTCAACCGTTATTGCCGGTGAGCTGTTTGTGTGTTTACTGAGTAGGTAGGTACTGATACCGAGTGCCATGTCTACTGATGATGATGATATATTGTAATAGTTGGGAAGCTGTATGATGATGTACATAGCATTAGATAAGTGCTAGCTGTTACGTTGGAGCGATATTCTATTTATTCTGATATCATTAAATGTAGTTTTAGTTTGATAGACGTATCTCGTTCCAATCCAACGTCGTTATACATATAGTACAAAATATGTTTAAATGTATAAAACTAAGATTAATTAATTGATTTTTATTCTAAGCTCATACTTAATATTTGTTTTAAGACTGTCGAGATTGTTAAATAGTCTACCCCCTTCGCTTTCAGGTACCTACGTTGTGTCTTGAAGCTTCATAGTCAACATGACAAATGTACTTTATCTAAATATTGAAAATCATTTGTGTATCAGCATTAACAGAATTCGTTCAATTAACAAATATTTGTAAAGGAAATGACATGACCGTGGACCAGAATAGCCACGTAAGCTTTAGATACATTTCTTTTAAGAACTGCCCGGTACTAGTGCTGCCAACTCTTACCCCTTAACCCTGAACCTGACTGAATTACTGGACGGGACCAGCGAGTATTGTAAGCGATTGGGGTCGAGCGTGTTCCGAACGATCACTAATGTGTCTCGTAGTCTATCGTTACAGAAATTACGTTAATGCTACAACAATAACGTCTCATGTACCAACGTGTGCAATTAGATAATATATATGTATATATAGACATATATATATGTATATATATATATTTATTATAATTACCACTAGATAGTGCTTATTTAAGTATTCGTTAGCAATTATTTCATCTGTAAATATTCATATTATGGCCGGAGACATCGACCACGTTGTCAATTCGATGTAAGCAAGTGCGGGTTAAGTCGTGCTGCGTATCGGCTGATCGATGTTACAATTATAACTTAACAAATCGATCTTGCCACCACTTAAGCCACTTTCAGTGTATTACATCACGTGACGTGCTACGTTACGGGAGCCACGTCTATACAGTCTGGCAAAAATGTTATGACATTGATTGAGGTCCGAATAGAAGAAACGATTTGCAAAATATGAACGAAATAGTCAGTACCTAAAAATGCATTTTCAGAACAAAATAAATACAATAAAAAAAGACTCAAATTGTAAAACTATTTAACATAATATTTGACTCAAGCTGTGGTCAGCGACATCAAAGGCGAGCGGCAAACATACAGCTTCACATACAAATTTTTATCACATCACTTATTTTTGAAATGAGATGTTCATAGAAAATTTAAAAAATAAACGAATTTTGAAATGATCAATGACTGGTTATGGACACAGTAGGTAATAACAAAACAAAATTAAATGTTTGGGTTCTCCATATGTTCACCGTTTACTTGAATACACGTCTCGCATCTGCGTACCATAATTAGTCAACAAAGTAAAATGAAACATTAAAATTAAAATACTGCATCCAAATACACAATACACCCACAAAAGTTGATATTTAAACTTACAATTACACTACACACTAAAAATTATTTAATTAGCGCGGCCCAACAAACAAAGGCTCATAAGATTACCGGCGACCGGCGACTGACTGACTCTGCCCACGTGTTAGAACCGAACTACCCGAAAGTACTAGAATATTGCGAAACCAGTAAATAAAGGATGATAATCAATTTTGCCAACATTCTAAGCTTAAAAAAACATTACAAAAAGCATTACGTTGATACTAGGCACCGCAAAATAACGTTATAAATCAGATAAAATTTACTCATAGCATTGAAAATACTTTTCTTTATACATAAAATGTTAGTAAAGCGCACAAAAATGGCGAGACATATTATGCATGAAAGGCAGCCTTGAAGCCCGATAACTACGCTACCAATTAAGTGCTTTGATATCGCCGACACACTGAAATATTTATAACACAGGTTTATGGCCCTTATGCTGTTTGCAACCATTCATTCTGCTTTTAAGAAATTTTACTTATGTCCTTTAGATTTGCTTTCATATTTCTGGTTGAATTCGTAATGAAAGTTGTCAAGTAAAGAAAGTTGTTGGCAAGGTCTTTTACACTTGAAAGGTACGATTTTGTTTACAGATTATTTTCTAAATTACGAAAACAAAGATAATGTCCTGTTACTAAACTACTGAATATTTTTCGTTTATATTTTGCAAATCGTCAAAGAATGGCTTATTCTATTTGTATACATAAATTTGATAATATTTTTGACACTGTATATGATAACTATCAATAACATCGTTCGAGCTATGCTTCACTAGTTACAATCTTTCGGCTAAGTATACGCTGCTGCTGTTCTTTAATGTAGAAACAATGCATAAGTGTCCCAAATTTTTTTTTAAATATGCATGCAAGTAATTATCCCAATAATATTAATGTCTCCCCTCGTCCATCTTAAACCGTTATCTATGTATTACAAATTATAGTTAATGTTCATTACTCACTGCATGTGAGCGTGATTTAATAATTAAATGTATTTATAACTGTCATTGTATAGGTACCTACTTATATTTTTTTCCTATTCTTGTCTTTATCAGAGTATGTTAGCGTGTTTAAGTATGTACATATAAACTGACCTAAACTTTATTATTGATGACATTGCTCGATTAAATTAATAATAATAATTGTCTGTATTTTAAATAGATAGTAACCACATGTTTACATAGTTAACTACCTATCACTTATTTTAAAGATACATGATATACAAAGCACTCGTGCTAGGAATAAACCTGTGTTACAAGTAGTAAGTAGTGGGTCCCCACCATTAAGGAACACCACCGGTTGCACAAGAAATGTATTTTTACGACAGTCAGTAGTAATTATATTAGAAATACACTGGTTATTGTGACTTTACTACAAGTTTAATGATTTCTTTTCATTGATATCAATTTGTTTTTATAAGCTAAATATCCTGTTATAAGTAAGGATGTTTAGGTTATTAACAACACTACAATAACTTCTGTTTATGTGAACAACTACTTTAGAGCACAGAAAATTTAACATTTAAATATTTCTTTAAATAACCTCAAATTGAGTTTGTGTGTGTATTGTAATTGTAAAACTTTTTCTCGAAAGAAGAAATGCGTTTAATATAAGATTAGGGGGAAATAACATCTCAAAAAAATAGTAATGATGTAAGTACATATACAACAATTACTTTTGTTCGTTTGATTGATATCTTTTGAAGATATGCAACTTTATAATGTAAAGGAGAATGCCCAAAAGTGGTACATTTTTTTCTTATGCCTCAAAATCAACTTTTACTGTGCTAATTAGGTATATACATATTTTAAAACAACTATTGCATTCACGGATACCGTTATAGACCACTGATATAATATAAAATCAATATAAATAGTTCTGCCTCCATTTCTATTTGCTTTCATAAACAAATAGTTATTATTTCCTATTATATACTAATTACAATTTTTTATTGATAGAGTGCCTACCTTACATAGCGATTGTAGTAATTGCTCCATAATACTGTAATACATTTACGTATTTACTTAAATTATTAAAAACCGATAATTCGATAATTCGTAAGTACGAAATAATACGTATACATAGTGTATTGTTTTACTGTAAAAATGTTGTGCCGTATTATATATATTTTGTACATTTATACGTAAAACGATCAACATAACACATTTTGTGTATTTATGTAAGTAGTTACTGCGACTGAATCAATGGTGATAGGATGTATGCAATACACATCCATGACGTAATGAATAAAATAAACTGTCTTTACTACCGACGGTTTTATACCTGATATATAATTATAATACACAACAATTTAAATTAAACAAATTGTTTAATTTCACACGTATACTTACTGAGTCGTATTTAAAGCCCAATTTGTGCCGACTACAATTGAGTCCATTTTGCGTATTAAGGGAAAGCCTATTGCCGCCATCCTGGGCGTCCTATCCTGGGCGTCATAGTGGAAGGTAGGGGATATTGATTACACAACATAACACGGGTGGACGCGGAACTGTAAGAGAGACTTTGCTTCATTTCGAGATCAATTCATTTTTATCTTCCTATTACTAGAGTAGGTACTTATTATAATATGTAGGATAAATGCAAATGTTTTTAGATGTCTGTTACTCTCTTACTAATCTTATGTATAACCGACTTCAATATTTTATTAATTCTCGATAAAATGTAATGACACATTTTTCTGAGGGGAGAGAAAGAGGAAAAGGGAATTTGGGCCTCCGATACTCTCAATAACTCGGCAATACAATGCAAGCATTGTTTGTCTACCGGTTTCTGTAAGGCCCTGGTAATAATACTGGTAGCCCACCCCTTTGTGCTTAAGCATGGCTCTCCCATTGTTAAAATTGTCTTCATACATATTTAAATTGGACCAATGGAGAGCAATACCAATTTAAAAAAAAAAAAACATGTAGAACTGACAAAGATATCCCGTCTGCTTGTTTGTTCCTTATCCTATACAAAGTATATATATATTTACTCATCAGACCTTGATTTTTCATCAACAAATGGGTCTGTGGTCTTGAAATTTAAATGGGACGAACATTAAGTAACCAATTAAAAAAAATAATTGTAGCGCACATTTTATTCATACAATTTATTCATTGGTTGGTATTTTTTTAATAAATAAATATATAAATAAATTAAAGTTTCTTTAACTTGGATAGTTCCCAAATTGCAGACAAAAGTACCCTTAATTAACTACATGGGGGACTACCCAACATCGAAGACATGGCAAGTGGTATACGAGTCAAAAAAGTTTGGTCACGTCTGTGCTAGTTTAACGGACAGCCCATACCCGCAACCTCTATACCTCATAAAGGAAATAGATCGATCTGCGCTCTCTTTTACCTGTTGGGCCTTCTGCGGTACGGGAGAGTACTTATCCTTTCCCGAACCATACCATGGCATACTGAAAGACTCCTGAACCTATATCGCTCCTGGGTAAGGCGAAGGACTCGAGAAGCATTTAAAAGCAAATAATTCAAACTGGTACTGACAGAAGTATCACCACGGTTATAGTGTAAACTGCTTAATCGTCACCGAAATGACATCCAAATAGTGATAGGTAGTATTACATGCAGACAGCCCTTTGTGCAGGAGATCTGAGGGCGAAGGAAACTGCCATCAACGTTATCCTGGAATTCGAGGAGGGGGCTACACAACTCTCTCTACTCTAAGAAGCTTGTGAACGCCCCAGGAGGCTTTTTGGCTTCTGGAAGAAGCTAAGCTGGCTCAACTAATATCACTAATATACCCTAATAGCATAATGGACCGACCATGAGTCTAAATGCGGAAACAAAGCCCTTCGCCAATTACCATTACCATTTACTCAGGTCCATCATAGTTAGATTCTTGTTATTAATTAATTGTATTTTCTTAAATAATGTTAAGACATTATGTAGGTTTGGAATACAAAAGCAATGCTCACAACAGCGGCTACACTTTGTCCACACACGCCTTGTAAATAAAAATTATTATCAAATATTTTTGTTAAAGCCTTTGCCCAAGGGTTTATTCACATCTTGTAACACCGTCTTATACGTCAGTCAAGATTTCTGTAAATCCCAGTACCTATACTTACAAACATAATAATAACAAGTGCGGAATCTGTGTATTGGGTTTTTCCGTGTGTTTTCCCTAATATAATAGCAACGTACCAATATCTCCTGTAAATATCTAGAACGATAAAATAGCAAGTCGACGTGGTAGTCATATTACAAAATAAATATCTGTTTACTCAAGAGGATTAAGAGTCGATCAAGAAGATCAGTAATTAGTAGTGATATCCAGTGCTAGAAATTTAAAGTGTTGTGGCATGTGGCATCACTGTTACACATAAGTGTGTCAGTGTGGTGTGTACCAGAAGTGTGGTGATGCGCGTGCGCAGATGGTGCACGTTAGCGTGGTGGGTGTGGTGGTGGCGCTGGGCGAGCGCGCTGCAGCGCCCTCGCTGCGACCACGCACCCGAGCGCTGCCTTACGCTCGGAGCTGGCCACGACGAGTATAATTACCGTGTGGATGGTGAGACATAAATACTTGTAATACATATATTTACATTTATTATATATCATTTGCATTTATCGTTTTTGATTCACATGGAAGCCATCATCAGAATTTTTGGATTCATGTAGAAAAAGTAGTAATGGGCCTTTTCATAAGGTTTTACTCTTGGACTGTCAGTACTTTACAAATAGAAAAAAACTGCCTTCTTACCTAGCTTCAAGAGACTGTTATTATTTAATAAATAACAGCTTCATATTATTTACATTTGGAGCAAAGAGTTTTAACTAGTTTATGGGCCACACTAGTTCTATTAGTCTAGTAAGAACTTAGCGCTACCGGTTAGTTACCATTGTCCTTGTCTCTGATTGACTTTCTAGTAAGTATATGAATAAAAGTAAATATAGGTGTTACAGAAACCATTACCATTAGATAGTAAAAGTATTGTCAAATATTAATCAAAAGCAACATTAAATATGGTACAGGTCTAGACAACATTTACAGAATAATTTACAGAAAAATTTTGAATGAATGCAAGCTCAGATGAAACATAATTCAGGACTAACTTCTTTTCAAAATCTTAACGGCCATTACCTGATAAGTGTTCATTTTTTAAATATATTAAAGTAAATTTGTATATGACATTTTACAGTAAGTTTAACAAAAGAAACAAAAGCAGTCTATTTGTTAATAACTATGACATAAATTGTCAAAACAAACTTATAGCAGAATATACTTACTACCCTTTGCAAGCTATTTGGCTCTCTTCAATTTAGTTTTTTGTATAATATAAACTTTTCGGAGTTTTATTAATTTTTAATAAAATATGTAAGTATTTGTTTTTACACACATAGATGTTAGTGTGATACCAGGCACTGTCATGGCCGGACACTTTACTCGTTGGGTTCAAAACTAGTTGATTAATTTAGTTTTTTTTTCTTTAGCCCCCATCAATGTGTATGTAAGATTGTGACCAGTGCAGTATAACTACTGCACTGCACATATTAACATATGTTTAAAAAACAAATAAAAATCCACATTTACAATTCCGATAATAATTTGCAATACTTTGTATTTGCTTGCTATTGTCACAGAAGTAAGAGGTTGTATTGTATGTATATCTTTCCTGGTATCAGTCATGCCATCTTAATTATGGGATACCTAATTTTATTGGGGTGCTAGCAATGTTTGTTAGTCTATATAAAGTTTTATAAATCCAATATGATGATATATTACTTTTATCAAAAGTTGTTTCATATTCTCAAAGACTTTTGCTTCTTTCTAACTTTTTATATTTCTTGCACTGAACGCTAATTCTTTTTCAACAACCTTTTATTAAACATCATCAGATTTATATGTGCAGGCAAAATTTCAGCTACTTTGGAAACCAGAAATAATGTCAAATTTAGCTTGCAAGATTTGATTACAAATAGACAGACAAGTGTTAGTGAATAGCTAGACCATACAGGCAGATAGTGTAAACATTCAGATACATCTAAATGCATGTGCATGTTATCTTTACACTAACAGATACTTTGTAATAATGTATTCTATCTTGAAAAGCAACAGATTTTTATCAACTTCAATAGAATTGTTATCTAAGTAGTAGTATTAATATGCCTCTATCCCAATTACCGCCCCCATGTTCCGATTATATGTGATTTAGTCCCATTTATGTAATAGGGGTCTAGCCTATTGCTGTAATCAGGGCAATTTTTGGGGATTTAATGGGGAAATTTGGAGTATATAGGCATTTATGGTAGAAAAAGATATTGTTTATACAGATAGATTGGGGAATGGAAGTAACAGCTGAAGCAAGTCAGAGTTGCTTACCTATAACTTAAACTGGCTGGTGCCGGGACTCCAAGTCCTCAGACTAACATTTAAATACTCATATAAATTAAATTATACTTTAATAAAATAATTCTGCTCCCTCTTGTAGGTGAAGATCTCATCATCAAGTTTACGGACGGCGGTTACTTTTCTATGGAATGCGGGATAAACGTGACACTGGATAATGAAGCACTCCCACACTTCGCTGACGAGGTGCGAGTCGCCCGCGTATACCTGATCAACTGTCCACCGCCGAAACAATCGTATGCGAACGTACTGCGAACCCTTAATGTAGTTGCTCTCAATGATCTCACTATCCGTCGAGCTCGTGGTATTATTACAGGTATCCACTTTGCTGAGCTCACTGTGAGCTCGCTAGCATTGGTCAATCTCCACCTCGCAACCGATGCATTTAATTTCTATAATGCCACGCAGCTACGGCTCGACACCGTCAAATTAGTCGCCATCGAATATCTGCCCGCCTCACTACAATATTTACATTTAGTAGAAATTGGTATCAGAAATCTCACCAGCGCTAACTTCTTGAATTTTCCGGCTCTTATTAAGCTTACTGTGCGTGAAGAAGGTCCGATTAACGTGGAGGCAGCGGGGAACCTTACAGAGCTGGCGTTGGAGGCCCATTCCGTGTGGCTCCACCCCGCGCTGCCGGACAAGCTCGAGAAAGTCACGCTCAATGGTTTCGCGGAGCCCGCCCCGATTCCATGGACAGCGTGCAGTGCTTTGAAGGAGCTAATTATCGAGGGAGAGGCAAACAGTACGCTGCCAGGAGACTGGTTAACGAATTGCAAGTCCTTAACTAGATTGTCACTTAAAAGTTGCGGCTTGGAGAAGCTACCTAACGGACTTTTGGACAATGCGAGTTCGCTTTCATTTCTCAACTTGTCTGAAAATCGCCTCAAGGACCTGCCAAGGTAAGTGTGTGCGTCGTAGAATTGAAACAATCGTATTAAGTAGAGCAACAATCTGTTTCAAGTGTTTTGTTTAATTTGCAGTGGTTTATTCGGGAAGACGAAACTACTGAACGTGTTGGACCTATCCAACAACAACTTGACGAGCGATACGTTCAGCAAGCTGGTCTCGGTGACGTCACTGCACGAGTTGTGGCTCAATGGCAACAACCAACTCGGCGATGCGTGCCCCACCAGCAACGGTCGGTATACACGTTCTCTTCTCTTCAGTAGATATTTATATCTGAGCTGTTTAACATGACTTTACGGAGTCTTAATTAAACAACTGCCCAGAGAGGAGTATTAAGTTAGTAGTTTTCATGTATGATGTACAGTTATGAGCTCCCTTATTCTACCGTAACTATATACTTGTAGAGATTGCACGATCGTGTGATGTAGTTTACAATGTTTATCATCCCATATAATCATCCGGAGCTACAGCGGCTATAAAATAAATGTACATACATTGCATTTTTTGAGGGTACTTATATTTTCATATTAGTTGCTTGTTACGTAGACATTCATCGAATATATTTACTTTCGCTTCCGGTTACTTCTAAACGTAGCGGTCTAATTTGAGTAGTGTTTTGTCCCTGTCCCCAATTAGATGTCACTCGTCTTGTCACTTAAATTAAAAAAAAAAGTAGTTTCTAGAAATTGAACAGACACACATATTCGTTATGTTCAATTTCTAGAAATGACTGAGACTCTTGAAACATGATCACGTTCTTTGAAACGAAGTTTTATAATTATCCATTTGACGAACTGTATTGGTGTGGTTAGTAATATATACAAACATCTTTTCAGGGGTTTCACTGCTTCAGGATTTGAAACGTCTCCGTCAGCTTCACCTGAGCAACACGGGCGCCAAGTACATCTGTCGTGATTTTCGCGAGAACATGTCGCTCCTGAAGGAGCTCGATCTCAGCAACAATTACATCACGGAGCTAACGGTAATCACTTGTTTCATTACAACGGTAATCACGTAGTTAGAGAGGGAAACACGTAGTTAGAGAGCTCAATCCTTGGTTTTTAGCGGTAATCCCTTGACCGTCAACAGAGAGTATGTCAAAGTAAGGTACTTAGTTACCTACAGCTAACTAAAATAGTTATAACTCATTACAAAACTTATATTGGAAAGAATGGGAAGATTTGTATTTTTAGCATTTGTTTTTAATTTTCTGAATATCTCCATCCGCATCCTCTATATTCTGGTCCGCCTTATGTACTACTACTTTCAGTACGACATGACACGCCCGTCTAAGGAAATTCTAGGATTATCGGTCGAACGTTTCTAAACGTATATATACCGTGTTAAAACTTAGTGAATTTTCAAATGCGAGTGTGGCTTTTTAATTCGTATCAACGGTACAGTACTCGGATCTCCGTTTCGAGGCGGAGGTGGCCGTCGAGTTGAGCGGCAACGAGGTGACGTCGCTGGTGTACACGCGCGACGAGTACCGGCGCCTCCTGCTGCACCGCGATGAGTTCTGTGGCCGCGCGCCCACCGCCGCCTCGCGCGCCTCCTTCGCGCTTGCGCCGCGCCTGCGCTGCGACTGTCACGGCGTGTGGGCCGCGCTCGCGCTGCGCCGCTGCCCTGGCCACGTGCGCCTGCCCGCGCTGCGCTGCGTCTCGGGCGGCGAGCTCGCCGAGCGCGACATCGACGACTTCGTGTGCGTGCTGCCGCCCGACAAGTGCGCCGCGCCCGACGGGTGCTCCTGCGCCGAGCGCAGCCGCGACGTGCCCCCGGAGCGCGTGCTGCGCGTCGACTGCGCGGACGCGGGACTCGGCGGCGCGCCGCCGCTGCCGCTCGTGAGGGGCGCAGCGTGGCAGCTGCTGCTGTCCAACAACTCCATCGCCTCGCTGCACCGCGCCGACCTGCCGCCGAACCTGATCGTGAGTACCGTACCCCGTTTCATTATATAAGAAACAGGTTTCAACAGTAGTAGAGCCATGCTTAGGCACGAATGGGCCGGCTCGACCGGTGCAATACCACGGCCTCACAGAAAACCGGTTGTGCAGTAACGCTTGTGTTGTATTTCCCCGAAATTAGTGAGGTTTCCGGAGGCCCAATTCTCCCTCCCTTTTTCCCATCTCGTCTTCCCCCTTTCTTCTCTCGCCTCCCCTCATCCCTCATCACACTCAAAGGCAGCGCACCTACGACTCTCGAGTTGCAGGTGTCCAGCGATGGCGGTCGTCACTTGCCATCAGGTGTCCTCCTATAATATAAAAAAATATAGAAAACATTAGCTCTTGACAAAATTACACTCTAATGTGCCAAACCAATATTATGTTCGCAGGCGCTGGATCTCCAACGTAACCAGATAACCATCCTGGACCCCGACATAGTGAATGCGTTGCCGGCAGACGGGCGGCTCTGGCTCCCCGAGCGCTCGCTCTCCTGCGACTGCGACAACGAGGCCGGTCTGCGCGCCTTGCTCCAGCGTCAGGACATCGTCCAGAACTTCTCGTCGCTGCGCTGCGACGACGGCGCGCCGCTGCACGCGCCGGCCTGCTCCGGGCCCGGCGCAGCGTTGGCGGCGGGCCTGGGTCCGCTGCTGCTGCTGGCCGCGCTGCTGGCGGCATGCCTAGTACGGCGCGACGTGCGCGCGCGGCTCAAGAGCGTGCTGAGCTCGCTCGGACTGCTGGCACCGCTCGCCGAGCCCGACGACGAGCGGCCCTTCGACGTGTTCGTGTCGTTCTCGCACCTCGACTCGGAGGTGGTGGCGGAGCTGCTGGCGGGGCTGGAGCCGCGGTACCGCGTGTGCGTGCACTTCCGCGACTGGGCGCCGGGCGCGTGGATCCCGGCGCAGATAGCGGCGTCGGTGCGGCGCTCGCGGCGCACTCTGGCGGTGGTGTCGGCGCACTTCCTGCGCTCGGCGTGGGCGCGCGCCGAGTTTCGCGAGGCGCACGCGCACGCGCTGCTGGACGCGCGCCCTCGCCTCGTCGTGGTGCTGCTGGACGAGCCGGCGCGCCTGCCGCTCGACCCCGAGCTGCGCCGCTATCTCGAGACCAACACCTACGTGCGCTGGGGCGACGCGTGGTTCTGGCGCAAGCTGCGTGCCGCGCTGCCGCCGCCTCGCAGCGGGGCCGCGGCTCAAGGTGGGTCCCCGGCCGGAACCCCGCTGCCGCCCGTGCTGTCGGTGAAGCCGCTAACGGGCGCCGCGGCCTAGTGGTGTTGCTGATCCGACGTTATTGGTGAAATCAATAAACATGGAATAAACATGTTCGTGTTCAGTGCTGTTTATTGATGGTTTTTTTATAGTGGTCGCCGTTCAGCGGAAGCACCAGACATTTTTGTAACACGCCACGTGTGAAATATTATCGGCTTTACTATTCAATTAAATAACAAATAAGATGTTTCCGCGTAAGAATGCTTTCAGACTGAACTATCTTTTGTAACAAAAGCTGCCAGAGAAACGTGTACGTTCGTAAAAGTGATGTCGTTAATATTTCTCACTGGGAAGGACATAAGCACTAATGACAATATGTACTACCATTGTATAACTGATGTGCCATCAACGCCCTGTAGGTGCTCTAACAAATAAGCGAAGTACCAAGACCTACCTCCTCGTGATATTTGTGTTGACTATATTTTACACATTATTGAGGTGTTGTCATATTATGGTTCTGTAGCATTAAATAAAGCTTTATTGTTATCAGCCAGAAGAGACATGAGTGGTGAGTCTTATTGGACTACCAGCGTTCATGTGCAGGCATGTGCCTAATATTAGTAGTAAGTTTAGTTAATTGTAAGTAAAGGGAGTAGCAGAATAACAATGGTCCTGCGGCTCCCACCGGATTTGCTACTTTCGACCCTCTTCAAGATTTTCGGGTCGGTTGTAGCAAATCTGGTGGGGGCCGCAGGGCCATTGTTATCCTGCTACCCCCTTTTGGGATGAACTTCATTAAAAATGGAGTTTATAAATACTTAAAGTAATCTTGCCCATGCTATGAAGATGATGATGATGTACTTGGAGGTAATCTCAACTATTATGAAAAAAATAATTAAATCTTGACAAAATTAAATATCGTATAAATGAATCTCACAGTAATAACCCCGCGTACTTACCTATTGGTAAATGGTATATTTACGTATAGTATGTTAATTCTTTGGGAACAGAAGTCTGTGATCATAATATATTATTTAATTGTTTTAAGTAATAAAATGGTTTTATATTTTTATATTTTAAACTATTGTTTCATTTTACAATCAAGTCCTGTTGGTGTCTGTGGCACACTACTAATGTGCAACCGCTCAGATGTCAGAAACCACTCCGGTGCTAAGCTCTGCAAACGAGCTCTTTTAGACCTCGCCTCGCCTATAAACAGACAGTTAAAGAATTTAAAAAATTACAACAGTTTTATAGTTTTTAGATTATGATAATGTTACTAGTGCAATATATAGATTCAATAAATATATGCGTTCGTAACCGATATCGAATATTGATATATAGATTCGATTCGATATTCAGTAATAAATATATCACCCACTCCTTACAGCGCCTTGACGTGCACCGTGTCGTATAGTGACTACTCATTAGCCACATGACTGCTGAGCCCTGGGCTCGATTCCCACAGGAAATAAAACTTGTACATACACACAAACCAGCCTACGCCTTGCCACCAACGAGGTCGGCAGAGACAATACAATATCAAATTATTATTTAGTAATCAGTCGGCAATCTCAGCACTAATAACATAAATTCACTTTAAAAAATGATTAACTATCTAGTCTCCATGTGTTACATTATTATTATAGTATAATAATGATTTCTTGATCAATTTTAAATTATTTACTAACTAACAATTTGTCATTAATAATTTAATGTTGATCAAGCTCTTTATAAAAATAATTATATTTGTCAATCTGTTCAAAATTATAAAGGATATACTTTCAATTTATCAATCAAAATAAACATGTGTTGACACTATCATGAGTTTAATGAGCCAAGATATACTCTTAATAATAACAATCAACAATGGTATATCGTAACAATATTTCTTTAATTTATGCATGTTATTAAAAATAATATTCTTAAAAATAATTTCAAAGTAAAAAAAAAGTGTTCTTCATTTCAGATGTCTCTGAGTGGGGTGGCAAATAGATTACAAGCATGCCATGGTAAACATTTTAATAGTGCCTGTTGTTGTTACTAGAATTCTGAACAGCTTGACAAGCAGCATTTCTACCACAGATCATGGGCCCCGGCAATGTCTACCAATGGCTCAGCGTACAGCTGTTCAGCAGCATGGAGTGCACACTCTGTTGGCATTCCAAAATTAAATATTTATAACTGCAAAAGATTTTTTATGTTTTATTTGCTAATTTCCTATTGCTTACGATTCCTTCTTGCTTAACCTTACCTTAGGAGTATGCTTTATATTACTATTTTCTTATTGCTACCGTTTCCTTATTTCCTATTTATTTAATTTCTATTTATTACAATTACTATCATGCTATGTTACTATATACCATTATACTGTATTTAGCATGTTTTCTTATTCTATTTATTTCTATTGTTTACCTTTTGTATGATTGTTTTGCAATATTTTAGGAAATAACCTCTTCGTTTTGAGTCTTTTATTATTCTTGCAAAGTTTTCGGGTGCAATTTTTATACATATTTCTGCCTCTATATTGTATCGCTGTTTACTGTGTGCAGGACACTCGCACAGGATATGCACCACGCTCTCACACTTACCCTGTTCACATATGCATGATGGGCTCTCCCTACACTTGAACCATTGATGCAAGTTTTCGGAGAACCCGCCATGCCCAGTGAATGCTTGTGTTGTTAATAGGCAGATTTCTATTTTTCTTAGCACTGTAGGCCTCCACTGCGTCCGGGAAAAACTATTTTGTTACTTCTGCTGTCTCGCCTTGTCGGTATCTCCGGTTCCATTCGTCAAGAGACGCCATTCGGATTTGCCACGTGAGGAATGACATCGGGCACCGACTGCAATGGGGCGCGGTTTCGTTTTTTAGGGCAGCTTCTCTCGCTAGTTCATCAGCCTTCTCGTTGGCTGTATCCCCCGCATGTGCTTTGATCCAGAACAAAGTTACACCTTTGCTTTGGATCGAGCTTCCACTGCAAGTGGATGGAGAACCCCCCAGTTCGTGAGGGCCAGAAGGGCTGCACGTGAATCACTAAAGACTCCAAAGCTCCTTTCTTTACTTTTGACCACTTCGGATGTGGGTTTGCATATGGCCAGCAGTTCCGCTTGGTACACCGTGCAGTACGAAGGCAACTTGAGTTTAAGGGCTCGGTGTTCTGCTGCATCTTGCCAGATGGTAAGCGCTGCTCCAACTTTGCCCTCTATCTTACTGCCGTCCGTATATATTTATATTGCCTGACGGCTGTGGTTCTTTAAATCGTCTGGGTGTACCACGTTCATGAACTCCAGGCTCATATGGTCTGCTGGATGTGGTGTACCACCCTTTCCACCTCACGGTCTGCAGGCTCCAGCCGCACCACCCCTTTTCTCATCTCATATAAGGACGCTACTTCTTGTACCCTGAGATCCAGTGGCAGGATCCCAGCTAGAACCAGCACCGCATTTAGTGATACGGTACGATACGCCCGACAGAGCTTCTGTGCAAAACTCCTCTGGACCAGGTTTAACTGTTTTTGCGCCCCCGCTTTATTTGCCGCTGGAGCCCATAGCGTACAGGATGATGGGTTCCACGACTGCCGTATAAATGGCTCTAATTATTTTAGGGTGGAGGCCCCAACTTATTTTTGCAGTCCTTGCTAGGTTTTTGTATATATTTTGCACCTTTTTACACTGTTCTTGGATGTGCGTGTTGAAGGTTAGTTTGTAATCAATAGTGAGGCCCAAAATTTTGATCTCTTTTGTCATGCCAATGCCAACCCCTCCCATACTCAGGATTGGGGTGCCATATTTGAATTTTCTGGTTATTACCATAGCTTTCGTCTTTTGTGGTGCGAATTTTAATTTATTTTTGACTCCCTACTCCTAAACATGGGAGAGGGTGGCGTTCGCCTGCCGTTGAACCTCCGCTGCCGAGTCTCCGTAAAACACGAGGACCACATCGTCGGCAAAGGCCTGACAGTAGTCCCCGCGCTGTTTCAGCTCCTTCAAGAGCGGGTCAAGCAATAGATTAGATAGAATAGGCCCTCATATCGACCCCTGTACACACCCTTTGTTCGTGTTCCTTGCGTGCTCAGCACCTGCATACCTTACCACTACGGCTCCTTGACTCCAGTAGTCATCTCATCATCTTCCTAAAGTTTTTTGAGCAACATTCCTCTGGCAGCCTAAGTCGTATTGCAGGCCACCAGGCACTGTCAAAAGCGCCCTCTATGTCCAGAGATATCATTGTTATAAATTTATTCTGTTCAAGCTTATCGCGTATGTATTTTGTAAGGATATAGAGGGCGTCTGCCGTGCTTCTTTAATAATTTAATTTCTATAAGGTGCCACTGTATCCGCGTAATTAGCATGCTGCAGCACTGCTTGTTTTCAGATTTTTGGGAAACAGCCAATTTCCAGCCAGTGACAGGAAAGATTCCGGTTCCTGCATTATGGCTCGGTGGCACATGTCCACCGTAAGTCCATCTCCATCGCTTTTTTCGGATTAAAGGAGCTCAGTGCAGTCTTGAGCTCCTCCAAAGTAAACGGTGGATCCAAAACCTCATTTTGGGTCCACTCGTTTATTTGTTCGGCCTTTGCTCTTATTCGAGAATGATCTCATGTTATGTAGGGAAGGTCCAGCCTTCTCTGTGTCCATCATAGAGATCTGGGGGGCTTTCCGTTGTAGCGGTCTTTTTGGCGGATGTTCTAACTGTAGTTGACATGTTACAGAGCTTAAGTCAACTATGTCCAATTTTTAATAATAGTTTTATTAATATAAAACTCTAAACTAACAATATGTGTGCTAAAATCTATGTACACTGGTCAAAAAACACAGTGTACGGCGTCTAGAGTAGGCAGAAATACTGCCTCCGTCTAACTACAGACAAATATTACACGTAGAGATGCTGTTCTACAAAATTATTTTTTTGACTCTACCTAGAGTCACTTTTTAAATCCTGTCTTAAAGAGCACCACGAGCTCTTCATCTTAAAAAAACCCGCGTTTCTCTACGACGTATGGTTGGCAAGTAGTCCTAAAAAGAAGTTTTACAAGATGGCGGACCAAATTGGCTACCAAAGTCCAAAAGTGGATTAACTTCGCTTTCTAACGTCACAGAAAGTCGGGAAGAGTTTCTAACACAGTGTCCTGCTGAGCAGCACCTCCTCCGATGACAGTATTGTTAGAAAAATAATAATTTTGAAAGCGGCCTAAATTGGGGGTGGGGGGAGAGCAAACCTCAGGGGAACCGCAATGTCCTACGACTTTTAGATCCTGAGATATACGCCTTTAAAAAAATCAAGATGGCGGAACAATATGGCCACCAGTTTTTCAAAGCAGTACTCCTCCGGAACCACTGATCCTATTTAGGCATGCGAGGTGTCAATCTTCTTCCCCAGCGTTGCTCTCTGCTGTCAGGGGTCCAATTTTAAGGTTTA
This sequence comes from Tyria jacobaeae, assembly GCA_947561695.1. NCBI lineage: Eukaryota > Metazoa > Arthropoda > Insecta > Lepidoptera > Erebidae > Tyria > Tyria jacobaeae. The sequence goes on along the minus strand of OX387218.1, from coordinate 49,111 downwards.
CAAGGCTAAGGTCAGGGTTTGATTTAGGGGGTGGAGGGGGTGGGGGAGGTCAAGCCACTGTGAGAGAAGGAAACCCGAGCTCCCTAGTCCTATTTTTGGATGAGTAATATGATATATAGGGCGCCACCTATGCCACGGCTAAGATCAGCTGCGTAAATATAAAGTGTTTAAAAATTAAATAAAGTGTTTTATAATCATTGATCGTTTTCAAATGACTTTAAACTAAGTGCAGAAAAACATATATTGAAGACAGTTTCATCAAAGTGCTAAAATATCAACTAAAACACGAAAGAACCTACGGACAAAACTTCGTGTGTGCTTAGTGTTTTCAAGAACCTTTTTTAAATTAGTGAGACAGAAACAAATCAGTGCAGAAATGTGTAATTATTACTCTGATTTATATCATTACCCATTATAACATACAGAAGTAATTCCAACTCTGAACCTCAATAACCTCATAGTAAAAAAAAAAAAAAAAGATTTGCAATAAATTGCATGTTGCATGACACATCGATTTTGAACATCAAGCCGCGCCATCTATAGTGTCACGTACAAACTACGTTGAACTACACCTACAACACAGCCTACACTATATCAGGACCCAGCAAGCTGCCTACGGTACAGTGTAAACAGTACCAGGGAAGATTAAGAGAGGGCGCCACACGCACAAAGTAGCACATACACCAAGTAGTACACGAATCAACCACTAGAGAACTCTAGTAGTACCAAAACAAAACCAATAAATCGATAATCATTTACGTGACTTTTGGGAATGGACCTCCAGGTAAAAGAAATCGAGGAAGACCACAGACTCGCTGGGACGACGAGATCAAAAAAGTAGCCAGCCCAAACTGGAAACAGACTGCACAGGACAGAGACAAATGGGCATCTTTGGAGGAGGCCTTCACCCAATAATGGGGTTCCTACAAATTATATTATTTAGGTATCTAAAATCTAACCAAGCTAGCTAATAATAATAGTAAATATTATCTAGTAGTAAATATTATATAGTATATTAATAATAGTAAATAAAATTGTTATAGGTAAATAATATAGAAAATAAATAAGAATAAGTAGGTATTAAGATCAATTAGTTAAGCGTTTGAATAGTATATAGTGTCATACAAGTATAATAAAATTAATTTGCAGGAAATAAAAGGCTTTTTTATTTTATTTTATTTGTTATTTTATTTTATTTATTTATAATAGCCGAAAGAAAGTTAGGGCAGTCTTGGGCGGAAGCGCGCCCAATTATTAATATGTTCCGCCCAAATTTTTGAATCTTAATTTTACTTACCTAAGTCGTGTTTGTTATTATTTAAAAGGTCTTAAATTGGTCTACACAACTAGCTAGGAAAACACAAAAAATAAACAACCCCTAATTTTTCAAAACACGATCACAAGTTCTTTGCTTACAAATATCGTCCTAAAAAATACAAAAATGAAACAAAAATTCAAGAAAGGTATAAACTAATGTAAATAAGTGCAGAAAATTTTTTTGGCAATAAGATTTTTGCACAAGGGTGACTCCTTGACCACCCTCATTTCAGCCCTTAAAATTTAAAGATCAATAATTTGAAAACTAACAGTGAGAAAAATTTGAAACTTGGCACAGCTAAAGCATTATATAGCTTTTAACTTAGCTTCTAAATGGGTCGCCTGACGTCGTCCATCACCTCCAGCGGCGTGGCACAAAAACACGAGGCACTTGTTTTTTGACTATATTTCCGCCCACTTTTTACCAAAATTTTAAAATTGATGTCAACAGATGCGAGTCATTGAGACCCTTAGAATCCAAAAAAGGTGGGGGTCACAGCGACTAATCAAGCAGTGTAATTTTTTGAAGTTTTCAAATATCCGATTTTCTCAACACTTTCACTACAGGATACGCTAGATATTTGTGCAACATTTGATGTATCACACGCTATGGTACTCGCAACTTTTACCACTTTTAGCGATTTTTGAAACAATTTTCTGTGCTTTTCGATTTTTGTAAAACGGAGCGACTTTGAAACGCTGCTCACGCGTCATCAAGAGGCACAAGACTTGGTTAAATCCGACGTCGACAAACGGGTCCGAGGAGACAGCGCCACATATTCAACGTGCGCCTCTCTATGGAGGATGGACGAAACGAGCGGGGATAATATTTAAACCCTCAGAGACGGGGACCTGCACATGCGGGCCAGCACTGTTTGGGGCGGACGTCAGTCCATGATGGATTTCCCAAGTAAAAAAAAAAAAAAAAAGAAAGGTTAGGTTAGGTTAGGTTAGTAGTGTAGGTGTTAAGCTGGTCGACGCTGCCTCTGCCCTTGGGCGACTTTTGCCCAACTTGGGTGGAGCCAGCGTCGCAACGCGACACCTCTACACGGGGGTGGTCCGGTCGATGGCACTGTATGGGGCACCGGTGTGGGTGGCGGCTCTGACCGCCCAGAATAAGGCGGCCTCAAAGGGTATTGGCGGTCAGAGCCATACGCGGATACCGCACGGTGTCCACCGAGGCGGCGTGCGCCTTGGCTGGAACACCCCCGTGGGATTTGGAGGCGGAGGTGCTCACCGAAGTTTATCGACGGGTGGCTGAATATCGGGCGGAGTATGGCTTTCGCCCTCCGCCCGAAGAGGTACGCGAGTGGCGTGAAGCCGCCCGTCGAGCCACGATGGCTAGTTGGTCGTTCCGGCTGGAGACTCCGCGCGCTGGCTTTGCCGCCGTGGAGGCTCTCCAGCCGGTCATCCTCGAGTGGGCAGGGCGGCAGCACGGGACCCTTTCCTTCCGGCTGACGCAGGTGCTTTCCGGGCATGGTTGCTTCGGGAAGTACCTGCACTCGGTCGCCAGGAGGGAACTGAGTCCCGCCTGCCACCACTGCGACTGCAGTGAAGACTCGGCCCAGCACACGCTGGCGATCTGCCCCGCTTGGGAGTCGCAGCGCCGGGCCCTCACTGCAGTCATCGGAGGAGATCTCTCGCTACCGGCCGTCATACGCTCCATGGCCGGTAGCGATAGCAGTTTTACCGCGGTCGCAACCTTCTGTGAAGATGTCATCTCGCAGAAGGAGGCGGCGGAGAAGGCCCGGGAGGACGATATCCACGCCCTGAGTGTGGCCGCGGATGGTCGGGACGGGTTTTCCCCTCCATCCGCTCTAGTAGCCACCCGCGAGGGGGTGACGTACGCGTGTGCCGTGCGTCGCCTAATAAGAGAGTTTAACAGCAGACGGTGCCCGCTTCAGTGCGGGCAAGCGCTGGGAGGGGTCCGGATGTCTTAATATCAGCAGTTCCCGGATCCCTTCCGTCTCAGGCGCAGAGTGGCACACCGTGTGGTTTTAGTCGGTTCGATTCCGACACACCGCCCCGCCGCAAACCCCGGCGGGGTGACGGTCCGAGGGGATTTCCACACGTTAAAAAAAAAAAAAAAAAAAAAAGGTTAGGTTAGGTTAGGTTAGGTTAGGTTAGATTTTTTTTTTTTTTTTTTTTTTTTTACGTGGTGGAATGCATTTAGGCACTTCGCTCACCCTCCGCGGGGGCAGGGGGTTCGCTTCGTGTGGGACTCCTGACCTCGGAGAGGCTAGACTACCCACTAAACCACCACGGTGTTCCTCCTTCACCTAATCCGAGCCACGGGATAGTTTGCTCACCGCGACTCGGCTAGGGACGCCCTTTGTTTGTCGGGCTCTCCTCATGAATGCACCCCAGAAACACAGAGGAGCGCATTCCGCCACATTAGCATGGGGCAGCAGGTCCCCCGACCCACCGCCCGTGGCCACTCTCATTCAGGGACGCGTGCGAACTGCGCCCGCCGGCGTTCCCACCCAGGAACGCGTGCGAACTGCGCCCGCCGGCGTCCCCCCGCCGGTGGCCCGCGGGGCGGAAGAGCGAGCCCAGCCCACTCCCGCCCCAGCAGAGCCTCTCCTCGTGGCCACCATCAGCAACGAGGCGACGGCAGCCCGACACTCATCGCCGCCGGCCATAGCCGGAACCACAGCCTACAGCGAGAGGTCCGCTTTTAACGACATTGCTGTCGGGTTTTAAAGTCTTTTCTTTGACGTGGGCCGGCCAGTTAAGGCAAGCCCTCCGGCCAACAGGTTCCCAGCATACCCTCCTTGAGCCACTAGTCAGGTCATTGTTGAGCCCCTGTTGGTTACGGAACGCGAGAGGGTGGCTAAGCCTCTCCCACCTCCCACGGTGGCACAAGTGCCCGTCAGCTCCCGCGCGAGCAGTGGGCCGACCCGTCCCTCGATCCCTAACACCGTCTCTCCCCTGTCCCCTCTGAAAGCAGAGGGATCACGGGAGCGACGGCGAGCCCTGAAAAGGGCTGTGCGGATCCCACGACCCCCTCGTGCAATGGAGTCAGGCCCTGATAAGGGTTGTCGGGTTATTAGTCAACGGCCAGCATACAGAGCTCGATCCCCTCAGAGTCAGAGTATACTGACCGCTGTCCAGGGCGCACCAGCCTCCACGCTTCTGCTCCCCAGGACCGTAGTCCAAGGGGGGAAGAAACGGGAAAGCCAACGTGGAGGTTACCCGACCAGCGCCCCAGGTTAGGTTAGATTAGGTTAGGTTAGGTTTTTTTTTTTTTTTTTTTTATATATAACAAGCACCCGCTATCACAGGGTGTTGTTGCTCATATATCCTGTGACTCATGTAGGTGTCACAGCTCGTTTTTAAAACTAGTTATAGTTACAAATGTATTTTTATAATGTATATCTTAAGATGACCTTTGTAAGGTCCTATTTTACTTCTTATAATATATTTATTTACAAGCTACTAATGAACACTTGAAGCTAACCTGGAAATACAGTTATACATATGAATTGGGCTTGGTACAATCTATCAATTGTTCTGTTCTACCATTGTACATTTCTTTTCTCGTACTTACACACATAATTCCTGTACTACTTATTTTTACATTATATCTACATGTGTTAGTTATAATAAATCTTCTTTGCAGTATAGCCTTACCTTTGCTATTTTTTATATATTAACATTATATATAATATAACAAATGCTTAATCTACCTTATTTCTATTATTTACTATTTCTACTATTTTTTCACAATATTTGATTAAATAACTATTTATACTACTATTTCCTATTATTTCACTTAATTTATCTTTGCATAATTTCATGTTTATTTGTTGTTCAAGATCATATCTCAGTTTATCATGTACTGGGCATTCTAATAATAAGTGCAGGATAGTTTCTTCGATGTCGGGGTCGCATACGCATGAGGGGCTGTCCTTACATTTAAATCTATGCAGGTATTGGGAGAAACCTCCGTGCCCTGTGAGCACCTGTGTTAATTTAGGTGATAATTTAATTTTTCTAATGGCACTATAGGCGTATACTGCGTTTGGAAGGAACACCCTTGTGACAGAGGCGGTCTCACCGGACCGATACCTACGATCCCACTCTAACAAGGTATCCTCACGGATAGACCTTTTCACGAACGAAAGCGGGCACCGGTCGTAGTCAGGCGCCTTGCGGCTTTAAAGTGCTGCCTCCTTTGCTAAGAAGTCCGCGCGTTCATTACCTTCTAAACCGGCATGTGCTTTAATATAAAATAAAGATATATCTTTACTTTGCCTATAAGCTGCCTCTATGTTATCGCGGGCCCTCAACGCGAGAGGGTGTAATGCTCCGGTGTTAACGACGGTTTCTATCGCGGACCTCGAGTCGCTATAAATACCGTAACTAGGCTCGTTACGCTGTAGTACCTCACTTGTGGCTCTACATATGGCAAGGAGTTCCGCTTGGTACACAGTGCAGTACGCGGACAGACTAAGCTTGACGGCTTTGGTCTCAGCGTCGCCTTTCCAAATGGAAAGCGCCGCCCCAACCTTACCGTCAATCTTGCTGCCGTCAGTGTAAATACGCACCGTCTGCACGTTGTACTCTTCAACTTGAGCTTGAGTGGTCAAGCTTACGAAACTCAGTGCCATATGTGTCGCCGGGTGAGGAACCTCCGCAAACTCCGCCATGCGCTCTACCTCCCTATCTACGAGCACTACCCGGGATGACCCTCTCCTCGCCTCGTACAGTGCGGCTGCTTCCTGTACTCTTAGGTCGAGAGGCAGTATCCCGGCCAGTACCAAGGCCGAGTTGAGAGATGTCGTGCGGTATGCCCGACACAGCTTCTGAGCGAACCCTCGTTGTACCGAATTTAAGGATTTTTGCACGCCTATTTTACTAGAAGCGGGTGCCCACACGCTCGCCGCGTAAGTGATAACGGGTTCGACGGCTGCTAAGTATATGACTCGAACGATTTCGGGATGTAGACCCCAGCTAACTTTAGCCGCGCGGGAAAGTTGTTTATAAATATCGGTGGCCCTTCTACAGATATTTGCGACATGTGTGTTAAAAGTCAGTTTGTTGTCAATCGTAAGTCCCAAAATTACAACTTCTTTGGACATGTCAATGTTTACTCCTCCCATCACCAAGGATGGGGTATCGTGCTTCAGCTTTCGCGTTAGTAGCATAGCGCATGTTTTATGCGGTGCGAAATTCAATTTGTTTTGAGCTCCCCATTCCCTGACATACGCGAGGGTTGCATTGGCCTTGATCGAGATGTCCAATGCCGTATCCCCCGTGAAGACGAGGACAACGTCATCTGCGTAAGCTTGACAAAAGATATGCCGCTCTTCCAGTTCCTGTAATAGTGGGTTGAGTAGCAGATTCCATAGCATTGGGCCACTAATGGATCCCTGGACGCAGCTTTTCTGTGTGTTCTTTGAGTGTACCTCCCCAGCGTACCTTAGACTAACTTTTCTTTTGCCGAGATAGCTATTCAGTAGCCTCCTTATATTGACCGGACACTTTTCCTCAGCCAGTCTGACTTTGATAGCTGGCCACCATGCGCTATCGAAGGCCCCCTCTATATCCAGTGAGACTAGGGTTACGAGCTTCTTTTGCTCAATATTGCCCTTAATATGGTTCACTAGATTATAGAGGGCGTCCTCGGTGCTCCTTTGGGGCATAAAGCCGTACTGACGAGTACAAATCCTCGGTACTAGGTGCCACCTGATCCTCGCTACTAACTTTTCTCCAGGATCTTCCCCAAGACTGGTAGCAGGCCAATAGGCCTATAGGACTTGGGGTTCTGATAATCGTCCTTGCCCGGTTTTCTCAGTACTATAACTGTGGCCTTCTTCCAGATGTCCGGGAAATGTCCCAACCCCAGGCACTTGTTGAACAGGGCAAGGTACACATCCAGATCCTGAGAGATTGCTCGACAACAGATGTCCGCGGTGAAGCCGTCGTCTCCTGGTGCCTTCTTCGGATTGAAGCTCAGCATCGCGGTCCGTAGCTCGTGTCTAGTAAACGGTGGATCAATGAGGTCATCATGATCCATGGCGTTTATCTCTCGTGCTAATTCTCTAACGTAGCGATGGTGTTCACTATCCGTCTCTGGGGCATCTTCTGGAAAGAATGTAGCGGCTAATAAGGAAGCTGATTCATTAGGGCTCAGGTACACACCATCCTTTCTTAGCGGCATGTCCTCTTGTCGCTTCACGGTCCTACCGATTATTCTATATATGCCTTCCCATACTCCTTCTCTATCTTGTTTTTCACAGAAAGACTTCCAACTTTGTATCTGGGCTTTCTTCACTTGGCACTCATAATTTTCTTTCGCATACAGGTATTGATCAACGACGATTTGTTTACGATCAGGCGCAGCTCGTTTAACACGACGTTTTTTGGTGACCATATCTTTTTTCAGCTTTACTAGCTCTTCAGACCACCACGGCATTGAGGTCTTATTTATTACCGTTCTCTGAGGCATACTCTCCTTGCATGCTTCAGAGATGCCATTTGTTAAGGTCTCAGTTAATGCATTCAACTGCGTTGCGTCTTCGACTGCGTTTATTGTTGTTAGAGTGATGTTATTTCGTCTAAGGAATTGTTTATGTTTGTCATCAAACTTCATCCAATTCGCCTTCTTGGTATTATATAAACGTGTTGTGCGTTGAATGCTCATTCCTTTTTCTCTACGAAGATGTAGTTTGTAGAGGATGGTGTTGTGGTCTGAGCTCGTTAGGCCTTCGTCGATTTGCCAGTCTGATATTAGCGGGAGCATATTCGGGGAACAAGCTGTTATGTCCACATGGCTGGTATACCTCTTGTTTCCTCGTATTGTGTCGAAGGTAGGTGGTTCGCCCCTATTTAGTATTTCTAGGTTCGACTCTTCCAGAGTCCCGGAAAGTTCTGTACCTCTGTAGTCGTTTATGGTACTACCCCACCAGGTATTCTTGATCCCCTTCCCCATCCCCTCCGACAAGCACTCTTTTGTGCCCGCCTTAGCCACCACTCTTTTAAGTTGGTCCAGGTAAGGTTCAATGGGCTGATCGGGTTCAAAATATAAAGAGACTACTGCAATTTCCCAGGCTTTGGACCGGATCCTCACTACTACGATGTTATTCGTAGTGAGTTCTGGGCACAGTCGAAGGTAGGTAGTTCGCCCCTATTTAGTATTTCTAGGTTCGACTCTTCCAGAGTCCCGGAAAGTTCTGTACCTCTGTAGTCGTTTATGGTACTACCCCACCAGGTATTCTTGGCATTGGCATCCCCTCCGACAAGCACTCTTTTTGTGCCTGGACCAAGGCGAAAGCCAACTTTCGCTCCTTAGCCTCCAGCATCAACTCATTGGTTGCGAGCTCCTTTCGTTGGAGGTTGGCTTGAGCTACTGCGTAACTGCTGGTGAGATTGCCTACCCATTTATTGTTTAACACTAGTTCGTTAGCAGTATGCCACCCTTGCTCTAGCTAGAGCCTCCCATCTTCTGCGAACTTGGCATTCACTACTGAACGCGTTATGCTCGACGTTGTTCAGCTTTGCAATCACGCAGTTGACGCACGTGGGTGTGAGGACCACCACAGTGGCTGCATTTGTCGATTGTTTCCTTACAGAAACGTTTCCCATGTCCGTATCCAAGGCAGCATGTACATTGTACGAGAGGGGATTGATCTTCCACCCTTACTCGTTGCATATCGATGTGTACTGTGGTTTTTTGAGTCATCTTGTTCCAGAGCTGCGGTGAAACACTTAGTACAACGTGGTGAGTGTGGGGGTTTCTCGTCTTCTTTTTGTATTTGATTTGCATTCTGTCGTCTTCGTCTTTAATGTCATGGAAAATGTTGTAATTCTGCTTTCGTAGGGCCCTAATTATATCTTCGTCTGTATTATACTTCAGAACATCTTTCAGAACGATTAGTGGATCTTTGTTTTTCACCTCTTCAACGATTAACTTTCCTCCGGAGCTGATAAGGCGTTCCTTAATTTTAGTTCTCTCTTCCTCTGACCTGCAGCCCACTATTACCTTTCGGTCCTTGGCTTTCCTAATGCGATCAATTGTAACCCATCCTTCTTTAGCGTTTACCGCTTCTCTTATATGCCCTAAGACCTCTTCTCCCGTTTCTGTCGTATCCTTTGAAGCAATCACCATAGAGTAGAAGGTTGTGTTTTCTCGCGGTTGTCTCGCTCCAAGCTCTCGCGCTACAACGCTAGAGTAAGTGGTCTTACTAACTTCACTTCTCTGATATTCCAGCGCCTTTTCAAGATTCTTAATCTTTTCTGTATTTTCTTGTATCACCTTCATATGTTCCTTCATAATTCCACCAAGCTGGTCTGTACATTCCTTCTGACTGTTGAGTGCCATTGGTGCTGGTGGTTCTTTTTCGGTACTAGTTTTAGTTTGCGGTTTCCTGCTACCCTCCCCTTCCTTGACCAGCTCATAAAGTCTCTCAATCGCCGCCGTGACGTCAGCCTTGATATCTGCCTTGAGGTTTCTTGACTGACCAAGAAGTGTCTTAGCTTTTACCAGGCTGGCTTTCGCTTCCGCTGTTCTTGTTGCATACTTGGGCGGTAGTGTGGGCGACTGGGTTTGTGCATCAATGGATGTTCTAGCTACCGGTGCCTTATTTTCAGTTGGGGCGGTGCTTTTGTTTCTCGATTTTGTAGGGACGCTGGGTGCAGGTTTGCTCGGCGACTTTACAGGCATGGTTGACTTTCCTGCCACTCTCCCTATCTCCCACTCCCCTATACTACGTCTCACGTTTGAGGTCTGGGTTGGTGAACTTGAGGGCCCTGCCCTTTCGTCTACTTGGGTCTCGGCTCTGGGAGACTTGTCCATTGCCCTCTTCGCAGGTGTTCTGATCCCGAACATTCCTTGACAGAGTCACAGGATTTGTCAGGTGTGTGTGTTGTAAAGGGACACACGTTACAAACGCAAAAGTAAAAGTAAAAAGTTAAGTAAATAAGTCGGTAATTTTTAAATTTGTGAAGGTTGTATATTGTTATTAATACTCGTATGCTGTTTTTGTTTCAAGTAGCGCGGACCCTGCGGTCGTCGTGTTTCCAGCAACGGTTACAGCGTCAAAGTTCAGGTGAGAATTCAATATTACCTATTACTCTAATCTAAGTGTTCCGGTCAAGAAACACGGTACACCGCGTAATTTTTATTACTAGACAACAAATATGCAAAAATTATATGAATATAGGGCAGAATAACACACTTGTAACTTTTGTCTAACTATATGCTATAAAAAGTCTATGCTCTATGTAGAGCCGTTTATCTCTGCACGGCAGAGTTGTCAGTTCTTATAGGGATGTACGGTCCCTGTCACTTAACTATTTTGATATAAAAGAATAAAAATTAATTTTTACACAAAGGTCTCAATGTAGAGCCCATTAAAAATACCTCATTAACCTTAAAATACCCCTGTAATAAACCTAAAAACTGAGGATGAAATAAAATCTAAAGATATAAAAAATTCACGACTCCAAAATTTTATCTCTGTAATTACTCTACCTAGAGCCTTTTCAATGATGGCGATGTGTAGGTATCGGCGCGGGCTAGTTTTTTGACACCGCGGTTGTCCCAATCGGAGTAGTAACACCCGAGATATTGCAGTCCGAAGTTTCTACATTAAATGACGAAACGTAATTTGAAAACAAAATTGACCCCCCCCAAAAATTAAAATTAAAACTTTTTACTGAACTCACTCGACTCATACGCCCCAAAAAATAGTTTCTGTGGCATCAGAACCAGAATGGGTCGACTAGTTCCAAAGATATGGTCTCCTAAAGTTTTCAAAAAGTTAAATGAAAGTATTTGCCTAGGTCTCACTTAGGTTTCTTTAAAGCTTAAATCTAAGTCACAAATATAAAATCTAAAAATATAATTAGTATGCCAAAGTGAGCACTAGGGTCCCAGCCTTCAGGCCCTGGGAAAATTTTCACAAAAACTTTGTTGCTTCTATATTTAAATCTAGTTATAATCTTAGTCTATTTTTAAGCACTAACTAATACCTAGGATTTTAAAAGTCTTATAACTCAATTATTTCTCAACCGATTCTCGTCAGATTTTTTCAAAAATAAAGTCCTCTGTGTAAACTGTCATGAAAACTAGTCTCTTTGTATGTAGGGGTTGTCTTTTCAACCCTTATTTCACCTATCTCGTAATTAAAGTTTGAAAAAGTTTGATAGTCCTTATTTTTTAAGTACTAGTTCAATTTGATTAGAAAAAACGACTAAGGCGTTCCTCTTTAGTCACTCTTTTAGTTAAACATATAAAAAATAGGGGTTGTCGATCTGGTTTTGGAGCTAGGGTTGACAGAATTAGTCACTATATAAACATTAATAACTTTTGAGTCACTTAACTTTTCTCGCAGGTTTAAACAGGTATTGCATCCCTGAGATGTCTTGCGCTCTGCATAGCTCTCTGATTGTTTGCAGCTGACCCGGAACTGGGACCTCGTGTCCACGTGGTTTTTGGAAAAAAGCCTATAACTTTTCAGGACGTGCCTGGTAAAATATGGAAGGGGTCTCAAAAGATAGGTCTCCCCGAGACACACCCTCCCACAGAAGAAAAAATAGTGGTCGTCGATCTTGATTTTAAGATAAGACACTTTTTACACAATTTGTCACACAAATTAACCTCAAAAACAGTTTTTGTTTTAGGAAAATCCACAATTCCACATCAATTTTCACGCGGTTTTCACTATTTTGTAGCGCTTACAAAAACGCATCTAACGATGTATAACACTATATCACCTTTCGAAATTTAAATACCTTTAGGATTTTTATCTAACGGAGCGACTTCGAAACGCTGCTTACGCGTCAGTAAGAGGCACAAGACTGGTGGTTAGGTTAGGTTAGGTTAGGTTAGGTTGGGGTGCGGGCTAGAAAACCTCCGCGTGGTGCACCCTGGGCAACGCTGGCGATGACGCAGCCTTCTCCTCTTCTGCTTTTGAGGAGGGCGTTATCGCCAACGGCTAATCTTCTGGCGAGAAGAGGTGGCCATCTTTCTTCGGCCATCCGGTCGAGGCTTGGCACAACAGAGCGGGCCTGAAGGCCGATTCCTCTGTTGGCTCTTCGCTCCTCGAAGCTGTGAGGAAGGAAACCTCAATAAAAAATCACCAAGTGGGACCCTTTCATGGGTAGGAGTTTCTCCGCTGTCCACAGTGGAGAAAGAGGACGGGCTCGGCGTGCATTCACACTGCCACTGAGCAGGTATCAGGAGATTCTTCTCGTTGCCACCGTCGGTATATCGTAATCCCGAAAGGAGTGTCGTGGTTAAGTCTCGCGGCTCTGATCGGGGGCGAGGGTCTTGGCTTAACCGCCCGGACTGCGAGGAAGAATACCTCTATAAAAAATTACCCCAAATCTTGTGTTCTGGTGCGTGACCATGGGATGCATGGCTGATGGGTGGTTCAGTCCCAAGCGCACTCCCAGCCGGGGCAACTGCGGTCCCCTCGGTTGGGCATAAATCTACGCTTGCCCGGGTATTGGGGGATCTCTGCCCGGGTTGACCTTTATTTCTCCCCCACTCGTGGGTCAATTATGAATTCAATATACACACAAAAAACCAAAAAACTAGAGGAAAAAAAGACGGAGAAAGAAGAAAGAAAAAAAAAAAAAGAAAAGGAACGGAGTAAAAGTTCAGCGGCAGAAGCCTCGCTGACCGAAGAAGAAGTCATTCGTTCGGAGGAGCTCCCAGAAGTCAATCTGGCTCCTGGGAGCAGAAGAATGTCGGAACGAGTGCGTTCCAGGGCTGCTAGTGTGACAGCTGACTCATCCGAAGCAATGGAGCTCGAATACAGCGACTCACGCAAACGGGTACGCTCCAGAGACGGGGATGGTGACGTGTCGCAAGACATGTTGCCACCGAAAGCTGCTAGCAGTAAACGAGGGAGGTCGCGCACGCCGATCTCGGCAAAATCTGGTTCCGCCTTCTCTAGAGTCGGGGCTTATACCAGAACTAGATCGGAGGGCGAAACTGTAGCGGAGGAAGAAATTGCGGATCTCCTGCTAAAGATCCAAGGTCCATTTGAAGAGGGTTCTGTCCCTCGGACACCAGCAACCATGCAGGAGAGAGCGGCGGCGGCGGTGGCCATCATCCACAAAGTGGCCACCAAATCGACGAACCTTAAGGGTTGCTTCGTGAAGGCCCTTAAGGATTCTTCCTCTGCTGTCTCCGGGGTAGTTGACACTCTCATCGGAGACGTGGCGCGCCTCCAGGCGGCAAATGACCACCTGACCAAGCAAGTAGCCGAGCTCAGTGCCCAGTTTGCGCAATTCAGGGCACAAGCAGGCCGTCCTGGGGATCAAGGCCCGGTTACGCAGCAACTTGCTCCCCCTCCGTCTGGCCCCGAAATTGACGAGATGACGGATTCCCACCTGCGTCGTGTCATTGACGCAGTGTGGAGAATGATGGACGGACGCCTCTCGGGCCTTGAGGCAAGGCTGCCTTCAGCGCCTATCGTCCGGCCACCACTCGCCTCGGACAAGCAAAGGGCCTCATCAGCCCTCACAGCGCTCCCCATTTCAGGTGGTCGTGTTACGGTCTCTTATGCAGCAGCAGCGTCGGCGACAGCGCCTGCGCCCGCGCATAGGACCGGGCGACTGGCTAAGAGAACAACGGGTTCAATGACGGAGTTCCCTCCACTTCCCTCTCCAGCACCGAAAGGTACGAGAGTATCTCACGCTCTCAATCGTGCTATTCCCACCGCATCAGCGTCAACCATGGCTGCCCCTTCCAATGATGGGTGGCAGAAAGCGGAGGGAGGCAAAAAGAGGTCAAGGAAGCGGAATAAGAAGGCTGTCAAGCGTGCAGATTTTCCACCACAGGCACCGTCGATGGCAGCAACGGCCTCTAAAACATCACGGAAACTGCACGCGCCTAAAACAGCGGCAGTAGTGGTCACCGTGTCACCGGAGGCTGTGAGCAGTGGGCTATCTTACGCTGCCGTTTTTAAGAAGGCCCGGGATAGCCTAGGCACCGAATTTGGGGCCTCCGGTGTGAGGTTGCGCCTAGCCCAGACGGGGGCTCGAGTTCTCGAGTTCCCCGGGGCTGAAGGTGCCAAGATGGCGGACGTCGTTGCACAGAAGTTGCGGGGAATATTTGTAGCATCGGATGGTGTCAAGGTCGCCAGGCCCACCAAGTGCGCCGAGTTGCGTATTTCGGGCTTGGACGACTCTGCGACAGAGGAGGATGTCCGTGTTGCCATCCGTGAAAAGACAGGATGCCACACGGACACCATTAGGGTTGGCACCATCCGTCCCGGTAAAGGTGGACTTGGCGCGGTGTGGGCCAGTTGTCCCGTAGAGTCAGCCAAAATTTTAGTCGATGCCGGTAAGGTTCTCATCGGTTTCGTAAACGCCAGAGTCACAGTCCTGGCGGCGAGACCGATGAGGTGTTTCAAATGCCTAGGATCGGGACACACCCGCGTCAAGTGTGATAGTTGCTTTGACTGCAGCGGACTTTGCTTCCGCTGTGGTCGACCGGGGCACAAAGCGGCGGAATGCTCTGCTGCCCCTCACTGTCCAGCGTGTGCGGCGGGTAATCTGCCCGCAAATCACCAGATGGGACAGAGGGGCTGCAGGCCTCCCCGCACTTCTCCGCAAACATCGGAGGCTAGCCATTCGGCCCTGGCTGCCTCCGATGCCAAACGAGCGTCATCGCCGTCGCCCATGGAGGAGGCTGTAGAGACGATCCAATAATGGACCACGTCTCCAGCCTCCTTGTCCAGACGAACCTGAACCACTGTGCCGGCGCGCAGGACCTCTTCCTGCAAACCATGGCAGAGTGGTCTATTGGTGTGGCCGTAGCCGCGGAGCCCTATTATGTTCCTCCCCGTCCAAACTGGCTGGGTGACCGGGACGACTCCGTGGCAGTCGTCGGCTCCACGGCGGCTCATTCCCTGCCCTTGTCGCTAAGAGACAAGGGTGCTGGATATGTTGCCGCTGAGTGGGGGGGGATTACCATTTATGGTGTCTACTTCTCCCCCAACCGGAGTCTGAGTGATTTCGAGGTTTTCCTTAATAACCTGGAGACCTCGATACGGCGACTAGCGTCTGGGCACGTTCTAGTGCTGGGGGACTTTAATGCGAAGTCCGTTGCGTGGGGTTCCCCCAGGACGGACGCACGGGGCGATGCTGTAGAGGAGTGGGCAACATCGGTGGGCCTCTGTCTCCTAAACAGAGGATCCACCAACACGTGTGTGCGGCAGCAGGGGGGGTCGATAGTGGACCTTTCGTTCGCTACCCCTGCTCTCACCACACGAGTAAGGAACTGGCGTGTCCTGGAAGAGGTTGAGACGCTCTCGGATCATCTCTACATCCGATTTGAGCTCTCCCGGACCCAGGACCCCAGAAGGGGTCACACGGCGCGGCTTTCATCCCGCTTTCCGCGGTGGGCTGTTTCGAAATTAGATAGGGATCTACTAGAGGAGGCAGCCATCGTTTACGCTTGGCTGTCTCCGCAGCCTCCGACCGCAGAGGTAAACATGGGGGCGGGTCGCTTTCGCGTTGCGATCACGCAGGTATGCGATGCGGCCATGCCCCGCATTAAAGGTCGTCGACCTCCAAGGAAGGAGGTCTACTGGTGGTCCCAGGAGTTGGCGGACCTCCGTGCGGCCTGCATTCGTGCCCGGAGGTCATACACCCGCAGCCGTCGCCGTCACCGCGAAGAAGGGGAAGAAGACCGGCTTCATGAAGAGTACCGAGAGGCACGGAAAACTCTGAAGCTGGCCATTAGCCGCGCCAAAGAAATGAAGAGAAAGGAGATGCTGGAGGGTCTCGATCGTGACCCCTGGGGTCGCCCTTATCGTGCGGTGCAACAAAAGCTCCGCGCGTTGGGCCCCCCCCTTACTGAGACTCTCCAGCCCAGCTTCCTGCAGGAAGTGGTTGAGGGCCTTTTCCCGCTACGGGTGGATTACTCACCCCCGTCGATGGCCGCCTTGGCCGGAGACGACGGGGAGTTCGAGGAGGAGAATGTTCCACCCGTCACGGAGGCAGAGATAGGGGCGGCTGTTCTACGGATCCGTTCTAAAAACACCGCCCCTGGGCCAGACGGGATCCCAGCCCGAGTCTTGGCCCTGGCCCTTGACCATATGGTAGACCGCCTCAGGGAGGTGTTCGACGCTAGCTTGGTGTCCGGATGCTTTCCTGATTGCTGGAAAAGCGGGAAGCTGGTGCTTTTAAGGAAGCCGGGACGGCCTGCCGATTCGGTCGCGGCCTACAGACCAATTGTGCTGCTGGACGAGGCGGGTAAACTGTTTGAGAGGGTACTCTCTGCCCGCATCGTCCGGCATCTGGACGAGGTCGGCCCCAATTTGTCAGACGCCCAATTCGGTTTTCGAGCGGGTTGTTCGGCGATCGGGGCTGTATTGCGTCTGCGAGCCGTGACTGAAGAGGCTGTGAGCTGTGGCGGTGTTTTGTTGGCGGTGTCGTTGGACATCGCCAACGCATTCAATAGCCTGCCATTCAGCTGCATCAGGGAAGCGCTCCGCTATCACGGGGTGCCCCAGTACCTGAGGCGGCTAGTGGCAGACTATTTAGAGGAGCGTACCGTCATGTACGAGGACCAAGAGGTAAATCTGAGATGTCGGCCCATGTCGTGCGGTGTTCCGCAGGGGTCTGTCCTTGGACCACTCCTGTGGAACATGGGATATGACTGGGCCCTTCGAGGTGACTTCCCCCCCGGGCTGGGCGTAATTTGTTACGCTGATGACACTTTGGTCACGGCCCGCGGGGTGAACTTTCAAGAGGCGTTGCACTTGGCCACCAGAGGAGCCTCACTGGTGGTAAGGCGCATCGAGGCGCTGGGCTTACGGGTGGCCCTGGACAAGACGGAGGCCCTTTTATTTCATGGGCCCCGTCGTGGTCCGCCTCCTGGCGCCTTCATTATGGTCAACTCGGTCCTTGTACCGGTTCGGGCCCACATTAAATATCTGGGCCTGATCCTTGACGGGAGGTGGCTCTTCGACGAGCACTTTCGGCAGCTTGCTCCAAAGCTGGTCGGCGCTGCGTCCGCTCTTGGGCGCCTTTTACCCAACTTGGGTGGACCCAGCGTCGCTACAAGACGGCTGTACACGGGGGTTATCCGGTCAATGGCACTGTACGGTGCACCGGTGTGGGCGGAGGCTCTGACCGCCCAGAATAGGGCACGCCTTTGGCGCCCTCAGAGGGTTATGGCGGTTAGAGCCATACGTGGTTACCGCACCGTGTCGACGGAGGCGGCGTGCGCGTTGGCCGGAACTCCCCCGTGGGATTTGGAGGCGGAAGTGCTCGCCGAAGTTTATCGGCGGACGGCTGAGTTCCGGGCGGGTAGCGGCAGACGGCCCCCGCCCGAAGAGGTACGCGAGTGGCGTGAAGCCGCTCGTCGAGCCACGATGGCTCATTGGTCGTCCAGGCTGGGGGCTCCACGTGCTGGCTTTGCCGCCGTGAAGGCGCTCCAGCCGGTCATCGTCGAATGGGCAGAGCGGCAGCACGGGACTCTTTCTTTCCGACTGACGCAGGTTCTTTCCGGGCACGGCTGCTTCGGAAGGTACCTGCACTCGGTCGCTAGGAGGGAATTGAGTCCCGCCTGCCACCACTGCGACTGCAGTGAGGACTCGGCTCAACATACGCTCGCAGACTGCCCCGCTTGGGCTGCGCAGCGTCGGGTCCTCACTGCAGTCATCGGAGAGGATCTCTCGCTACCGGCCGTTATACGCTCCATGGCTGGTAGCGACAGGAATTTCACCGCGGTCGCAACCTTCTGTGAGGAGGTTATCTCGCAGAAGGAGGCGGCGGAGCGGGCCCGGGAGGACGATCTCCACTCGGACCCAACTCGCCGCCGGCGAACCGGTCGGCGTAGGCGCGCTTACCAGCGCCTCATGCCGCCCTGAGTGTGGCCGCGGGTGGTCGGGACGGGTTTTCCCCTCCATCCGCCATATGGCCAGCCGCGAGGAGGTGACGTCCTGGTGTGCCTGGACGTTGCCTAACTGAGAGTTACCCGAAGGTGGTGCCCGCGCTGTTGCGGGCAACAGGCGCTAGGAGGGGTCCGGATGTCTTAACAAAGCTGTTCCCGGATTCCTCCTATTTTAGGCGCAGGATGGCACACCGTGTGGTTTTAGTCGGTCCGATTCCGACACACCGTTCCACCGAAAACCCCGGTGGGATGACGGCCCGAGGGGGTTTCCACACGAAAAAAAAAAAAAAAAAAAGGTCAGGTTAGGTTAGGTTAGGTTGGGGTGCTGGCTAGAAAACCTCCACGTGGTGCACCCTGGGCAACGTCGGCGATGACGCCTCCAACTCAGTTTTTTGGAGGAGGGCGTCATCGCCAATGGCTAATATTCTGGCTAGAAGAGGTGCCACCTTTCTTCGGCCACTTGGTCGAAGCCTGGTCCAACAGAGGGGCTTGTATGGCTATCACTCTGTTGGCTCTTCGCTCCTCGGAGCTGTGAGGAAGGAAAAGAGGACGGGCTCGGCGTGCACTTGCACTGCCACCGAGCAGGCATTTGGAGATTTGTCTCGATGCCACCGTCGGCATATCGCAATCCCGAAAGGAGCGTCGTGGTTAAGTCTCGCGGCTCTGATCGGGGGCGAGGGTCTTGGCTTAACCGCCCGGACTGCGAGGAAGAATACCTCTATAAAAAATTACCCCGAATCCCGTGTTCTGGTGCGTGACCATGGGATGCATGGCTGATGGGTGGTTCAGTCGCAAGCGCACTCCCAGCCGGGGTAACTGCGGACCCCTCGGTTGGGCATAAATTTTCGCTTACCCGGGTATTGGGGGATCTCTGCCCGGGTGGACCTTTAGTTCTCCCCCACTCGTGGGACTAATCATGGAATCATACAATAACTTAAATAAAAGAAAGCAGGAGAAGAGCAAGACAAAGGAGCATAACCTGAAGGCGGACAAGACCTCGTCTAACGAGGAGGAGGTTTTGACCAAAACGCCTACCTCGGAGATGCTCCCAGAAGTTAACCCGTCTTCTGGGAGCAGAAGAATCTCGGAGCGAGTGCGCTCTAGGACCACCAGTTCCGCAGCTGACTCAGCTGAGGAAATGGAACTAGAGCCCCGCGATTTAGAAAACCGAAAGCGCGGACGGGATGAAGACGCTGAAATCCCTCAAGACATGTTGCCGCCAAAAGTGCCGAGCAGCAGGCGTGGGAGATCACGCACGCCAATGTTGGCGCCATCAGGCTCAGTCTTTTCTAGAGCTGGAGGGTACGCCCGTACGCGAGCGGAAGGTGAAATTGTTGCCGAGGAGGAGATCACAGATCTCCTCTCTTACTCCGGTGGATTTGAAGGAGAGGACAAATGTGGCGGTGGCCATCATCCAGAAAGTGGCCACCAAGTCCACCAACCTAAAGGGCTCCTTTGTCAGGGCCCTGAAGGACTCCTCCTCGGCCGTGTCAGAGGCCATGGAGGGCCTCATTCAAGGTGTTTCGCATCTCCAAGAGGCAAACGATCGCCTTACGGCGGCTAACGAGCGCCTGACTCAGCAGGTTGCTGAGCTGAGTGCTCAATTCGCCCACTTTCGGGCTGGGGCGAGCGCTGCTAGCCCACAGCAGTCAAATCCCGTTGCAGAGCACCCTGCCACCCCACCCTACCCCGTCTCTGATGCCCACTTGCGTCAAATTACAGACGCAGTGTGGCGGATGATGGACGGGCGCCTGGCAGGACTGGAAGCAAGGCTGCCTACAGCTCCCATTGTTCGGCCGCCACTCGCTGCAATTGCTGCCGTAAAAACAAAGGCCACATCTGCTTCGACGCCGCTTCCAGTTTCGGGTGGCCGCGTCGCGGTTTCTTACGCGGCGGCTGCGTCTGCGTTAGCACCTGCCAAAGCACCGAGGACTAGACAAGCGGCTAGGGCTGTTGTAGGGGCAACGGTGGAGTTTCCTCCGCTCTCCTCTCCAACACCTAAAGGTAAGAGCGCACCTAGCGCTCCCTCTGGTGCCCAAGCTGTCCTTGCTCCCTCCACGTCTGCCCCCTCTAATGATGGGTGGCAAAAAGTTCAGGGAGGGAAGAAGAAGCGATCCCGAAAAGGACGGATCCCTAAGGAGAAGGCAGCAAAAAGTGTCGCCTCTGCGCCTCAGAATTCGTCAAAGGCAGATACCGCCTCAAAGAAGCCAAGACAACTGCAGGCGCCCAAAACCGCGGCTGTATTTGTTACAGTGTTGCCAGAGGCGGCTAGCAATGGGTTATCCTACGCGGCTGTCTTTAAGAAAGTGCGGGATAGCCTAGGTGGCGAATTCGGGGCCTCAGGTGTGAGGCTGCGCCTGGCCCAGACGGGGTCTCGAGTTCTGGAATTCCCCGGTGCTGCAGGTGCAAAGACGGCGGACGTCGTTGCGGAGAAGCTGCGGGGAGTATTTGCAGCGTCGGATGGTGTTAAGGTCGTTAGGCCCACCAAGTGCGCAGAGCTGCGCATTTCGGGCCTGGACGACTCTGTGACGGTGGAGGATGTGCGTGTTGCCATTCGGGAGAAGACAGAGTGCAACGCGGACATCATCAGGGTCGGCACCATCCGCCCCGGTCCGGGTGGTCTTGGCGCGGTGTGGGCCAGTTGTCCCGTGGCATCAGCTAAAATACTGGGTGATGCCGGCAAGATCCTCATCGGTTTCGTGATGCTCATCCAGGGTCGTGAGCAGTAAGAGCAGGGTGCCTGTGTCGCAGTACATTTTATTTTAATGTGACCGAACTGCAGACATTTCCTGCACTGGAGGAATGTGGAGAAGTCTTCTGCGTGTACCCGTTGATAATCCACGCAGACGCGCCCCATGTCTATTATTTTGCGCCATATGGCGGGCTTTGCGATAAGGACGGCGTTGTACAACTTAGGGTTGCGGTTATTTCGCTTGAATGCAAGCCGCAAATCATCGCTGTCGACCACAAGGGCAGTCAGCTCTTCATTTTGACCGCGGATGACTTCGATCAGCTCTTCTGATGGCGTGTCCAATGATATTCCCTTAAGAATAATCATTGGCCTCAATAGCTTGGCCGGTTCAGCAGTGAGTTGTGAGGACTTTTCTAACTTTTTAAGTATTTCATCGCGCTGTTGCTCAGTCTCGAATTCCACTCGTAACTTATTATTAGACACGGCCTGTATTCTAGACGGTGCGTACGAAGTGGTGCGGAAATTGACTTCGTTTTTGAATGACTGCACTACGTCCTGACGTGTTTGGGACGTGCTGTCGCCTTGCGGCGCAACGATGAGGGCAGGTTTAACAGGCGGAGGTGGTTTAGTCACTGGACGAGAGGCCGGGGCGCTCGTCGCCTGCGCGTAAGTAATGGGCAACGGTGCGGGTGTGAGTGGTGTCGTGATCGTGGCGAGGTGCTTACTAAGTTCCTCGCGCACGCAGGTAGCGATTTCCTGTCGCAGGTTTCCGTCTTGGGACGCGCAGATTTCCTGCGGGGCGGAAAAGGTGGGTATTTTAGCGGCCACGCACCGGATCTCATTCGCCGCAGAAGTAATAAGTCGCTTATTGACGGCCGTAACATTTTTCCCTTCGGCGATAGCAGCCGTGATGCACTCGGCGAGTTTGTTTAACGTGCTTATGCACGACTCGGTGCTAGTTGCATCTGCTGCAGTTGCCGGGAGAGACGAGACGTCGCCGCTAGACGGTGCCATCTCGGTGTCCACTAAAGTCTGTGGAACTCTGGGCGAGACCGGATATGAGAGATTTTATAGAAGAACAGATGTTTACACGGTCGACTAGAAGTTATTCAGAGTTAAATTAGTGAGTCAAGAAATAAACGCTATTTTCAGTGTGGAGGTGGTTCCAAAAAGGACGGTAAGGACTCCTCCTCCGCCGTCTCTGGGGTCGTTGGGACCTTAATTACAGACGTCGCGCGGCTTCAAGCGGCAAACGACCGTCTGACCCAGCAGGTGGCCGAACTCAGCACACAGTTTGCCCAATTTCGAGTGAGGTCGGACGGTCCTGAGCGCCAAATCCCAGTTGCGCGGCCGGCTCCCATCCCACCAACCCCCGGGGTGCCTGATGTCACGGATTCCCACCTGCGCGAAATCATTGCCGCAGTGTGGAGGATGATGGACGGGCGCCTCGCGGGCCTGGAGGCTAGGCTGCCTCCAGCGCCCATCGTTCGGCCGCCGCTCGCTGCGGATAAGTTAAGGGGCGCGACGACTCCGATCCCGCGCCAGGTCTCGGGTGGCCGCGTTGTTTCGTACGCTGCAGCGGCGTCTGCACCGGCACCTATGACCACACCGAGGACCAAGCGGCCGGCTAAGGCCAGGACAGGGGCAATAACGAAGTTCCCTCCGCTCCCCTCTCCATCGCTGCGAGATACGAGTGCCCCTTGTGCTGCTGCTGAAGCTGTCCCTCCCTCCTCGTCCTCCCCCTCCAATGATGGGTGGCAAAAGGTTGAGGGAGGCAAGAAGAAGAGGTCCCGAAACAGGAACAAGAAGGCCAAAAATGGAGTCTCTCCACCTCAGACGTCCTCAATGGCAGCGTCCTCCACAAACAAGAAGGCAAGGAAACTGGAGGCGCCCAAAACGGCGGCTGTGGTGGTCACCTTATCGACGGAGGCGGCAAGCGGAGGGCTATCTTACGCGACCGTTTTTAAGAAGGTCCGGGATAGCCTCGGCACTCAATTCGGGGCCTCAGGCGTGAAGCTACGCCTCGCCCAGACGGGGGCTCGAGTCTTAGAGTTCCCCGGGGCCGAAGGTGCAAACACGGCGGATGTCCTAGCGGAGAAGCTGCGGGAAGTATTTGCTGGGACGGATGGTGTGAAGGTTGCCAGGCCCACAAAGAGCGCGGAGCTGCGCATTTCGGGCCTGGACGACTCCGTTACAGTCGATGATGTCCGGGTTGCAATTCGCGAAAAGACGGGGTGCAACGCGGACAACATTAGGGTTGGCACCATCCGACCCGGTCCAGGCGGTCTTGGCGCGGTGTGGGCAAGATGTCCCATAGCGTCGGCCAAAATCTTGGGCGACGCCGGCAAGGTCCTCATCGGTTTTGTGAACGCCAGAGTCACAGTCCTGGCGGCAAGACCGATGAGATGTTTTAAATGCCTAGGATCGGGGCACACCCGCGCCAAGTGCGGCAGCTGCTTTGACTGCAGCGGACTCTGTTTCCGCTGTGGTCGACCGGGGCACAAAGCGGCGGAATGTTCCGCCCCCCCTCACTGCCCGGCGTGTGCGGCGGGTAATTTGCCCGCCAATCACCAGATGGGACAGGGGAGCTGCAAGCCTCCCCGGACTTCTCCGCAAACATCGGTGGCTAGCCAGTCGGCTCGGGCTGCCTCCGATGCCAATCGAACACTATCGCCGTCGCCCATGGAGGAGGCTGTAGAGACGATCCAATAATGGACCACGTCTCCAGCCTCCTTGTCCAGTCGTCGTCCAGGTCGTCGGCCTCCAAGGAAGGAGGTCTACTGGTGGTCCCAGGAGTTGGCGGACCTCCGCGCGGCCTGCATTCGTGCCCGGAGGTCCTACACCCGCAGTCGTCGGCGTCACCGCCAAGAGCGGGAAGAGGACCGGCTTCATGAAGTGTACCGAGAGGCACGGAGTACTCTGAAGCTGGCCATTAGCCGTGCCAAAGAAGTAAAGAGAAAGGAGATGCTGGAGGGTCTAGATCGTGACCCCTGGGGTCGCCCTTATCGTGCGGTGCAACAAAAGCTCCGCGCGTTGGGCCCCCCCCTAACTGAGACTCTCCAGCCCAGCTTCCTGCAGGAAGTGGTTGAGGGCCTTTTCCCGCAACGGGTGGAGTACTCACCCCCGTCGATGGCCGCCTTGGCCGGAGACGACGGGGAGTTCGAGGAAGAGGATTTTCCACCCGTCACCGAGGCGGAGATAGGGGCGGCTGTTCTACGGATCCGCTCCAAAAACACCGCCCCTGGGCCAGACGGGATCCCTGCCCGAGTCTTGGCCCTGGCCCTTGACCATTTGGTAGACCGCCTCAGGGAGGTGTTCGACGCTAGCTTGGTGTCCGGACGCTTTCCTGATTGCTGGAAAAGCGGGAAGCTGGTACTTTTAAGGAAACCGGGACGGCCTGCCGATTCGGTAGCGGCCTACAGACCCATTGTGCTGCTGGATGAGGCGGGAATTATGTCCCGCCTGCCACCACTGCGACTGCAGTGAGGACTCGGCTCAACATACGCTCGCAGACTGCCCCGCTTGGGCGGCGCAGCGTCGGGTCCTCACTGCAGTTATCGGAGAGGATCTCTCGCTACCGGCCGTCATACGCTCCATGGCCGGTAGCGACAGGAATTTCACCGCGGTCGCAACCTTCTGTGAGGAGGTTATCTCGCAGAAGGAGGCGGCGGAGCGGGCCCGGGAGGACGATCTCCACTCGGACCCAACTCGCCGCCGGCGAACCGGGCGGCGTAGGCGCGCTTACCAGCGCCTCATGCCGCCCTGAGTGTGGCCGCGGGTGGTCGGGACGGGTTTTCCCCTCCATCCGCCATATGGCCAGCCGCGAGGAGGCGACGTCCTGGTGTGTCTGGACGTTGCCTAATTGAGAGTTATTCCTCCTATTTTAGGCGCAGTATGGCACACCGTGTGGTTTTAGTCGGTCCGATTCCGACACACCGTTCCACCGAAAACCCCGGTGGGATGACGGCCCGAGGGGGTTTCCACACGTAAAAAAAAAAAAAAAAAAAAAAAAAAAAAAAAGGTTAGGTTAGGTTAGGTTAGGTTGGGGTGCAGGCTAGAAAACCTCCACGTGGTGCATCCTGGGCAACGTCGGCGATGACGCAGCCTTCTCCTCCTCTACTTTTGAGGAGGGCGTCATCGCCAACGGCTAATATTCTGGCAAGAAGAGGTGGCTATTTTCTGTAGCCACTAGGTCGAGGCTCGGCCCAACAGAGTGGGCTTGTATGCCGATAACTCTGTTGGCTCTTCGCTCCTCGGAGCTGTGAGGAAGGAAACCTCATTAAAAAATCACTAAAGTGGGACCCCTTTTCACGGGTCGGTGTTTCTCCACTGCCTACAGCGGAGAAAGAGGACGGGCTCGGCGTGCACTCGCACTGCCACCGAGCAGGCATCTGGATTGTCTCGATGCCACCGTCGGCATATCGTACCGACCCGTCCCTCGATCCCTAACACCGTCTCTCCCCTGTCCCCTCTGAAAGCAGAGGGATCACGGGAGCGACGGCGAGCCCTGAAAAGGGCTGTGCGGATCCCACGACCCCCTCGTGCAATGGAGTCAGCTAGCCCTGATAAGGGCTGTCGGGTTATTAGTCAACGGCCAGCATACAGAGCTCGATCCCCTCAGAGTCAGAGTATACTGACCGCTGTCCAGGGCGCACCAGCCTCCACGCTTCTGCTCCCCAGGACCGTAGTCCAAGGGGGGAAGAAACGGGAAAGCCAACGTGGAGGTTACCCGACCAGCGCCCCAGGTTAGGTTAGGTTTTTTTTTTTTTTTTTTTTTTTTTTTTTTACGTGGTGGAATGCATTTAGGCACTTCGCTCACCCTCCGCGGGGGCAGGGGGTTCGCTTCGTGTGGGACTCCTGACCTCAAAGAGAGGCCAGACTACCCACTAAACCACCACGGTGTTCCTCCTTCACCTAATCCGAGCCACGGGATAGTTTGCTCACCGCGACTCGGCTAGGGACGCCCTTTGTTTGTCGGGCTCGTCTCTGTCGACGCCCCACCATCCGGGCCATCGTGCCCAGATGATGGGGCCTGTCCTCCTCATGAATGCACCCAGGAACACAGAGGGGCGCATTCCGCCACATTAGCATGGGGCGGCAGGTCCCCCGACCCACCGCCCGTGGCCACTCTCATTCGGGGACGCGGGCGAATTGTGCTCGCCGGCGCCCCCTCGCCGGGGGTCTGCGGGGCGGGAGGGTGAGCCCAGCTCGCTCCCGCTCCCGCAGAGCCTCTCTCTTGGCCGCCATCACCTCGTCAGCGAACGAAGCGACGGCAGCCCAACACTCTTCGCTGCCGGCCATAGCTGGAACTACGGTCGACAGCGAAAGGTCCGCACCGATGGTGCTCATGAGGGCCGTCCTTTGGCCGTCCCACGCCTCACACACGGCCAAGGTGTGGTGGGCCGTGTCAGGGTCGCCGCTGGTGCAGTTTCGGCACCGGGGCTCTGACTCCACCCCCACCACCTCCCACAGGTACTTGGCAAAACAGCCATGGCCCGTGAGAAGTTGGGTGAGGTGGTATGTTGGGGCCCCATGACCCCTCTCCACCCACTGACGCAATACGGGCCGGACGGCCCCCACAAGCAGCGAGCCGCCGCGGGTTGCCCGCAGTCTATCGGCCCATCTCCGGAAGAGATCATCGCGAGCTGTTTGTCTCCAGCGATCGATCTCCTCCGGAGGCGGCCGACCGCCGAGATCACGCCGCATCAGGGCGCCCTCGTCGTACACCCTCTTGAGTACGCCGGCCTCGAGATCCCAGGGGATACTACCCGCAATCAGACACGCCGCCTCGTAAGAGACGGTGTGATACGCTCGTGCAGCTCTCTGCGCAATGGCGCGCTGCGGACGTCGCAGTAGCGCCATATTCACCGGGCACAGGGCCTCCGCCCATATAGGCGCTCCATAGAGCGCCTTGGAGCGCACCGCTCCGTCATAGAGGCGGCGGCAGGCAGACCCTGGGCCTCCGCTGTTGGGCAGCAACCGCGAGAGCATTCCGGCGAATGCAAGCAACTTCGGTGCCAGCTGCCGGAAATGCTCCTCGAACCGCCACCGACTGTCGAGAACGAGCCCGAGGTATTTCAGGCTGGTCCCATTCCCCGTGGTCCCGAGGGTGTTGAAGGCGTTGGATATATCCAACGATACAGCCAACAGCACCTCATCCCCGGAGACCGCTTCATCGACGCTGACCCGCAGTCGGGATATCGCGTCGAGGGTCGACCTCCCACGACGGAAGCCGAACTGGCCGTCGCTCAGATTGGGCCCCGCCCCCTCCAAGTGGCGGACGAGACGCGCAGCGAGCACCCGCTCAAAAAGCTTGCACATCTCGTCGAGCAACACGATGGGGCGGTAGGCCGACGGCGATTCGGCTGGGCGCCCGTGCTTTTTGAGCAGCACGAGCTTGCCGATTTTCCATCGCCGAGGGACTCTCCCCGACGCCAGGCACTCCGACATGAGGGACAGCGTCTCCTCCTCTAATGCCGGCATGACTGTGGCAATAACCTTCCCAGGGACTCCGTCCGGACCCGGGGCGCGATTCCTGGACCGGAGTGCCAGTATCGCGGCCCCTAACTCGGCATCGGACACGGGAGGTATTGCCCCTTCATCTGACGGCATCTGGTTTGATGCTGCCATCCGCGGCGGGACCCACTCTTCCCTCGCAGGGAAGAGGGAACTGACCACTCGGTCCAGAAGACTCGGCTCGAGAGTTCTGGTGAGGGGAGGTGCCCAAGGCCGGAGTTTCTGACTCACAGTCTTGTACGGGCGCCCCCACGGATCTCGGTCGAGGCTCTCGAGCCACTCCCTCCAGGCCTCATCCTTGGCGGCTATGATCGCCGAGCCGAGGGCCCGACGAGCGGCCAGGTACGCGGCGTGCAACTCTTCTTCGCGGGCGAGATCTCTAACAGCGCGCCTTCGGCTGCGGGTGTACCGCCTCTGGGCCGCGTAACTCGCGGCACGTAACCTGGCTAGGTGAGGACGCCACCAGTACACCCGTCTCCGAGGCGGGATAGGTCTCGCCCTCTGCATCGCCGCGTCGCAGACGCGAGTCAGCGCTCCAGTGAGCCGCTCGCATCTTGCGTCCACGTCCGGACCGCTGTCGACAGCAGCCCATCGCTCGACGATAGCCGCCTCTCGGGCCAGCTCCCGGTCCAGCGTTCCGAGCCGCCACCGCGGGCCTTCCCCTGAAACGGGGCGATCCAGTGCCACACGAGGCGCCGCAGGGGCAGGGACGATGTCGAACCGGATATACCGGTGGTCAGACGAAGTCTCCACCCCCTCGACGACCCGCCAGTTGTGTATGCGACGGGCCAGGCCAAAACTCGCGAATGAAAGATCGACTATCGACCCGGCCCGGTCCCGCACAAACGTATGGACCGTCCCTCGGTTCAGCAGCACCAAGCCTTGGGACACCGCCCACTCCTCCACCATCTCCCCCCGGGCATCGGTCGCCGGGGATCCCCACGCCCGTGAGTGAGCGTTGAAATCCCCGGCCACCACAGCCGGGGTGGGGTGTACTTCTGCCAGCAGAGCCCCGACCTCCGTGAGCAACTGCTCGAACTCGGCGAGGCTTCTGCTGGGGGGACAGTACAC
Organism: Tyria jacobaeae; assembly: GCA_947561695.1. NCBI lineage: Eukaryota > Metazoa > Arthropoda > Insecta > Lepidoptera > Erebidae > Tyria > Tyria jacobaeae. The sequence continues at coordinate 20,651 of OX387218.1, read as the reverse complement.
CCCAATCACCGCAGCGCCACCCAGCGCGACGAGTACGCACCCTCGGCCCTTCCGCACTCTGTCATCACCTGCGCGTATGTGATGCCCTGCTCCGCGGCGCTCGGCTGCAGCGTGATGGTGACCGCTGCCGTTTGCGGGGTGCGCAATTTGCGGGGCCTCCGTTTCCTCCGCTTGGTGGCTGGCGCTACCGGAGTGATAGCGGCTGGGGCAGCCGACCCGACAGGGGGCGGTTTAGGCGCCTTTGGCCTAGCAGCCACCTCGCTCCACGATCCGCTTTGCAGGAGCGGGGCGGGAGCCAACGTCGTCGAAGTCGAAGTCGACGGGGGCGACTGCCGCGATAGTCGGGCAGCCTCCGCCTCCTTCGCCGCGGCCGTCTTCTTCCCCGCCTTCTTCCTCTTCATCTTCTTCTCCCCCTTCCCTTCCGGCGGCCCGGTAAGGCACGGCCCTTCCTCCACCTGCCCGACTGGCATTGGAGAAGAGAGGGGAGGGGGGAGAGGCCTTGAGGGAGACGCCTCAGGCTCGGGCTCAGGCCCGCCGGCAGACCGCGCCGCATCCCTCTTGTCGGCCTGCAGAGGCGGACGGATGCGGGTTTCCGGCAGCAGGCGGTCCGCGATCCCCGCGATTCGCGCGTCGACGAGAAAGCCGATCTCGTCACGGCTCATCGGGGGCGGCGCAGCCTCCGCCTGCCGCTTCAAGGCCCGCATTTCAGCCCGCACAGCAGCCAGCTCGGCCTGTAGCTTGGCCACCTCCTCCGATTCCGTGCGGGACATGAGAACGCGCGTGTTCTCCATGATGGAGTTGCACGCGGCTCTGAGGTCCCGCACGTATTGGCCCTTGAGGTTCGAGCTCTTTTGGGCGATGGTTTCAACGACCTTCACCGCCGCCTCTATGGAGCCCGAAATCTCCTCCACATTGAGGGACTCGGTGGCCGAGGATGCCGGTCCCGCTTGGGGCTGCAGACTGGGCTGAGGCTGCGGGCCAGGGGTCTCTCTAATGTAGAGAGCCCTTCGCCGCAGCAGTCGCAGCTCATCCGCGAGCTCCTCTTCGGCTTGGAGCTCGAGCTCACGCTGCTTGGCCGCGTTGAGCTCAGCCTTCGCCTTCGCTAAACCGACATATTCCCCCGTTTTCGGGGGACGGCCACGGCCTCTTTTTGGGCCCCCATCCACGGAGCCACCGTCACTTTGCGAGTCCAACTCCGTGACGGAGTTGGTTCGCTTGCGCCAGAGTCTTCCCACTGCTGGGGAAGACGAGCGTGTAGCTCCAGGTGTGCTGTCAGCAGATGACCGCTCAAGCACCACCGCCGGGTCCATCCTTTCCATCTCCACCACTGGCACCAACACTGGCACCGTCTCAGTGAGAGAGACAGAGGACTTTGCGGTCTCCGTCTCCATCTCCTCCTCTTTGTTTTTGTATTGTTTTAATTTTATATCCATACTCTTCCCACGAATACGAGACGAACAAATTACACTTCCCGGGTGACGCTCATTCCAGGAAGCGGGGCACATACTATGGAGGTTCCCCGGTATCCATAGGTTTTAAGCGACTTGGCTGTCGGGTTTTAAAGTCTTTTCCTTGACGTGGGCCGGCCAGTTAAGGCAAGCCCTCCGGCCAACAGGTTCCCAGCATACCCTCCTGGAGCCACTAGTCAGGTCATTGTTGAGCCCCTGTTGGTTACGGAACGCGAGAGGGTGGCAAAGCCTCTCCCACCTACCACGGTGGCACAAGTGCCCGTCAGCCCCCGCGCGAGCAGTGGGCCGACCCGTCCCTCGATCCCTAACACCGTCTCTCCCCTGTCCCCTCTGAAAGCAGAGGGATCACGGGAGCGACGGCGAGCCCTGAAAAGGGCTGTGCGGATCCCACGACCCCCTCGTGCAATGGAGTCAGCTAGCCCTGAAAAGGACTGTCGGGTTATTAGTCAACGGCCAGCATACAGAGCTCCTCAGAGTCAGAGTATACTGACCGCTGTCCAGGGCGCACCAGCCTCCCCGCTTCTGCTCCCCAGGACCGTAGTCCAAGGGGGGAAGGAACGGGAAAGCCAACGTGGAGGTTACCCGACCAGCGCCCCGCCCCAGGTTAGGTTAGGTTTTTTTTTTTATTTTTAACGTGGTGGAATGCGTTTAGGCACTTCGCTAGCCCCCCGCGGGGGCAGGGGGTTCGCTTCGTGTGGGACTCCTGACCTCAAAAAGAGGCCAGACTACCCACTAAACCACCACGGTGTTCCTTCTTCACCTAATCCGAGCCACGGGATAGTTTGCTCACCGCAACTCGGCTAGGGACGCCCTTTGTTTGTCGGGCTCGTCTCTGTCGAGGCCCCACCATCCGGGCCATCGTGCCCAGATGATGGGGCCTGTCCTCCTCATGAATGCACCCAGGAACACAGAGGGGCGCATTCCGCCACATTAGCATGGTCCACGAAGTAGTCCGCAAGGACGCGCCTGAGGTAACACGGGACATTGTGGTACCTCAGCGCCTCCGCAATGGTTTCCCAGGGGAGGGTGTTGAAGGCGTTGGATATATCCAACGATACAGCCAACAGCACCTCATCCCCGGAGACCGCTTCATCGACGCTGACCCGCAGTCGGGATATCGCGTCGAGGGTCGACCTCCCACGACGGAAGCCGAACTGGCCGTCGCTCAGATTGGGCCCCGCCCCCTCCAAGTGGCGGACGAGACGCGCAGCGAGCACCCGCTCAAACAGCTTGCACATCTCGTCGAGCAACACGATGGGGCGGTAGGCCGATGGCGATTCGGCTGGGCGCCCGTGCTTTTTGAGCAGCACGAGCTTGCCGATTTTCCATCGCCGAGATTTGGTGTGTTTCGTCAGCTTCTTGGTGGTCTAGGTCAGATTTTGACACTCTTAGGGCTGGGTGTAGTAGTTCGCGGACAGGTGTAGGTCGCTCCAGCCTAACATCCTCCGGCAAAAAGTGAGTAGTGTTGGTGAGGCGAGTTTGCTCTACTTGATGCACCTCGAGGATTCTGAGGTCAAGCGGCATGAATTGCGCCAGTGCCAGTGCAGCGTTGGTGGACACTGTCCTGAAGGCGCGGATGGCCTTTAACGCGAAGCCTCGCTGCAGGCTGGCCAGCTCTTTGCGTGCACCCTTTTTCATTGCCACTTGACCCCATATTCCCGCGGCGTAGGTGATGATGGGCTCTATGACGTGAAGGTAGATCGTGCGTGTATTTTCTGGGTGTGTACCCCAGGTTGGCCTAGTATAAACGCACAATTTGTTATAAATGCGCGTGGCCTTACCTATCACGTATTTCAGATGTCGTTTAAATAAGAGTTTTTCATCTATTATGATGCCTAATAATTTAATTTCCTGGACGAATGTCAAGTTTGTGCCGTCCATATTGAGCTGCACAGACATGGCCTTCGGCGTGAAAGCTATGACTTGTGTTTTCGCTGGTCCGAAAGTAAGCTTAACTTTAGTTCCCCAGTTACTGATACCTGCTAGGATGTTGTTTGATATTGTTTGCAGTTCTTCTTGTTTGTCAGCGGTAACTATCAAGAGAACGTCGTCCGCAAAGGCCTGCATGTGGCAGCCCGCTGGCAGCTGCATGTCTAGGAGGTCGTCCAGGATCATGTTCCACAAAACGGGGCCACATGCAGACCCCTGTATACACCCCTTCGTAAGTACTTTGCGCGCGCGCACTCCGGCGTGATCCAGCGTGACTGTTCGGTCCTTTACGTAGTCTTTGATAAGCCCGTAGATGTTTTTGGGTATATCAAGTTTGGCCAGACGTTGAAAGAGGGCAGGCCACCAAGCATTGTCGAACGCCGCCTTTATGTCTAATGAGACTGCGATAGCTAATTTTTTGCTTTCTTTTGCTAGGCGGATGTATTTTAGTGCGGTGTGTAAGGCTAGTGTAGTGTTCATTTGTTGACGAAATCCAAATTGGTTTTTGTTTAATTTATTTTCCGTTTCTGCTTTGTGGACAACTCTTTTAATAAATAGTTTCTCTAATAGCTTCCCGAAGACCGGCAGCAGGCCTATGGGGCGGAAAGATTTAAGATCCGTGTGGTCGTCTTTCCCAGGTTTGGGAATGATCTTTACGTAGGCCTCCTTCCATGCTCCGGGAAAGTATTGGAGTGAAAGGCACCTGTTGAAAATATCTGTCATGAGCCGGGGATAGATTTTTGTAAACTGTAGGCAAATGTCGGATGTAAGATTGTCTAGACCGGGAGCTTTTTTGGGATTTATGGAGTTGAGTTGCTCAAGCACCTCCTCCTCCGTGAAGGGGAGATCGTCCGGGGTGTAAATAGAAAAATTGTTGAAATGCGTGCGCAGCTGTTGTTGTTCTGGTGTTTGGTCTGGGGAATCATCAGGGTAAAAATGCTTGAGCAAAGCATTTGCAGTTTCCTCTGCATTTGTTGTGTAGCTGTCTCCCACTTTTAATGTAGTGGGGGGTCTTCTGGGTGTAGTTTCTTTTAGGAGGCGATTGGTCAGGGACCAGACGTTTTCTTTAGTTTGCAGCTCACAAAACTTTCGGAAATTGGCAGTGGATTCGGCTTTGATTGCCTCACTGTACTCTTTCTTTTTAGTGAGCTGCTCTTCAAGCAGGGCATCAAGGGGTTGGCCAGATCGTTTTGCCGAATGTATTTGCCGGTGAAGGCTTATCACTTCCTCCTTGAGCCGTTGCAGCGTATCGCTCCACCAAGGAGGTTTCTGCTTGGCTTTTCCACTTCTAATGGGCATGGTTTCCTTGCAGCAGCCTCGTATCAAGGATGTTATTCGACTGATGAGAGCCTCGAGTTCTTCTTTATCTAAGCTGCTTACGTCGCTTTCAAGTATGTCGGACAATGCTACCTCTTGCAGCACGGCATCCCTGAATGCTGCCCAGTTCGCTTTTTCGGTGTTGAACATGAAAGTTGAGGCGTTGCATGTTCCGGATGATGTTGGTTTTTCTGTGTTTATATGAAACTCTATGGCATTATGCTGTGACGTGGTGCAGCATTCAAGGTTGACCCTCCACTCACCGACCATATCGAAGGCTTGGCCAGACGCTAATGTCACGTCTATGATTGACGATCGATCGCGCCCATGCGTCACCGTCTCGAATGTCGGAGTATCGCCAGTGTTGCAGACGTACAGATCATTAGTTTGGACTAATTCCATTAAGTCGTTACCTCTTTTATTTGATCGTGTGCTTCCCCATACTGGGTGCCAGCCGTTGAAGTCACCTCCCAGTATGCACTTGTGACGCGATGTAGCTTTAAGAAAGTAGTCGATAGCCTCTAGCGTGGATGATGTATCGTCATTTGGTTCCACATAAGCGGATCCCAGGTACAGCTTCTGACGACCAGTTTTTACTTGTATGACGCATAGATTTGCAGTCGATAGGCTAGACTCCCCCAAAACCACACCGCGCCCTTGTTTTACAAAAATGCACGCCTTTACATTAGACCCTCTCGAGTATTGGTAGATGTCAATTCCAGAAATCGGTTTCACCTCTTTGCCAGAGCCTATATAGGGCTCGGACAGCAAGGCGATGTCGTATTGGCCAAGGTTAGGTTAGGTTAGGTTAGGTTAGGTTAGGTTAGGTTAGGTTAGGTTAGGTTAGGTTAGGTTAGGTTAGGTTAGGTTCATACCTGGCCGAGCCCTGGTTCTTGCTCTCGAGTCCTTAGAGCCCCGACTTAGAGGACTTTTCACGGCATGTCTGGAACAGAGTCGGTTTCCTAGTGAGTGGAAAACCGGCAAACTAGTACTGCTTCGGAAGGAGGGGCGTCCGTTGGATTCGCCATCCGCATACCGGCCCATTGTGCTGCTGAACGAGATAGGGAAGCTGTTCGAGCGCATCATTGCAAACCGCCTCGTCAGCCACTTGTACACGGTGGGTCCGGATCTGGACGACTGCCAGTATGGCTTTCGCCACGGACGTTCCACTATCGATGCCATAATGCGCGTGAAGGTATTGGCGGAGAAAGAGGTGTCCGGAGGTGGAGTGTTGCTGGCTCTGTCGCTCGATATCTCCAACGCCTTCAACACTCTGCCCTGGAGTTGTATAAGGGAGGCGCTCAAATACCACCGGGTACCCCCCTACCTCCGCTGCATCGTGGGGGCGTATTTGTCAGAGAGGTGTGTCACTTACGCGGTACGGGATGGTGCAGGTAGGCGCCAGATATCGTGCGGTGTTCCACAGGGATCGGTCCTCGGGCCGCTCCTGTGGAACATCGGTTACGACTGGGTTTTGAGAGGTGTCCTGCCCCGGCGCGTACACCTGACGTGTTACGCGGACGACACGCTGGTCACGGTCGGGGCAAAAACCCACAGGGAAGCAGCGTTGCTGGCCACATCTGCGGTAGCTCAAGTGATTGACCGCATCCGACGCTTGGGCCTTGAATTGGCAATCAACAAATCCGAGGCCATGGTTTTTCATGGACCTCGAAATAAGCCGCCACCGGATTCACATATTGTTGTCGGTGGGGTCCGGATAGTTGTCGGGTCCACCATGAAGTATCTAGGATTGGTCCTTGACAGCCGGTGGAAATTCGAGCCTCACTTCCGGTGGCTGGCGCCAAAATTGATGGGTGCCGCGGGAGCGCTTTCATCGCTGCTACCCAATATAGGGGGGCCGAACGCCGCCTGCAGACGGCTATATCTGGGGGTCGTGCGATCCATGGCTCTTTATGGGGCCCCAGTATGGGTAGACACCCTAACAGCCAACAACATCGCCATCTTGCGTAGACCACAACGGGCGATAGCCGTAAGAGTCATCAGAGGTTATCGCACGATCTCCTTCGAGGCAGCGTGCGTTCTGTCTGGGTCACCGCCCTGGGACCTTGAGGCGAGGGCCGTCGCATCTCTACGACGATGGCGCAACAGTATGTCCGAGGAAGGAGAACGACCGGTGCCACGTGAAATCGAGAGGTACCGGTCGGATTTGCGACAGGTGCTGATTGCGGAGTGGCAGGAGTGCCTTTTACACCCATCCGCCGGCCTCAATACCATCGAGGCCGTCCGGCCAGTGCTGCCGGAATGGCTCGAAAGGAGACATGGCTCCTTAACATTCCGGGCGACGCAGGTGTTTTCCGATCACGGGTGCTTCGGAAAATACCTGCACCGTATAGGTAGGGAGCCGGACGCCCGGTGTCATCACTGCATTGTTTGCCATGAGGAAACGGCGCGACACGTGTTGGCAGAGTGTACTGCGTGGGAAGAACCGCGCCGTGCCCTCGTCGCAGAAATTGGAGGAAATCTCTCGCTGCCAGCTATTGTAAGAAAAATGGTTGGCAGTGAGAGTTGTTGGGACGCTGTTATATCCTTCTGTGAAACAGTAATGACACAGAAGGAGGCTGCGGAAAGGGAAAGAGAAATATCAACTGCCCTCCCGATCCGCAGCAGGCGCACCGGGCGTCGCAGAAGGGCTGATAATGCCCTCTTTCGGCCCCCCTAAATGACCCGTGGGCGACGGATTTGGGGAAATCCGTCGTCCATAAATGGGTCCGAGGAGACAGCGCCACATATTCAACGCGCGCCTCTATATGGAGGATGGACAAAGCGAGCGGGGATAATATTTAACCCCCTCAGAGACGGGGACCTGCACATGCGGGCCAGCACTGCTTGGGACGCGGACGAATATGACTCCCGTATCCCCGGCAGAAGGTGCGAGATGGAGCTCACTGGTGGTTTTAGCCGGTAGGAGTCCGGCACACCCCTCCGCCGTACCCCAGGCGGAGGTCAGTCCATGATGGATTTCCCCAGTTAAAAAAAAAAAAAAAAAAGGGCGACACCTGCCGTGGCAAGGACGGCGGCGTCCCGAAAAGTGGGGGCCCGCGCGGTGACTAGGGTATCGTCGGCGTAACAGATTACACCAACCCCCCGAAGATTAGCACCACGCAGGACCCAATCATATCCTATGTTCCACAGGAGCGGCCCGAGGACCGACCCCTGCGGAACGCCACAAGACATGCCCCTGCGCACTACCCCGCCTTGGGCCGGATAAATGATGACCCGGTCCACGAAGTAGTCCGCAAGGACGCGCCTGAGGTAACACGGGACATTGTGGTACCTCAGCGCCTCCGCAATGGTTTCCCAGGGGAGGGTGTTGAAGGCGTTGGATATATCCAACGATACAGCCAACAGCACCTCATCCCCGGAGACCGCTTCATCGACGCTGACCCGCAGTCGGGATATCGCGTCGAGGGTCGACCTCCCACGACGGAAGCCGAACTGGCCGTCGCTCAGATTGGGCCCCGCCCCCTCCAAGTGGCGGACGAGACGCGCAGCGAGCACCCGCTCAAAAAGCTTGCACATTTCGTCGAGCAACACGATGGGGCGGTAGGCCGACGGCGATTCGGCTGGGCGCCCGTGCTTTTTGAGCAGCACGAGCTTGCCGATTTTCCATCGCCGAGGGACTCTCCCCGACGCCAGGCACTCCGACATGAGGGACAGCGTCTCCTCCTCTAATGCCGGCATGACTGTGGCAATAACCTTCCCAGGGACTCCGTCCGGACCCGGGGCGCGATTCCTGGACCGGAGTGCCAGTATCGCGGCCCCTAACTCGGCATCGGACACGGGAGGTATTGCCCCTTCGTCTGACGGCATCTGGCTTGATGCTGCCATCCGCGGCGGGACCCACTCTTCCCTCGCAGGGAAGAGGGAACTGACCACTCGGTCCAGAAGACTCGGCTCGAGAGTTCTGGTGAGGGGAGGTGCCCAAGGCCGGAGTTTCTGACTCACAGTCTTGTACGGGCGCCCCCACGGATCTCGGTCGAGGCTCTCGAGCCACTCCCTCCAGGCCTCATCCTTGGCGGCTATGATCGCCGAGCCGAGGGCCTGACGAGCGGCCAGGTACGCGGCGTGCAACTCTTCTTCGCGGGCGAGATCTCTAACAGCCCGCCTTCGGCTGCGGGTGTACCGCCTCTGGGCCGCGTAACTCGCGGCACGTAACCTGGCTAGGTGAGGACGCCACCAGTACACCCGTCTCCGAGGCGGGATAGGTCTCGCCCTCTGCATCGCCGCGTCGCAGACGCGAGTCAGCGCTCCAGTGAGCCGCTCGCATCTTGCGTCCACGTCCGGACCGCTGTCGACAGCAGCCCATCGCTCGACGACAGCCGCCTCTCGGGCCAGCTCCCGGTCCAGCGTTCCGAGCCGCCACCGCGGGCCTTCCCCTGAAACGGGGCGATCCAGTGCCACACGAGGCGCCGCAGGGGCAGGGACGATGTCGAACCGGATATACCGGTGGTCAGACGAAGTCTCCACCCCCTCGACGACCCGCCAGTTGTGTATGCGACGGGCCAGGCCAAAACTCGCGAATGAAAGATCGACTATCGACCCGGCCCGGTCCCGCACAAACGTATGGACCGTCCCTCGGTTCAGCAGCACCAAGCCTTGGGACACCGCAAACTCCTCCACCATCTCCCCCCGGGCATCGGTCGCCGGGGATCCCCACGCCCGTGAGTGAGCGTTGAAATCCCCGGCCACCACAGCCGGGGTGGGGTGTACTTCTGCCAGCAGAGCCCCGACCTCCGTGAGCAACTGCTCGAACTCGGCGAGGCTTCTGCTGGGGGGACAGTACACCCCAATCACCGCAGCGCCACCCAGCGCGACGAGTACGCACCCTCGGCCCTTCCGCACTCTGTCGAATGGAGCCGATCGCCGAGCGACGATAGCCACCAAGCCGCTGTGGTCGCCGGCCCAGTCAGGGCTGTTGCGAATGCAATACGGCTCGGCGACTACTGCCAATGTCGTCTGCCACTGCGCCATGGATTGGGCCAGAAGGTCCTGAGCCGCGGCGCAGTGGTTGACGTTGGCCTGCAGTACGGAGATGGTTTGGGCCATTATGTTTGGGCGGTGTCCATCTCCTCCTCATTCTGCAGCAGGGTGGGCGAGGGCGTGGGTTTCGCCCCACCTGCTGCTCTCCTTTTTGACCCCCTGCTTCGGGAGGCCGCCTTGCATTCCGCCGACCCAAGCCGGTGGCCGGACGCCGCACCCTCCGCCGAACAGACGGGGCAATCGGGCGCCGCGGAGCAGGTGGCCGACTTGTGGCCGGCCTGCCCGCAACGGAAACAAAGCGCACTGCGGTCAGTGGCCGCAGAGCACTTGGCCCCGACGTGTCCCGGCTCGAGGCAGCGGAAGCACCGCGCCGGCCTCGATTCCAGGGTGGTCAGTCTAACCACTGACCACCCGACGACGATTCGGCGGCCATCCGTCAGAGGTTAGGTTAGGTTAGGTTAGGTTTTTTTTTTTTTTTTTTTTTTTACGTGGTGGTATGCATTTAGGCACTTCGCTCACCCTCCACGGGGGCAGGGGGTTCGCTTCGTGTGGGACTCCTGACCTCGGAGAGGCTAGACTACCCACTAAACCACCACGGTGTTCCTCCTTCACCTAATCCGAGCCACGGGATAGTTTGCTCACCGCGACTCGGCTAGGGACGCCCTTTGTTTGTCGGGCTCTCCTCATGAATGCACCCCAGAAACACAGAGGGGCGCATTCCGCCACATTAGCATGGGGCAGCAGGTCCCCCGACCCACCGTCCGTGGCCACTCTCATTCAGGGACGCGTGCGAACTGCGCCCGCCGGCGTTCCCACCCAGGAACGCGTGCGAACTGCGCCCGCCGGCGTCCCCCCGCCGGTGGCCCGCGGGGCGGAAAAGCGAGCCCAGCCCACTCCCGCCCCAGCAGAGCCTCTCCTCGTGGCCGCCATCAGCAACGAGGCGACGGCAGCCCGACACTCATCGCCGCCGGCCATAGCCGGAACCACAGCCTACAGCGAGAGGTCCGCTTTTAACGACATTGCTGTCGGGTTTTAAAGTCTTTTCCTTGACGTGGGCCGGCCAGTTAAGGCAAGCCCTCCGGCCAACAGGTTCCCAGCATACCCTCCTGGAGCCACTAGTCAGGTCATTGTTGAGCCCCTGTTAGTTACGGAACGCGAGAGGGTGGCAAAGCCTCTCCCACCTCCCACGGTGGCACAAGTGCCCCGTCAGCCCCCGCGCGAGCAGTGGGCCGACCCGTCCCTCGATCCCTAACACCGTCTCTCCCCTGTCCCCTCTGAAAGCAGAGGGATCACGGGAGCGAAAGCGAGCCCTGAAAAGGGCTGTGCGGATCCCACGACCCCCTCGTGCAATGGAGTCAGCTAGCCCTGATAAGGGCTGTCGGGTTATTAGTCAACGGCCAGCATACAGAGCTCGATCCCCTCAGAGTCAGAGTATACTGACCGCTGTCCAGGGCGCACCAGCCTCCACGCTTCTGCTCCCCAGGACCGTAGTCCAAGGGGGGAAGAAACGGGAAAGCCAACGTGGAGGTTACCCGACCAGCGCCCCAGGTTAGGTTAGGTTAGGTTAGGTTAGGTTAGGTTAGGTTAGGTTAGGTTAGGTTAGGTTAGGTTAGGTTAGGTTAGGTTAGGTTTTTTTTTTTTTTTTTTTTTTTTTTTACGTGGTGGAATGCATTTAGGCACTTCGCTCACCCTCCACGGGGGCAGGGGGTTCGCTTCGTGTGGGACTCCTGACCTCGGAGAGGCTAGACTACCCACTAAACCACCACGGTGTTCCTCCTTCACCTAATCCGAGCCACGGGATAGTTTGCTCACCGCGACTCGGCTAGGGACGCCCTTTGTTTGTCGGGCTCTCCTCATGAATGCACCCCAGAAACACAGAGGGGCGCATTCCGCCACATTAGCATGGGGCAGCAGGTCCCCCGACCCACCGCCCGTGGCCACTCTCATTCAGGGACGCGTGCGAACTGCGCCCGCCGGCGTTCCCACCCAGGAACGCGTGCGAACTGCGCCCGCCGGCGTCCCCCCGCCGGTGGCCCGCGGGGCGGAAGAGCGAGCCCAGCCCACTCCCGCCCCAGCAGAGCCTCTCCTCGTGGCCGCCATCAGCAACGAGGCGACGGCAGCCCGACACTCATCGCCGCCGGCCATAGCCGGAACCACAGCCTACAGCGAGAGGTCCGCTTTTAACGACATTGCTGTCGGGTTTTAAAGTCTTTTCCTTGACGTGGGCCGGCCAGTTAAGGCAAGTCCTCCGGCCAACAGGTTCCCAGCATACCCTCCTGGAGCCACTAGTCAGGTCATTGTTGAGCCCCTGTTGGTTACGGAACGCGAGAGGGTGGCTAAGCCTCTCCCACCTCCCACGGTGGCACAAGTGCCCGTCAGCCCCCGCGCGAGCAGTGGGCCGACCCGTCCCTCGATCCCTAACACCGTCTCTCCCCTGTCCCCTCTGAAAGCAGAGGGATCACGGGAGCGACGGCGAGCCCTGAAAAGGGCTGTGCGGATCCCACGACCCCCTCGTGCAATGGAGTCAGCTAGCCCTGATAAGGGCTGTCGGGTTATTAGTCAACGGCCAGCATACAGAGCTCGATCCCCTCAGAGTCAGAGTATACTGACCGCTGTCCAGGGCGCACCAGCCTCCACGCTTCTGCTCCCCAGGACCGTAGTCCAAGGGGGGAAGAAACGGGAAAGCCAACGTGGAGGTTACCCGACCAGCGCCCCAGGTTTTTTTTTTTTTTTTTTTTTTTACGTGGTGGAATGCATTTAGGCACTTCGCTCACCCTCCACGGGGGCAGGGGGTTCGCTTCGTGTGGGACTCCTGACCTCAAAAAGAGGCCAGACTACCCACTAAACCACCACGGTGTTCCTCCTTCACCCAATCCGAGCCACGGGATAGTTTGCTCACCGCGACTCGGCTAGGGACGCCCTTTGTTTGTCGGGCTCTCCTCATGAATGCACCCCAGAAACACAGAGGGGCGCATTCCGCCACATTAGCATGGGGCAGCAGGTCCCCCGACCCACCGCCCGTGGCCACTCTCATTCAGGGACGCGTGCGAACTGCGCCCGCCGGCGTTCCCACCCAGGAACGCGTGCGAACTGCGCCCGCCGGCGTCCCCCCGCCGGTGGCCCGCGGGGCGGAAGAGCGAGCCCAGCCCACTCCCGCCCCAGCAGAGCCTCTCCTCGTGGCCGCCATCAGCAACGAGGCGACGGCAGCCCGACACTCATCGCCGCCGGCCATAGCCGGAACCACAGCCTACAGCGAGAGGTCCGCTTTTAACGACATTGCTGTCGGGTTTTAAAGTCTTTTCCTTGACGTGGGCCGGCCAGTTAAGGCAAGCCCTCCGGCCAACAGGTTCCCAGCATACCCTCCTGGAGCCACTAGTCAGGTCATTGTTGAGCCCCTGTTGGTTACGGAACGCGAGAGGGTGGCTAAGCCTCTCCCACCTCCCACGGTGGCACAAGTGCCCGTCAGCCCCCGCGCGAGCAGTGGGCCGACCCGTCCCTCGATCCCTAACACCGTCTCTCCCCTGTCCCCTCTGAAAGCAGAGGGATCACGGGAGCGACGGCGAGCCCTGAAAAGGGCTGTGCGGATCCCACGACCCCCTCGTGCAATGGAGTCAGCTAGCCCTGATAAGGGCTGTCGGGTTATTAGTCAACGGCCAGCATACAGAGCTCGATCCCCTCAGAGTCAGAGTATACTGACCGCTGTCCAGGGCGCACCAGCCTCCACGCTTCTGCTCCCCAGGACCGTAGTCCAAGGGGGGAAGAAACGGGAAAGCCAACGTGGAGGTTACCCGACCAGCGCCCCAGGTTAGGTTAGGTTTTTTTTTTTTTTTTTTTTTTTTTTTACGTGGTGGAATGCGTTTAGGCACTTCGCTCGCCCCCCGCGGGGGCAGGGGGTTCGCTTCGTGTGGGACTCCTGACCTCAAAGAGAGGCCAGACTACCCACTAAACCACCACGGTGTTCCTCCTTCACCTAATCCGAGCCACGGGATAGTTTGCTCACCGCGACTCGGCTAGGGACGCCCTTTGTTTGTCGGGCTCTCCTCATGAATGCACCCCAGAAACACAGAGGAGCGCATTCCGCCACATTAGCATGGGGCAGCAGGTCCCCCGACCCACCGCCCGTGGCCACTCTCATTCAGGGACGCGTGCGAACTGCGCCCGCCGGCGTTCCCACCCAGGAACGCGTGCGAACTGCACCCGCCGGCGTCCCCCCGCCGGTGGCCCGCGGGGCGGAAGAGCGAGCCCAGCCCACTCCCGCCCCAGCAGAGCCTCTTCTCGTGGCCGCCATCAGCAACGAGGCGACGGCAGCCCGACACTCATCGCCGCCGGCCATAGCCGGAACCACAGCCTACAGCGAGAGGTCCGCTTTTAACGACATTGCTGTCGGGTTTTAAAGTCTTTTCCTTGACGTGGGCCGGCCAGTTAAGGCAAGCCCTCCGGCCAACAGGTTCCAGCATACCCTCCTGGAGCCACTAGTCAGGTCATTGTTGAGCCCTGTTGGTTACGGAACGCGAGAGGCTGGCTAAGCCTCTCCCACCTCCCACGGTGGCACAAGTGCCCGTCAGCCCCCGCGCGAGCAGTGGGCCGACCCGTCCCTCGATCCCTAACACCGTCTCTCCCCTGTCCCCTCTGAAAGCAGAGGGATCACGGGAGCGACGGCGAGCCCTGAAAAGGGCTGTGCGGATCCCACGACCCCCTCGTGCAATGGAGTCAGCTAGCCCTGATAAGGGCTGTCGGGTTATTAGTCAACGGCCAGCATACAGAGCTCGATCCCCTCAGAGTCAGAGTATACTGACCGCTGTCCAGGGCGCACCAGCCTCCACGCTTCTGCTCCCCAGGACCGTAGTCCAAGGGGGAAGAAACGGGAAAGCCAACGTGGAGGTTACCCGACCAGCGCCCCAGGTTAGGTTAGGTTTTTTTTTTTTTTTTTTTTTTTTTTTTTTACGTGGTGGAATGCATTTAGGCACTTCGCTCACCCTCCACGGGGGCAGGGGGCTCGCTTCGTGTGGGACTCCTGACCTCGGAGAGGCTAGACTACCCACCAAACCACCACGGTGTTCCTCCTTCACCTAATCCGAGCCACGGGATAGTTTGCTCACCGCGACTCGGCTAGGGACGCCCTTTGTTTGTCGGGCTCTCCTCATGAATGCACCCCAGAAACACAGAGGGGCGCATTCCGCCACATTAGCATGGGGCAGCAGGTCCCCCGACCCACCGCCCGTGGCCACTCTCATTCAGGGACGCTTGCGAACTGCGCCCGCCGGCGTTCCCACCCAGGAACGCGTGCGAACTGCGCCCGCCGGCGTCCCCCCGCCGGTGGCCCGCGGGGCGGAAGAGCGAGCCCAGCCCACTCCCGCCCCAGCAGAGCCTCTCCTCGTGGCCGCCATCAGCAACGAGGCGACGGCAGCCCGACACTCATCGCCGCCGGCCATAGCCGGAACCACAGCCTACAGCGAGAGGTCCGCTTTTAACGACATTGCTGTCGGGTTTTAAAGTCTTTCCTTGACGTGGGCCGGCCAGTTAAGGCAAGCCTCCGGCCAACAGGTTCCCAGCATACCCTCCTGGAGCCACTAGTCAGGTCATTGTTGAGCCCCTGTTGGTTACGGAACGCGAGAGGGCGGCTAAGCCTCTCCCACCTCCCACGGTGGCACAAGTGCCCGTCAGCCCCCGCGCGAGCAGTGGGCCGACCCGTCCCTCGATCCCCAACACCGTCTCTCCCCTGTCCCCTCCGAAAGCAGAGGGATCACGGGAGCGACGGCGAGCCCCGAAAAGGGCTGTGCGGACCCCACGACCCCCCCGTGCAATGGAGTCAGCCAGCCCTGATAAGGGCTGTCGGGTCATTAGTCAACGGCCAGCATACAGAGCTCGATCCCCTCAGAGTCAGAGTACACCGACCGCCGTCCAGGGCGCACCAGCCTCCACGCCTCTGCTCCCCAGGACCGCAGTCCAAGGGGGGAAGAAACGGGAAAGCCAACGTGGAGGTTACCCGACCAGCGCCCCAGGTTAGGTTAGGTTAGGTTAGGTTAGGTTAGGTTAGGTTAGGTTAGGTTAGGTTAGGTTAGGTTAGGTTAGGTTAGGTTAGGTTAGGTTAGGTTAGGTTAGGTTAGGTTAGGTTAGGTTAGGTTAGGTTAGGTTAGGTTAGGTTAGGTTAGGTTAGGTTAGGTTAGGTTAGGTTAGGTTAGGTTAGGTTAGGTTAGGTTAGGTTAGGTTAGGTTAGGTTAGGTTAGGTTAGGTTAGGTTAGGTTAGGTTAGGTTAGGTTAGGTTAGGTTAGGTTAGGTTAGGTTAGGTTAGGTTAGGTTAGGTTAGGTTAGGTTAGGTTAGGTTAGGTTAGGTTAGGTTAGGTTAGGTTAGGTTAGGTTAGGTTAGGTTAGGTTAGGTTAGGTTAGGTTAGGTTAGGTTAGGTTAGGTTAGTTAGGTTAGGTTAGGTTAGGTTAGGTTAGGTTAGGTTAGGTTAGGTTAGGTTAGGTTAGGTTAGGTTAGGTTAGGTTAGGTTAGGTTAGGTTAGGTTAGGTTAGTTAGGTTAGGTTAGGTTAGGTTAGGTTAGGTTAGGTTAGGTTAGGTTAGGTTAGGTTAGGTTAGGTTAGGTTAGGTTAGTTAGGTTAGGTTAGGTTAGGTTAGGTTAGGTTAGGTTAGGTTAGGTTAGGTTAGGTTAGGTTAGGTTAGGTTAGGTTAGGTTAGGTTAGGTTAGGTTAGGTTAGGTTAGGTTAGGTTAGGTTAGGTTAGGTTAGGTTAGGTTAGGTTAGGTTAGGTTAGGTTAGGTTAGGTTAGGTTAGGTTAGGTTAGGTTAGGTTAGGTTAGGTTAGGTTAGGTTAGGTTAGGTTAGGTTAGGTTAGGTTAGGTTAGGTTAGGTTAGGTTAGGTTAGGTTAGGTTAGGTTAGGTTAGGTTAGGTTAGGTTAGGTTAGGTTAGGTTAGGTTAGGTTAGGTTAGGTTAGTTAGGTTAGGTTAGGTTAGGTTAGGTTAGGTTAGGTTAGGTTAGGTTAGGTTAGGTTAGGTTAGGTTAGGTTAGTTAGGTTAGGTTAGGTTAGGTTAGGTTAGGTTAGGTTAGGTTAGGTTAGGTTAGGTTAGGTTAGGTTAGGTTAGGTTAGGTTAGGTTAGGTTAGGTTAGGTTAGGTTAGGTTAGGTTAGGTTAGGTTAGGTTAGGTTAGGTTAGGTTAGGTTAGGTTAGGTTAGGTTAGGTTAGGTTAGGTTAGGTTAGGTTAGGTTAGGTTAGGTTAGGTTAGGTTAGGTTAGGTTAGGTTAGTTAGGTTAGGTTAGGTTAGGTTAGGTTAGGTTAGGTTAGGTTAGGTTAGGTTAGGTTAGGTTAGGTTAGGTTAGGTTAGGTTAGGTTAGGTTAGGTTAGGTTAGGTTAGGTTAGGTTAGGTTAGGTTAGGTTAGGTTAGGTTAGGTTAGGTTAGGTTAGGTTAGGTTAGGTTAGGTTAGGTTAGGTTAGGTTAGGTTAGGTTAGGTTAGGTTAGGTTAGGTTAGGTTAGGTTAGGTTAGGTTAGGTTAGGTTAGGTTAGGTTAGGTTAGGTTAGGTTAGGTTAGGTTAGGTTAGGTTAGGTTAGGTTAGGTTAGGTTAGGTTAGGTTAGGTTAGGTTAGGTTAGGTTAGGTTAGGTTAGGTTAGGTTAGGTTAGGTTAGGTTAGGTTAGGTTAGGTTAGGTTAGGTTAGGTTAGGTTAGGTTAGGTTAGTTAGGTTAGGTTAGGTTAGGTTAGGTTAGGTTAGGTTAGGTTAGGTTAGGTTAGGTTAGGTTAGGTTAGGTTAGGTTAGGTTAGGTTAGGTTAGGTTAGGTTAGGTTAGGTTAGGTTAGGTTAGGTTAGGTTAGGTTAGGTTAGGTTAGGTTAGGTTAGGTTAGGTTAGGTTAGGTTAGGTTAGGTTAGGTTAGGTTAGGTTAGGTTAGGTTAGGTTAGGTTAGGTTAGGTTAGGTTAGTTAGGTTAGGTTAGGTTAGGTTAGGTTAGGTTAGGTTAGGTTAGGTTAGGTTAGTTAGGTTAGGTTAGGTTAGGTTAGGTTAGGTTAGGTTAGGTTAGGTTAGGTTAGGTTAGGTTAGGTTAGGTTAGGTTAGGTTAGTTAGGTTAGGTTAGGTTAGGTTAGGTTAGGTTAGGTTAGGTTAGGTTAGGTTAGGTTAGGTTAGGTTAGGTTAGGTTAGGTTAGGTTAGGTTAGGTTAGGTTAGGTTAGGTTAGGTTAGGTTAGGTTAGGTTAGGTAGGTTAGGTTAGGTTAGGTTAGGTTAGGTTAGGTTAGGTTAGGTTAGGTTAGGTTAGGTTAGGTTAGGTTAGGTTAGGTTAGGTTAGGTTAGGTTAGGTTAGGTTAGGTTAGGTTAGGTTAGGTTAGGTTAGGTTAGGTTAGGTTAGGTTAGGTTAGGTTAGGTTAGGTTAGGTTAGGTTAGGTTAGGTTAGGTTAGGTTAGGTTAGGTTAGGTTAGGTTAGGTTAGGTTAGGTTAGGTTAGGTTAGGTTA